>CM020025.1:80011740-80611740 GCA_009769605.1 Bucorvus abyssinicus
TAAACCTTTTTTAACAGGTCGTTCAATGGCCCTGCTCAGGATGAATGAATAAAAGAGCAGCCAGGCACATTTGTCTGACATTCTGAAATCCCTGCAGGAAGGGTATTGGGCTCTGAGAGGCTCCCAGGCACGTGAGGTTCTGCTCAGTGGCTGCTACTGCCCCCACCAACCATCCCACCCTGCTGGAAGATGCTGTCCATTCCCAAGCCAGGCTAACTTGGTCTGCTCCTCAACCGGTACCTGAACTGAGGTTGTTTTCAGCTTCTGTTATACTAATGAATGATAATGTTATGAAATGGAAGTGCCCTGTGGTTGGTTCTTCCTTCCAACCAGCAAGCTGCAGCTGCTGGGAGCCTCGGTGCTGGTGCTCGTCGCTTCCTGCAGTTGCCCAGTTTCCCTGCAAGGCAGGCAGAAACCCAGCAAGATGGAAAGCTTGAGCTAGTTTCACCTTGTGGGGACTGACATACCAACTCTACTTTTTAAAGGTGTTTCAAAGATGTGGGAGGCAAATAGAAAACCACTGCCAAAGCTTCCCTCACCTGAAGTCATCCCATAATAACAAAGGAGACCTCAACTGAATTTAGTTATTTAACATTAAGCAGGCTCTCTTGACCAACCCTCTAGCCAACTGTGTGTGTTTTGTCAGTTTAAAAGTAACCAGATAAGTAAATATGTGAGCCACTGGCACTCTTGACTGACTTGATTACTACAAACTGAGCTTTTAAAACACCAAGATGGTGTGAGGGGAAGGCACCACAAGAAGTACTACCTAACGAGCCAGATAGATAGTGTTTATTTCATCCATACACTGTTTCCTAGCTGTTTGTGGCCCCCAGAAGAGTTATCCCTACGAACGTTTGCCAAAGGACAATGCAGATGCCCCGCTCCTCTGCAGCAGTCCTTCCTGATGCAGCGGCACTCATCTCCCTGTACCCCTCCCAGCCCCATTTTTGGTTTTTCTTCATTTATAGATGATCTCAGCAAGCCCACAATTCTTTTGCAATGTATTAGATTCTTCAACTAGTTTTGCATGTTGTCACAGAATTCTGCAGCTTTGCGATACAGGGTCAATTTTCAAAACGCACAGTCCCAGGGGAGGGTTGCTAATGCCGTGCACCACTCACTATTTGGGTCAAAGCTGCTCAACCATTATAGTCCTGTTTCTACAAAGTACAGCATTCCCAGCTCTTACTTAAAGGGGCATTCCTCTGCTGGGCCAGTGTGCTTTAATACCTCCTCTCCTTGCACAGCAGCTTTAGGGTCATGCCACGAACGGCAAAGAGAAACAACCTACCAAAATACAACGAGTTCTTTTAAAAATAAACAGAGGACCCCATAAAAAGGACCAAAGCGCTGAATTCAACATATATTGTGCAATATTAGCTCCATGCTTAGGAGCTGCTTAACGACAGTTCTTCCTTCTGCTATGTATCCATTTACAAGGCTTTTAAGGCAAGATTTTAGTTTATTATTCCCAGGCATGCTGTTTAGGTAAAGAGTGGACAGATACAGCCAGTACTGTATGCATCTTGTTAAAAGCTTTTAATAATACATGATGAACTAGAGGGAAAAAAGGTCAAGTAAATAGTCAGTTATAACAGGACTATATAAAATATGTTGCATTAAACATTAAAACTACCTCTTTTTCTAGTACTTAAAACTGTTTCTTTATTTTGCGTTGTTCCTTTGCAATACTTTAGAAACAAATTTGCCTTGTGTTCCTCTAGCTAACCCATTGCAGATGTGTGAAGAGTAGCCATGCAGAGTGGAAACAGCGGAAGCCCTGGTCATCTGTCAGTTTGCATTACACAGTTACCTAGTGTTTGGCATCCTCTAGTAAGAAAGACATGGGTGCGTTACAGCGATGCCATATGCAGATGCTGTTACTTTACCTGTTCAACATTAAGTGACACCAACTAAGAAACACAAGTGCTTTGCAACCAGAAAGGGAATTTTCAGAGGCCAAGGGTGAAAGAGAAATTAATTTCTCTTTGTTTCTGGCTTTATTGTTGAGGCGAATGGGGAGTCCCAGCCATTTAATCTTACTATTCCCTTAAATCTCTTTATGAAAAATAAAAAAATATTGAGTAAAGCGGTCTCTGAATTCAATTACTGGTCTTTATTTTTGTTTTCTCTTGTCACGAGGTATTATCACCAAGCCATGGCAACCATCTTGCCAGTTATTCAACAAAAATCCTAATATTTCTAAGGTAACAAACATTTTTCCCCTCTCAAATTCTGGGGGGGGGGGGGAATCTAACAATTGTAATCTGAAGATTTTGACTGTCTTAATTGTTATATCACCTCACAATTCGTATATCACAAATTTCTGTAACATTTTGAAGCATCAAAGTTGGGCTCATGGTACCCAGCACAGAATGAAAACTCACTCTGCACCGGGAAAACAGCATTAAAAACAGAAGAGGTTATAAACTTGTGACTACATTGTTTAATCTTATTTATGTGTGTGTTTGGTCCTGGCCTAATTAGACGTTAGTTATTAAATTTAAACAGATGGTTCAACAAATGGGCTGGAAGAGAAGAAAACTGCGCCAGTTATATACCGGCATTTCTGAGGCGTCTCTCCTATACCCTGCCTTGCCATTGGTCTGGCATCATTAACATCAAGTAGGTTACTTTGCTTTATCATATCTGTGCTTTTCCGTACAGAACTCTGATAGCTAATTTTAATTACCTCAGCCTAGGAACTATGCCACTAGATAAGCAGGTACACCTGTATTCAATCTAACTTACTACCAGGTTGTTCTATATGTCTTATAACGAATTCCGATTCTGAAGTTACAAGCATTAAGGTCACAAAAAGGGAAAACTTGTACAAAATTTAGCATATGGGCCTCAGATAGTCAGTATCCATCAGTTTTCCAAAATGACATTTCTTGCAACTAGCAAAGCCAGACAATATTATTCAATTGAGTCCTGACCCAACCCTCCAAAAATGACTGAAATATCCAATTTTTGGACCAAGCTCTTGTTAGGAAAGTTATCGTACCCGTTTTTGAAGAAGATATTTCTGTCTTCCACTGAAGAGTGTGCTGCCAGCTCTCTTCATTCAGAGAAACTACAGCAACACCAACAAAAGCCAGTGCCTTGAGATGGTTCCAGGTTGTATCACATGATCCAATAATGGATAACCTGGTGTGGTCATCCTTACCGCGTGTGCGTGTAAGTGCGTGCTGCAGCCAGCTTCTAGCTGTGCTAACATCACCTGCTCACTGGAACAGAAAGAATTGCATAAGGGAGCCAAAGTTTGCTCTCTGGAGAGACAAACTGTCCTTAATATTTTTTTTCCCAATTTGAATGGTTGTGTGGGACCACAACTAGGGCTACGTGAATGTTCTTAGCTTGAACAGGTTTCCTGAGTTTCTGTCAAGTCTGTAAACTTGAGCTTTTGCTAAGTGCTTAACCTTGGATTTTCATTTCTGTCCTTTTTCCTGTTCTATTTCTTCATGGTGGCAAATGCTATGGGTGTGCACAAGAAAGACCATAGGAATCCATGTGACCCACACAGCTTGGACAGATGAGCTCTGTCAAATCTTACAGTTAGTCGTTCGAGGTAACACTAGTCCTAGCTGCCTGCCTAGCCCTCTTGGAGGAGGTTGCTGCAAGGTAAAGCCAGCAGAATTGAACCAGCTGCTCCTGTCCACAGTCTGGTCTCTCAGTACATACTCACCAGCTGAACACAAGATACTGACATCCGCCCAGGAACTGCACGGCTGAAGGTGCAGGTTCCCTCACAGGCTGCATTAGAGGGCTGGTAACCTCTGGCAGTGAGTCTGGAGAGAAAGCTGGATAACACCTTTAAGTGTCGACAATGAGATTTGCCAGGGCTCATCAGTCAAAACCTGCGTTTCCCTCTTTCTTTCTGCACTGAACTGGAGGCCAGAAAAAGGGAGATTGCTAGTTTTATGCCAGTAAATCTCATTCTTGTCTAATGCAGCTGGATTAAATGCTCTTTGAGGCTTTATGATCCAGAATTACTGTCCCCTAGCTATGGAGTATATGTCTTGATAACAATTCCACAAATTTTATAAGCCTTTATCTAGCTGAGCCTTCAACTGGAATGAGAATTATAACCTCATCTGAAAAAAGGATTATGACTATACCCCGCCGCTATCACAGAGAAGTTGTTCCCTGAGGATTCACAAGACAGGGCTCATAGATGCTTAATTTCATGAAAGAATTCAGTCATGGTGACACAGGTGCCAAAAAGAAGAATCACACCAGTTTTCTAGCTGCATGCAGAACATACTTGAAAACAGCTTCTTCCTAGTTACCAAAAAGGATCCACAGAACAATGCGAGACTGCAAAGTGTTCTTTCATTTTCCTATGGCTCACACTGCCCTACTTACCACTGCAAACAGTCACCAGCTCATACATCAACTCATGGAGGCTCATTAACTCATTCCTAGGCGATGCACACCTGAACTGTTTTTTAAAAAGTAGAAATAAAGCCCTTTCTGTGACTGTTGCCATTAGATGGTTGACCATAAATCTTTGGAAAGCCATGAAAACACTCCTCAGGGACAAAATAATTGCTGATGATTCAGTCAGAAAAATGATAGTAAAGGTTAACTGCCTAGAAAAGAGCATTTTCTCTAATAGAGTTGCAGTATGAGGAAAGTCAGAATTCTGTAATTTCTAGAGCATGACAGAACTGAATCAGGCAGCTTTCTAAAAAGGTCGATATAAACCAAAACCACATCTAATAAAAATTTCAGAAACAGAAGAACATAAACACAGATATCCCCTTCTTTAACAGATAAAACAAAACCCACTGATGTATGGGGGTGGAAAGAGACTTCAATAAGGACCTTCGTGAATAAAACCACAACCATTTAAAAGAAGCTCTGCACAAATTCTAGCCACAGGTTAAGACCCTCTAATCATTAAGTAACAAGGACAAAAAAAAAAAAAACACCAAAAAAGCCACAATTCTTCTGTTCAGACCAAAAAACTCATGTGACCAATACAGCTTCAGAGTAATTTGTAAAATCTTCATATAACTTACACATTTGTGAGAAGCCATTAGATAATGGCCAAGAGCTGACATGCACCAGCAACACTGGAGAGACAAGAGGATGGACAGAACTGGAAGGAGAACAAATAGCTTTATGTTGAGATGACCTAAGAAGGTCACCTGAGCTGAGAGGGACTAAGCAGTGTAGAGGCCATACAAAATCCGTGGATTGCTCTTGACTACTTGAACCCATCCCAAAGAAGGTTTCAAAAGACAGAGGAAGTTAAAACAGCAATACACAAAGAAAACTGTGCACAGATCAAGGCATTCTGTACACGTTGGGAGAGCAGCAGTAGTACTCTAGGAGCAACGCCTGCATGCTCCAGGCCATTTGCTTCTCTTTAAAGTTTGCCTTTGGGCACACTTTGTGTTTGTTTTGAGCGTACAATGACTGTACAGAAGCGGTACCGTACTGCTGATCATCACCTCCCATTCCGTACATCTTTTCTGGGAATACCACTACATCCCAGTTAAAATAGAAAGGTGGGAAATCACAACTCCAATTAGCACTAAGGATGTGAGCACATCATCAATGTATACAGGGCAGTTTAAGTTTGGTTTCTATTGGTTTCCTAATAATGTAAAATACTCTATTTACTTCTTGACTGTCTCTGAGCAGTCAAGTTCCTAGGAGTTCTTTAACATCTCTGTGATCTCTTTCCTGCATGGAAATAGTTACTTTTGAGTCCACCACTGTCTGTAAAATAGGGATTGCAGCCCTTGGCTAGTAGCGAAATAGATCTTAATGGATTAGGACCTTTCAAAGAGAGCTGATAATTCTCCAGAGAGATACCAACCAGAACTGTAACTATGCATATCCTGTATTTAGATTAAATGATAATTCAAACCACAGTGTTTAAAAAGAGGTAACATCCTACTGATATTGACATCTTTAACGTACTCATAATTCCAAATCAACAAATGCAAGACTGGAAAAAAAAATGGTTATTTTATTTACTGAACTAAGTGACTCTTTCCTTAAAGCCTTAGACTCTGTAGCTGTCCCTTCATCCTAGCGGAGGGATAGCAACAAAAACGGATACATAAACTTAGGATTACTACAGAGCAATCCAAGAATTAATCGCATAGCGAAGTATACATATAAATGAGAAGCTGCAGTCAGGATCTCTCATGAGGACTTGAGATAAAAGAGTTCCTTTAGAACTGTGCTGGATAGAGGTGGATTGGAAGAAACCACTTGACTGATTAGCCTGCGATGGCTTCAATAACCAACATCTACCAAGTAGTCCTAAGGTTAGACTAGTGGTTTTAAGTGGCTGTAGAGTTTGTGTGGAGAAATTGCATTCCCTACAAAAGTGTTAAAAACCATTCTTAAAAGCCTTTCTTCTTCAATTGCTTGTGAGTTCCACCACCTTGGTCAAAAGCCTGCCCTCCTAGCCTTTCTTCAGACACCAGCAAACACAAAGTAAGGTTTGGACGTTCCTTCATGTATTTAACACATCCATTTGTCTGAAAAAGACTTCTGAAGCCCTACCTAAATTGCTTCAAGACATCATTCTTAGTAGATACAGCTATGTTCACCATATTTGAGTATGGACATGTCTCATGAACATCTGAGGTCATTAGAAATCAAGCATGGCCAATCTGAGTGCAAGACTTAATTTCAAACACTGATGGCATTGTAGGCAGACACTGAATGTCTTCACTCTCCTTCCATACACATACATTTGAATTTTGAATACTACTTTTTCCTGGCCAGTGTACATAATGGTGAAGAACGACATTAGACCTAGCTAGAAGGCAGTAGACAGAAAGCAATGGTAAGGTGTGGTGACTGGAGGACTGAAAAAAAATGCTAGAATACGAAATTGTAGACTTCAGTAAGATGGATGAGGTGAAAGATTTGGGTTAATGAGGACCTAACAAAACCTAGTATTGATATTCACTAGTAGATTTTAAAAACTGTGATCAAATTTCTGGAACCAAAGACATGGGCTTCTCATGTGAGTCTTAGCAAAAATCTCAGGTTTTGATGTAGTCTCTTATGTTTACGTGTTTAAACCCCGCTACCATTTAAAATATTTATTACAGTTAGCAAATGCCTACATACACTCCCAACTACCTTAACTAACATGAAATAGTATTAAGTCCATGTCTTTAGCTTCCAGGCATGACCTCTACTAAATACAGTGATGACTTTCCGTACTGAAGTCAAATCTGCTGCTTAATAAAAGTGAAACTGGAAAGCGCTAGAGAACCACACAGAAAGAGATGATTTGATGTAATGCAAATGAGAAAAAAGGAAATGACTTCAAGTCAAGTATACCCTAAATTTCATTAAGGCGCTAGAAAATTCATGGAGATTATTAATTTAGATCATTTATGCCTCCTCCCTTTCTTCTTCCCCCTCCTGCCACTTTCATCCCCAGCACACTCCCGCATACACACCAGTATTTTGTGTAGGATTAAAAAATCATTCTTCATCCCTGGACAAAAATAAAAGGTAATTTTGCTGCTGTTCTTTGCTATCATCACTTTGCTGTCACCCCCTTGCAGTAACGTGCTGTGATGCCATCAGCTCAGCCAGGGGAGCTTTCCAGTTTTCCTAGTAAAACTAAAAAATGGGAGTAGCAAGTAGAGACAGGTCCAATTTGTGCAAGATACTGGCATCCTGCTCTATTTCTGGGCTACTGGTGCTGGAACCCAGGATTTTCATTCAGGCCCTCTGGTTTTAGATCTCGAGGTGCTTTCCACCTGTGACCATGTGCTCTCTGCACCCTGCTCTCTTCCCCAAAGGACAGCTTCCGTAGGATGGTGTGCACCCATCCTCTGAGTGTTCACCGTGCAGGAGCTGATCACCGTCCTTCTCTGGGTCAAGCTCTGACCTGACTGGAAAGGCTGTGGTACCCCACCAAGGTGCTCCACACCTCCTCCATTGCCAGCCTTGCTGCAACTGCAAGAAGACCGTCAGGTGCTTGGAGACACGTACTGTATCTTTGCTTTGTGTCTTTGAATTAAGTGTGTTGGAGACAGTGTTACAGCTCAGGATCAGACCCTGTGCATGCAGGGAGAACCCAGCAGATGAATCAGTGGTGGAAAAGAGGGTACGTGCCTTCAGCAACACCCCACCCCCACAAAAGTTTTTCTGGAGAAAGCGTGGGAGTCAGGCATTGTGTAATGATGCACAAATAGCACCGTCATTTTCCAAGGCTGTGAGGGGACCTTCTCTCTGTGCTAGACATGGTGGCTGGTGCTAAGCTCAGCGAGAGGCCTTACTTCAGATCTATTTTACACCAGACAGGGTTTCTAAGCCCACACCACTCAGCCACTCTACCACAACTACTGTCTTTCGCTGAGAGTGCTTCCCTGCGCTTGGTCTAGTACACACCTGCTGTGTTTCACGGGAGTGACTAAACGGCTCAAAATTACACTTCTAAGTAATTAATAAAAAAAAGGTGTTGATAAACCTCTCTCCTGCTTTTGGGGCATGCACCCAGGTGCTGAAGCCACCTCTGCCACCTGCGCCGTCCCCCGCAGCAGTCCCACCTTGGGGGAGGCAGCAGCATGGATGAACGAATGCGTGTCCAGAATCTCAGCCCACACCAAAGAGGGCGGCCAGCTGCTAGGGAAAGGCAAATTCGCCTTTTAGTTTCACTGATACTTGACAGCGTGGAAAACTAGTGCCAATGAAGAGCGCAGCAGCACCCTCGAGGGTCGCTGTCTTTGCGCTGCAAGGGATTACGTCAGGTAGTGTTTCTTGAGGCTGAGCCTGAGCCATTTAATTAAGCTGGTATTTTCAAGAGTACTTTTGAGTAGCCCTGGTCAGTGCTGGCATGGAAGACAACGACTTCACTAGGAGCAGAGGTGGGCTAATGATGCATTTCAAAACCACCGTATTTACATTTCCTTTCTCTTCTGACGAGTTCTCTATACAATAAAAATACTGTAGAGCTGGTGCAGCATACATTTTTGATTTAGGTATCTTTACACAGAGCCTACCACAATGGGAAAGTGAGAAAGCTCTTTGTTAAATCCTTGGAAGGATAAACTCTGTGCAGACCTCAGACATTAAGCATTAAAATATTGACACAGATACGAGCATAAAAGAGTGAAGAAGTATTCATGGCTCTTTTCCTGTGGCAATAAACATGACAAGTCAGTCACTGATCAAAACCCTACGTGCTTCTCCTGTGAAAGATGTTGCATATATTAGGATATGAGCACTATTTATTTAGGCTAGGTAGTCTTTGAGTTTATTTAGGCTCTAGTCTAGGACAATATCTGATTTCAGATTTTACGTCCTGATCTTATATACATACATTTCAGATTGATCAAGCCATAGAAAGTCTTACATAAAGAGGAGTAACTGCCACTTCCTATCCCCATTACTTGCACCCCAATGGGTGGTTTTGATCTTTTGCCCCTTATTTCTGTACTCACACCTGCCAAAGCAGTACAGGTAAATCTTCAGAAAGGTCCCTGTGGTGAAGGCAGTGGTGTAGGGGGCACTGAAATGAGTGGAAGGTTTCTGTTTGTCCGGAACTGGATCCAAACTTCACTGCGATTTTACTTGCTCAGTAACATTGGGGTGAAACTGGACGCAGCTTAACTTCATTCAGATGTTTCCCTTACCCTCTTGGGTCAATTCATGTGTTCATTTCAGTCCCTAGAGCAGGACAGAAACCCACAGACAAACTGGAATTATCGTGTGTAAGGTGCTCTGATGGCTTTTTTTTCCAGTCAGTTAAATTGGTGTATTTTTTATTTCATATATAATGAGTGGGTATGTAAAAAAACCACTACCATACTTTTCCAAGCAAATTGCTATTTCAGGCTGATACTAGACACTTATATTATTTGAATTAGATATTCAATATTGACGAGAAGTGATTATTTTACCATGCATACTATCCTATTTCATAGAAAAATAAATTAACCTCCTTAATACAAGCAAATCTGGTAAGAATTCTTCCATGATAAACGTTTTTCAGCAGAAAGATTCCAATCATCACAGCCAAGGCTTTTTAGAAAGGAGCAGATCTGAACTAAAACATCTGGAAAATACATCTTTTTACCAAAACTGTAAACATTTACCAATGCCTTGTTCTAACATTTTTCTAAATTAAACTTCTAAAATTTTGTTTCAAAACTGTAACAACGCTGACTGGTATATGCCTTTCAGAGGACTAGTATTTCAAAATAATCTTCAGATCACTGTAACAAAAATCTCAGCGTAAACAGAGAACATTTGGGACTTGACAGAAATGGCTGCTGAGGGTCAGAGAGCTGGGAATCTGGTACAAACTTCCCCTCATGTTACCTACGCACAGCCATCACGACTGCTGAACCACAACAGGGGAGTTTGTTGGTTTATACCCATGTCCGATACAAAGGATATCAAGCTTTTTCTCAAAGGACCAAAGTAAAAACAAAACCTTCTAATGGATCTAACTGCATATAATTTTTAAAGCATTTTTTACAGTTTTATTTCCTTTTGGAGACAGAAAGAATGTCTCTCAGTTCTACTAGGTCTTGCTATGTGTTCATTCATCATTGTTTGCATGTGGAACATCTCAAGAAGTCCGTACTTTGAATAAAGACTGCCTACTCTTTTCGTTCCTGTTAGCTTAAGAAAGAATTAAAAATAGAAGAAGAAGAGAGGGCAAAAAAAGGCAACGCCTTTCTACATACTCCACCAGCACCCTAATCTGGAAATTCCCAGGAGGTCACAAGTTTGGCTTCACCAGGAACAAGATAAAACCAGCAGTGACACTGTGTTTTGCACATGCTGGAACTTTTGTGCTACCAACACAAGAACTCCGTAGCACAGCATGTCGTATTTCCTACTTATGCATTGTATTTTCGTCCTGAAGAATACTTGCCTTTGGAATTTAAGTCGGAGGGTGGCAACCACTGAGTGCATAAGATGCTAAATAATAGGAGGAGGAGGTGAATGCCAACCCTTCCTCTTGTCTCCTGACACAGAGCAGAAGGAAACCCAACTCTGAATGCTAAATGACTGTGCAGTATAATTAGGTCTCCAGATTTTAATTCCAGTTCGCACAATTAACTGCGTAGCAGTCTTAGGGGGTGATTCAGATGTATAAATAGAGAAGCACTGTGCCATTTTAGATGCCCTAGGGTACCTGAGAAGTCCATAAAGGGCTGGCAGATACCAAGCAGAAACTCTGGGAGACAAGGGTCTTTCAGGAGCCGCAGCTGGAGGCCGGGCAGCTAGCCCAGTGCACCTAAAATAGCATTAGGTATCCACAGTTGGGCACCTAAATCCCGCTCTGTTCTCTGTTTAGAAAAGCGGGCTAATTAATCCATTGAAATAAATTGATCTTTCTAGGTAGTCCAGCATTTTTCTGCTACCTGATGCTGGCTGTGGTTTAGCACCTGAGTTTTCCTCCAGACTTCCTGTGGCTTTTTTATGAATTACTGCACAGAGGGGGTTCTGGGGCAAAGGCAGAAGATGCAGCTTTTTAGGCATCACACAGCTGTGACTATAACAATAATATAAGCATTATAGATAGTTAATACTGAAATGATGTTATAATTAATATTATAGTTAAACTGTTACAGTACAATCAATCAAATGAAATTTCAATATTTTAAATTACCTTCAGATATCCCTCTAAAAGAAGCAGGTCTGCCCCTCCAGTCCTTTGGATGTATGTGCTAGTACAAGGCACAGTACTTACGCTGGTGTCCTCATCTCCGCAATAGCTGCCATTCCTTACTTCACACATTCCCTAGAATAATGAGGCCGATCATCTTTTGATGAGACTGTGGGAGTTGATGTTCCAACATACAACATTGCACTATCAGATAATCACTACTACTTAACACTGCTCTAGGAAGACTATTTCTGTAAAAGCTACCGGGAATACAATAGCAACATGAGAAAGTCAATACAGGTATCTCTGTTTCTGCAGGGAATAGGTAATGTAATTAGGGACAAACTCAGACAGCTAGAAACATTAAATACTTTAAAGTCTGTTTTTATAAGACTTTATAAATCTACAGTGCTGGACTAGGGACAGAAGACAAGACAAAGAATATCCTACCCTGCTACACGTGCAACAAAACCGCTTACCAAGAAATGCCCAGTCTTTTTGGCAACGATCACTATCTTTGGACAAACTGGACATTCCAGCAGCATTAGAAAATGTGCTTGAGTATCTTATAGCAGCGCAGAAATGGGGATTTGAGAAAAGATGTGGCTAGCAGCATATATGGCGAAGATGAAAAGAATCAAGGACTATTTATCCTTTCTTGGACTACTGTCATAATTATTTTTCTGACAACAGAAAAATATAATTGATAAACAGCTTTAGAGATCCTAGGAAGTTAAAAAAAAAAAAAGGTTCAAGTTCTCCTGGCAAGATTTTATCATCTTTATTCAGCTTGTCACATGGCGTTACTGACCTAGGCTGATCTGCAGACAGTCACACAAGAAGATGCCGACATAGAATCCTCAAAGCTTCCACTGGAAGGACTCGGACTTCACTGTGTTAATGCATTGTGGCATAAAACTAAGCATATTTAATTAAGCCTTTATGAACTGCCAGGATTTTATGTTCTGACTCAATCTTCTTGGTAAGGAATTTGGTGAGCGTTTGCTCTTACTGTTTTTAGTTAGAGAGCAATCCAACCGCAAACCCAGACCCTCCAGCTGCTGTAAGGCACTTGGGGTTGCTCGCCCGATTCACCTTGGTAGAAGGTTTGTATTGGTTTGGTAGGTTCTGAGGCTTTGCTGAGAACCAACCTGATACTACATCTGTATATGAAAGCGGTGGAAACGGTTGCATGGAAGCAGAGTTGTAAGCTTAATTTTAGGCTGAGCAGCCCTGAAGAAGGAATGTGTTGAGCCCAGAGGGGAGAAAAAGGAACAAAGATTTTTGGGTCGATATTTATTACCTCCTCATTTCTCTTGGTTGCTACAACTGAGCTCAATGAAAGCAGACTCTTACAAAGCACGTGGGTTATACTAACAGTGGAAAGTTCTATCGGTAGGGCTCAGAGGGTAACAAGAGCAGCAGTGGGTCTTGCTGCTGCTGTCAGCATTGCCATCAGCACTGATCTCAGCTGCAGAAGTAGGAAGGTCCCGTTATCGTTTTTAACACAGCTGCTTTAGGGGT
The DNA here is from genome assembly GCA_009769605.1 of Bucorvus abyssinicus. Taxonomy (NCBI): domain Eukaryota; kingdom Metazoa; phylum Chordata; class Aves; order Bucerotiformes; family Bucorvidae; genus Bucorvus; species Bucorvus abyssinicus. The sequence goes on from CM020025.1 coordinate 80,024,885, forward strand.
TTGTCGGTAGTCACAAACATGACTGGCAGTTAGCACCAGAGCTGGTCTGTCCAAAATGGGATCTTCCGGGTCAGTCTAAGATTTCCAGGACCTCATTTAGACAGGTGGAAAAGAGACCCATCCTTTTCAATGGATAATTACTACTTGGCGTCCATGGTCAAGACTGGCCTTTTCAGTCTCTCAGACACCGTCGTTCCGGCTGAAAATAATAGGGGAGAGGAGCTCCATCTATCCCAGTTGTTACTAAACTATCTGTGTACTGTTGCCCAGAAATTGCTTGACTAGGTCACCTGACGGCTCCAGCTAGAGTCAGGAGCTGTAGTAAAACCAGCTTTTGGCTCCAGGCACCTGGCTTGAAGCACTCCTACCAGGGAACACTCACCTGGGAGACCTGTCTGCGGGACAAGATGGTCGCTGGTGCCTGACTGCTCTTCTCCAACTCTGCCACTGACCACTAGAGTTTCAATTATCTGAAGGAGTCCTCTTAAACTGGGAGCCACAACTAGCTGAAGGATGTGCCTGCTCTTCTACTTGTGGCTTCCACTGAGGGGCTTGGGCATCGTCACCGTTACTCTAAATGGGTCCTGCACTGCTGAGCTAATTTATAACTTTTCAACATCAAAAGATAGAGCAGCACAGATGCCTGCCGCCTCCCTCCCAGGATCTGTGGCCTAACTTTGGGTAATTAATTATAGTAGGAAGCTTAAATTCAAGGAACGTTCCTTCAAGTCTCTCAGATTCAGATAGCTTGCAACTAATGAATGCTAGAAATCAGGGGAAAAAATGGACCTCACTTCAGGACTCACATCTGTGAAGGCAAGCACTTCCCTCCGATTTCATTCACACAGTAAAAAGGATCAGAGACAGAAATTACTAGTAGCCTTGGAGCCTATTAGCGTTGGAGCAGCAGGACTATTGACCACCAGCTGGGGGAAATGGGACACACTTCCCTGTTCTCTCAAGCATACATGTAAGATGGAGTCAATGGACTGATTTGTTGAAATGTTGTAGAAATGCAGTTTAAGTGTAACAGAATGGGATGTGTCCGTTAACAGTTTTAAGCCATTGATAAAACTCTAAGTTTTTATTGGTGGGTTTTTTGGTTGGTTTTTTTTTTTTTTTAAAGGAGACGCATCTTGGATTTTCTAAAGTTTCTGGATCAAACCTATCTGACAAAGAAATCGCCTTATTTTCACAGTAAAACCTTGGATTAATTTAAGTCTCTGCAATTATGAGTTCCTTGATAGATCAGACAATTTGGTAATTTATACTTACTGTCATAAATCCCTGGAACCCAGGGATATTCTTTAAATACTTTGGCTGACACGTAAAGAAGGAAATCTATCATCTGCTTTCCAATTTAAAGCTTGGGTTATACCACCCTTTTCTCAAACAACAACAAAAAAAGCAGTAATCCTTACCTCTCTTCAGTCTTTGTCTAGCAGAACTGTAATGATTTGTTGTTCCTGCTTATAAACTCAACACTTGACTTGGCCAAGGACATTAAACAGAAATGTTTGAAGAAGTCTGAAATTTTAAAATGTTCAGCTCCCCAGTGGCTCACTTTTTGTCTGTATCTGAAGAAATAAGTTAGTGCAAGGTGTTTCACTTCCTTTAAGATACATTTATATTTTACTGGTTGTACACATAGCTTGTGGTTTGCCTCTGAAGTAGTGGAAATACTGCTTTCCGGGTAATTTCATTTCTAATACTAACTATAAAAGGGGCATTGCAAAGATTGTGCTGGGGAAAAAATGTGTTGCATTAAAAGCCAATGTCATTTACAAAAGATCGAGTGCTGCAGATGGAAGGTAAAGAAAATGGGACTTAAGACACAGGCGAGGTCGTACAGGGCATTACTTAAAAAATTATCTGTACAGAAACTCTCTTGAAATGAGGAGAGAGAAACTGCAGAGGTCACCAATATCATCATGTTGAACTATTTAGGAAACAATTCTCTTAAACAAAGCTTGTACCTTAGTTTAAGGCCACTTTTTTCCTAAGGAAGTTTGGACGTATTCTCATCCAGGCTACAGGCACTCTTGCTTGCAAAGAAGTGAGGAACAAGTCCCAGGAATACCCCCAGGAATCAGGGGGTGCAAGATGTTGTCCCAACCCATCAGTATGGTGGGAGCTGAGCTCATCTCTCAAGTAGGTTAGTCCTTGTGACATTGTGCTTACTGTCCCCCTTACTGTCTCTTTTATCCATATATAAGATGTTCTACCTTAGACAAGCAAACCCTCTGAAGCCTGAGCACCCCAATGAGATGTCCCACAATGACCCCTGCAAGCTGTGTCTGGACGGCATGGTAGGAGAGTTCAGCTCTCCTGTGAAGCAAATACTCTTATCAATTCATTTGAATGCCTGACTATTCTGCTGAAACTACTATGAAGTGCAGTGCTGCTTGTATGGCACTGGATTATGCTTCTGCTAAGAAACGCGCTGAACCATTTGTTTGTGGGCAGGGGGAGGAAGGTAACAGTGACTTATGGTTACTACTTTAAAAAAAAAAAATGAAAAGGTGATGAACTGTGAACCAGCTAGATGAGAAAACGCAGGAGCGAGGAGCTGCTCTTTCCAAATAATTAATTGCTGTAATTGCTGTCTCCCCACACAGATCCACTCAGGTTAGTTTTATTAAAAGCCAAGTGCAATTTTAGAGCTTCAGAACAAAACTTTTCTTCAGGAAAGATGGAATTCTCCAGTGCAGTCTTACAGGTGAAGGAAGATCAACTCATTATAAATTATTTTAACCAGTATTTGTCAGTGCATTTAGGAGAACTAGTAAAAGCTCAGGACGTAGAACGGTGGGTTGTATTCACTGATGCGCTCCAGCTGCTTTGCCCTTCCCTGGCAATACTCAGGGGCTATAAAACTGCCTTAGCCTGGCTGGTGTAGGTTTATAGCTCTCCTGCATCACCAAGGCTGCACAAAACAACAAGAGTGTGCCCAGCATATTAGCTTTAAAGCTTAATAAACGAGACGAACGTAGAAATGAAAAAGCTGCAAGGCTGATGCAGAGATTTAAAGATGAGGAGACAAGGACAATAATCATGCTTTGCTTTAAGGTCAACTTGTTAAGCAATAGAGGTATGAGAGAGGAGTTTTCTGTACCCTATCACAACAGTGATTTGAAAGCACTGGGGAAGTATGGGAACCACATGCATGGCTATAGCCGAAGCAAGGAGCAAGAGATGCACCAACTTCTGTCCAATTTTCTCAGAAAATCTAGTTTGAGGACTAATTTTCCCTGTGCCTGATCAGCACTTATTTCAAAATCAGCCCATGGATATTACATAAACAGGACAACTTCACAGGTCTGTATCCACCTTTCAAGAATACTTTTAGAAATATTACACCGAATACCTCTGTAATAGATTACTGGTAAAAACTTGCTATCTCTGAGACCACTCTAAGTCAGGGCCAGAACTCATTACACCTTCATTTTGAAACCTGTGCTCTAAGCTGTGCATCACTCACCAAGGGTGTCAGAGATTACTTCCTCATTTCCTTTATTTTTATAGCTTACTAATAAATTTCAAAAGTAAAAGAGCAGATGTTTGAGAACCCTGGCTCTAAAAAGCAACATAAAAAAATCAAAACTGTATCTGCAGCTGCAGAAAACATTGGTATCCTTCTAAGACAAGATTACTGAGGAAAACTCTCATTTTTACCACAGATCGCAAAGAAAAAGAGGAGAATTTAGGCTGAGCTACACTGCTCAAAGGGTGAGAGGGCGAGAGAGAGAGACACTAACTGGAGGCCAGCACCAGGTTAGGAGATGGCTGGCTCCACCACCCGCTTCTGGAGCAGGAGGAGGCAGGGTTACATTGCTGCATTGATGACCTTGGGGCATCAGAAGAAAAACATAGTTTTGATGCGATTCTGCATCGTGGAAACAGCAGAGGTTGTTTTTGTGTGTCCTGTGACACATGGACATCTGCTACAAGAGTTGGTTACTGAAGCTGAGGAGAATTTACTCAGCAGTGAATTTCTGTGGCAGCAAGGTCAATAGGCAAAGCCAGCATACACCACTTCTGCTTTGCTTGAGCCTAGAAGACCTTCAGGGCTGGGAGGGACATTTGTGAAGGGTCCTTCAATAAACCTTTCTCTCCCCAGGGCATGATCAACTCTCTTCTGTCATTTCTGACAGAAATTTGTTAAGCTGCTTTCAAAGGCCCATATTAGTGGGGACTCCACAACATCCATAGCTCGTGTTTCAACATACCACTATTACACTGAATCTTCCTTGCTGTAATGCGAGTTCATTTGTAGCTGTTCGTTTGCAACTGTCCAGTGCCAGTGATGTTGTGGTCCATACAGATGGTAGAAGAAAATCTGGTTACTGAGGTTCTTTCCTACTAGCAGGGAAATGTTAAATTCTCTCAAGTGCCCCATGGGCAATGACATATTCCTGTCAAAACTGACAAAGTGAGAAAGAAGGTTGGGTGAATGCCTCTGCCAGTGAAGCAACACCAACCAACCATTTTGTATGTTTTTTTCCAAAGCTACCGCTGCTAATTTGATCGGGCTTAAGCTGTAGGATTGTAACAAGTTTATACAACCATCAGTATCTCACTAAGTATTGATGAACTGTGGCTCTTTAAAAACCTCTCTGTCATTCAAAAGTTACAGGCACAGGAATTAAAATTTGTTTGCTTACTCAGAAGTTCACAGTTTAATAAAATAAGGAATAAAAGATAGAGGGCAGTGGGCTTGAGGGCTCTCGCCTTAATATTTTATGTTGAAAGATGCTTCCCCCCAGTGCCTCAAGTTAAGGAAAGGCCTCATAAAGAGCCTTTGCTGATTCCACTGCTAACCCTGAAGTATCTTGGCCTCCTGCATGTTGGGAAAGAGAGGGTTATTTCACAATAAACAGACAATATTTGAGCTAGTGCAGGTTGGTAGGATTAGGCAGATCGAAACGTTATTAGAAGGCAACGAGGAATATAGCTTTTTCTTTTTAACTGGCAGAATATGTAATAAATAGCAACCTGGATTTGTGAACAGAAAATCTTGGGACACACTGGTTTTATGTGGAAAAGGCGTGAGGATAGGTTTTAATGCATGATTTTGAAGGTCAGCCTTTTGCTTCCTATCCAGAACTGCTTCACCCCTATCGATATCTGCTTTAGTAATATGAAGGCATGCACGAAGGAAGAAGTCCTTCTGAGAAACACTGATTCAAATCTAAATTTAAAAGTATCTTTCACCGAAGACTTTGTGAGGCCCAAGGTACAAACTGTGCTGAAACCAAGAGTAGGAGAGGACTAGCCCTCCTAGCTAAAGAACATCTGAAGACAGTTGTGTTTCCATTCAGGTGCGGAACAGACAATACTTCAGTTTTTAACTGGTCTGTCGTTAATCACCGTGAATCTATGCAAAGCAGGATCTATTAAGCATCATGATTGGAGCCAGATATCATAAATTGTCAACATAAGGAAGTCACTCTGGCCCTTTGTAAAAGTTCTTGTCACAGGCTTAATACTCAGATATCTGGCTGATTTCAGGATAATCTCAATCTATGCTTTTTCAAAGCAGATCTTCTTCCTTTTCACAGGACAGACGTACTCACCACACCATTGAGGAAAGCAGTGCTAGAACAAGTCTCCGTCTGCCAAGGCAGTTCTCAGGTCCCAGCTGCCTTACCCCTTTGAGCTCTCTCTGTGGGCAAACGCCTGTCAGGTGTTTTCTGCAGTAGCTATAACTCCTGTGGTAACGTTAGCTCCACTATTCTCCCATCATTAATCCTCAGACAAAGGAGGCTTTGCAAGTTTATCATTTGTTCCACACTTGCACTAGGTCTGCGTCAGCTTTTGAACAGCATGTCCATGGATAGACTGCTTTGCTAAAGTCCAGACGACCAGCTCTGGTTCCTTGTTCTCACCGTCATATCAAGTCAGACCAGCAGTCCCTTCTCATCTCCAGCAGGGACCTACACGGATTCTTTTCAGACCAAGCTACGTAAAGAGGAATTATTCTGGCACACACTCCAAGGTGGAGTTTCACTCTTACCTTCCTGCAATTCATGGCTGAGCTGAGTTCTGACAAAATGGACAGTGTTTCATGGATAGATTATTAAACTGTAAAGGTATTTTTCTCATGAAAAGTAGTTAATGCTTCATTCCTGCTAATTGTTTCAGTACTTATTTTGATCTGCTTTTAGGACCCTTCAAAATTATTTCAGACGGGGCATGATTGATCTGTTTTATGTTTGTTAGACTATGATAGATGCATGTTCCAATACCATCATCACTAAAAGTTTCATCAAAGGCCACTGGTCTTTTGCACACCTCTAAGTAGGCAAATATGTTCATATACATAATTAACCTACTATGCAAATGCGCTCCTTTTCTATAAAATGGTGCTTCTTTAATATCGATATCTGAAAAGTCATTGCTATTCAGCTCTTTAATCCCTAACCTCAGGTTTCAATTCACAGAAATAATACATGACCATTTACTCCTTTGTTTTCAAGTACTCAGTTGTTTATTCAGTAGGATCAATATTTCTAAGACCTTAAACCTGGAATCAATTACTCGTGGGCTTACGTTTGCACTCAGGCAAAGCCTGACTGATTCTGTACTCATCCCCCTTGGAAGAAATTTCTACATTGCATTGAGGGAGGTAGTTCTGGCGGGTTTTACGGGGGGGGGGGGGGGGGGGGGGAGGGGGGCGTATTGGTGGGAGTTTTCTGTGTTTGTTTTTATTTCTTTATTTTAAAAAAACCCCGATTAGTCCCCTAAGTTTGCATCTAACTTGGACATGTAGAAATGAAGCAGTGTTATTTTTCACTCACATATAAAAACATAATGAACAAGTGCAGCTTTTAAACTCCATGGCCCAGGATCAAATATGAATGGCTTCCTGCTCGCTCTCCCTTAGCTGAATTTTTGTTGCAGCACTAGCTAACAATAACAATAGCAATAACGTGATTTCTTCTGTTGAAAAATCAAAAGCTGCAGATAAAGCTGGGAGTCCATACAGGAAAGAGGTTTTTGTTTTATATCTGATATTCTGTGCTATGAGGAATACAGCCCAAGACTGGTGGTCTGGTTCCCGCGGTATCTCTGGAACTATGCAAAGTTGCTCATCAAAGTGATTTTACTGGTTTGTTTCCAGCCAATTTACATAACTGGGCTGGTATAATGTTGTCAGCATTTGTTGGTCTGGCCCTAAATCTCAATAAAGAAGTTATTCTTGATGAAGTCAAAGTTTTTGCAAACCACAGATTTGCCTCGGATGGAAAGAAAACATGCCAACACTAAATTGTGGGTGACTAAGATTCATAAACCAACCTATTCCAGATGCAATAATTAGAGCAATCAATGCATTTTGATTAACTGATTACCACCTTTCGACTGCCAGTGGCAGAAATAACCTCCTATAAAATCAAACTCATTCAGATTAAATTGAGAGCAGATGGAAAGTTGTTTGTGCTATTGACATTTCAGTTCCTGAATACCCTTCAAAAGCGTGCAGCACTGCTACATTGTAGTGTAATTAGAATAAAGCAACAAAATCAATCTCTTTTCACACCACAAATACAGATTATCATCCAAAAGGTCAGCCTGGCATACCACAAATATTGACAACACGGAGCACATAGCTTTCTAAATAACCTTTTGCAGTGTTCTCAGCACATACAATTGAGACTGGATACAATTTCATTCAGAAAGTAATTCTTAGTATGAAGAGACTTATTGGGATTTCTGTATGGGGAGGTGAAACGGAATCACATGGAGTAGGCTCATGCATCTCAGACTAGTTTCAGCAGACTTTTATCTATCCTTTACCGCGGAATTTGGACCACAACAAACAAGTTTTGAAAGAAGATAAGGCATCTGTCAGGCATTTATGTTCCTGTAAGTTGCCCTGAAGAGATTCTTCAGCCTTTAAGAAGTTGAATTTGGATTTTCCACATTTAATTTATATTGACCTATCCTGTTATCACTGCAATGGCAACTAACATATTTTTGTTTTGGGAAATATGTTAACATGAGCGTAGTATCTATTGTTTTTTAAAGTTCTCTTTCCCTCACACATAGAGGAAGAAAATGAAGGCTTCTTCTAGAACTATTTAGGTTACTTGGAAGACAGATATTTGTCTACATATAGATGTAGCGCCCACAAAGATATTGCGGTACTTCAAGTTTTCAACAGAACTACCTGCCCGCCAGTTTCACAAACTTCTCAAACTCAAGCTGAATTTCAAGTGGCATTAAGCACATTGTTGTATTTTGACCTGAAGCTCCTTTGTTTACCAACAGGATGCCAACAGCATCCTGGCTTGTATCAGCACTAATGTGGCCAGCAGGAGGAGGGAAGTGAATGTCCCCTGTACTCTGCACTGGTGACGCCACACTGTGAGTACTGTGTCCAGTTTGGGGCCCCCCCCTCACTTCAAGAAGGACATTGAGGGGCTGGAGTGTGTCCAGAGGAGGGCAACGAAGCTGGTGAAGGGTCTAGAGAACAAGTCTTATGAGGAGCGGCTGAGGGAACTGGGGTTGTTTAGCCCAGAGAGAAGGAGGCTGAGGGGAGACTTCATCGCTCTCTACAACTACCTGAAAGGAGGTCTCTTCTCCCAAATAATAAGTGATAGGAGAAGAGAAAACGCCCTCAAGTTGTTCCAGGGGAGATTTAGGTTGGAAATTAGGAAAAATTTCTTTACAGAGAGGGTTGTGAAGCGTTGGAACAGGCTGCCCAGAGCAGTGGTGCAGTCCCCATCCCTGGAGGTGTTTCAAAGCCGTGTGGATGTGATGCTGAGGGACATGGTTTAGGGATCCTGGCAGTGCAGGGTGAACGGTTGGACTCCATGATCTTAAAGGTCTCTTCCAACCAAAAGGTTTCTGTGATTCTGTTTTAACTGGTCCCCATTTAAAGTCACTTCACGTTTTTCCTTTAGATCTAGAGTTCTAACTCTAGAAAATACGTATGTCGGTTCAGATATATCTGCTATATGGATAATTCTCCTACAAAATTCACACAAAGGAGCATACTGAACCCTGTTCCCATGTTTGTGTATGTATAACAGCACTATTAAAATGGTGATTCTCTGCATGATTTTGCATCCTAGTAGATCTGGAGAAGCATTTTGCATTAAGTGGGCTTAAAGTTCAAGGTTTTAAAATCACAGAGTTATTTGTTACAGAGCCACGCTGTGTGAAAATTCTGTTTAGTGGCAATATAATCTCACTGAAGTCCATTCAGTATCATTTGGACTCAGCATGACCAGTGGTTCTAAGTGGGGAACATAAAGACATTAAGATCTGAAAAAAAGTGACACTAAAGAATTAATGAGGTGTAATCTTAAAAACACTGCAGTGCAAACCAGTTTAACTATTTGTTTTAGAAACATAAACAATAGTACAAATCCAAGTTCAAAATATTTTTGAATTCATCCTGTTTCTTAGGGCAAAACCATTTTTACAATGCACACCATTATAAGAAGCTTATGAACTCTAAATTTTTTATTTATTTATTTACTGATTAATCCAAGAGGATTGTTTCTAGTTTCTGGGTTTTGAGAGTTTTTAATGAACCCTTTCATCATGTGTTGCTTTAGGATGCTTTCTATAATAGATACAACACCCCAGGTGTCAAAAGGTAAATATTTAATCTTCTTATCAGCTCTCTGATAATATTGATTAAATATATTATTTTGTTTGAGCAGCAATACAGAAAATTTTCTCTAAGTTGACTTGCACCTATAAGCTTGCTTTAAAGTAACACAAACTCCTGTAGTATTTACTGTATAAGAAACAAGTACATTACTCAAACTGCGACAAACAAACCATTTTCAGCATTATTGTTCAGCGCAGTACAATACCAAACTGATATGAAAGATTTACATTTACCTTGCTCCAGGACCCTGGCATCAGTACAGGACCGGAATATATTTACCCAAGTACTTCTTTTTTACTTGCTTTTACAGGCGCTGCTGTCTGAGAGGCAAGAAACCCTGACTTGAGGTCACTTTGATCTTGTTTGGGAGCGAGTGAGAGCATGCTCCTGCACACAAACTTTCAGTTCTCTTTGTTGTCTGGGTCTCGAGTACCCATGAGGTGTTTGTGTGTGGAGGAACAGAGCACTGCTCTGCTCTGGACAGAGTGGGGCTTGTTTAGAAGGACAGCCGAGAGACCCAGGACACATGCAGGGCTGCACAGCATGGCAGACTGCAAGACCAGACACCTTCAAGGAACCCCAGCACTGATTTTGCCATGTTCTCCAGCATTTTTAGAAAGGGCTGAAGAATTAAAGCTGACGTTGGCTCAACATCAGAAGATGCTGTTTCACTGATCTAGTCATTGGGTGTTCAGAACAGCACAGGACCCAACTTGACATTTATTTTACACACAGAAACTTTCTGCAGACTTTAATAGGCTGAAACAGATGTTCAGGAGATCTAAAGGACCTCTCCGGCCCTCATTTCCTAGTCTATTAAAAGAGGCTTTCCCAGCTAGGACAATAAACACCAAATGGAAACTACCATGGAGGTGTTAGACCTGACCTAGCAGACAAGGATAAAAAATGGCAATTAAAAAAAAAAAAAAAAAAAAAAGATAAAACAGGCAATCCAAATATTTACTGTCAATAGCAATTTCCAGGGAATGTCTAAGCATCTCCATTAAGAGGTGCAGTTTGAAAAATAAGGAAAGAGGGATTGGCTCCATTCTTACAATACCTCCCTTCTCCTCAGCAGGATGCAGAAGGGAGCTGCTCCGGTCGGGGCTGCCCTTGCCTGGACCTGCAGACATCTCCTCAGATCCTATTTCCAGGCATCCTGCAGGAGGGTGGGGGTTGAGCAATAAGATTCCTAAACCTCAGGCAGAGGGGTAAGGGATCACAACAGGCAAGGACTTCACTCTCTCTGTTCCTCCACAGGGATAAATACAACATTCACACCCTCACCCTCTGCCCAGCACCTCTGCACAGGAGTCTGACAGAGCTCACTACAAGTTCTCACCATGAAGTTCCATTTTCAGCTCAAGTGCCTCCAGACTCCAGAACGACACACAGCTAGACTGAGCATCAAATTGCACATCGCCTCACCGCGCAGCTAAGTGCAGACGAGGTTACAGAAAACCCAGTTACACAGCTTCCAGGTGAGCCTGGCCCTTGTTCAAAACCTGGTACCTTATCCTTGCAAGGTGTGCATGGAACCACCGGGGAAATACATGTGCTGCCATTAGCTCTTGTACGTCAGAAAGGCAGGGCATGCAATCGTTCTGGAAACCTAGTGCAAAACTCAGGTAGGTTTACGTGTGAAATTAATATAGCGAACCTCTACTCCAGTTATTAGTAATCAGGTGGCACTCTGTAGCCACAGAGTCGGAGGCTGCAAATAATAAGAGAGCTCTTTTGAAATGGGCTGTCATATTATCTCTTACTGATTTCTGTAAATGACCTCTTTGAAATTAATTAAGAGTGTGGTCAAGACTAACGAGAAGCGTTTTTAGGAATTTCACAGGCCTTTAAAGCTGAAAGTGTGAAATACAGGTAGGAATGAAGAAATTGTGGAAGCGTTGGATCACTGTATGACCAGTGTGCAGGAAAAGCACACAGCTAAACTCTGCCATCCATGCAATTTATCTGCTTCATTCTTTTGCAACCCCTCCTTTCACACAATGCAGGCTTATGTCAGTTAAACCAGAGCAGCTTCTCCTGCTGACGTAGAATCCGTTTCTACAAAAGCTACTTCAACTACAGTTTCGTCCTCAGACGTATTTTGCGGCCCTTGAGGAAAACAAGTCCCTGCACTCAGTAAGAATAATTCTGGTCCCTGGCTCCATGGACTGCATTGGGTATACAAAGAGAAACATGCAGAAGGTGGGATTTACCAGCTTGGAAGGAACAGGGTTGCCTGCTTTTTCTATAACATATATTGCAGGCATTAGCCCTATTTTAATGAGTTTTCCACTATTCAATTGTTTCTGGGTATTTCTACCACCTTAAGATACAGAAGCCTGCAGAGGTACTGAGACAGGCCACAGAAGGCAAAGGTGTCTTTTGTCCCTGAATGTAATTTTCTAAGCACGGAGATGATCTCTTAGCTCTCTAGAAAATCTGAACAGAGTGAGTCTGCTCCAACACTTCTCTTCTGCCACTCATGCTGGCCCAGCAAGCAGCAGGGAGCCTTCACCTCCCAGCCAAGCCAAGGAGCCACTCCTCTTTGCGGCCTCAGCCATTCGTTGCGACAGTTGACTAAATGAAGATAAAAATGCTTACGTGTAAGTCAAAGGCCCTAAAGCCTTTAAGTGTGAGCTGAGCAGCTTTGCTGAACCTTTCTGCAGGATGTGCATTTAAGTACATGATAAGGTACACCAACAAGAGGATGGAAGTACAGCCTCGGGCAACACGGCTACCATCCAAAGCTCGGTGAAACCTGACGGGATTTTCCACTGGTTTGCAGAGTAACTAGTAACTCTTGGATTGGATCCTAGTATAAAATGGTGTAACAATTTAATTAAAGCTGAGGACTATTTTTTTGATTCTACAAAGGCTCGCTAATAGGCATCGCTGAAACGTCAACAACAAATGCTAGGGGACTGACATGCACTAATAACACCCATTAATTTCAATAAATAATCATTTGAGTCCAAAGAGTAGTTACATTTCTGGGTTTAGATTGGGCAATTTGAGATTTTCTTCACTAGGTGTCAGAATAATTTGTTTTATGTAAAAGCCTGAGAGGCAGGAGTGGCAATACCTAAATGATAGATTTTTAAAATTTCTAAACCAATCTGCTTTTTGCAAAGCCATTTACAATTGACTATTAATTTGCGTACTCAAAAAATCTGTTAATGAAGGCAATGTAAGTTCTTCCTCGCCAGTGCCCTATCCGAGCGCCTAATGCAGTGTTTTGAATAAATTGAACACTGGGGTGACTTATGAGTACAGAGAATACATTTTATTTTTTTACTCACCCACCATTAAATTTAGTTGCCTACCACTGAATTAAAATGACAACAGCCGTATTTAAATTTTATCCACATGTAACTGATGAATTAAATGAATATTGCGTTTTATAGGATGTGTTAGTACAGATAAAATGTCTATGAACAGAGACAAATAGTGATCTGACTTATAGCAGCATAGCTGAGACCACAATCTCATTCTCCATTTGAAAGCGTAGATGAAGGGCTGATTCCCAAGTTGTGCTCAATGTATTTTTTCATTTCCACAAACACTGCTAAAGTACTTTCTCAGAAAAAAATGCTTTCAGAAAGGCTGGACAAATGACTATTATGCTGGTGTAGGTCAAGTCTAAGTAATGAAGTTGGCTTTCCTATGTATTAGTGTAAAGCTTGGGTTTTAACTCTTCTTGCTTTATCAATACAGATATTTATAGGGTAATATTTTCCTTTCTTCAGAAAGGACTTGCATTAATGTTAGGTATGTTTCCGTGTTCCTACTCTTTCTACCTTATGTTGCATGTAAAAACAGTGTCTTTTTTATTTAAAGCAGTGGGGGAAAATGAGTTGGTATAAAACAGCAGCCTGCATAACTTGACGAAACATCTCTGGGGTCCTGTTTTGAACATCTGCATGCATACTTACTAGCAGCCTTTTGCCGAGAGCTTAGTGGGGAAGGGGGAAGATTCCTCAGATACTGTTGCTTAGAGAAACAGACCCATCTCTGGGATTTGAGAGTAAGATGCTGCTAGTAAGTATGCATGCAGATGTTCAAAACCTGTTTGAATATGTCCTTTGATTTCCTCCTAGAAGAGACCTGTAGACTGTTTTCCTTGCCTGTTTCCTGCTGAGGAACAAAACCAAAGGATTCTCACAGATGCCAGCAAGGTGGAATACAAAATTGCCATCTTCCCTAGGTCTTTCTTTTGCCTACAGTTTATAATAATGTTACAGGCACAGTTAGAGACCTACAGACCACCTTCCCTTAATAGGAGATTAAATTTTGAATGTGTGTATTCTGACATGGGTGCCTATATCACCTTTAAATTAAAAATAAGGTGAGCCCATTGACCCCGACGCCCTGCTTCATACTAGTTTTTTACTGGAAATGGTGTGTTCATATAATACCCATCCAATCATTTATTTTGGTATTGGCTCACGTACTTAAAGCTGAAATACTTTCCATGCAGATGAATCCTAGAACAATTAATGTTTATTTTTGTCAGTTTTGTCAGTTTTAACCGCAGTTTTCATAGATTAATAAAAAGTTACCATTCTCTGGGAAATACACTTAGCATCTTCTGTTAACTATCTGAACTGGTTACATTTGATTCACATTTTTCAGTCCTTCTGTAAAATCTTAACAGCCAGAGACGTACAGAAACTAAAAATGTAAGGACAAAGATCATGGGAAACAAAGGAGCTTTAAGCTGATGTATGAGGATCTGAGACTTGCTGATAAGTAACAGTTACAACAATGGCTTGGCAAAAAAAAATTTTAGGTGGTTCTCTTTAAAGTTATAAAGGTTCCTTAAAACTGGGGCATCTTTCTCTATGGCATTTCTACAACACTTTACAAAACAGTGTATAAAAATAGTACTGCTTTCAACCTAGCAAGTGAAATGCAGACAGCTCTTCCAAACAGAGAAAAAACAGGAAAGCAACACAGCACACAATTAAACACCCGTATTGGGGTGGAAATGCACAAGCCACCTAGAGAAGAAGAAGCCACATTACTGATGTCATTCAAGTTACATCTTCACATACTATTTCTCAGGAAGTGTTGCAGGACTGTTCTTTTCTGTACTTTCTGCTGCTCTGAAGACAGTGAAGCATCCAGATCAGAGATTAAAAAGCAGACAAAGACTACCCCCAGCCTGGCTCCACAAGGCTGTTTCTTTCAAACAGCTCTCTAAAATGGCTCACCCCTCGGAGTTATTTCGAGTACAATGGGGAGTTGGTGTGCCAGGGAGATACAAGGAGAGACACCTAAGAAAAACAGACAGGGTGCAAACAAAGGCTGAGTGGTGCTAGGTCTGCCTTCCCCCACCGTTAACTTGTGACACAGGTGAGCTGCTGGACAGCGGAGGGAAGTCCTTCACTTGTTCTCTCCTACGAGATGAGATCACAAAACATGTGATCATAAATGAGAAGATCTCAAAAAGATCTCAAAATATGAGATCACTCTGTCCTCAAACAGCAGAGAACTGGTCTCTGCAGGGCGATGACTGGCAGCCCCATGCCAAAATGCACTCAGGGAGCACATAAGCCAGCATGTTCTGACTGCCAGTTATGGTAAGTCACGTTGCCTGTAGCCTCTTGTTATTTTAGAATATCTTCTACTGCTTTTTACTGCTGTCTTTCAGGATTCATTTGGCTTATGAATAAGCAAACCATTCATTCTGGTTCATCTGTCATTTGCCATCTGCCATTGCCCGTACTATTTTATGGCAAACTCCAGTCAAACTTGTTTTCTAGTAGGTGGCCGTAAACTGTCCTGTCATGGTCTGCAATAGCTATCATGCAAGAGTAAAACATAGAAGCGAAGATGAAGCATTCAGTCACCTCTAAGGTACTGATGACACTATCCAAGTATTTAATAAGGCCAAGAAGTCTGGTAGAGCCTAGTCAATTCCCTCATAACTTCCCTTCCCTCATAACTTTCCTTCTGCCTCTGCTCTCTACAGCATACACGTATAGAATCGTATCTGCCCATAGATGGTAGCTACATGGCCCTGGGTAGGGGACATAACCTTTGCAAAACACAACAGAGCCCCTCCTTCAATTGGAGACCCCCTGCATCACTGCTGAAAAATGAGAAGTACTGTGCCCTCGGGCAGGGAAAGGACACTTACCCGAGCCAAGCACAATGTCTTCTTCCAGAACTACCTCCTTGAGCACAGCGCAGAGCTCCACAGATGAGAGGATGCAAAACAATTACATGGGTGTCATTTGACAGCAGGATGAGGCTTCACACGCACAGCTAACCTGGCTCTCAGCTTTCCTCCAGAACCAGCTAGACTTGGACCCAAGGACTAGATAACAGTGCCTATATTTCCACCCAATGCAGTCTCATGCACAAAGACTGTATGGGCCAAATATGCCACTACACAGAGAGCAATGTTCCAAAATTGCACTGACACCTACCGCAGGTAGGAGGAAAGCATCTGTTGGTTTGTCTAGAGCCACAAACCCTGTTAGAGTTAGCCTGCATCAGAAACAAATCACAGTTCTGGGCTCTGAACTCAGTCCCTGACTGATCGATTTCATCATCTGTACCCGATCAAAGCAGTAAGCTACTAGCCATCAGGAGTTAGGCCATCCTTACCTTATCCAACAGCAGGGAGGGGGAATGCTGAACTAGATTAAACCAGTCTGATTGCATTCACCCATTCCTATATCTTGCTTACTTTTAGAAAAATGTTTAAGGACTTGACAAATGGTGGATGGCATATGCAAACACAACAGCCTTCAGTTGTGAACTGAGAGCAATGATATGTCACAACTGACAGCAAGAAGTTTAATTTTATCACTGGAAAATTCAAACTGTAATAGCATTAACTATTAAAGAGAAATCTTTAGCCTTTCAAATGTCACGGGGGAATGTGAGGGGAAAAAAATTATGAAATATAGGCTCGCAGGAGGTTAAATTATTCTGGAAACAATGTTTGCTTCTTGTGGAAATCCACTTAAAGCAGAAATCAAATCAAACAAACCATCTGTGTTAACATAAAGCTGAAGAACTGTGTGACAAAGTTCATATACATCACTTTCTTTTTTCCTTAGTAAGCATGGTGCATTTACACTGTAAACCCTCAGTTAACCCCATAGCATATGCCAAAGAACGAGAGCAATGTCCTCTGCAAGAGCGTGAATATTGGATAGTCTTCAGGGCACAGATTTAAGTAGCAGGTAAATGGCAGCAGCAAACCAGTTCCCAGTAGGTGGGCTCACGTTTACACTTGATTGTTCACTGAATAAGATGACCTTCTTTGTAAAGAGTGCAAGTATGAGTCAACTATTATTGGCATTATTCTGAATTATAGTATGAATCCACTGGCAATGAGTCCATCTACTGCTAGGTCTGTGTGCCTCTACCACTGATGTGCCTCTGATCCTGCCCTGAAGCAGGCAGCCGTCTCCTGAAAGCAATGTACCTTTGCAAAACATGAGAGCCCTAGCTCCACTTCCCCTGCCTACTATTGTTTATTTGCAGCCTGCCAAATACCATTCACATTTGTCAGATTCATTCGCAGCATTGCTGAAATCTTTTATTTTATTTCTTCCTAGACCACAATGGAGAGGAGTTTTCATGCAATACAGCGTTCCATTTAGACTGATACCTGTCAGTACTTTTAAGAGCAAAGGAAATGGTAGCAGTTGGTTAAAAAAAACACTCTAAAAATGCTGACAGGTGCACCCCTTTCCCTGTCGATTCCTTGTTTTTTATGACTGCCCACTTATTTCAGGACCAGCATCAGTATTTACATCTCTCCTGCTCTAACTTAGGCTCTCCTTTCAGAACTACTTCACTTTATATGGTGAATACCTATAGGCATTATCCTTAGAGCATCAGGATAACTTTTTTAAGCTGAAGAATTAAGGCACTTCTCAATGGGTGAGTCACACAAATTTCAGTCCCTGCCCAAATTAATAGAATCATTCATAAGAAAATTTGACTATGTAAGTCTCAGTTCTTGGAGACTTTTTGAGATCTGACTGGGTAAAGCCCCAAATAGTTCTGACCTCAGAGATGACTGTGTTCTGACCAGGAGTTTGGACTAGAGAACTTGTAAGGTCTCTTTCACCCTGAATTTTTCTGTGACTATCAAGTTATAAGATCAGCAAGAGATTTAACGGTAAAGGTAAAATTTATTGGTCATGAGGGTACTCAACTCTGGGAAATTGATAAAACAAGTTCTTAAAGCAGAATAGTCTAAATACAGCTTAACAAAACACATAAGCTCTAGGCTGGGAGGCAGAGGTATAGAGGAACACTTACCTTCCTCCAGCTTTAATATGACTATCACCCTGGGTATCTCACCATGACATTTTGGAAAGTAAAGTTAAAAGCTTGTGACACAATTCAGGATGGAAAAATAAAAATCACAATTTTCAGTTCTCTTATTTGCTAAAACTCTTTGCCCAGTTCTATCTCACTGAAGCTTCATCAGTCCCATCACCTCTGCTGAGGATGTTGGAGGACCACTTCCCTCCATCAAGAACTCCTAGAATGTACAAATATAATTTTCCATTTATTACCTACTCAGAGTCGGAAACAGTACCAGGGAGGAGGAACCACTAATTTCCTTGAAATCCTGGAGCTCTCTGTACTTGCGAGTCATATTGTACGTTTCATTCCTTTAGTAGGGGGAGTCTCTAGCTGAACAAGAACTTTACTTAAGAAATATTCTAGGTGGTTATTTCTGATCTCTGAAAAAATCCTGTGTTTTCCAGAGTGGGACGTTTATGCTCATGCTATTTTAGAAGAGCTTATTTAAGGAAGACATTTAGTATACTACTGCTTTTTCCAATTAAATATTGTGAATATCCTTTAGTTAAATGCCTTTTTTCAGTTACATAGCCATGTTGGATGGTGAAAGGAGTAGCAATTCTTACAGAGCTAGTACTTTCTAAAATGTGTGAAAAGAGAATAAAAGATAAGAAAAAAATCATTTTGGAATAGCTGAAATTATTTTACAGATCAAACATAACTCCTTACTAAGTTTTTCCTACTTGTACTTTATATTGGACACAAGTAACAGAGGTCTTGGGAATGAACTCCTCATCATTATTAACAACTTAAATGGGAGTTTAAAGGGCTTATCTTCAATGAATTATTCAAGAGCTTCATGAATTAACTACTGAACTTTTCGTGATTTTTTCACCACAACATTGTTCCACATTGGACCTCCCAGTCAGGTAAAACAAGTTAAATATTACTAGTAAAAAGAGTTAGCTATTATGTCAACATTGTTTTTGATGAGAATATAAGGGGCCAGCTTTCTGAAAGCGTGGTGTTAGGCCAGATAAATAAGGGGTAGAGAAGCAGAACCCCTAAGAACTGAAATGTGGATAGTATTACTCTATGCAAATGCACTAAAGCAATGGGGAAAAGCGCTGTTGTTGCACTGGAAGTGAGAGAAAAATCTTAAATGTATTACATTGAGAGCTTTCTTCCCAGCTAAAAAGCCCTCCAACTTGCTCCCAAAGGCACGTAAGAAGCAGCTATAAATAGTTATAGAAGTATTAGAATGTGTTTATCAACTTTAATGGGTCATAAATTTAAAAGTAGCAGCAATTCACTCTAATGAGAACAATATTATACTTGGATATTCACTAATGTTTTCCAACCTACTTTTTCTGTGAAAGTCCATTATTGGCAAGTATCAGTTAGCTAACAGCTTCTGTAATTTTTCCAGGCTGTATTCCACTTGGGGATAGGCATTTCCAACATGCTGCCAGCTGGAGAACACAGCAGCCTGAAGGCACCTCTGTTACCTTGCCTTGCTGGTAATAGGCTTCCCCAGGTAGTACTGAAGTTGTGTTCTTCCACTAACACCTGGCCACTATCTCTAGGAGAAAGAAGTCGTTTTTCATTCTTTTTCACCTGTTCAGAGTTTGGTCTGAGGTTGGAGAGTATTTCTTTCAACATGTAAATTCTTACCTTAATTAAAAAATGCAGGGTTTGTTCCTAAATCTCCCATATAAATCTCCTGTGCCACGGGTCCCGTGTACTTTAAGACTTCTCTGTGAGTTCCCAGTGAAAATCCAGGCTCAAGTAGAAGGCAGTTGTAATGCAATCCCAATAGGGACCCTCCTTACGCACACCACTTTTTCCTTATGTATATACTCAAAGAGATGTCACACTGTAATAAAAGAGAAAAAGGAAAGGTTGAAGAAAATCTACCTCTTCTGTTTACTGATGAAGCAGGGCTTCACATCTCTTATCAACATGCTGGGCACCATTTAAAGATTTTCATTCTAATTTTCTTTTCCTTGAAGTTAATAGAGAATGCATTTAGAGCACTTATATACATCAATTATACACTGAAGCAATGACCTGATAATAGAAAATGAGATATTTCCATCAGTGTAACAAACAACCGATAAATTTGTAGGCTATGTATCCTTTAAATAACTTTTCAGGCAAGCTGCTGATGATACAGAATGCATGTGGACACAAATACTGCTGTTGGCAATGTAAGCCTCTCATGCGACACAACTATTTGAACAAACTGTGTAGAATATATTCAACTCCTCTTTGCCATCAAATCATTTTATTAGCAGTGATTTACAATCCTAAATCTTCCCTCCAGTAAATGCAGCATACTCCATTCCTTAAGCCTCAGTTACTAGCAAGACAAGTAATTCAGCCACTTTATCACGAGATAAGGAGTCACAGAAAGGAGGGCAGAGATGTTACAGTAGGGACTAATATACCAAGAAGCGTGTCCAGAAATCACAGCTGGGCATTTCATATCAGAAAGAAGATGATCCTGCAAAAAGATGATGCAAGATGAATTCTGTGCTAAGCATTAAGAAACATGGTTGTTCTTCTTGTCCTTGGGTGTCCAACATTGTAATACAAAAAGGAACAACTTCCTAGAGGTGGGGCGCTATGCCACTGACACTGCAATACAGGCTTTAGACCGTATTTCAAAAGGTAGGGGTTTTACTTCTTATGGTTTTACTTTTTGAAAAAGTATGTATTTAATTAAAAAATGAGTTTGCAAAGTTTCAGTGAAGCTATGTACACTAAGAGCTTGAAAAAATGAGGTAGCGTGTTATACAATATTTAATGAACTGGTAAAAAACGGCATTAGTGAGCAGGGAGAGGGGATTTTTTTCTATTGTATCAATTAACTTTCTTCAACTCTGTAATTAAATGGCTCTGAAATGAAATAGTTCAACTGTTTTGATTTTTAACATATGGACTAAAATGGCTTTCATTACAAAGGTGGTTGCTGTATAATAGTCAAGTAGTAATGGAGAAGAGATGAAAGACGATTCATTTAAAGAAAATTAGATTGAAAAAGTTACATTTCAAACTAAGACCATTGTTCTCGACTATTTTTATTTGAACAGCTTTGATGTATATTCTGCAATATGAGAAAATGTAGTTCAGAGAAACACCCAGCATCACTATAGTTAAGTTTTTAAATTTCTGAATAATGGTCCCGCTTGAACGAGCCAGCCTATACCACTGAAGTAAGTTATGTGTAGCATGCAACACCAGGACCAAAATGATCTGTTACCATGTGTGTACATAAAAGAGAACACAGTATATTTACGTAATACAACCATAAGTATCTTATTTGATACGCCAATCAAGTGACTGTATGTGGCTTATAACAGAAGCACATTTCCTGCTAATATCCATAAAAGCCTCACTTGTTTTATGAAAGAGTAATTCTAACAGACACAGCTAAAAGATAAACATAAAAAAGCCGAATGCCATGTTAATATCACAAAGGTTCAGACACAGCCTGCCTGGTATACTCTATCGTCTGTTACACAAAAGAATTCACTTTCTATATTAATGGCTAAGATTCTTTCCTTCCTGAATTGTTAACGTGACACTTGAGAGCTGATTTAGTATTTCAGAGCTAGTGCCTGTACGTACACATAGGAAGCAAAAGGAAAAAATCTATATGTATATGAAGAAGGTCACAAATGAGAGCAACACGCACTAAAGCCCACATCAAGGCTCTTAGCGGTTCTTCCCTCCCCATCCCTGGTAGAATTAGAGTGAAACTGCAAGTTCCATTTGTCTTGAGTAAACATAATAAATGGCAAAATAACCCCGTGCCAAGGTCAAGTTTCAGAGCTAAATGAACGCAGTGATCCAAAGGTTATATTCTTTGGGAAGACACGGAGACATCTCTGTAGATGGAAAACACCTCTGTAAAGGAGAAGACAGAGGAGGGAAGTTCTAGCTTTACAAGAGGTTTTCCGTGCAAGCAGATGTGATGTTGCTTTAGCAATGTCCTGTTTACAGCAGAGAACGGAATGTTGACTGTCTCTTCAGAGCTCAGCTTGTTAACTTGGCTAAACAGAATTGGCTTCAGCGACTCGATGCTCACACAAGAGTCGATTCTCTTGACTTGCAAAATTCCCCAAACTGTAAATTTTCTGGAGAAGGTGAGAATACTATAACTTACAAGGTTAAAAGGAGCAGCATTTTTAAAGACACCTGAACAAGGGTACCACTTCCCTTAGCGATGGGTGTAAGGAACGTTGCACCGGCTAAATGCAAAGAAGTCAGTCCAAGTCACAGGAAAAACACTTTCAACAGCAGCAGAACGAACCGAACTGTCCTAAGAGATACAGCTGGCTGTGTGATGTTCTTACGCTGTTAAGAGATTTCACAAGTTTTTGGTACCTGATCATAGCCCTCAAGCCAGATCTGAACCACTGTCATGTGAAATTAGTGCAAGGAACTTTATCCACCTCAAAGCCTGAATACTGAAGTAGACTAGTCCTTTTGCTTTAAAAGGAATTTGCTTGCTGTTGGTTTTATGATCTAATCTAATTAACAAGAAATCTCAAAAGAAAAGCAGTGTCAGAAAGGGTCTAAACTAGCAATGCTATGCTAAAATAAGAAGAAGCATTTTGAAATATAAGTAACTTTAGAATTATTGCTCAGGCCACCTTCTAAAAATCTACAGAAAACTGAAAATCTAACTATCTAGTAAGATTTTTAAGGAATCTTAGAAGACTTAGTACTAGGTCTAGAAAGATAGATAGTTCTCTCTTCAAAAATAAAACCTTCTTACATTAGCATTAGAACTAAGATATTTTAACAGCAGCTGCCTAATAATCCATAGTGTTTGGATATCTGAACTTGCTTCAAGTACTTCGGAGTGTCACATCCTAACAGCTAGGCTGTGTCTATGTTTTGTGTTGTGTGTTTGGGGTTTTTTTGTTTGTTTCTGGTTTGTTTATTTTAGGTTTGGCAGGTTTTTTACAGCTTCTCTGTAGACATCAAAAAAGTGAAATTCCTTATTTCTCCCTCACCTCAGAGGGGGCCAGTAAAATTAAATATAGTTGTCATACAATACCTTCCACTAACAAGTGGGGAGATTTAAGGCTGTTCCTTACTTTTAGACCTGGTAACTAAACAAAAGCACAGGGGATATCAGAGAAGTTGGCAGAGTGAAATCTTCTCTTTAAGGTACTCTAGCAACTTTGCGTAGCCGAGGCGTCCACTCCAGCTTAAGTAAGGCCATTTTTCAGGCAAGGGGAAGCAAAAAGGAGTTTCACATATACTAGCACCCTCCCCATTCCCCACCTCATTTCTAAGTCAATGTTCATAGCCACAAGTTTGGTGCTCAGACTTCAACCCTACCTTGGAGCACGTGGAGCCCATGTAGACCATCACCCCTGGCTGTTTCCTTCACGTCCAGGAAGGAGGAACAATAAGGAGCAGAACCTGTCCGTGCTGGCAGCCCAGGAGATTCCTCATGTGAACAGTGAGAAGGTCAAGGGTGCAAAGCAATTTGAACCAAGTGCTCTGTGCCTAAATTTGACATTTGTTTTTATTACTGTCATTTGGTCTCTGATAAAAGGCAGCCGTATATTAGAGATGACGCTATCAGCACCATCATATTGCTGCTATTTTACTTACAAGTAAGTAATCGCAATATGGGACAACATCAGGAAAGAATCAAGCAGTTTTAATTCAATTTCAGTTGAAAGAATTAAAAATTGTACATCCTGTTCTCTGGGAAAGAAGAAACTGGTAAATGGATGACTCGGGAGAACTGTGAGCAGAAAGGGAAGCAAGACTAGGAAGACAGTATCTTTGTATTATAAAGGTCATCAGCTTCAGACAGTATCATTTGCAGTCACTGTGCTTTCCCACAGTTTAAAAGCCAAAGAGAAACACCATGCAAGCGCTTTCTGAAAAAGGGAAGAGTTTCCCATGCGGTTCCATTCAGTTTCTTTGCTGGTGCATTTGTTTTGAATGGAAACCAGGTATACAAGTCCAGCTATACATATTTGTTAAAGAAAGCTTAAGGAAATCTTAGTGATTCGCTTCATTTTTTGATCTTGTCTCCAATTTTATTAAAGACAATCTTTTGCTTTATCTGAATAAACATTTAGTATATTCACCTTGTCCAGGTTAAAAACAAGTATGGGTGAGGTTAATAAAAAACATTGTTATCAGAATTGCTCTCAATTTAGGGGATTTATCACTGGCACCCTCATCTTCTGCCCCAATGAGAGCATCAAAGTGTCTATAAAGCTGAGATAAATCACCATGAGATCTGACACAACCATGGGCCAAGCGCTGTGCAGAAATCTTTTCTGACAGAAACTCCAGCTATGGAACTTTCTTTCCAGGAAGAGGTAATACAATTTGGACTTCTGAAAAATTACTTGCTTGTACCATGTTTTGTGAAGGCATATTTACAGTGTTATAACGTAACAGAAAGGATCTAAACAAGCTGTGTAACAATTTTCCTTCCAACTAACTCTTCAGTGTTTTGCTAGGATAAATCAGGCCCACTCCATACGAACGAGGTCCAGTAAAAATCAAGTACAGCAGAGACTGTTTATCTCCTTTCAAGCAGTGAGATCATAACTATTCCACCCTACTTTCCCACTGGACACATTTAATCATTAATAGCACTACTGAATACCAACTATAAAGTTTTTATTAATCAGTGCATGTCTAAGAGGTATAACCACCATTTCACTTGTGTGCTGCAAATAGTAAAGAATTTTACTTTTCATAGTTCTCAAGGCACATTTTGAAGCACCTTCTACGAAGCTCTCCTAAGGCTTTGATTTTATGCTGAATGACTATATTTGCAAGTGGTCAGGTATTTCAACTTTCAGATTACAAAGTAATTTGGAAATTAAATGAGCTAGAGTTGTCTGAAAGTCCTTATTTACAACTAGTAGGTTCCCTTCCTGGCTGAACATACCTAGAAAACACTTTTTGTTACAATGATTATGGAATCATTAGAAGGATAGTTGCTGTTTTGGTTAAAGCTAACCAAAATGGTACTGATGGTTACTTCCAAGGAAAGTACAGCTTAAGCTAACAGTGCAGGATTTGTAGACTGACGTGAAAAGAACGGGATTGATCAAATGGTAATGACTTCTTAGTCAAAGGTCCTGACTGTGAAATCATATGTGCATGCATTTGAAGTTGGTGTGTGAGCCCTGCAATATAAACTGGATAAAATTTGAAAGCTTTATTCACATTAGTCCATCATACAGTATGTTGAGAGGATCTGTACTGTGGTAGCGTGCCATGAATTCATATTTCACTTAGAATTATTTTACTTCATTGTTTACAATTCACAGCAAAGATAAGGTTGAAGTATAACATTGCACATCAGCTAAAGAAATAGGTTATGTTCGAAACATACAGAAAGCTATGCTTGGAAAAAAAAGCAAGTTAATTCCCAACCAGTAATTTTTTTGAGCCCCACAGTGGAGTAAGTGTAACTGAAGTCAATGGTATTATGCCGTCCTAACCAATTTAACCAGCCTCTTCATCATCTTAGGTATCACAAAAATAAAAAATCATTTATCATAGACTAGAATTACTGCAGTTAGGCATTTTTGTTGCTGTAAAAGTGTATTAAATTTATCCACAGCTCCACAATTAAAACCTAGGCTTTAGAGGATCTGTGAACGTTAGTATACTTTCAAAGCACTTTACAGGTCAATCCTTTTCAGTTTCACTTCAAGACTGGAAAGTATTACCTTTATTTAATGGAGAAACAAACTGCAGCACAAAGACACAGTGACTCATGTGCCAGTTAAGTGCCTAGATACCACCGGGATGATACAAGAGCAGAGAACAGGGTGTCCGGAGCAGATTGCATCATCTCCAGCTAATTTCCAGTACATTAATCTCATCTCCTTTCTATATTTAATCTTTCATATATTTGTTATGTTAGCCATTTTCCATGTCTATGCTACACTGCTATTCAGTCACTTCCCATAAACATGCATTGTCCATCTGCTTCCCTCCCTTATATATGACACTTAGTTCCCCTGCTGGCCATTGTCCTATACTAGTGGTACCTGAAAGCTGCAAACATTTTCAGCTCCCTGCACCCCTCTGAGCTTCCCTTCTCAGTGGATCCAGGCAGCCAAGCTCCTTTTCATTTCCTGTATCTCATAGGAAATCGTGGTGGAAGAGGGCTAGACATTGCAAATGGGCTCTGTAGTTTCTTTGTTCCTGAAAGATGTCTACTTTCCACTAAGCTCTGAAGCAGAGCTCTGTTCTTCATCAGCTTCTATTGATTTCTCAAAGCTTTTGTATATATTAGCAATCTTCAAAATACTTTCTTTTGTGTAGTCAAGAATTCAGCATTTTCTAAGTACTCCTGCTAAACCAACTGTTCATTTGCTGTAACATTTTTTCTTAGTCACTGAAAATCTAGATCAATTATATGCATAGCTCAAATTCCGTACTCAAATACCTAAAAGATGGCCTCTGTATAATGCTACAGAGTGACGCTGAATACCATCAAAATCACTGAGACCTTCATATGCAAATACTGTGAAAATTATCCATCAATATTTATTTCTGTTCCAAAGTATGTATTTCAGCGTCTAAATTTAGGAAGTCAGAGACGGGACGAAGCCAGAAGTCATCTTGGAGAATGTATGCCAAATCCCCCATGTTTCATAGCACCTTACCACGACCAGTCTTGTTGAGCAATGCTAATTGCCACCTCTATTTAAATCTAGCTGAGATTACTACGTTTAGAGTAAGCACAGTTTGGAAGAGACTCAGGCAGATTGCCCTGCCTTTTTCAGTTCATGAACAGAAGAAGCCTTTTCGTTCTGATGGGTGATCATATCTGAAGTTCCACATAATATGTAGTTCCTACATGAAATAATAGGCATTAAATGACATTGAACCGCCTTCCAACATCCAGTTCCACATCTACCTAAATTCTATAAAAGCACCCCGACACCCAGAGAATGCAAGGGTAAATATATACTCAAAATATGTTATAGGTGAGTTCCTCCTCCTCAGATACCTTACTTCCTTGTCTGCAAAGACTGCGGTGTCAGTAAGATCACAACAAACCTGTTGTTCAGGCTTACTGGCTCCTTGCGTCTTTTTTGAAGAGCTCTTTCTTCTGGATACTAAATTCTTTACAACTCTGCAATACGCCCTCTTCCTTTGTGAGGATACTGTGATGCTAAGGTTAACTAGCTGAGATCTTACTGTAACACATGGGTTTATCTAACAAGTATTACCTAGACCAACTTGTTTTCCTTTGATAGGAGTCTGCAACTCTTTCAGCATATGTTTTTAGTCCTGTTTGACTTCAGAAAAATAGTAGGTGTATGAAATGTTTATTCACATTCTACAGGTGCTGGGTTTGTACTCTTTTTTCCTAAGCACTTGGTCCAACGCTGCCTGGAACAAGCCTACGTGGAACTTTGCTGTGTCCTTGCTCATAGCACAGTTCCTAGGATCTCAGTCAGATTATAATCCAGATAAAGCAACAGGTCAAACACTAGACTGAAAAGATTAGTCCCCTGTGCTGTACAGACACCTCAGCAAAAGTTAGCCAAGCAACAGAAATTCAGAACACCTCATGAATGATGACCACCGAGGAAGACCCACGCAACCAGAAATATATTATGGCTGCCGCATTATTAACTTGCTCTTCAGCTTATTTAAACTTAAAACATTAGCAACATCCAGCATGATAGCAGAAAAAAAAAAATTATATGTGGAACAACTATAAATTAATTCTAAAAACATCTACTGTATTACCACGAAACTGTCACACCTCTTCTAATTTTAAAATATTTTCCTGCA
Source organism: Bucorvus abyssinicus (assembly GCA_009769605.1). Taxonomy (NCBI): domain Eukaryota; kingdom Metazoa; phylum Chordata; class Aves; order Bucerotiformes; family Bucorvidae; genus Bucorvus; species Bucorvus abyssinicus. The sequence continues at coordinate 80,052,612 of CM020025.1, forward strand.
GCTTTACATTTCATTACATTGCACTGGAAAAATCCCCTCCTGCAGTAACTGTAATGGTTATTAGTATGTTACCTGGGCAGCTTCTAACATAATGGTGTCATGGTTCTTAAATCAGGCTTCTGAAACTATGAACAATGCATAGTAATATCTTCTACATCCTCTCAGCACAGTATCAGACAGTTATAGAAAAATTCACAGCGATCGGCAGTGAAATCACTTATACTACATTCACATACACAACTGTGATTTGGAAAAACTTCTGTAACCATGAGTGCAGTGTTATAGAGAACATGGACAAAACAATTGCTTTAGAAAACCATTCGAGCAGCGGTCATCCAGCAGATTTCACTAAAGCCAGGTGAATACTCCAGTCTCTCTCCTAGGGTTAGGAAGATTTGACCTCTCACCCTAAAGCACCCATCCCAGTCTGACCCCTGGTTAAGGGGAGATCTGATACAGCTGGCTGACAAACTGCTCATTTGCAAGGCCCGCAGCGACACGTCCAGCTTCCAGTCCTAGAACTAACTGGAAAACACTGCGTACTCTATTCCCCGCCTCAATTTTGCACGCGCGTTCTTTGACCAACACTCCAAGCCGGTTGCCTGAACTCTGCACTCCTTTTGATCAGTTGTGGCTTCAGGGTTTTAAGTGTTGGATTGCACTGCCTGCAGAAGGGAAGTATGGGATCATCACCCCTTGATAAGAAAACAGCAGACCATCGTTAAGCACAAGAAAGGATTCAATCTCAATAGCGTTCTAGAAGAATAGTATTTTCTACATGGCTAGACTCGTGCAAGACAAAGTTTTCTTTCAGGAAAAATTACCAAATAATTTCATCCACGTGAAAAAATATAGGCTAATGCCCACACAGAAAGGGAAAGTGTCTTCTAAATCATCATAAATATTTTTTCATATGGAGCTAACTTGCACGTCATCAACTGAACACTTATTGCAGCATGAGATGACTTACTAACCTGCTTTCGTGGACTCCGCAGTAAGACTTGCGGGAGCTCATCCCTCCCCGCTGCAGCTGCACACACTGGTCGTGGCCAGGCCTGTCCGCCGCTGACTCAGAGGACAAGCGGAAGGGAACAGCACCCTTGAAGCTGGCACAATTCCATCTGCTCAACTGATATGGCAGAAAGCCATGGAGAAGGGAATTTGTTCTTACTGGTGTTACTGCAATATTTCAAGATGCTTTAAATTCTTTAAGCATGTTACCTACTGAGGACACATGCTAAATATATAGACATGGAAAGCAAAGTCTTCCCAAGAGAAAGACCAGCCCCAGAGTTGAGATGTTGAACTGCGACTTCAACTCAGAAGCTGTTGTATTATTTGACTTTACTGACTAGGTTCAACATAATTCTTCTTGCAGACCTCCAAGATGTTTAGGACAATCTAGATATTTCCAGTTCCTCATCTCCACTGCTGCACACTCCTTTTCTCCTATTCTTTACCAACTGAGAAAGTCACCTCCTACCTCCAACATCAACCTCGGCTCATGCCCTACCATAGTATACTAACAGGGGGAATACGCGTGTTCGCAGAAGGCAATATGGGATGCAGCTTTCATTTAGTTTATCCTTTACTGCCCCACAGGGACAACATGATTAATGCACCACACATTTTGAATTGCTGAGACACTTTCACAATGGCTATGCCTTAACTTTATACACTGTAAAGTTGAGAGAACATATTGAATCCATACTGTAAGCTGGGGTGCTAATGTGGCTGTCAGAATAATGATTTTCCTGTTATCTTCAGAGCCAGGTAATTCAAACCTGAGTTAGAAGAACCTACTTCCAATTGATTTTGGCCATCATCAATTTAGGGAGAAGTTCAGCAGAGAAAAAGCGTATCGCATTTGCACCCTAGGGACAGAAATAACCTGGTGCCCTAAGTTCTTGGGTAAAATGATCTGTTCTTTCACAAGGAAATTTAGACCAAAACCAATGCTTTTGCCTTAAATATCCTTTATGCAGATTAGACAAAGAATCCATTTAGACAGGAATTAATATTTGGATGTGTTCATATAGCATAGGATGAGCAAGCTCCCAAAGCTTTAAGTGTATCTTTTCCATCAACCAGGACAAAAAAAGGTTTACTCGAGTAATTGTGTCAGTTTACATAGTTCCAGCAGAATATGATTGTCCTCTGCAAAGACAACTCCCTTTAAAAACTGAAAGCACTGATCTGGTTTGAATTAAATACTCTATGGTGACATGGCAGAGGTACCTGTTTCCCCTTGCCCCCTCTCCTTTTCATCATGCTGAAGGGGAGCAGGAAGTCACTTTGCAGGCTGTGAAGACTGGAAGTATAAATTGCATTTGTCTATGCATTTATTTTGTTGTCAGCCCAAATAATAGTGGTATTCCAGGAGTTAAAGCTCTTTAGAAGCTCATACTTAGTATGCTGAACAGTTTTCTTTCATAAACTCTAACATTGCAGCAGCTTATTTTTCTTCAGCTCACAAATTTCTCATCTCCTATAATTTCAGTTGCTTTCTGAAGAGTACAACTTAAACAAACTAGCAGTAGTTCCTTAAAAATGCATAGTATCATTATTATGTGGAGTAGATATACATCACAGTAGAAATCCTAGGGAAATTACACTTGCTGTCTTTTCAGAAAAAGTCTTTGTCATTTGAGACCATGCAGATGGTTTTCTTACAGAGAAATCTAGATTAATTTGCTAGATGGATTAAGAAACATAAGTCTCTAACTTAACACCAGCAACTTTTCTGTACATCTCTTACAAGTTTAGTTTTTTGGCATATATTAAAGCTTTCAAGAAAAGCCACTAAAATAACAACTCAAAACCTATTTTGTTTTAATGCAAATTTCAAAATTCTGTCAAAAGGCTTCTCTTTGGCAAACAGCATTGGTCCAGAGTATTACACATTAAAGTATTGCTGATGAACTGAAAGGCAAAATGTGTTGCCAAGTATTTAAGACTGAGCAATACTAGTACCTTAACTAAGACCAATATTAATGATAAGCAATTTTTTAAACCTACAGGAAGGACTATAAATAACGTTACCTGTTAGCAAGTCAGTTGTCACCACTGATGTGTCTGAAAAGCAAGTAACAATGGGTTTCAAAGTGGCTGCCTACTGATAAACATATTCCAAGCTCCACTTACATTCAGATGAACTGCAGGTCTGAATGAGCATCACTTCATCTGAGAGCAGATTCCCTTGGATGCCAGTTCCATAACACAGTCCAAAATAAGGGATTACTCCATGCTCACCCTGCCAAAAGTGAAATGTCAGATGTCCTCTAAAGCCACCTGTCTCCAAGTCACCTGGAGCACCACTCCAACTCAAAACCAGATTAAGTCTTAAACACAGGTGAACTGCTAGAAAGCATTTGGTAATCTGCCATCACATTATCAGTTCATAGGTTTTTTCTCTTCCTAACCATGAGATCCCTGACTGTTTCTCTTCTTAGGTTGTCTGAAAAGGTTTATATTTAGCACACAACCCCTTTCTACACATGAATTACAGGCGAGGTTTATCAAGTTTTTAAAATTCAGAATTGCAGCCTGTCAGTTTTTCTTCACACAGCAATAAGCCCAGTTGTGAATTTGTGGGGGTGGAGGTGGATGTGTGGGGGAGTTGTAGGCTTTTTTCTCCTTCTTGCTGATGGGAAAAGATAGGCAGCAGAAAAGGATATCAGGTTTACAACGTTAAGACAGATGGAAAAGGCAACTCTAGCATGCATATCACCGAGGAGCACAGCAAGCAGAAGGTGATGTCTCTGAAGGAGAGCCTGTGCATCACAATGACATCACAACCCAAGGGTTGTCTAAAACGACATGCAGTTTTAAACACCAGTGTTGATGAGTATGAGATGCGCTTATTTTTTAGAACAAGAAATGGGTCAGAGCTCATCAGCTCATGGATATTTTTACGATCCTTCCAATCAAGAATTCTGAAAACAGACGAGATTCTCCTGAGCATAGAAAACAAAGGAGCATTTTAAGCACAAACCCTAAGTCTGCTTCATGAAAGGCTGCACATAATGAGCATATAAACATGTAAAGAGGCAGTTTAAAAAATGCCTGCTTTTAAAAGCCTAAACAGGTGGTTCTGGAGCAGTCTACCTTCATACTGCCTCCTAGTTCACTCTGTTATTTCCAGGGTTACTAGACCCAATGTTTCATTGCATCAGGTCTGACCTGAGCTTTTAACTACAGAATCTCTCCTGTATTCATTTAATTTAGCAGACAGTTTTCCTGAGATCCGGTGGAAGATGCTGAAGCTAGATATATTCAGAGGATAAACAAGGTGTATTTCTTTAATTTTAGTTACAGAAAGGAAAGTTAGACATTGAACTACCTTACCAAGGGACAAAATGCATTATTCATTGCCCAACATCTTGAAGGCCAGAAGGTCTTTTTACAGCACTCTATAGTTCTGTAGGCCAGGTGCTCTCTTTGAACACCAGCAAGATTCTGGCTTCTAAATCCAAGAGTTGGTCTTCGGGTAGCAAGGCTGGCTGGGAAGAGATGAGATGTACTTAATGAAGTGGACAAGAGCATCTTCAAGAGGTTTGATAACTTGGTGAGGAAAGCTTTAAACTAGGTTTACTGGTGGATGAACACCAGAAACCAAAGAAAGGGAGAAAGAAATTGAGGAAATGGGGGTGGTGCCCAGCCAGCAGCATAACAAGGGAAGCTCTCATTCTTCCTGCAGAAGTGACACAACCAAAGTGCCATCTGAAGTGCCTGTACATGACTATGCAGCACATGAAACAGAGAACAAGCCAGACCTGCAGAGCTAAGATCACAAAATCACATAATCACAGAATTATCTGGTTGGAAGAGACCTTTAAGATCATCAAGTCCAGCTGTTCACCCTGCACTGCCAGGGTCCCTAAACCATGCCCCTCAGCGCCACATCTACACGTCTTCTAAATGCTTCCAAGGATGGGGACTCCACCACGTCCCTGCTCAGCCTGTTCCAATGCTTAATGACCCTCTCTGTAAAGAAGTTCTTCCTCATATCTAACCTAGATCTGCCCTGGTGCAACTTAAGGCCATTTCCTCTCGTCCCGTCACTTGTTATATGGGAGAAGAGACCAACCCCCACCTCGCTACAACCTCCTTTCAGGTAGTTGTGGAGAGCGATAAGGTCTTCCCTGAGCCTCCTTTTATCCAGGCTAAACAACCACAGTTCCCTCAGCCGCTCCTCATAAGACTTGCTCTCCAGACCCTTCACCAGCTTTGTTGTCCTTCTCTGAATGTGCTCAAGCATCTCAATGCCATTCTTGAAGTGAGGGGACCAAAACTGGACACAGTACTCAAGGTGTGGCCTCACCAGTGCCAAGTGCAGGGGGACAATCACTGCCCTGCTCCTGCTGGCCACACTAGTGCTGATTCAGGCCAGGATGCTGTTGGCCTTCTTGGCCACCTGAACACACTGCTGGCTCATACTCAGTCAGGTGCTGACCAACACCTCCAGGTCCTTTTCCACTGGGTAGTTTCCAGCCATTCCTTCCCAAGCCTGTAGCATCAAAGGAGGTTGTTGTGGCCCAAGTGCAGGACACAGCACTTAGTCTTGTTGAATTTCATACAGTTGACCTCAGCCCATCAATCCAGCCTGTCCACATCCCTCTGTAGAGCCTCCTCCTGCCTCTGATTCAGGCAGATCAACACACCCACCCAACTTGGTGTCATCTGCAAACTTACTGAGGGTGCACTCGATCCCCTCATCCAGATCATTGATAAAGATGTTAAAGAGAACAGGTCACAATACTGAGACCTGGGGAACACCACTTGTGACCAGCTGCCAACTGGATTTGACGCCACTCACCACCACTCTCTGGGCCCAGCAATCCAGTGAAGAGTACACCGATCCAAGCCATGATCAGCCAGTTTCTGCAGGAGAATACTGTGGGAAACGGCTTCAAAGGCCTTACGGAAGTCCAAATAGACAACATCCACAGCTCTTCCCTCATTCACTAAGCAAGTCACTTTGTCACAAAAGGAGATCAAGTTGGTCAATCTGTACGTGCCCTTCATAAACCCATGCTGACTGGGCCTGATCACCTGGTTGTCTTGTACATGCCATGTGATGGCACTCAAGATGATTTTCTCCATGACTTTCCCTGGCACTGAGGTCAGACTGCAAGGCCTGTAGTTCCCTAAGTCCTCCTTTCGGCCCTTCTTGTAGCTGAGTGTCACATTGGCCAACATCCAGTTGAATGGTACCTCCCTTGTTAGCCAGGACTGCTGGTAGATCATGGAAAGTGTCTTGGTGAGCACTTCTGCCAGCTCCCGCAGTACCCTTCGGTGAGTCCCATCTGGCCCCATAGACTTGTGACATGAAACAGACGGACTAGCTCACTCAGAGCCCCATAATGGGCAGATATAGACTCTTTAGGAAGAGCAGGCTGGGAAGACAAGGCATTGTGCTCAGCATAAATGTTCAATGCATAGAGCTTTGCTACAGGATTGGTGGCACGGTGCAGGGAGCTTATGGACCAAAATTAGAGAGGATGACAAAAGGGGTAGCCATGGTGGAGGTTTTCTACAAACCCCCAAAACCTCCTCTGAACAAAAGGAAGAGGCCTCATAACATAGGTCTTGGTTTTTATGAGAAATTTCAACTACATAATACTTGTGGAAGGGGCAATATAGTGAGATGTAGCTAGAGAAGACAAATCTGTACTGAAGCTGAAACCAGTGAGGAATGTGAAGGACAAGACTAGTGGCAGAATTTTGTGGTGAAAAGTGCTACCCACAGTAGAGACGGGCCAACTTAGGCAACACTTAATCAACTGGATGTACCCAGATCAATGGAAGCAGAAGGGGTGCATCTAAAATTGGCTAACATCATTGTAAGGCTACTCTATCACCTTTGAAAAGCCATGGAATTTGGGGAATGTTCCCAGTGACCAAAGTCAGACAAATACCATGTGTTTTTTTCAATAGGGCAAGGAGGAGCTGCAAGATACTATAGATAAATCAGTTTCACTTCACACCCTGGGAAGACTGGAACAAATCCTGGAGTTGGAACAATGCTGGGGTTGTTATGGTTCAACATTTTCATTCATGTCCTGGCTAATGGGATGGAAGGCACCCTCAGCAGCTTCAGAGATGAGGTGCAATGGTTCATGACTGATGCGGCAGGGTATAGGCTGCTGTTCAAAGGGACCTCGAAAAGCTGGAGGAGTAGCAGAAACCTCATAAATTTCAAAGACATATGCAAAATCTTACATGAGATAGATAGAACAACCCCAGTTTAAAATTCAAAACAAAAGCCAGTTGAAAAAGGAAGAGTGACTAGCAAGATGTACCTCTCTGTACGAAATAAATGGAAGTACAGGAGTTTAATACCGCTTTTGCTCTACAGCTCTGCTAAAGGAGGCTAGCTTTATGGCTGGCTGATTCAGTATTTTATTTTGTGGGAGAGGCTACATTCGAGAAATTGCTTCTGCTGCTTGTGCTTATAGTAACTGCATTGCAATGGGTCTTGCAGATTGCCCGTGGGAAGCTGCTGCTTTGCATCGTAGTCCATGGGACACTATTCTAACTGATGCCACATATCAAACTAAGATAACTCTAGACCAAAAGTCACTTTTTCCATTGCAATTTACCTTGGAGCCCTTTTCAGTATAAATGCCTGTTGAAGAGGACAATGCATCCTGTTGAAGAGGACTTGTTCTGGCTTCCTGAATAGAAGGCTGCAGATGCCATAAGGAATGCATCTCCCAAAATTGTTCCCTTCACATGAAGAAATATTTTTGTCAATATCTGCTAGATGCAGATATTGTTTCACAGTGTTTCCAAACTTGAAGTCACCTAACTGTAGACTGCTTAAGGCCATTGTTCCACCTATGGCAAGTACTCCATTCTTCCATCTCTTACTTTCTTTCCTCAACTCTAGAGCCCAGACAGGAATTCCTATAGTCATGTTACTTTTGTATAGTCTTTCAATTCCTACATGCTACCATGCACAGGTAGCCTTTCCCCTGTCATTTTCAAGCTATTAAACTGCCAATACAGTGATTCAAAGTATTGTGTTAAAATTCTATTAAAGGATTATGCAAAAAAAGAGGTGTTTTAGCAATGCTATAAGGACCATATTTTAGGCTGCGATATAAATGTGTATATGTGCAGGGGAAAAGAGCGGAGCAAAGCAAGGGGCACATTTTATGAAATTGCCTGATGCTGAACATGAAAGGAAAAGCTGTCATTCTCAAAGCTTAAGCAAAGGGTCAGCGTAAATGAACAGACCCATGAATGAAACTGCTCCATCAAAGTGGAGGGTCCTCAATAATGTTACAGTGAGTGGTCCCATTTGTTTCAGTAGCTCCTCCCACTACAAGCTGCATCACAGAACTGGTAGCCTCATTTTATCCCAGCACTGCTAGAATTGTTAAAGGGTGGGATTGAAAATGATGACAAAGCTGATAAAAATGTGTAGTCTATTTTTAGCCTGCAGCTAAACCACTCTGCAGCTTACATATAGCCAAGGCATTTGAAGTAAACGACACGAACAAAAGGAGCAAAGAAACGGCTGTTGAGAAATACTTACAGTGGGAACTGAGTTTAAAAAAATAAAAAATACACTTCTGAGTACAGATCTCAGAAGTATCTACATAACTGAAATTTAGTGCATGAAACTTTGCTTGGCAAGTGAACATTGATATCATAAAACACTATAATTGTCTTCCTCACCAGGAATACATTTTTATGTCTAGGTTAGTGGAAGTTGCGCTTTTGGGTGTGATTTTAAAAGGCCACAGCAAGTGTGTAACCTCATAACCTAGTTCTTCCTCTGACGTTTTTGACTGAGGAACCAACTAAGAGCACTACCGAGGAAATACAGTTATGAATTATACCTCCAAGCCAAGGTTCTCCCTACACAAGGGAAAACATACTAGATCTACGTGCATCTTCCTGCATGTATGTAGCTCTAAGTAACCTACATACAACATGGAAGATCTTTTCCCTTGCTATGAAAGGTTTGAGCCAACTACTGCTTTTAGGTAGGTTTCTCTATATTAGGTATTCAGGCTGCTGTTTCACAGGACATTAAGTACCTTTTCAGCACCTCTTCTTGAATCTAAGTTGCCAGGACCAGCTAAAGCAAACCAACAGAAACTTCGTTTGCCAAGGCAAATCATTGGTTTTTGAAAGGCTGTATCTTTGTCCCACAAAACCTTTTGCCATACCCAATGTCCCGTGCTCATCCATAGCCAGCATTTGGCTGGTGTAAGTGTTGTGAGAAAGAGGGATTCAGTTAACATTCGGGTTACCGTAACACTCCGATCTAGACCAAGTGCGTACTTCCATACCACGCAGAGAAACACATCTGGTATCAGTGAATACATATCCCCAGACAATATTTTCAAGTTAAGTGCAACCCTGTCAGTTCATAACGGATACTTTTCCTGAAAGCATTGTTTCTATTTGTGAACATTTATAATAGCTACAATCTCTGACTATACCAGCTATAGACGCAAGGCACTAAAAGATGTTCTCAGAAGTGAGAAGCCCTGTCACATCATTCACTTCTATGTGTAAGTACTCACTTTAGTTAATAGTTTTCTCTTTGTGGTTTTAAACTTGAGCTCCGAGCTAACATAAGTATCTTCACAGCTCACCTCTGTGTTGTTACCTGTAAGACACCAACTTACAATAAATAGCAAGCCAGGTGGCAAACTGTGACAGCATATGGCCCCTAATCTTTTTTTTCCCCTAATCCTTAAGGAATCTTTTTATTCCTGCCTCGTATCACCAGAAGCTACACTCCCACCCCTCCCAACACAGCGACAAGACAGTACCGGTCTCATCCTAGCTTCCTTGCTATATATGCGCCTGCATACATGAACTGTCCTTATATCCTCCAGACCAAACCTCCTTCGTTCTAATGAGAAGAACCTGGCTAGGTTTAGCCACTGATTAGCCAGGAGAACAGCTAAACCATGAAGTTTACACTATCACTCGAAACTCTTCAAGCTGGATCTGATTTTCTAAGCAATGTTCTCTAGTAGGAATACAATTTTACCAGGTTTAATAGAGTCAGGGTTCCTTAGAAAAAGTTCTATTGCCTGTGCTACATAGGAATTCAAGCCAGACAACGGTCCTCCAAACAAAAAGAATGTACTCTTAACATTGCTGTCAAAGTGCTGGCTTTGGTCATTTTACTCCTCATATAGCAAAACCTGAGCTTGTACTCTGGAGCTTCTCAGTACTAGGTAGACCAAGATGAAAACAGGAGTGTTTACCTCTGTCTTGATCTAACACAACACAAGACTGACAATATTCCTGCTTTTTCCTTTAAGAAGCCTATCAACTCTCCAACTGTGGGAGCCAACATATAAAAGAAACTAAGTTGTTAAAGATGGTGCTTGATGACAATGTCGAAATAGCTAGTAGAAGGGGACCTGTTCTATTAGACTTAAATGCAGCTTGTCTTTTAACTACAGCAGGGTTAATGCCTTCTTTACCAATGACCGAGAATTTTAACACTTTCTGGAAAAATATGCAAACCGGTTTAGATAATCTTCACTGAGTATACACAGGTAAGTTGAATGCTCACATTTTCTTCCGTCTCTGACCATATAATTCAAGATGGTCAGGAAGAGCAAAGGGTGGCAAGTCTAATTTTTTATGGAGGACACTTGCAGACAGCCATCTTCTTTTAAAAGATCTTTTCATTTAGAAGAACAATGAGTTTCAGAATGAAGTGTCTTTGCAGTTTTTAAAAAGGAACAAACAACTGCTCTTGATTGAAAAGCACTTGTACGCTATTTCTCTTCTGTGGAAAAGTAGAAGAAATCCACTAATTTAAGGTTTCCCTTTTGTTCTTCCTTCCAACGAAGTAACTTCAATTCATGTCCAGAACTAAGTGAACCAGCCAGGAAATCAATTTCCTTCCTACTCAAACCAAGTTCCAAAAGCACACTCAGACTGAAACCCTGAAGGGACCATTAAATCCACCCTTCCATATCCAGAGTCTAGGCATTTTATAATGACTTAAGAATCTCTGTCAAGAATAATGTAGGACTTTATCTCCCCTGTAAAGGAACTGTATAAACGTCCAGGAAATATACCTTAAATGATAGATGATAATATTATAATGGTCTGATAAAGGTATTGTACTGAGACTTGGGTAATCAAGGTTCATTTTCTAATTCTTTACAGGGTCTGAGCTCGACTTTGAGCTCCTTGTGTCACAGGTTTTTTATAGGAAGGCATATAAACCCCACCTTTCACCTGCCCTCTTGTCTTGTCCATGAGACCTTCCAGGATGCTGTTTAAAGTTTTGTGGTGCCATTATAATAAAAGCAAATTGCAAAGTGTGGGAAACCTGGCCTTTCTGGTCTAAAGCAAATGCAGCAATAGGAGATGAACCTTCCATTCCTCTAAAGGGGATACTTCCAGTTTTGGTTGTGGCTTCCTATGCTTAGAAGGGTGGCAGGGTCTATGTGCAGATTTGAGTACTCTCATTTTCTTGGAAACGTATTTGCACTGAGTAGAACGATGCACAGCTCAGGCCAAACCAATCTTTCAAACATGACTTCAGAGTTTTCTTTTATGGGACAAAATAGGAAGGGAAAAAACAATACAATTTTTTCTCCGTGCAGTGTAATTTTTGATGCTTTCATTAGAAGTTACAACTATAAAATAGAAAGTATAACTTTCTATATGTAAACATCTGGCATTTCTTCTAAGAGTCACTTTCAAATTAAATACACTGTCCCAGCTGTGATTTCTAGCTATTTAATCAGAAAGAGGTTTCCTAGGAACATAAAGCGGGAGGTGATTAAGTTAAATTAGAGCCTATATTTACAAGCGTCCCCTTAAGCAAGCAGATTTTCTGCACCATATATATATTCCTAGAGGGTTGTTCAATCATGGTCTCTGAATAAATGAGACAGCTGATGGATGAAGTGTACAGTATTAATCCCACTTCTAGACATCCTGCTGCCTCTTTAGCAACACAAGTGTTACAGGTTGATCAGCAGTATAACTAAATTGCCATGGGGCAGCTGAGTTAGCACTTTGCTTTCTTTCCTCTTGTCCTTTTCCATCCGATTCTAGCTGCAAAACAAACACATTTTTAAACACAGCTTCAGGCACCAGAAGTAGCAGCTCCTTCCTGCATCCCTCAACCTTGTAGTTCGGACACTCACTCCAGACACCCTCACTTTCATCTCCGAAGAAAGGGGAAGCAAAGGAAGGGGAAGGTTTCTCTTTTCCTAGAGAGGCAGTTCTTTCACAGAAAGTGCAGGAGGATTAGCAGGAGCAGGTCCCAGGACCTACAGATTCAAACACTGAGCTCCATCATTGTTTATTTGCCGTCCCCCAAAAAATCTGATTTAAAAACGCACTTGCTTTTCACATTGAACTAATCTACAACACTGAGGAGAGTTAAAGACAATTGGAAGATTACAAAGCAATTGGCTGGAGCAAAGGAAAACCTTAGAGATAAGTCAGATATTGAAACTATATTCCTATTTTTTTCATAAAAGTTTTGCCAGAAAGGATAAGAAAACTCCATGTGGTATTATTTTCAGTCTTGCTCTTTCTCACCAAAACTATCCCCCAGCTCATGAGCCATCGTTACAGTACTCTGTTTATGCTGGACAAAACAATAGAGGATGATGTTTTGTTTAAAACCAGATGCTTGCAGTAATTTCTTTTTCAGATTCTATTATATTCTACATACATTACTGAATATAAAAGTAGAAACGGTAAATAGAAATATTTGTTTTAAGACAAAAATCTAGCACATTAAAATTCTCCTAAATAAATACAAAAATTTCATAAAAATAAGCAAGTGACATTCTAAACTGGATGGTATGAAATCATTAACTCTCAGGGGCAGATGAGAATAACACCATTCATGATCTGCAGCTTAAGGTAGTTCATCCACATTACATCATCTGGAGATGTCAAGATATAGAAGGAAGTAGTAAAGCAGGAAGAGTCTACACACATCTAGTTCCCATGTTAATGGTGAAGCAGTGAAGATAAACCTACCTTGTTTAATAATCAATTTAGTGATACTGCTGATCAACCTGTAACACTTGTGTTGCTAAAGAGGGAGCGGGCACTTATCACATTGGTTACTGCTGGGGAGCTGAGGGAAAAAGGGGTGCTAAGATGCCTTTCCTGCCAACCCACCCCTCTTCCTCCGCCAATGCCAGCTGACTCTGTGCCAGACATTGTTCTTTCAGAGGTTTCACAGGTTTCTCTTTCCTTTTGTTGCTTTATGGTTTTCACATAGATCAAAATGTTCAAAATGTTGATTTTCATGACATTAAATGGCATACTGGGTCACTTGAGCACACTGTTAGGAGAACTGCTGTTTTCAGAGGTGAGAGTCTGATGGCAAACTGGCAGGCAGATATTTAATTCCCAAAGTCCAGGGACAGTTATTCAATATTTATGATCATATTTGTAATACCCAGCCTAGGAATGATTTCACAGAGCCTGAATCCCCAGTTTGCCTGTTGTATCTGATAGCTGAAGGACAGACACAAGGGAAGATGTCTAACTAGCAGCTGTGTCTGCTACCCCAAAGATTCCTCACTCATATGTGACTGCACATTGCTGCAGGTAAGACCTGTGCTGGCAGCACAGTGGCATGGAGACGTCAGCCCTGCTGAGAAGAAGCTAGCCTGCTGTTATGCCCAGGAGAAACATGCCACATTTGACCAAAAAGTCCCTTTTTGTAGCAAACGTGGAAATTCAGAGCTCAGTGGTTCCAGTATTCCCATAATGCAAACTCTTCATTATAACCTTTGCTTATATTCACCAGCTGCCCAGTGAATACACCTATGAAGCTACACACCCAAAGTACAGGCCACAGCCCTATATCCATTACCCGCTGGGTTACAATGCCCCAAGCTTCTTGCAGGCTCTTAGATTCTTTCAACGGAATGTTCAGAAGTCTACGGGGCCTGATAGGATTCATCTCAGAATACTGAAGGAGTGAATGGATACGACATCAGGACCCCTCTCAATCACCTACCAAAGGTCTTGAGAGTCTGGAGAGGGCTGGAAGCTCACCAACATTATTACAAATTACAAGAAGGGCATACGGAAAGGAAACACAGAGCTGTTAGATGAACAGTTCCTGGAAAAGTGATAGATAAAATCATACTGGGTGCTACTGAAAGGCATTTAAAGGACGATGCAATCATCAGGCACAGCCAACAGGGGTTCACAAAGGGAGAGTCCTAACTAATTTCATACGCTACTACAATAAGGACACCCACTTAGTGGATGAAGAGAAGGCAGTTTTCTGGATTTTAGTAAGGCTTTTGATAACTGTCCCTTCTGGACAAGTTTTCTGTGAGATGAGCAGGTCCTTGGTGTGCTGGGTGAAGAACTGGTTAAACAGTAGGGCTCAAAGTGGTGTAGTGGATGGTGCTACATTTGGCTGGCAGCCAGTGACAAGCAGTGTTCTTCAGGGCTCGGTTAGAGGAATGGGATGGAAGCCCTTACAGATAAGCCCACACAGCCCATGGGCTGGGAACCAATACTAAGTACATTCTTTGTTTCAATAAATATTCAGAAAAGTTTTACACATCAACATTACTCCCTCAGTGGAGACCATGGGATGATCTACCGCAGCCTGTGTTACAGCCCAGTGGATGCCACTGCTCAATTCCCTGCTCCCAGTCAGAGAACAGAGCTGAACTTAAACATCCCGCAACGTGGGACATCCTCCCAACTACAGGAGCACTGTTTTACTTCATTTTGTTAAGGACACTCAAATGTGAAACAAGGTTCCTTTTTTAGCATGTAGCTAATCTTGGGATAAACATTCGGCAAATACATAATTCTTTTTTTCTTCCCTGACTTTTCTCCCTCTAGCTGTTTTTTCAGTAAAAACTTACATTGCCACAGCGTTTTGAACAAGAACCTATTAATCCCTTTCCTATCACTGATACGTGCCTTTCCCCCCTGTTTTGTTCTTTAGTTATTTTGGGCTCATTTAACAGCTTTTCTTGGGTGTCTCAAAGCTCAAAGCTTTCCAATCCATTCCTCAAGAGTTAGGGGGAAGATCAGTGGACCCTTCCTTTCCACCTCAGGCCCCCCTTTCTTTCACATTTTGTGACAGACTAATGGAGTTGCCAACATCTCAAGGGGATAAGGATGGCAGCAGCCATGTATGATCCACCTGGATGTGGTTCAGACTTTTCCTTTAGCAGTTCTACATATTGTGGAAGCTGTTTCACATTTACACTGCAAATTGCTCACTATCAGAACTGCAATCCACTAATTCTCAGGCTGCAGAGCAGCTTTGCCTTTAGTGGGCCATCATTTTAAAAACAGTTCCAAACTAAATAGAAATTTGGGAAGAACGTCCTTCACATTTTTTGATTTTCAAAATTGCAACAGCAATTCTTACACATTCTCATGTAACTTCCACAAAAGCTCTATGGTAAGTCATTGGAATACTCACAACACACTCTTCCTTTTTCATCACTGAATTCGTTATTTTTCCCCATTTAAATAGAGCCACTGCTACCTACCAAGTCCATTGATGATCCTGGTCTAAAAGGCTGTGAATCATTCTAGATAAATTAAGTCCTGTATCCTCCTTCATAAAGGAAACTCTTCAGGCTTACTGAACTTACATGGGCTTCACTTGCTGCATGGTAGATGGAACATCATTTAATCACCATCAGGATAACTTCTCTCAACTGAAATTTAACTTACATCTCTCTGGATCAAAATAGGATGACAAGCTCGCAGCATAATGAAACACCAAAGCTACAATTATATATCTAGCCATAACTCTGGTCATGACTGAGGATTTTTTCATATGATCTCTTGGAAAACACCACACCATTCTCCACTGAAAAGGAAGAGAGATCTTTATCTACTTTTCAGGTAAAGACCTATCAGGATGGCAGCATCCATGATGGACATTACTCATCTAGCAGGTTCAAGGCTCATGGGACAAAGTTTCTTACCCTAGAGGTACACAAGTTACTCTTCTCTTGATATGTCAGGCCAGGCTTAGTTCAATCTCTAAAGGAGCTGAAGTCCCTCCAAGTCACAGTTTTGGAGCAATGTAGGCTATTAGCTTTGGCTGGCCTTGCCTTATATTAGCCATAAAAAAGGCAATGTAAAATCTCTACCTTGGCATCAATGCCAAAAGCTTCACCCTACGCTTAATTTGCACTTCTGCTGATGCATGTCCCAGTTTCTGGCCTAAAGACATTTTGATAGGGGAAAATATTGTTTACTTAGAGACTCAAACTCACATAATAAATCAAAGATCACCCTTCCAAACAGAAGTTCCTCACCACAGTTCTGTAAAACTATAAGAGCCTATAAACAGCTACAATCTCTCGTACTATCTCACCAATCTCCCTACCTTTCTGCTTCAGAAATAATTTTATCCTTTTCTGTAATACATGTATTTAGCCATTATTTCCTTTGTCAGACCCCTGTGGCAATAGATCTTATGCATTTACTATCAAGTCAAGTAAAAACCATTAATATCTTATTAAAGAATTATTTGAGTTGAGTCAGATGTGTTTTCTGCTTCCTTTTATTTAAGGGAACAGTAGGAATAGCTGATGTTTTGTTTTTTCAGTACCAATATCCACAGGGTATAAAGCAGTACAGACACCCTCTGCTTTCCACTGCTGACAATAATCACAGAATCTTGCTTTCACTTAATATTCAGAGACTGAGCGCTTGTCTGGAAAGGGCCTTGAACTGTAAAGATTCAATGGATTCTTCTTCCTTGCAGGACGGTGAAGTAATGGGGTCTTCCCAGCTTTCAGGGTTCTTTATTAGATTAGGGAGCTAATTGATAAAATAAGCATAAAGCAGACCTTGAACTGGACCATTTAACGCTGTGCTAGGACAGGCACTCTTTGTTCTCACAGGTTTTCTTGTGGGGCAGAAGGCGGCAATCAGGAGGTGATTGCAGAACGATGGTGCCGCCGTAGGATAGCACACTATTCACACACAGCAGCGATCCTTTGGACTCGGGCTACCAACACCAGAGAGGCAAGAGACTTGGAACTTTCCTTCCCATGCAAGGCCCTTTGCTAGCTGTACCATTCCTCGAGCTTTCATCTGGAGCGTGGGGAGGGGAAAGTAAGCAGGTGAGCACATCACATGCCAAACAGAATCGTGCCTTTTCCTTCTCCTAGTGCTGCTGAGCACTGACACGTCTAGCTGCTGCATTCAGAGATAAGGATTTATCCATCCTCTTTCCCATTTTTACCCTGTTAGGCAAGCTTCAGAGTGAAAAAATCTGACCTTCCGGTTTTCTGTTTTGTCAGAGGTAGGAGTAGGAACTGCATTCCTTTCAGGGCAATTCAGAGCCTACCAGAGCAAAGAAAGCAGCCCCTCGGTAAGAGGGGAGGTAAAACCACATACAGGCTAATGAAAAGACCACCGTTAGGCAATCAATAGATACCAGAAAGGTTGTATCACAAGAGGTGTTTACCTAAAACATTAATATTGCAGTATCTGTCTAGAAAATCTCCTTCTGTGATCCTAGAGAAGGAAATTAAATAGGCTGGCCTGAAGCACAGAGTTGATAGGAAGGAAAATGCAAATGTCCTCAGCTGCTTCCATAGCTGGCATCTCGTTAAGACTGCAGGGTGCCTCAGTTCTTTTTCTTTTTAGTAAAAAAGGCCACACATGCAGGGGAATTGCTTATAGCCATTTCATCTCTATCAGAATGAGCTGCTACAAGCAGTTACAGTTTTTCTGTAGAAGGGGAGAGAGCAACTATTTGAAGTAAAGCCTCAGAGGTCCTTGGGTTTGTTTTCACTAATGACCAAAAGGCAGTCACTTCTTAGTAAGCTTCTAGCATGATACAGCAAGAAAACAAGGGTTAAGAGACCGTTTATCTCGTGTTGATGCATGCATGCGAGACATGAAAATAATCAGTTTGGTGAATAGCTTCTGTACGACAAAGGCAGACAACAGGAGCAATGTGTTTACGTGATGTCTATCCCTTGTGACCTTACCGTAGCATGTATAACAGGTTAGCAGGACACAGAAGGTAAGAGAAGGAGTAAAGAGACAGGTAGTATTAAAATTAAAGTATAACCTACAACAGCCCGGTGAGAATAGTCCAAAAGGAATAGTGATCAATAGCAAGAGTGAGGTTCTCTGCTCAGACAGGGAATCCAGAGAATAGCAAGTTACCTACTTCTTCGTTGCAATGAAAAAGGACGTCCCAGAACTTGAAACAAACAGCCCATTTACCGCATATTTAACTGGGCAGTGAATGACTCCTTCTGCTAGCTGGGTAAACATGAGAGGAAGGTTTCAACGACGGTTAAATACCAAAGTGCGGAGGTTATCAGAGTGAGGGATGTTTTCAGGGATGCATGTAGTCAGATAACACCTGCGGGAACAGTATGGCACACGGTGGCTGTCGGAGAAGGCATGGCCATCTTCTGCCCCAATAAAAAAAAGGCAGCCAGCGAGCAGTGCTCCTACGCCGCAGTTTTGCCCTGGGCAGAGTTGCAGTACTTGTTTACGTGCTCCAAACCGTGCTTGAATGAGGGGCATGAAAGGTGGCACAATCTGCTTTTACTCCTACTTTGGGACAGTTACTTTTAGACAGATAGCCACTGACGGTAAAATCTGCAGCCACTGCTCCTCACATCCCTCAGGCCTGGCTGTCGTGTCCTTCATGTCAAGCAGTGTGACTAAGGCAGATGGAGACGTCTCCTCTCTGTGAAGGTTTCCCTTACTGATCATGAATATTCATCCCTCAGAGCACGTTAATCTGACTGTAACTGCACACACAGATTCAGACCCTTCATTACAATCCATCAGGGAACAGTTTCTAAAATAAAGGGGCTGTGATCTTTGCATCAGAGGGCTCTCAGATGGGGATTACTTCATCACCGTCCTTCCCACTTGATTCTCAGTAGTTTGCTCCCCCTGCTTTAGAGAGACCTCGGCATCTCATAAAATAGCTGCCGTAGTGTCAGAAGTCACCGAGCTATGGAGAAAATGAAGCCATGGCAAATTTACCAGCATACCAGTTGTAAACTACAGTGGTTCAGCAACTATGACTGCAGAGGGGGCAGGAATTTTTTTTTTTAAAGGATGGGAGAACAGCAATTCATCTCAAAAGGGTACATCTGCTACTATTAATAGGCCAAGAGTCAGGAGAATCAGGATTAGGCAGAAATTCCCTTTTGTCCCCTTAAAGTAAATTCTGTCAGTATAATGATGCAATTATGAAGTATTATTATTCAAATAGTGAAATGCGTGAAATACATAACAAATTGGATACTGCAGACATCCTGAAAATTGCACAGGAATTAAGTGCTATTTATAAGTGACTTTGAGTCTTATGTCCTATATCTTAAAATTTACCAAATGGAGAAAATGCAGTTGTTGGTGAGAGCTGGTAATTATTCCACAGGAGATGGAGATCCAAGCCCCAGACGGTTCTCTAGATTCATGTGAAACCAAAGGCTGTTTTTAATTCCACAAAGAGCTTCCACTGGCAATGCTTATTGAAGTTATTCCCACTCCATGCATCTTACTCATACCTCTTGGCACAACAGAGCACCGACCTTAGCTTGAGCAGCCGTGTTGTGAACAGGTTCAAGAAACTGATGCAGAAAAACAGACGAATGTGAAAACACTATTGTCGATACCAACTTTGTCAAGTGCAATCACTGAACACCCTTCAGTTTTGGAGACACCAGGCTGCGATAGTCAAGCCTATCAACACAACCAGATAACTCAAAATCCTGATATTTTCCAAGAGGATAGTCCTCAAATACCCTTTTGCTTGAAAAGGTTAGAAGTTAAATTCTAGCCTGAACCAGACCAGTGGGAAATATCTTCTGACTTAAGAGCCAAGAGTTCACCCTCACATTTACAGGAACCATTTGTGGTCAGAAGTAGATCCACATGGATTCCCTCTTCAGCTTTGAGGGAAAGCTCAGAAGCATCCAGAAACCCAGAGAGGATTAAAACCAAATAGGAAGTTGTGAAAGTTCTTATTTCAACATTTTTAAATAATTCAGTTAATGATTCAGTGCATTGATGTAGTTTTGTTTAGGGTCTTTCTTTCCCAAAAGGATATTTGGACACAATTGTCACAGTTACACAAGTTTCAAATTTAGACAGAACAGGAATAGTTGGAAAGAAAATTCTTTGAACTCTAATCAGGAGATAGTAACTTCAGAAAAACATTCTGATTACCACAGGAGAAAACTTATTAAAAACTTCCTTGTCACTTCCCATAATACAGCTTCCTTGGACATAATACTTTTAAGAAACTGTAACTAATATTCAACTACAGTGGCTTGGATGAACAATTTTCAAATTACATATTTTTCTAGAAAAAATTAATATTGAGTTTCTGAGGTTTCTCCAGTTTGAATATACATTGTAAAGCTGTTGGTTAAATAGTATTTTGAAAGGCTATGACGTGCTGTATGCTACTAGCTGGAACAAACGGACCTAGACATGAAGATCCCTTTCCATCTAGCCAAGAGTCTAATTAACATTACTGCTTTTTACATCTTGGTTAATTCATACTCCCCATCAGCAGATGCTTTAATATGAAGTAAAATTTCAGTGAAACCAACTTTTGTTAAGCTACTGAAATATAAGCTTGCTAAAATAGCAAGAAAGAAATCTGACAAACAAAAAACGTGAAGCAAAAACACCAGTGAAGGAGCTAGTTCACGGCTTCTAGCTAAGCCACCAGAGTGCCCATAGCCCTGCCCCTGCCTCCAGGGAGGTACTTCAGAGCACCCAGGTTAGACTCAAATATCCCTCCTGTGCACGCTGAGCCACCCAGTACATTGTATGTTAATATGAGACATAACAGGCTCCTCTAGTCAAGATTTAGAGCACAGGTTTCTAAAATGTCTCAGTGATCAAAAGTTCATCTGCCCTCTAAAATATAGCAGCAGCCATCTGCATATTCGCATCAGAGGTTACCATTGCAATCGAGTTCATACCTTCCATGTCCTTAATGAGCACTGCATTCACCTAGCTACTGTTTTAAGACTGCATCTGTCCCCTTCCCACCCTAAGTTTAAGAAAGGACTGCTATCTGCTCAGTGTGTGAAAGTAAGACCTACAAAAGAAAATGCAAATACCAGAGCATGGTGCCCCTATATTTCCCTAAAGCAACCAAGAGCTTGTCCTCAGAGGATAAGATAATCAGTTTTCAGATTTTTTGTTTACTCTCTTCTTTAAATCAATACTCAGGGTGCTGCTTACTGTCCTTAATTTTGAAGACTTCGGTCTTGTGGCTCTTTATTCACCATGAACAATCCTGTTTTAAGGAATTCCCACTTCCAAAAACCCAAAGCCACATAACGTAGCAGATACAGCTGAGAGGAAAGATACTCTACAGGCAGCTGCCAGCTCATGGCTTTAAACAGTTCTCTGGAACACCACACAAGATAGATACTTAGTAAAACTGAAGCTAAATTGCATATTCTAATGTAATAGTAAATTACTATGTGGACACTAAAGAAACAAAATTTGAAGGCAACAGATCCAAACAACAGTTTGCCAGGCATTCCCACTACGTTTGCTTTTATGGAAGATGAACTGCATGCAGTTGAAAATAACAAGGATGCTTGATCCACCATTCACATGTACGGAGTTGCTGCAAGTAAAGATCATTAAATATAAGAGGGGGAAGGGGAAATGAGTAGGAGTCAGAAAAGCTGACAGGGTTCTTAAGATTTCCAGCTTAATGTTTATTTATGTTGTGTTAGATAGTGACCAGAGTTCTGCCACTGACATTTTGTTCCCTGTAAATGCTCTGCTTGTGTCTTGTCTCTGCACTGCAAAAGGATGAACCAGATCCAGAGAGTTCAGCCAGGAGCAAAGGAGATGGGTCAAGAAACAAGGCTGGAGACAAGTCCACATGAGGGTTCCATCTGGGAGATATACCACCCACAGCAAAGGCACAAGGTACATCCAGAAGCACCATGCTGGAGCGTGTCCAAAGGGCAGTGAAGCTGGTGAGGTGTCTAGAGAACAAGTCCTATGAGGAACGGCTGAGAGAACTGGGGTTGTTTAGCCCAGAGAGAAGGAGGCTGAGGGGAGACATGATGACACTCCACGACTACCTGAAAGGTGATTATAGTGAGGTGGAAGTCAGTCTGTTCTCCCAAGTAACAAGAGACACCACAGAAGGGAATGGCCTCAAGTTGTGCCAGGAGGGGTTTAGGTTGGATATTAGGAAAAATTTCTTCCCTGAAAGGGTTGTAAAGCACTAGAACAGGCTGTCCAGGGAAGTGGTGGAGTCACCATCCCTGGAGGTATTTAAAGAACGTGTAGATGTGGTGCTGAGGGATGTGGATTAGAGGTGACCTGACAGTGCTGGGTTAATGGTTGGACTTGATGATCTTAAAGATCTCTTCCAACCAAAACACTTCTGTGATTCTGTGACAGCACTAGAGGCAAGCATACCTATAACAAAGACCAGGCTGGGGCAGAAGGCCCAGGGCAGAGCTTAAATAGGACCTTTGGGCCCATGGCTGTGGGTGGAGGTCCCAGGTGAAGCTCTTTAGGGCTATTAAGGCCATTAAGACCTGTTAAAGCCCACATGGCCCTAACACCAAAACACACTGAAACATTTTAGGTTTCCAAGTGAGAATTTAAAGCAGTTCTGCAGAATCCCTGGGGTGGCTGCTGCAGTGGACAGGGCAGCCATCAGCACTGTTTGCCTGCCTCTGTGCATCGGTTCCTGAGCTGAGTGGAGGATTTGTCCTGTCCCAGCGTGTCCCCCCAGGCAGTTTCTGCTGCAATGCTCACCACAATGTACAGATAAAATATATGCATCTAGTCAGGAGATTTGATGCAGAAGTGGCTGCATGGGACAGAATTTTGTACCTGTGTGAGGCAGTTAGGACATGTTTTTGATGTATTTTAAGAAGATGGGTAGCCATGGGCCATGCAGAGCTGATCACAGAGGTCCGAAGGACAGCTGGGTGCAAGTAGTCTGCGGTTCAGGGGTCTCACCAAGCCCAGCTGAAGATCTGCTGCAGGGACCCCTGTATACAAGACCCGATCACTTCCTGGACAGTGACCCACCATCCCATTCAAGTTTTGATTCCCCATGTGAGCACTGCTCTTCTCAAAATGTTACAGGTAGTTTGTTGCTTTTCTTAAAGAAAAAACTACCTCTCTGTCCATGAGTGTCAGTGCAACATCTCCCTCCCTCACTTCCATCAGCTGTATGACCACTGACTGTCTCCACTCAGTCAGCTCTTTGCTAACAGACAGGTGAGAAGTGCAGATGCTACCCAGGTTTTTCTGGTACTTAAAAACAATTAGTGCTTTCCCAAGCAATATTGCTCAATAACTAATCACACAAAAAACCCAGATGATAGCACGGCAGCTTTGCAGAAGTTTAACACAGATTTTCATGCACAGTGACCGGACCTCAGGCATGCTTAGCAGGTGCCAGGGTTCCTCATTTTGTGTTTGGCTTCTCCTTGGTTTGGAGTTGCCTGTCCAGATATCTGCCGCTGGTCCCCTGCAGTCTGTCTGTGAGGATGGTGCATGTGGAAGAGACCTCACTCAGATCTTGACCACACTTGCAGGAGCCTGAAGCTTTTGCGTTTTAGAAGTGGAGCTCCTAAAATTAACAAAGTCCCTTACCGAGCATGCACAAAGTATGCTTGCTAAAGGATTTATTATTCGGCCAACTAGGACTGTGCTCGCACAATGGAAAAAGTCACATCTGTAACATTACTTGTAACCATCTGTCACAGAAAAACTGTACGTGCTTAGTCCAAAACCTAGAAGGACTACAATGAATCTCTCAATTCCTTGACTGAAACAACATTTTCCTTGGGAAGTGATCAATATTTTTGTTGAAATGTTCTTGGTCCTCATCATTCCCCCCCCCCCCCCCCCCCCCCGTACATAAATTCATTCTAGGCTGACAATTTTGGCACAAATAGTCAATATGTTTGAAGTTTTTAAGCAACTGGAAACTATATGTTAATGGAAAGAATCACCTTAGACTGTTAGCCCCATCCATATCAAGAACATTTTACATGTACTTTGGTATCAGAATGAGCTCTACCGCACAGTGGTTTCTTCTGTTTCAAGCTTCCTTTTATAAATACACAAAATACATACCTATCTATATTTTCTTTAAGTGCACTGCAGATATGCAATTTCACAATTTAAATAAGAAGAAAACAGTCTGATCAAGCTACTGCCTTGTTTTCTCTTGGCTTCTCATTTTGTACCCTTCTGGTTACATGGACAACTTTATTCTCACTGAAATTAGACGTGCACTGGGTTAATGAAAAGAGCGCTCTGGTTCTGCTGCAACCATTTTCATTGCCACACTCTGACATGGAGGAATGAAATAGTTGTGGCACTTTGTGGTTTTTTTATACCACTAATAGATACATCATTCTTTTCCCTAGAATCCCATGGTTTCGGGTATATAACCTGGTTACTATCTATCGAGATCACCATGTAATTGTCTCTCTTGACACTAACAGCACACTCGTGACCACAACATCTGAAAACTTTATCCATTTTAAATGTAAGCACAAATGTTTATCTTCTTTAGTCTGTACCTTATGCTGGTCAGGAGTAGCTGCTCATTTCCTTGCATGTTGTCTCCTGCTGCATGAATAGCTAAACTCTTCTTATTTTTTCTGGTATGTATTTTTACTTCATATTCAGCTGTAAGGCTATTCTTTGCAGGGTTTAGAATCCCTGAAATTAATACTGTTGCCTGACACACACTGGCAAACAGTTCTGCCCTTTGATTTTAAATGGCTGAGTCAAGGCATTCAGACAAGAGATGAAAAACCTGGTTTTGTTCTTGAAAAGAGCAAAGAAGTCTATTGAAAGAGAAACCTGTAGAGGATGGTGCTTCCATGCACCATGAAAACTGGATATTTTTTTTAAAGGTGTGAGCACCAGAATTTGGAGAAGTTCTAATACTATATGCTTTCACAGAAGCTGACAAACTAAATGAAAGGGAACACTTCATTTGACAGGTAACTCCAACAGGAGACACCATGTCTACCATGAACTATTAATTGCCTGTGAATGAATTATAAAACAGTATTTATGGCACCACATCACTTAAGACAAAACTGTGCGTAAAGCCTCTGCTTCAGATCACTTAAATTATGATTTCTGTAATTTGAAAAGCAGTTCAACCAAACTTAAGATTTTTGCTGACCCAAATAATTTTCCAAGCATGTTTGAGGGCCCTTATAAATAATATTAATATCAATAAAGAAATTAAGCTGGAAAGACAACATTACTCAAGTACAGACCTACCTGGCTGATAGATCGTTAGTCACTAAAGAGGTTAAACCGGATTACACCTACATTGGCTTTGCTTTCTCTTAAAAGCAATAAAAATAATCAGGAAATAGATACTTTATGTTTGTCGTTACACTCATCACTTCTTTCCTTCAGCGTGTGATGCACGGCCACCGTTTGGAGAACTATTAATTTTTTGCAGTGCAAAGCATAAATATACCACCAAACCTTCTGCCACACTTCAATGGTTTCATGGCAGCCTCTAAACCAGTGGCTGCATTGATTTGTGGGAGAAATTTCTCCTGCAGGTTTTGGGAAATGTTGAAGGCCTGAGCACCTAGACCTGCTATGCCTCCTTCCATTCAGTCTGTTCTCGTCCTACGAATCTAGAGAGGCTCAGAAAGACATAATGAACAGGAAGGAGTAGCCACCATATTTCCCCAGCCCACTCAGCAGCGGCACACCAGTTCCCCCAAACCTCGCAAGGTAAAGGGAGGTTAAAGCTCTGATAAATGCATATATGAGTGTACAGCTAAGCTGGCAGCAGGGCAGAGTCCAGAGCCCACACCTCACTCACAGGGCATCCATTGCCTGTCTCCTGCAGACCACCAGAGAAGCTGTTGCGATAAACAGCACACGGTGCTAAACTGTCAATGGCAGAGTACCTCGAGGTTCTCTGCACTGATGTGGCAGCATCAAGTTCTGTTGACAGCTCCCTTCCCAGAGGCAGGGGGGGATATTTTCAGATTGTGAGACAGTTTTCTTATGCCTTTCTCCAAAATAATTTTGAAATACTTTTGGATTTTCGTAAGCTTGGGAGTGTAATCTTGTTAAAAACAGGCTCATGGGCTGCTTTTAAAAGGCAGCTGAAGAATTGAGATTACTCAGGAAATAAAAATGACAAACAACTTTCTGAGGACAGCTCTTATTTCTTAACATTCCCTGAAAAAATCATAGCATCGTAACATATGCAGCCACTCCTCTTTAAAAGTCATCTCTGGGACTATTTATTACCAGAGGAGATTTTAGAGACACCTACCAGATTTCCTCGAGTCCTGAGGAACGTGACTGATGGATGCTTGAGGAAGCCGCATGAGGGGAAGAAAACTCCAAAGAATATTCTTCGCAGCAGGGTTGGGAGTGCCCATGGCAAATCCCAAGCATGCAATTGTGCACCTGGTCCATTCAGGCTCCCCAGGTTTTCTGCACAAGTCAGGAATATGACTTTACTGTGTCTGACCTCCGTTGCCCATTTCGTTTTTGAAAAGTGTACTAGGCAAAGAAAGGCGAAGTCTCTATGGGTGAATTTCTTTGGTTTCTGTCTTCTGTACACACATGAGCATTAAAAACAGACTAACTGCCCCCCCATCTCCTCAACTTGCAAAGCCAAATACAGCAGTTCTTTTTGAGGGGGAGAAATGCTTTTGCTTTTATTCGGGAGAGTCAGCACATAGCCTGAAAGGCCTGAATTACAGTTAATGACCCATATGCTTCTCTAGCATTAGGCTAAAATCCAATATTTATATTTTTACGAGCTTACAAAATTGATCTAGATGGAATCAGAGTAGTTGGAAATGATCTGGAATGTAAATAGCTGGTGCTCCTGGGAAATTGCATCAACATTTCAAACCATTTTTGGAGAAATACTAATTAAATTGCCATACCTCTTGCTGGGGAGGGGATATAATTTTCCTAGTTTTCTCCTAACATACTTGCAAAGTTTACACTGACCATTTTTCTCCTTTGCTAGGAAATCTGTTACCGCACAATAAACAACTGCAAATTGGTGGTTTGGCTGCTACTCATACTTAAACGTGTCTAGATTTGTTACTGACTTACATTGGACATTACAGAAGGAATTTTGACTAATTATTCTCAGCAGATACAGAGAGAGTCTGTGGAACTTCTTTTTAACTTTCCTCTTCTTAGTTATATTGGATCTAATGAAGTGGAACTAGCTAGCAGTATAATACCTTGCTTTCATACAGTACCTTTGTCCTTCAAAGTCAAAGCATTAAAAATACATATATAAAGCAAAATGAAACTATTTGACCAAGGTCACTGGGCGTATCACTGGCAGGCTGAGAAAAAGGATTTCTGAGTCCCAGAGCATCACACACTTTGGAGCAGAGATGGAGATGTTCAGTTCAAAAGGAAGTATCAATGACCCAGTGCTGAATTAACTTAAAGAGGAACTCCCAGCTCTTTCTCACATAGATCCCTTAAATCTCCTGGCCTTTAAAATACTAGATACTTTCATTTACTTTCAACTTTGTCCATTCCACTAATAAATGTGTAGTCTCAAAGACAAGAGCAATGGTGAAAACTATAAGCCTGAAAAGTTCATAAAGTCACCAAACTTTTCAGAGTTCCTAGGCATAAGCACAGTACTAAAGTAATACTTTGGAAACAAAGCAAGAAGTAGAATTCCTTTTAGATTTTCTTTCAGACATTACCTGGATTAACATCTCAACCTCTCTACCACCTCCTTGGTAAATTTTCTGGCATATTTCAGACTTATTTGAAAGCCTTTATCTGGAACAACTTGGGGGTATAATTTACTTCGATTAAAAATTGAAGAATCTCAAAAAAAAAAAAAAGATAATCTCAACTCACAATAAGTATCTAATGTAGTTTAGGAACTACTACAAGTAATATAATAAAACTAGGCATTTAAGGAGTTTGCAAGCCTGATCTGGAAATTAAGACCAAAATTACACTGTGGCTCTGTTACTGACTCCAGTGAATTAATCACTTGATCTTTTTTCTTTCTCCCTCACCTCTGTTTCTTTTTCTCTTTAGCTTGACAGTTTTTCAAGACAGAGACAGTCTCTTCTTTCCCATGAAGCACCTAACCCAACAGCACCTTGGACTACATTTGGCTTCACAAAGAAAATTAATAGTTTGGTCGTGTGTTTTTTGACATGATGGCTTTTGTTTGTCATGTAGACATTCTTCCTGAATTCAGCTTTAAAAATACATTAGGAAGAAGCATCTGTTACCCTTGTTTGCTCTGCCTGTTAGTTCAAGTCGTGGTCATTAGCGTTCAGCTAAGAGCTTTTAAACATGGCACTAGGCAAAGATACAGCACTGAGACTGGCAGGCAGAGGCTAGCCATGCAGCTGGAAATTGTAGCTGGTGCTAATTCCCAACAGAAAGACTTTCATGTTTCATTTTTTTCATCCGTAGAAGCTGAATGATTCATTGTGTCAGTCCTGCAATGCTATTCACAACATCAGTTCCATTGCAATTTCTTCTTACAAAGGGCTGCTTTTTCTCAAACTTGCTTATTCTTGCAAAATGTTGCCAGTGCCAGTAAGTGACAGGTTGCATTAAGTAGATATAACTGCTCTTGTGGGGGCCTCCTGCAAGTACACCAATGAATACTGAATTTCACACCTCTGACATGACTAGTTCTTGGGAGTGCTTTACAGTGCCTGACACATATTTACAGAAGAGGCACTTGTAGACAATTCACTTAAGCTGTGCAGTATTTCCAGATAACCAGACTACTGGAAAAGGTTCCAGATTAAGGCTGAGTATCGAAAGCAGGGATAAGCAGTACCTGCAGTAGTTCATTCTGTTAGCTATTGCTTTTTCTGTTAGGTTTGTATCTCAATGTTGGGATTTGAGGACAATGATACCAAGGTAATACAGTTCCAGACAAGATGATACTTGGATATGTGTGTATACTTCATAGGCATACCTACATTTGTAAAGTCTTATTTTTCTCAGGTCCTCTCTTGGCAGCAGTCTAAACATCTGGTTTAGAAGAATACCTGTTTTGCCTTTATTATGCTATGTTTCGTACCGGATTCAGCTAATACTTTAGCAAAATGAGGTGGGATAATAGGAGAATTACCAGGGCTTATTCTCTTCTAGCATCAGTGCGTACAGCAGCATACAGCAGCAAAATGCTCTTCACATTAGGGGTCTTAATCCTTATCTGCACTTGTGCAAATGAAAGAAAATCGCCCCTTAAAAATGGTGGTGGATGTGACTAAAAAAAATGAAATACACAAGATGAGAAAAAAAACTGAAGCAATAAATGAATAAAAATAAGAAGATAAAAGTGTACATAGAGAAGACAGCTGTATAGCACCAGTCTGAAGAACTGCCAGGGACAATAGGAATAAGAGATCCTCAGTAGCTGAGGACACAGACATGCAAGAATCAAAAAATACTTATTTTTAGTCACATCTGCTAGTTGCTTATGTAAGTGATCCTGTAACAAACAAAAAAGGTGCTTTGAAGTAGAATTCCACATAAAAAGATTGTAAAGACTGGCAGAATAATGGCATACCTAGTTAATGCTTCCCTTTTTGTCTTTGCTAATTGGTGTACCGTACAGTGCTGGAGCTAATTTGGGTTACAGTAGTACTAGCATTGATGTAATAACATTTTCTATTTTTTTATATCTTTGCTGGAGAGTGGGAGGTGGGCGAGGAATAAAAATTCTGCAAGACCTGTGTCTTGCTTTC
Source organism: Bucorvus abyssinicus (assembly GCA_009769605.1). Classification (NCBI taxonomy): domain Eukaryota; kingdom Metazoa; phylum Chordata; class Aves; order Bucerotiformes; family Bucorvidae; genus Bucorvus; species Bucorvus abyssinicus. Next base: position 80,082,350 of record CM020025.1, read on the forward strand.
TCCAGTTTTGGAAAACTATGTAAAACCAATAGTGAAACCAGGGGGCATCTTGGACCAAGCTGGAGCTTCAAGACGTTCAAGATAATACAGCATCCCAGAAACAGGGGTAGTGGGACATTCCTAAAGACAGCCAATAATGCGGTGCCATAATTCTGAGATTAATTTATCCCTGATTTGTGCCAATATAGTCAAGATTCTTCTTACACTGCAAGTCTGAAGACCAGCAATCAAAGCCTGTGAATGTCATGAAAACAGAGAGCGTTTTCATTCTTGATTGAAACTTATCCGTGCTTCTTTCAGTTGTACCTAGGTGAAATAGTCTCAGTTTTCTATGTGGACGTTCACCATCCATTAATTTTAATAGGTAACTGGAGATCTAAATGGGTCAAAAATGCCTGGACATTATTTTGGACTTGGTCACGGGGAGACTGTCTCCTTGTGAATCTGTTCAACATTTTGCAACCCTGACATCAAGGTATGAGAGAGTCCTACAAACACAGCTGTTTCATTGGCAAAATCATTAGGAGCAACTGAGAGTAGAAATTGAAGACACCATGGGGAAAAGTATGGTATGGCAATTTAGAAAATGATCTTTAACACTCCCTATAAGCATATCTTCTCAAAATGGTCTTTTAAAGTAGGTGAACATGCGAACAGACACACACGTGCACACACACACCACTTCCTATCTATGTGAAGCCTCCACAGAAGTCTTTATGCCTGTAATTATGCTTGAACATGTTTTTCTTAACATGTATACAATGATGTTTAATGCCTTATGTGGCACGGTAGAGAAATATGCAATGAAGTGACTCAGGTGGATGCAGTGGCAGCCATTAAACAGAGACATTCCACTCAGAATGTATCTCAGCTGGAAATGCATACAAGGGGAAGAATCCTTTTGTACATATTGTACATATTAATAGGGTTTTGTTGTTTGTTTGTTTGTTTGTTTGTTTGTTTTAATTTGGGGGGAGGGAATCAAAAGTCTGCAAGACCTGTGTGTCTTGTGTTCTCTAATTTTGGAAAACACTACAAAACCAATGGTGACACTAGGAGGCACCTAGGACCAAGCTGAAGATTAAAGACATTCAGGATGATACAGCATCCCGGATATGGGGGATAGCGGGGCATTCCTAAAGCCCTTGACTGACCACAGGTAGCAGCACTGCTGGTCATGGGCATAGCTTTGACTCCAGCTGTTTTCTCTGGCTTTCAGTAAATTGCTTCCCTGGACCATAGTCCCCCTATATTTGAACAAAGGTTAAAACTCTTCTGTGAAGGAAGTTGTAAGGATTGGTTAAAGTTTAAATACTTTGACGATGAACTTCCATACGAAATGGTAGGGATTATTTTAAAAGTCTTCAGTCTGGGAGTTAGTTGTGTGGCCTGGTTGATTTAACAACATATATAATGGAACAGCAGCAACTGTTTTTAATATCTTCCTGTCTCAAGATAAGATATAGAGAAATTCCAAAGTTTCTTAGTCTTGGCTTTTGTAATGCTAATCACCCTAAGCAGCACTCGTTTCTAACAGTAGAAAACCTAGAATAAAATACAGAGGCAAAGTCAAACATCACCAGGGGAGAAACGGGGAGGAGGGGTAGAGATTGCTAAAACAGTCTATATGGAGATTTTCTTGCTTTTTACAGATCTCTCTGGGCAAGGAAGCAGCTTCATATTTTTTCAGAGATACGATTTTCTTGATTATTAAGTCTCTTACCTTTCTCAGATAGCTCTTTTTTCCTTCAAGGTATAATCATTATTCTTTAAGTGCTAACAATATACTTGGCATGAGATGAGACATGCTGTCCTATGTAGCTAGGAATTGGAACAGGCAGACTACATAAATCATGTACAAAGTGCAATGAAATATCTGTTCAGGGGGAATGACAGAATAAAGAGGTAAAGTGACCTCAGCCAGAATCAACACCAGAATTAAATTTACAGCACTGCAAGCATTGTATGTCAAAAAGTATTTAAAATACTACCCTTTTTTTTTCCTTGAAACCAGTAATGCTGTGTAAAAATACAAGATTAAAACTGGAGATTCAAGCATTTTTAAACATAGTACATCAGCTAGACTCCTGCATAATTCATAATCACTGGTGTTTACAAAATGACTCTTCTATCAAGCTTATAACTTCTGCATGAAGCTCTAGTCTATCATTACAGTTTAGGAACATAGAAAGGAACAGCGGCAAAAGAGGGGAAAAAAAGGCATCTGAGTCAAGCATATGCCTCTAAGCTATCCTAGCAGAGCCGTTTGTTTGGTAAGTAAGCATAGAGTTAAGCTAAGAAACATGTCTAGCAGCAGGCACATAACGGTTCTCTGGAGGGCTCAGTTTGCAGCACAGAGAGGCTCCTTCCCTGCCAGTATTGCTCAAGAAACGTGGCGGGTTCTTTTGTGCAGAAGTTGCTGCGTACAAGCAAAAGTGAAATATTGCACAACCAACGTGCATGGGAGAGGAGAGAAGAAAAATCTCCAAACTCATAAAAGATTTCCTTTGAAAATAGACCCCATTCAAACTGAAAACAACCAATCTAAATTCAGAAATAAATCTGTCAGACTTTATTGGACTAACTGATGAATAGAAGCAGACAGGCATCTGCTCACACACCTGAGGTAAGAGCTCCCTTTGGTGACACTTCACCTGCATATCGTGCGCAGTTACGGGCTGTTTGAAGACTACCTTTTTCTCATACGATACACACCTGACCACAAGTCTGGGATTTTCTACCCCTGTGCTCAGCCTGTTCTTTCCTCTGCCTTTGCCTTCTGTAAACCTCTCTGTTAGGTCCTTATAGTTTTCATTCCATCTTGATTGTTGTTGGTAGGTTTTATGGACCGTACCACGTCTTATCACATGTTCAATCTCAAAGCAAGCACATTCATTTTCAATTAGGCATTATTTAAATAAAAACCACCCCAGCAGCTTTGCTCCAAAGTAATCAGGAGAAGGAAAACCAGCTGACAAAATGGAAACCACAGTATGTTCCCTGAAATGAGTAGACGGGGAACAGATGTCGTTCCTGAAAGAAAGAGGTTAACCTGACGTAAATAATGAAAGGACAGCGGTAGGGAGTCCAATCAAGGCCGAATCAATTCTCTGATCTTCCACAGCTTGAAAATCTTTCTTGTTATTTATGGCTTCATTCCTCCTCCACTCTCTGGGATTGCAGGTGGCAATTACGGGAGAAATTGTCAGGCTTTTTTTGCCTTTTTGTCACTGTCTGGCTTGTGAAACCTGTCAGAGATTGCCACTGAATGAGGAAATGGAGTTTGTTAGCTGGGATTTGAACACCATGTCAACAACAGTACAACTCAAGTTTTGCATTGCCTTTGATGTGCACATTCCCTATTTGGTCCTATAAAGGACAAGAGACCTTTTCGGAGAGAAAGACTAGTATCATCCAGAAACTTTATTCTTGCTCCTTAATAAATCATCTCTTCGTGCCATAAGACCAAAGCTGTATTTCACTACCATGTGAAAATAAGAACACTGAACACAGGCAAAGCTTCTATCTGTAGATAAGAAACCTTTTCTTTAAAATCATACATATGGTATTCACAACGGAAACTGAATAGATCTAATAAAAAACTTTTATGAGATCATCTAGTTCATCTCTCCACTAATAGGAGATGACACAAGGCCTTGTCTGACACTATAAATCAGAAAGCAAAGCAAAACACAAAAGACAAATTTTACCCACAGCTAAAAAGCGTTTTGGAATAAATGAATTCTTTTGCCACATCATGCCAGGGAACAAAGTGTTTCCTTGACCCTGTTTGGAGACACTGGATTCAAACATCATCCTCAAGGCTCTTTTCTTTTTTTTTTTTCTAGAAGGCATCTGCATGTCGTTTCCCAGTTCAGCCTTGCTGACCCAAAGGTAAAAGTACTGTGACATCACTTGCACCAGGTGTCTGCTGAAATACAGCACAGCAGAGAGGAAACAGTCCAGAAGGTTCCTGAGTGTGGGGAAGATAACTGCCTGACACAGCTGGCGAGTGAGCCAACTAGGGAAGGCTCCCTGCTAGACTTGTTCTAGCTCTGCTAGAACTTAATCTGTTCACTGTCATAAAAGTCAATAAAAAAATGTTTCTTTAAATACATTAACAGCAAAAGGAGGGCCAAGGAGAATCTCCATCCTCCACGGGATGTAGGGGGAAACATAGTGACCTGGTTTAAGATAAACAAGGTTGGTCTGGTTTTGGTGGACATATTGGTATTACAATCCATTTTCATTTCCTAAACTTAACAGAGGCCTCACAAACTTTTCTTTCTTCTTATCTCTTTTCTTAATCCTTTCTCCTGGAATGGGAGGGGGTCCTAATTAGAGAGAGAGTTAGTCCTGTGACTGGCCAGCCTTGGCCAGCCAGTGACACATAGTGACCCAGGATGAGGAGAAGGCCGAGGTGCTGAACACCTTCTTTGCCTCAGTCTTTAAGAGTAAAACCAGTTATCCTCTGACTGCCCAGCCCCCTGTGCTGGAAGACAGGGACAAGAAGCAGAATGAAGCCCCCATAATCCCAGAGGAAACGGTCAGTGACCTATTGCACCACTTAGACATACACAAGCCTATGGGGCCAGATGGGACCCACCCAAGGATACCAAGGGAGCTGGCAGAAGTGTTTGTCATGCCACTTCCATCATCTATCAGCAGTCCTGGCTAACTGGGGAGGTCCCAGTTGACTGGAGGTTAGTAAATGTGATGCTCATCTACAAGGAGGGCCGAAAGGAGGACCCAGGGAACTACCAGTCTGTCAGTCTGACCTCTGTGCCAGGGAAGGTTATGGAGCAGATCACCCTGAGTGCTGTCATGCGGCATGTGCAGGAAACCAGGTGGTGAGGCCTGGTCAGCATGGGTTTATGAAGGGCAGGTCCAGCTTGACTATCCTATTCTTCTTCTATGACAAGGTGACCCACTTAGTGGGTGAGGGAAGAGCTGTGAATGTTGTCTACCTGGACTTTAGTAAAGCTTTTGACACTATTTCCCACAATATTCTCCTGGAGAAAGTGGCTGCCTATGGCTTGGATGAGTGCACTCTCCGCTGGATGAAAACCTGGCTGGATGGCCAGGCCCAGAGAGTGGTAGTGAATGGAGTCAAATCCAGTCAGTGGCCGGTCACCAGTGGTGTCCCCCAGGGCTGAGTTGGGCCCTGTTCTCTTCAACATCTTTATCAATGATCTGGATGAGGGGATTGAGTGCACCATCAGTAAGTTTGCAGATGACACCAAGATACGCAGGAGTGCTGATCTGCTTAAAGTTCGGGAGGCTCTACAGAAGGATGTGGACAGGCTGGATTGATGGGCTGAGGCCAATGGTATGAGGTTCAATAAGGCCACATGTTGGGTCCTGCACTTAGGTCACAACAACTCCCTGCAATACTACAGGCTTGGGGAAGAGTGGCTGGAAACTGCCCAGCAGAAAAGGACCTGGGGGTGTTGGTTGACAGCCACCTGAATATGAGCCAGCAGTGTGCCAGGGGGCCAAGAAGGCCAACGACATCCTGCCTTGTATCAGCAATAGTGTGGCCAGCAGGAGGAGGGAAGTGATTGTCCCCCTGTACTCGGCACTGGTGAGGCCACACCTTGAGTACTGTGTCCAGTTTGGGGCCCCTCACTTCAAGAATGGCATTGAGGTGCTTGAGCACATTCAGAGAAGGGCAACAAAGCTGGTGAAGGGTCTGGAGAGCAAGTCTTATGAGGAGCGGCTGAGGGAACAGGGGTTCTTTAGCCTGGAGAGAAGGAGGCTGAGGGGAGACTTTATCGCACTTTGCAACTACCTGAAAATAGGTTGTGGCGAGGTGGGAGTCAGTCTGTTCTCCCCAGTAACAAGCAATAGAACAAGAGGAAACGGCCTCAAGTCGTGCCAGAGGAGGGTTAAGTTGGATATTAGGAAAATTTCTTCCCTGAAAGGATTGTAAAACATCGGAACAGTCTGCCCAGGGAGGTGGTGGAGTCATGATCCCTGGAGGTATTTAAAAGACATATAGAGGTGGTGCTGAGGGACAGGATTTAGTGGTGACTCAGCTGTATTGGGTTAATGGTTGTGCTTGATGATCTTAAAGGGCTCTTCCAACCAAAACGATTGTATGATTCTATGATTCTTTCAAAGCATGCCAACACTTTTGCTAAACACAAATACATACTTTCTGCACTGACTTTTCAAGTAGGAGTATACAAACAGGGGTGTTATTGCGTCATCTGTTGCCAGAAAAATACCTTTACAGAGTGGGGGACCTATAAAAAAATCACTAAACCCTCAAAGTTTTCCCTGCTTATGTCTGCATCCTTAGCAGAAATACAGCTTTTAAAGGGTGAGCACTTGTGCACACTTTGTGAACAGCAGTGAGCAGCAAAAGGCAAAAACCATAAGGCAACATATTGAACGTGTTTGCTGGTGGCAGAATTGTTTTACTTTCAGTTCTATGTGATGGCTCTGTCCACCATAGTTAAGCTAAGGTCTTCAAATATCTGTGGGATCCTGGAAGGGAGAAACAAAGTGAATGTGTGTATGTGTGATGTGGATGTGGATGTCCATGCGTATGTGTATATGTGTGTGTTCGCATGGGTGTCAAGGGATAGAGAGCAGGAAAAAGCACTTAGACATCTCTGGCAGAGACAGATCCTGAATTTGGTGTTTAGGATGTGAATAAGGCTCCCATTATACCTAGATCACCATAGCTTTTATGCTTTTAACTTCCCAGAGCAAAAAGCATTTTCTAATTCCTCTTATCAACTGCCAAACTATGGCATCCTCCAAGAGCACATACCCTTCCCCCTTGATTTTGTTTGTCTAAAACTACAACCATGATCACCTCGGATGTAGCTGCAAAGCATAAATTAATGTATTTCCACATCATTGAAGAGGGAGAGGGAACACACAGAAGGATTATCTGTGTGTACTAGTTAGAGGAAGCTGCTGTTCCAGCCTTTTCCAATGGCTGGGCTGGCACAGGTATCAGTGACTACTGTGGACGTATCTGTAAGGGGTGAGTTTTACCAGGTGAAGGATGCATGGCTTAAAAGGTGAGTAAGACCAACACAAAATAAGAGCAAACCTTTTCTGGGAGCCAGAAACCGAAGAAGAAACCTTTGGGCTCTCTTCCTAGAATAAATGCAACTTGTCTGGTTACAGAACTTTAGCCTGCAGCATCACTCTGCAATGGTGCAATCGTATTCTGCACTTTGGATGCTATTACAGGGTCAGTGTAGACTTTATGTATGAATTACATGTTATTTTCTATGCGTTTTCCCCCTCACACTTAGGGAGTGTGAATAGGGATACAAGGCCACCACATTCTGAAAGTCAAGGCTTTTCACACAGCTCCTTCATCTCTGAAATATTTAAACTTTTGATCACAACTTCCAACCTCCATTCACCACAGTTATTGTCAGTGAACCCCATATCATTATTTCCATAGTTTCTTCCAATTTTACTCATGCCGCTTCCCTTTCTGAGCCCTACCTCCAATGTAACAGATATTCTCCAATCATTTAAATTTATGCACACTGCACAAATACTGACCCATTCCTATAATATGCCTCTTCCTCTTCCCCTTCAGGAGTCTCAGCATAAACTGTAGCTAGTGGGTCTCCCCATGTGCATTCTTCAGTTGTGAAATCTCTTTTGTACAGAACAGCAAGCATGTAAGAATAAACTGTGCAGGGTATACCTTCTTAGGTATATAGATCCCCATGGTTCTTCTCTTTTTCCTAAATTTCACTTGAAGTAACCTCCCATTAAATACCTTTGTTCTACTGTTCTCAGGAATTCCCCATCCATTTACTTTCTGATTCTCCTTATGCTAGACTGCTTATGCAACACTCGGTTTTTTTCTGAAGGGAAAAAAACCAAACTAAAAGCCTTGGAAGAGGCTTGTTTAATAGCATTTATACCCCTTCTACAAATCCTTATTTAAAAACAAGCCTAAACCAAATCAGACCGAGAGACAAATCAAAGAAGCATCTTTAAACTCCTCTGATTTTAATGATCAAACTAACTGTGGGATGTTGCTGCAGCGTGGAAGACAGACATAATTGCTGTATGAGGCGAGTGAGTCAGGTCAAAAGGCAAATCAGGGGAAATTTAGGGGAAGAAACGACAGAACCAAAGAAAATGTGTGAGTTGGGCTGAAAAGGAGGTGGGGTTGGATGGAAAGCTAAGGTGACTGGCATGGTATCAGGGAGAAAACTTCGATGTTCAGATACATTTTTGGGCTTGCTGAAACCTAAACAGCGAAACCCACTGAGTTAAGTAATCTAATATAAAACACATTCCCTTCATAATTGCAAGTGACACATGGAGGAAACGTGACTTTCAAAGTAATAGCTGTTGTAAACCATTCAATCTTTGCTTTCTTAAAAGCAAAGAGGGAAAAAGGTAAAATGACTGTCAGAGAAGGAGCACAGTTGTAGATGGCATTTAACCACCACGAGCCTCACGGATGAGTAATGCCTACATTCAAGAACTGCTGCTGAATACAGTACAAAGGCTATTTCACACTTCCATGACCTTTTTGCTGAGGGAGCTGCTCTTTTACTTCTCAATAATGAGATTTCTCTAGTGCTCAGAAATTCAGATTGAATTGAGAAAGCCACAGGAGCCCTGATGCAAGATGTTTTTACTAAAAGAATTATCCTTGCATTTTATAAGCGAAAGATCAATATTAAATTAGCTTTTGCATTGAAAGAATGCTGCTGTTTCTTTGCAGCAGGCTATCACTTCCTGTCACACAAATCATTATCTTACTATCAAGAAAGACCCTGATAGCTATAAAAGGAACTTGAAAAATAATCCCAAGTGATCCTTGGTTGTTTTATCTTTCCAGCAAATAAGTGAAACACATGTACTTTATCCAAGAAATAAACTACACTCAGATGGGAACACTGACTTCATTTCTGGCTCTGCAACTTCAGCCTAAACACTAACCAATCAAACTGCCTGGAAGTACGACATTATGTCAGTGGATCCCACTGAACATGCACTGACGTCAGGAAGTGCCAACAGATACCTACTGACAGCTGCACCAGCAGAAATGAGGAGTGGGCAGGAATGCCAACCTGCTGTCTCCATTTCACCAGACGTTATTTCTTACAAATTTATCAGCGCAACTCTTGAATAAGGCAGTCTGCATCTGCCTGAACCACACTGGAAATATGTCTAGAACGAGGTGCAGAAGCCAATGGGCCAGAGCAGCCTCAGGGGATGATGTCCCCTGACACATCATAACGTTAGTGATCCAGTCAGCCTGGTCCTGGATGGTCACTACTGAAATATTTGCAAATATGTTTTAATCTGAATCTCTGTTAGACTCTCCTGAATATTTTATGAAGGCATCTGACAAGTTTTAATTACCTCTCAAAAGCAACATTCACTTTCAGACTTTCTCTCTAACAGCTACTGTTACAGTGGACTTCCAAAACATGAGAGCTCCCAACAGTTTGAATTACCTGCCGGTTTGTAAAATCATAAGCTTGAGCAGTTAGCAAGTGCTACAGAAAGTTTTTGGATACGCATCTAAAGGTTGTGTTTAACATGGGATTTGGCTTGGTAGGCTTAATTGCGAGTAGCATTAAATCAGAACTTAATTCTTATGAATTCCAACCATCTTGGGTGGCGTCTTGCATGATGAACTACTGACTGCTGGCAGGTTTGGAATCTGATCTCATGGCTAACATACAGAGCTCACCTAGAATGAGAAATTAATGCTCAAAATCAGAACATGAACTGGCAAGGTCTGGGCCAAGATCCACGCCAACCGCATGTGTTGGTTGCCCTGACAGAAGCAAGCAGTTACCCAGAAACTGGTCTTACGTGCCTCAAGGATAACCTCTCTGTTAGAGACAAAGTGCAGGTCTTCTCATCCAGACACACCTTACAGACATCCCCCAGTGTAAAAATTCCTGAACACATGAACTGAACTAACGCCACCCCTCTGTGCAGGACATGGGACATGGCAGTGTGCCCTTAAGTCAGCAAAGTGTAACGAGCTAAGATGGCGCCAGTGGGGCTGAGAACCCTGTCTCCTCTTCCTTTCGCACAAAAAACTTCCTCGCGATTTTTGGGAAGAGAACGCGTCAACCCTCTCGGCTTCATGTTTGTAGCCGAGGCACGTCAATCAAGCGCCCAGCAACTAAGCATATAAAAAGCCGAGTTTGAGACACTCCTTGGGCACGCCACAGCACATTTTGATTTTCCACCCAGGACTGAGAGAGACTTTCATCAGAGAGAAGAAAAACACCTGCAGTTACTTCAATATCCCTGGAGCTGTAAAAAGATTTCCCCCACGGAGCAGGTAGACCTTCCCGCTTTGCCAATCACCACCGGGGCTGGTTTTCGGACTGAGTTTAACCAGAAGAAAGGGGTAAACCGGCTGTAAGCCCCCAGACCCTGTGCCAAGGGGACAGAAACCGCTGGCGAGGGGAAAAGCGGACAAGGTTTCAGATGCTCAACACGGAGCCCCCACAGTAACCCTATAGGCATTTCCCAGAGACCTGGTCCGTATCCCACTCCACAGCTGGGGAGATCCAGAAGTCTTGGAATGTCGCCCCTGGTGAACTCAAGTCTTCACCCAGCTACCTCGGAGGAAGAAGGACTAAGTTACTGCAAGGAAGTTTGCTCCGAAGGAGTTTCTCGGCTGAAACTTGTGAGGTTACGAACAGCGACTCCCTTCCTCTTCCAAACCGCAACACAAGCCCTGCTGAAGGCACAGCTGTGTGGACAGAGGCAGGCAGTGGGACTTCCCACATAGTGTGCCAACACTTCCACAAGACACAATGCAGGCGACCTAAGTAGATATATGTATATATTTGCACTGAGAAAAACTTGAACTCTCGTACATCTGTGGATTGCTGACATTACTCAAGACTTTGCGTTTGCCTGCATTGGACTGCAGCTCCTCAGTAACCAGCCAAAAAAAAAAAATCCTGAGAAGACCTTCCATTTCTGAAGAAGCAATCCCAGAACAAAGTGGTGGATGTAAAAATTCTGCGGAATTATCATTCAGAAAACCTTGCCTAGCAAACGGAAGTAACCCTAATTAGTAAGTTTAACCCACAAATCCCACACTTGATTTCCTGCCATATGACCTTTATTAGCTTCAAAGTACCGCTGTTAAGGAAAATCTTCACAGCTGACATCTTCAGAATCTCCAAGGATGAGATTTGAAAATGCCATGAATTTTCTGCAACTTGTTCCCTGCACATTGCTCTAGCATAGCTCTTGAGTAATCTCCTGAACCTTCTCTCATGTCATCCTTCTGCTGGTGAAAACTCCTGTCTTTCAGGTATTACTGATTAAAGCAATGTAAATGAGCACGTGGCAAGACCCAAGAGCCTTTTCAAGGATGACATACGATTAAAATAATGTTCATTCAGTGTTGAAGAATTCCTTCCAAGAGGGACTTGGTAGGAAGTGGACAGGAAAAGGAGTCTCAGCAATGACCCCTTACCCTGCCTCTTTGCCAATGCTGTGCACCAATTGGAATATAAGTGTAAGCTGCTGCTCACAGGCTGCTTACCACTCCTCCAGACACCTCCTGCAGAAATGCCACAACAAATCATACGCACGTGCAGGACACTGTAAAAATGTTACCTGATCCCGTGAAGGAGGCTCAGGGTCAAACTTACATGCAGAGACCAGACAAATCAGCACTGTGGATTCAAGCTTTCTAATTGAATCGAGGATTCTAAAGAAAAAAACCAAGCAAACACTGCAAGGATGTACTCCGAAACCAGTGAATTTCAGCTTCTGCCTGGAAGAATCCAGGCACTGCTGCTTTCACACATGGTGTCTAAACTTCGGAGCCTGCTTATACGCAAAGCTCCTATCAATGTGCAACGTCAACAGCACCAAGAGTGCAATTTTGATTAGCAGAAAGCACTGCCTGTCAGCTTGAATAACATTAAAAATTATTTTCCACTTACAAACGTTATGAAAGACGTAGTAGACAGGCTGCTGGTAGCACAGACTAGCCTCAGCCTGGATTACATGCTAAAATGACAAAGTTGTATCAGAAATCAGTGCAGAAAATGAAAGAAAGGGCAGTTCAATGAAGCCTCCAAGACAGCTATTCAGCTTGTACGCGTTGGTGTACCTCTAGTGCTGGGACTGGGTGGCACTACTTCATAACCAGACACGAGATTTAGCTCCTTGTTTATATCTGTGCTTTTCCAACTTTCAGTACTAAAACAGAGAAGAAAAGCTTGCAAGCAAAATGCACGATTTCTCATTGCAAGGGCCAACATTTCAGTTGAGCATGAATGTGTGGAAGTGTTCAGTCTAGTAACCAAGGTCCTTTTCACCTATTCTACACTATGACAGCAGGGAAGTTTGCTGTGAAAAATAACAAGATGTTGTGGATTGAGATTTCTCTCAAATTTAAGAAGGAAAAATTATGGACAAGTGTACAGATGAAGGCGCTTTAGTGCCTTTACTAGGGTTTATTAATCTTTTTTCTTAGCACAAATGTATTAAATATCCACAGGCATAAGACATTTAAATGAGATCTCTAGGGCAAATGTGGATACATACCATGGCCCTTGTCCAATGAGTTAAGAGGCGAGGGAATACCTGTCTCTCTGGGTTCAGATATGTGAACTTCAGAGAAGGCTCAAGCCAACCGGACTCCCCGTGTGAGGACCCTGACTAGGTGAAGAACCTCAGACCTATTCCGCGCCTCAGGTGAACCTCATCCAAGCAGCACTGTGCATAGCACAAACGGGAATTAGGCCGAGCAGCAGTGGACCTTGCAACTACCCCCTGGTTTATGGGATACTGGCATAACCGAGTTCATATACAACACGGAAGTGTGCACAGAGAGTGCCTAGCCAAAGCTAGAGTTTTTACAGCTTCAGATGCTGCACTGAAACTGCAGAGCATGCTCCTTACTGTCTCTTGGCCATGGAAATTTCCAGAGAGAAAACATGGGGTGAGCTGATGCCATAACAGGGCTAATGTTTGGAGGAGAGCTGTCTGTAATGGCTCTGGGAGGTGCTATTCCTTTTTCACATGAGCACGTGCTGCACGCCAGCAGTGCTCATCGGGTTCGGCACAGTTATCTCAACCCTGAGTATCTCCACTCCCGATTTGGCTTATGCCAGCTTGAGCCAGACTCCAGAAGTAAACTGGTGGGCTCATTTAAGGCATAATCCGTTATTCTGTGCTCCTGTAGATATTGCAGAAACTCCCTGGACTCCTGATCTGCAAATCTGTTTTATCACAGTTTATTTGGATGCCTTTATGGCTAACTTCAGCAAAAGTAATAAATAAATCAGATTTTTTGGTTTTTCTTCTATAAGGAAAAAAGAAATATTTGTATGTGTTAAGCACAAGTCATCTATAAATTCCTTCAGTTTCAAACGTTAAATGATCTTGGAATCTAATAACACTGGAAAGGCATACCCATAAAGGTAAACCTGGAATATTATCTACCTGGCAGCAATGGTGGTATTGGAAACTCCACATAAAAAACAAAACAATGAAAATGTAGAATATGAATCACATAACGGGGTTCATTTCAGAGACCTTCTGGATACGACATGGAGAGTTAGTGATTTGTAGCTCTGTCTGGTACAGTATTCCCTCTTTTAAATTTCTGCTTTAAAGTTCTAAACATCAGCTGGGAAGATAGATGTGACCAGAGCAATAACCTACAGGAAAAATGCCTGACTACTAATAACCCTCAAATAACTGTTTTGGAACACACATGAAACGGCAATTAGACAGCAAGGAAAGACATCTAAGTTGTAGCAGTCAGGTGTAGGCTAGGTGGAACAGCCGATGCCATGAAATTTTACGTTTCTCTCCAGGACTGTCATGTGTGAGGAGCTGTGAATCATCATTCCTTTCACTCTTAAGCATTTTAGAGCTGTTTAAAAATGCCGCTGCTGGGAACGAAGCGAAGAAGGGCATGTCTGAAAGCGCTAAATGCTGTGCTCTTTCCCAAGTGAAAGACTGAGTGTCAGCATCCCTTGCTTACACGCCTCTTCTTAGCCTCATAAAATTTTTACCAGTCAAAAACATTGCTTTTTGCTTGACCCATCCATCTCCCTTCTTCACTTCATTATACTGATACAGTCCTTTTGAGAGATAGGGCAACACCCTTTACACACACTGGGGATACGTCAGAGGAACGTGGTTCAGGTTGCAAAGCCATTAATTTCTTTGGTGTTCGTGCACCACAACACTGCTTTTAATCCCATGACCACATAATATATTTTAAAGGGTGTGTTCGCTTTATTTGGTACAACAGTGATCAGTACTCAATGAGCAGCTGTTCTATTTTTAATTTTATTCACATGATGCAATGTTTGTTGCAAGCTTTTTTCCACTGTGAGGGAATTCAGACTTTGTTCTGAGGACAGAAACATTCATTTCTTCCCAGGCATACTGATGCCCTTTAATACCAGGATTTTGGGATTCACAGGTGTTAATTGGTCTTTACAAAACACCTGTGACATAAGAAAATACGATTGGTTTAGATTTCTAAAGAAAGAGCAAAAAGCACAGATAAATAAGGTAAGAATACATCTACTTCAGTGCCCAGAGCATACCTGTGAGCTGAAAAATTCCCTTATTGTGATCTGCTCTCAGTGGTACAAGCAAATAACTGATCACGACAGTTTGTGGGTGCATCAAACCTCTTTGAGTAAAAGTCTCACTGTCATGGATTTGACACGTTATACAGCGGGAGGATGCCCAAATGCTGAGAAAGAGCTTTTATCGTGATTACAATGGTGCAGAAAAGAAGCATTCTTGTAAAGAGTTCCTCATCAATAATTTGAGGGCACATTTGACACAGCGAGACCCACTGGCCAACACTGAAATAGCAAGGTGAGGAAAGACAGTCTTTTTAAAAAAAGTCACACAGTGAACTGTACAAGGCAAACGTAACAGTGGTAAAGCAGCGTACAGGCTCAGAAGTAGTATCGAATGTATTCAGTCGGATAACAGATGCCTGTCTCAAAGGGGCTTGTGCGATCATCTAGGCATGACTCGGTAACTCCCACCGGAGCACCGGCATTGCGGGATATTGGGGATCTGCCCAGACCTCTACTAACAATTCCACTGGCCTTTAATCATGCCCTACTTTACTTTTTTTTTTTATTTTCAGAAATCTTAATATTTTGCATAGCAACTTCAAACTTAGGTCCAGATACGATTCTCCTGTGATACAAAGGTATTCTGAACAAAGAATGAAATCACAGTGCCGGTGAAGTCAGTGTAAAAATTTCGTTTCAGCCAGGATTTTATGTCACCGTCTAGGGCTGGCCTTGGCAAACTCCACATGCTAATTGATGGAATATACCGCCCCGAACAACACAGAAATTAAATGCAGATGGTGAAAGGAAGCTCTGTAAGGGCTGGGAAAATAAAAAGATTTTTATTAAATAACCCCCTCACTGGAAAGCAAAGGTAAATATAATGGTGTCTATGGCCCTTTTGTGTTAATTTTCTGGTTATTTGGATGGTTTTGCTTTAACTCCAACTATACTAAGTTCAAATGTTCAGATATTTCCCAGCTTTTATTTCACTGCCATGATATTTTCAGTTCTAATAATTTAAATTCTCTGTGTTTTGTCAGGACTTACAAATAATCTACTGAGGAAAACACAAACAATTCCAGTGCCTCACATAACTTAGTGATCGTCATCACCTCTAAAGTTCAACCATTCACAATGAACTAGTCACATGACATTCACACGGAAAGCTTGTTGTGAAGAAATACACAAATCACTTCAGACATCCAATCTCAGTGCTTCATAACCAGCTCATAACAGAAGCAGACACAATTAGACTAATTGGTTATTATAAATTATTCACTCAGCTCTACGCTTGCTCGTATAATGTCAATCGATGTTTATGTGTGAAAGGAGGAAGAAATTGCATGCTGTAGACTGACTAGCTTCAGATATCACATACTGCTCCTTAGGATTTATGACAACTTCACATCAGCAGTTGCCTGAACTATAAATTGAGCTGAATCCCCATTAACCTCCCCTGATGCCTGGAGGTGATACAGCTATGACACACCAGTAGAAACTCAAGGTTCCAAACACATTATAACTAAACAGTCTGTGCATTACTCTGTGACTTAAAGGTTAAATCAGCTTCAAAGGATATTCTCTATTCTTCCTGCCAGTGATCAATAGCTATTTTTCTTTTTTCCAGCAAGTTGCTACTATTTTTTGAAATATGATTTGAATTAAGAACTACCTCCCAGAGGGGATGAGGAACAAAACTGTCTTCTCTAGGAAGACAGTTGTCAAGAGTCCGAGTAGCAAGTCCCGCAGGCATTCAAAACAGTAGAGAAAACAACAGATCAGCTGGAAAGTACTGTGTGTAAATAGACTGAGTAGGATATTTATTTTATATATGCAAATAAATAAGTGCATATGCATATGGAAACGAAAACACTAGTTGGATCCCTCTGCAACATGATATTTAGCCTATCTTTCACAGAACCTTTCTACAAATTGGGCTCTGTGGGTGTGGTTCCCAGTCACAGGGATTCTTCACTTTGCCCTAAGATGGTGAAGATTGTTATTAGGGACTGACACTTTGAACACCTAAGTTTCCTTGCAACACATTCAAAAACATTAAGAAAGGATGCCGTTAGGAGTCAGCTTTATGAAACATCCCAGCCTACCTTGTACATCTCATATCACCTATGGCTGGAACAGAGAGTGGCAGGCAGCAGATAACAGAATCCACCTCCAAGTTCAAAATAACCCCCAGTTCCTCTGACCTGGGCAGCTAAGAAAAACTGAAGCATCCTAGTGAAATCTGGTTTATCAACTTAATGGCTATTTCGCCACCTATAGAGTAATCCTGTCTCACTCATTGCTCAGAAGATTAACAACAGATAGATACCATGGTTTGTTAAATAGAAAATACTCTTTATAAAAATTTGCTCTGTTTGTTATCTCCTTTGCACAGCGTGTGAAGGGAGCCTGAAGGGTGCTGATAAAAAGGATTGTGCTAGACAAATGAATGGAAAGGTGCTGTTCCCAACCTTTAAAACTTGTCACTCAGACTGAGCAATTCATTGTGCAGATAAGCTCTTTCTATGGAGGCCATTTCAAGGGGTAATGCTTGAATACTCTTTCAGGAAGGGTAGAGAAGAGAATTGAGGCACATTTGAGGAGGATGTGGACTGAATATGAACTGTGTGGCCAAAAGCCAAGGCACTGTTTGTATCATGACAGCTTCCCTTTTTCAGTACAGATCTTATCTCATAAATGAATTAATAATTTTTTAGTCACTTCATACCAAATTGAAACACTCATTTCTGAAAATAGTGCACATTTTTAGTGGCACGAGAAAGGGTTTCTTATAAAGTTCAACTGTGCCTTTCATAAAGAATATGCATCATGTATTCTAAAGAACTTCTAAGAATTTCACAGATGTGCTGTGACAACAACATATTATTTATTCACACAAGGGCATTAAAGGTGTACATTGCAAACCCTTGCAGTGCAGGATCAGATTGTGCCCTTTTCTGGCCTCACCCACTGTATTCGAAGCACTAAGCAGAATTTGACTTGCTCTCTGTCTGTAACATATGAATCTTCAACACTAAGTACCAATGCCAATTCAGATCGTTGTTTGTTCTTCCACATGAGTACCCAGATCCTCAGCAGGTTAGGTGTAACGAAGTTACTGAACATCAGCTATCACTAGAAAAGGATCTGACCTAAGACCTTGGCAAGAACACCAAGGAGTAAGCAATATTTACAGCATCTATAAGATGTCTTTTAAATGCAGACATGAACTTTAACGACATTTTCACTGTTTTACTGAAGCTACCTCAGATCCTTTAAAAGTAAGTGATTGTGCACATTCGAATGTATTAAATGTCTACTTGCTATATATTTGGTTATTTTCTGTACTGTTCTCAACACCATACGGCCCATTCTGAATCTGCAAAGACCATGAGCATCTTCATTCAATCTCTGCTGTTTACAGATAGCCAAACTGCAGCCTTGCTCCGTCCTCTTGAAGTCAATGGCAGAACACTGAATTACAGAGAGTGGATTTGGCCAGCCTCGTACTGATGTGCTAACAACCCACAGAAAAAAGATATTCCCTAGGCAAAGGCGGCCTTCATCTTGTGAAATTCCCATACCCTGTGGGACTCTACTTACTACAAATAGTGAGGCTATACGCAAACATAAGAACGTGCACTAGTAAAGCAGGTTTCAAAACTAGAAAAGAAGTAACAAGATGCATGCTCTTTACTAGTTAAGTATTTCGAAGAGAAAAAAACGGATTGGCACATGACTAACTTCTAATGAGCTATTTTCTAGCTAGCTTTGTAGTTAAAGCCACATACTTACCTCGCTTCGGAGGAATCGTTCAGCAATACCCCTGTCTGCACTTTCTTGCCTTCAGCAGTCTGGTGATCACAATCTGTTTCCTTCACATCTATTATCAGTTCCACTTTCTGGCTTATAAGGACGAACTCCTTTGTCCATTTCCATAGTTCTCATCAGCACTGTACAGAGAAAAAATGTGATTCAGGAATATGAAATGATTCAGTTATAATTTCTTCTATATTTTCTTTTTGCTTCTAAAATCTCCAACTCTTTGCAACAAAAAATATGTCATCCTTCAATATTTCTTTCTGTAGAAAGCAAAAAGTCTGAACTTAGCAGAACAGTTTCTAATATCATATAACATTATGTCCAATAACAGAGAATGCATTTTAGATGCTGAAAAGCAAATACACATACAGTGAGAGAAAGGAAGAGGACTTAGGAGGAATATTTCAGTGGTTCTACCATGACTGTATATAGCCTCCCAGTCTATTCTCACAATCTCTCTGTGAGGAAAATGAGTATTATTCCTATTTCATGGATAGGGATCCAGGATCCAAAGGAGATAGGTGTTTGTATTATGTAGTTTGGCTTGCTTATTCTTCCTGAACACTCAGTACAGAGAGACAGCCTTTCTTTCATAGGGCAAAAGCAGTCAGGTTCTTGCTTTGCATTGTCACTGGAGAAATTTCAGTCTTCCCTCAATGGTTATACAGGAAAATTTGTACTTCCTGAAGTCAGCATTTCAGTCAGGTGCACAGGCTGAGGTGTTGAGAATATAATGTGCTAAAAAAATTACCCTTCCAAAACTGAGAAAGCAGAGATGAAACCAAGAGTCTTTCACATGTCTTCTGTACATCTGGCTTGGCTTGCTAGCTCTTTTGCTAGGGAACCACTGGCTGATGTTGACTGCTCCTAGTGCTTAATGAGGCCTGGTTCACATCCTGCAATAACACAAATAATAGATAGTAGGCCTACTAAAGCAGAAAATTGTATTTTTCAAAGATGCAAGACAGACAGATGTGGCTAAGGGACCTGGAGCAATCCCAGATAGATTAGTCCTAAGTCCAGGAAGATTTTCAAATGGAGAGATTTCTGAAAAACTAAATATCTGCCTAACATTGAAGAACTTATTTCTTGTGGTGCTTGTGTTCCTGTTCCCACAGAATGATGCAGAAGCAGAGCATCCTTCTCAAGCTTACCAACGTCTCTCAGCCCTTTGGGAACACTCTCAATGTTTGGCGGATGGGGGACATGACCATGCAAGTGTGGAAACATGTATTTTCGAAGCTCTACACACAAAGATATAGGTACAGAGATGTTAGATGTTGGAGATTTGCAACACTGTGCTAATTTAGGAATAACCACCCACTTTCAGACCTGTCACCGGCTGGCTGAGGTGAGCCAGTCACAGGGACGAGTCCTCTCCTATGTTTAACATCCCTCCCCCCTGCACCGGGAGAGAAAGGGTTAAAAAGCAGAGACAGGAGAAGGAAGAGGAATTTGTGAGACCTCTGAACGTTTGGAAAACTGAAACAAAGTTCAATAACACTAGAACAAACTATATTATATACAGAAAAGCCAATGCAGTATTGGAGGGTTTGTGCGGGATGGAGCAGCGAGGGTTAAACGCGGGTGAGGGAAGGGAACGGTACCAAGATGGCGCCGGCCACATGGGCGCGCTCTCGCGGAGCGGAACGAAGGAGTCGCGGCTGTTACAAACGCCGGGATCCCGCGTGCGAACCGCAGGCTGCCCTGTCCCACCGGTCCGGTCATGCCGGTTGAAGCGAAGGGCAGCAAAAGCGGCGGCGTCAGCAGCAGCAGGGAAAGGGCAGCCCCAAGGCGCGGCGTCTCCAGCGGCGGGGGGGGACTGTCCCAGGCGGCGCGGGGGGTTTCCGTGGCGACGGCTCCGCTCCGGCAGCGCGGGGAGCGGTAGCCGCAGGCAGGCAGGCGAGTTCCTCTGAAGGTTTTGAGCCGAGGGGACACAGCCTGCGAGGTCCCCGGAGCCCCGCCGCGAGCCGGGAAGCCTTTCCCGGGCAGAAGCCGCTAGTCCGCGACGCCCCTCAGAGGGCAAAGAGCGAAGCGCACGGGACGCCCGCGGAGTGCAAAGGGCGCGAGGCGGGGGTGGCACGCGCCTCTTAAAGGGGAAGGAGCGCGCGCGAGAGACTTGTACAACCAGCGAGGGGTGCTGAACGGGACAGGGGAGGGAATAGCCCAGCTGGTCAGTTTAGAGCCTTCACACAGGAAAAGTGGGGTTTTTCCCTAAGGCGGGACAAGACAACTGTACCGGTTGTTCTATTATTTATTGTCCATTTCCCAGCGATTAGTCTGCATCTCTGCTGGTGGGAAACTGGTCTGAGTAACAAAAAGCCTGGCTCTGCAGAGAGGTTTGCCTGACAGTCTGCTCACAGCCTTCTAATCTCAGGGGCACCCGTGGTCCTTCAGTTATTTCACTGCTAAACGGGAAATCGATTTTCAGAGCGGTGGTAACTTTATCCGGCAAGAAGTGTTGTTAGACCGGGGTTTTTTTAATGTAAATAGCGCATGAATTCCTCTGTGCGTTGCTTCAGGTGTTGGCATTTTTGACTGGCGTGGGTCTGTTGGGGGATTTTCGCATGACGTGCGTTGCGTGCCTTACCAATGGATCCGTTGGAAATCACTGCAGCATCCCGGTCTGGGTGCTAAATGATTGCTTGGGAAAGAAAAGTTGGGATGAAGAACTGAAGCAATACTGAGACTTTCTAACATAGGACTACCCACCTTGCCCAGGTTCCGGCTTGCAGTGTCATTTGGAGCCGCATGAGAGAATAGCAGGGGAGAGTAGTCTGTGTGCTTGACGAGTTGTGGCCCCCTCTCGGCCCCATCTCGGACCCTAGTTCCCAGAGGGCATCGTACCTCTGTGACTCCCTGTCAGGCTGCCAGACGGGCACGTCGGTGCCCCTTGACAGGGAGTCATCCCCTACGAGCACTCGTCGTTTCCTTTTGCAGTATCCACTGTGTGCCAGCAGCAGGAACTGTACCAGCAGCACAGTTTCTCCTTGCAGACCTTGCTCGTGGGTGTCTGCAGCTGTTAAAGCTTCGTACATGGATTTGGTGGAAGTGCTGGAGCCTGGAGACTGAAGCAGAGTCCTGCTTTTGTGGGTCACCGGGGTCAAAGGTGCCTCATTCTCTGTGGTGTCTGCAGAGATGTATAAATAGTGATGATTTTTCTTTTGAACAGGCAATTCCATGTTTTCAATTGAATGACACATATTTTTTAAGCTATTAATTTCTAGTGAAATGAACTTTTTTTTTTCCTGCCTTGGTCAGAAGTTTCCTAGCTCCGTTATTCTGAGGTAAGGCTTCAAATTATTGATGTTGTTTTGTCATATGGATTTGCTGCGGGTGAAGCTTAAGTTAACCTGCATTTCCTCATTAGCACGTGTGGCTCTTCCTCTTCGCTCCTCCCTCTTCTTCCCCTGATTGCACGCTTTTCAACCTGATAAGGTTAAAATTTGACCTGCTGGTCAACAGGCTTTTTTGGTACTCATTTCTAGAAACCATTTATAACACAGGCTGTCAAGGGTCACCTTACAACAATGCAGGTGATTCTCTGGCTATTTGTCTTGGCTGTAAATTATCGTAAAGGGTTATAGGAATACCCACTCCTTTATATTTGAACTCTAGAAAAGGAAGAGTGAGGAAAAGATTATGAAAGATAATTACAAGCCACCAAGTCCTGTATTATATTTTCAAAGCTCCCATCATACATCCTTTCCTGATTGTGGTTTTGTTCAGCTCTGATTTTAGTTTCTAGGGCAGTATCAACATGTCTGTGAATCGTCTCCCTGAGTCCAAAGCAAGGGAGTAACCTAATATCGATAGTAGATTCAGGCATTCTGCTTGCAGGAGTTAGGGCTGTATCACATACTAGGGTACAGTGCTGGATTTTTATCAGAATTATAAACAGCTTGTCATGATTGTATCAAGTTTATTAAAACCCATTTCCTGATGTCTGTTATTAATGCACTAAGACAAATTTGTTGCTCATACCACACAGGTTACAGCAAAAGGGTTCATCATCTTGAGGCAGGGATAAAACTTTTTAGGAGAAGAGCAATAGGCGCTGTTTAAGTTATGAGTTATAGGCGGCTGAAAAATGAATTTGTTATATGCCCTTTCTTTCTGTGTTTGCCACTTGGCCATAGGAATCATTTGATTTCATTTCTACAAAATATGCTGTCTGACATTGTTTAGAAAGGATTTTATGTAATCGTATTCTTGCCCCAAACTTGCTCATTAACTGTCTCAAGCCAGCCTTGCTGTTGGCATTCTTTACTTATAATTTGCTGTTTATACAGTGCTGCTGCTATCTTAAATCCCAGGGTATTCATTTGGTTGTCTCCATCATCCAGTAACATTTACAAGAAAAAGGAAAAGGACTCGAGTAAATTTTGTAGAAGTGAAAATTCATGCAAACAGAGTCATCTGAGAATTCACAACATTTTCAGGGCAAACGCTTATTGGCATGATTAATTTTATGGGTTTTAATGAATGTTATTGCTAAAAAAATTGCAACTTGTATGAATATTCATGGAAGCAAATAAACTTTCAAATACCAGACTGAACTAACTTCATCAGAATGTATTTTCATAATGGCATTTTGAAGTAGTCTCACAGCTCTCATGTAAATTTTTTTTTTTTTTTTAAGTATTATTAGTTCCCTCCCCATCTGCTAGTACAATGATATATCACTGGTACTCTGAATAACACTGAATAAAGTAAAGTTACTGTAACAACTCCTAAAATACATACAAATAAGAGACCTGTATACATTCTACAATGCGAGGTATGGATTTGTATGGTATTTTGGAAAACGTAATTATAAAAAGTTATTTCTGCATGTTAGAAGACAAACATATTGGCTATCCAAAAACATGAGATGGGGGATCATCTAATCCCAAGATAAAACTCGAGTTACAGAAGAACTGCACTGTCAGAGAAAATCTCCCTTTAACCTGAAGTTTTATTTTTGAGGTCTGAACTTGCTGACTGAGGCAAGCAAGCTGAGCGTGCCTTATGCACTTTAGTGAGCAGTCACAGTCTGCAGCCTCCAAGAGTGAGATGAAAACTAAGGGCTGGGGGCTCCCACTTCCAGCAGCACATCTGAATCCAGAGGAGCATATTTGTTAAGAGGCCGAGATGCTGCAAGGAGCCTCCTTATACTACTGTGTAAGGCAGCGAAGATGGCAAAGCTTTTGTGTGGAGATGTGCATCAAGACTGAAAACGATTTGATGTTTCTGTTGGAGCTTTGATAGCATTAAGTCACAAACGACTGAAAGGAGGCCCACAGGACTGTATTTGCTGGCACTGTTCTGTTGCTCACAAGAAGCCAAATGCCTGTGTACACTCCTGTTTCCTGACAATACAGATACAGGATACAGGGTGCAGGTAATGTGACCATACGTGGTTTTGGAAGGCTGGTATCTCTCACTTGCCAGCAGAGCAAGCAGTGCCAACAGTGGCTGTTGCCCTACCTGCAGCCTGCACACAGGAAGGTGATGGCTCCAATCCTGCCCACTGCATTCGCAGCAGAGGTCTGCAGGTGGCGGGAGGGCTGGCTGGTGTGCCAGCCTAGGGAGGAAGGCTCTCGCACCCTCACAGCCTGCTGCTAGAGGCTGTCTCTTTTCAGCTGCTTTCCCTTGTCCGCCTGCTCCTCATTTTTTTCCTGATCAAAATTCTCTGCTCCTACCTCCATCTTGTTCTCCTCCTTCTTCTCACCTCTGCTTCCTGCATTTCAGGTCTCTTACCCCAATACGGAGAGGGAAGTGGTGTTTCAAATGAAGAAGTATGAATTGGTGTGCATGGGCTGCTTATCACCAGCCCAGATCTATTTGTCACAAGTGATGAATACCTCCAGAAGCAGGTATGCGTTACGAAACGACACAAGTCAGAACCCACTCTGAGCAATACTAATAACCCAGTCCAGTAATCCATGTTAACTCTTACCAGATAACATCCTGGGATTCTGCGCATTTGTTTGTTGTTCAGCATGAAAAGCACAGCCAGGTCAGTCATGACGCTGATTGTCCTAGTCAGATGATAAAACTTCCACATGGTTATTTCTGGTTGTGGTTTTTCTCTTGTGAGTCGCATTTATTCACTCTCTGAGCTCCACTTAGGGCTATCTTTTCCCTATCCACATGTAAGCCAATCCTTTGCCGACCGTGATGGCTTCTTTAGCGAACGGATGCATTTTATACATGTAATTACAGATCGTATTTTGATCAGCATTTCTCGTATTGATTTGGAAGAAGATTTATCTCCTTCTCAGAAAGCTGCTTAGAAGGGGTTTCGCAAAGAGCATGTGCATCGCTCCAACATACAGCTCACCACTTTCCTCCCCTTGCTTCTCCTTCCCTTACTACTGCATCAGGTTCTTCAGTGAAACTACCCTTGCTGCAAACAGCAACAGAATGTCGGTAGCTTTACTGTCGAGACTGCTGTAAGCTCTTTGGGAAGGGCTTTAAGTGTGGAACGGAGTTTGTAACAGCTTTGTGGAAAATTCTGACGATTTTTCTGTTGATGAAAGCAAGGTCAAGATAGTGTCCTCAAAGACACTGGCTGCTACTGTAGGATTTTAGAAGATTTAGGTTACAGATGAGGCCAACAAAAGGAGCGTCTACTTGCATACTACCTAGCTCTCCGTTCTCAACAGTTCCCCACTCCCAGCTATGACATCCCAGTCACTTGAGCATTAATTTCTAGGCTGCCAACAGAGGATTGTTTAGCATTTTCAGATCTTCTTGTGAGTGCTGGTCATAAAGAGGAATTTTAAGCATGTTGACTTGCTCAGATTCGATCTTAGACAGATAAAAAATGGAGTAATTTATTTTTTTCTAGATCTGTTTGATTAAATTGTAACCTGGGTTGACCAAATGATGTCAAGTAAACATTTCTGATTATTGACCAGGTTTACTAAGATACAAGTCAAGACTGTAACAGCAGAAATGAAATTAGAGAAGAAGATCAGATAGCCAATGGGGGAAAAAAATACAGTGAATCAGAGAGAACACTGATCAAGAAACTAAATACATACAGAAATTAGTGTCAACACAGATGAGAACTGAGGAATTCAGCATGATGAATATAAACATGGCCTGAATTAAAGCATCTTGGTATTTAGTAATTTGCTGGCTTTGATATGCTAAAAATAATTGAAACAGCTCATATAACAAGATTTATAAATCTATATTATTGCAAAATTCTATCATCATCAGGATGATGTTGGCTCCTTAGGATACAGCATCTGGCAAATTAGAATGCCAGATGTTTTTTGTTTTGGTAATAGCAGTGAAGCTACTTTCTGAACAAAATTTCAGTGCAGAAATGTGCCATATTTGCATAGAGTCTTGGAGATGACAAAGCGAAGAGAACCAACAGATCTGGAGGGGCTCTCTAGTATTCACCAGTATCTGTCATAAGGTTCTTTGCAGTACAGTGTGTTGTGATCAATGTAATTGGGCGTATGTCGGAAAAGAAACAGTAAGGATAGCTCACAATGACTGTTTTGCTACCCTCCTTTACTCAGGATGATATGAAGGACTCTAGGACAGGAAAAGGTTATAGAGGACAAGAAAATGAAAGGAGTCTGATTTGCTTAAGAAGTTACCCTCTCGGAGGGGGAAAGCAGTTTCTTACGTCAACAATATTGAAATTATGGCACATACACAAAGGATTTTGTCTGAAGAAAACCCATGTATCTCTGGGGTGATAATTTATCATGGAAGACAAAGAAATCCACTTAACACTTGTTATCTGAAAATACATCTTTCTAACGCAGTTGTTTCTACCTCTCAGTAAGCAGTACTTGGGTTTAAGGAGGATCTTTAGTCATGATACACCTCACTGGTCACAAGTGGACAAAGAAAATATTGCCAAGACCAGAATTCAGATGGCTGACCACAGTAACCTGAGGGGAGGCACAAATCATTGCGGGGCTGGGGCTCTGCGCCAGCCAGGAGCCAGGAGGACTGTGCAATACTATGAGGAAAAAAGGTCTGACATTAAGGACACTCAGGGAGCTCAGAATAAGAGGTATGGCCACATCTTCACCCATGCAACACAGATCTGGTAATGTAACACACTCAGCTTACAGTTTTGTTGACGGCATGGGTTAAACTTTTCCAAAATGGTTACTGATTTGAGGTGTGTCTGTTATTAGATACCCAGATTCAATCAGTGAAGGGATATGGTTTTTAGAAAATGCTCAGAACCTAGCCCCTGAAGTGAAAGCCTTATGCACTGTCTTGACTGGACACCCAGAAATTTGAATATATGGGTCATAACTGAAAAGCTTTGCTGGTGTGGCTGTGTGGTAACGTTCAAATAGTGCGGTACTAGGTGTTCCCATGAGTTTTCCCTGGGAACCCCTCAGGCAATGGCTTTCCAAGTCAGATGGGTCACTCTTCCTCATCCAGTCCCGATCAAGCTTAAAAATAAAAACCTTGGCTGATTTGTAGAAAAGTTATTTTTACTTAATTTCAAGATTTTTTGAGCTAGGATAAATGCATCTCCCCAGCTGCCTGTATGAGACAGCAAGTATCAGTCTTGCACCCTTTCTGTACTTATCTGTAAGTGACTTCCTCTTGATTCCTCTCCTTAAATCCACCCTTGTTGTCTTGAAAGCTCTCCTCAGCGATATCTGCACTGTTCTGCTATTGACTCCAGACTAACATTTTGTCTGAAATTTTGTTATCATTTCACGTCTCTTTATTATCTATCCTCTGAAAAATATATTTCTGACTCTACTGAGTCCTGTTTTCACTAAACCCTTATTGAAGTGATTAGAGTCAAATAATAATAGAAATATCTATGAAAGATACTATAGAAGATAAGGTGAAACGGCCTCCCTCTCCAGTAGTCCATTCAACACTTTGACAATGACTAAGAACAACTATCTGACGGAAATTGGTCTTTGATGTTAGTTCAGTGTGAAAAGTCGTATTATTTAATCAGGCATTATTTAATGCAGCTCTATTCTGACAGTGGCCTTGATAAAAACAGACCCTAGCTTTATATTTTTCTTGTGGCTCCAGATCACAAGTGCTGTTTAGAAGAGAAATATCTTTTTACTGAATACCGCCAGCCTTTCTAAATCCAGCTTGATCTGCAAGTCAAGCTGTCCTCTTTCCTTACTTACCTTAATCAGTTAACAGCTTAAACACATGCGAGCCCACTTTGCGATCTCTTTATTCTCCTGGGTTATATCCCTACTGTTACCAAATATACAGTCAGCCTCAACGTGTTCATCGGATTCAGCTTCCACTTGTATCTGTGACTGACTTTGCCAATTTACCCACCAACAGCAATCTGGCGGTGCTCTTCAGAGCCTCACCTTGCGCTACAGAGACAGATTCTTAGCTATATATTTTACACTGGTGATTCAGAAGAGAGGAGAAGCCAGCTCCATCTCTCAGTGCTTGCCAACCCCTGCTGCTCCATCACGAGTGAAATGCTGGCTAGGGGAGGCTGCAGACGCAGCTCTGAATTAGCATGGGGAACAACTGCGGGGTAGTTAGCAAGTCTGGTATAGTGATCAGAAGAGTACAGCCCTACTTGGTTCAAAAAGTGATGAATTTGCACATAAAACATGCTAGCGAAATGTGCCAGCAAGTACCAGAAGAGAGCTATTTTAGAGGTGGAAGTGAAAATATTACAAATCTGAAAAAGTGTTGAGAAAACTTTGCAGCAGGTTCCTCTCTGCAGATGCATAGATTCAAATAACCAGTTGAGAGTGTCTGCTTATTATTCGAGTGACAGGTTGAATATTTATGATGTAAGTGACATTTCCACTCATGTCAGTTGGACAGTTTCATTCCAGCTTCTGCATAGATTAGATTAATACACATTGCAAACATTCCATGCTTTTTCTCCTCTGTCATAAGTCTAATGCATTTTTATCTCTCTCAATGATATTCCAGTTAGCAGAAAGACTTCTCCCTGAATGCTCAACACTTCCTGATATAGTTTAAGCAAAATTGCCATAAGAGTTTCAAGACCCATGGTCTAACTTTGTTTCAACTGCAAAACAAGTGTAGAAAATATTGCTGCTAAAAAACAGTTCTAAGAAGATATTCGAAAAACTGTGAAAATCACCTCCTTGTGCAAGCCAGCACATTAATAAAACCAAAACTTCGGCTGCTTCAAAGTTCAGTATTGTTAAGTCTATGACTGAGAATTTAATTTTTCAAATATTCCCATTTATCTTGTAGTAGTTGGTCTGGGAACACACAGGATAGCAGTAGAGGGAATTCTGTTCCATTGAAAGTACAGTCAAGCACAAATAATAGGCTATATCATACAATCCTCTCCTAAAAATTAGTCTCATCCTATAGATGAAAAACATCCATTGCTTTCTGTGACTACAAGGAAAATTGAGAACTTGCTGTGTCCCCCACCAGCTAGCTGGTGCTCTTTCTCTTGGTTAAAGTAAACATACACTCTAAAATGTACTTTAATTTACTTTAATAAAGTTTCCAATCAGATACTGTCCTAGGCAGCCTGCTCCAGCTGACCTGCCTGAACAGGACAGATGGACTAGATGATCTCAGAGGTCCTTCCAACCCCAGCTGCTCTGTGAGTTTGTGGAACAAATTACAGGTTATCACCTGGGAAATGATCACAGGGTGTTTGGTGGTCCCCTAATGAAGACTCTAGTCCTGGTGGTTAGGACTGCCAGGTGGAAAGCATGAGAGAGTACATCTTGGTGATGAGCTCACTCTTGATTCAATTGGTTACTCTCTTTCCTGAGGCAGCTTTAAAGCCCGACCTGCTGGGTTTTTTATGGCTGTCCTTTAGTATATGCATGTGCAATGGTCTTGTGGTGTTGACCGATTACGGTCCCAGGGCTCCATTTCCCACAGGCTGCAATAAGTGCTGTGAAGAAATTCATCTGAATTCAGACTCTAGGTAAGAAAATCCTGGTTCTTTTTACTATATGTCCTTGCTGACTAAATAAGGTGTTATACTTGGAAAGTATTTACTGACTTTGAAGAAAAAGTAAGGAGAGGTTTCTAGCTGTCCTGATTATTTGTGTATTATACCCACTTCAGAAGCTGAGATCACTTAACCTTCTTGCAGTACCACTATGCTCTAATATCAAGTCCAAGTCATCTGTTTTGCAACTGAAGCCAACTATTTCCTGCCAGTTCTACTGTAAACACTGAAAACTAGTACTCTCTTTACTTTATCACAGCCTCTTGCATATCTTAGACTCTGTCATATCCTTCTCTGGACCTTCATTCTTCAGGCAACCTGACCTCATTCACGCCTCTCCTGTAAGTCACCCCTTCCAACCTCTGACTGATCATGTTACTCTAGACTCTCCTCAGTCAGACTACATGTTTCTTGATGTGCCGTGTCCAAAACCATGTACTTCTCCACAGAAGACTTGCTTAGTACTTCACACAAGTCAGTATTTTGCAGGCCACTCTTCTCTTTCTACAACACCAGATCATACTTGCTCTCTTCTGCATAAATTTATCTTGTGGATGTAACTCCTGCTAGTGATCTACTGTAATCCAAAGATCCTCTTTTACACAACTGTTTCATATCAGAGGTTTCCCAGTCTATATTTTTGTAGGACGTTATATCTGCCCAGGCGTACTACTTTGCAGTTATCCCTGTTGAACTGTTTCTTTCATTATTTTTATCACATCTGGCCATGTCCTGGTTTTATCATTGACTGGTAGGCAGTCTCAGACCTACAGAGGCTATAGAATTTCAAGACAAGTCTAAACAAGAATTCCATAGGAAATTTGTGACTATTTAAGTTATGACACTGCTCTGTAAGGAATCAATGCTTAAAAGGAACTGAGCTATTTAATTCAAGCTGGAATGGTATTGAAAGCCTTAAAAGAGTACAAGCCTTGTGAAAAAAATGCCACATTCTAATCGTGGCTTTACAGGGACCGTGTTATCCTGGAGATTATTGATAATATTTCTAACTGCAAGAAATAGTTCTGAATTGTAGCCAAGCCACTATGAATCTGATGGTCTCTGGATAGGGAGAACCAAACCCATTCTCTATCAATTGTTCTTTAAATTATCTTCTACTTTGGGAAGGTTTCTCACTTCATTGGTATTTCCCACTTCAAAGTTCTTAATATATGTATTTGTTATTCTGTTTCTACTACGATTTCCTTTACCAAAGCTGCCTTGCTGGCTTGCCTTTTCTCCCTGCTTTGACTTACAGATGGATCAAGGGACTACCGTTACTTTTCCTCATACAGAACCTAGCATAATAGGGCTCATCTGCTTGGCATTTAGGCACTACAGGACAAATATGTTAAGTAAAGGTAAAGGGCTGAGACATTCCTCAAACACTTTAAATGAAAGGCTATTTAAAAATGTGGCTGCTGTAAATATCGTCGCATCTCTAACACAGGGAAAAATTAACAGATCTGTCAGTAGAAGTATTGGAAAATAGCAGAAGAAATCAGTGTCATGAACAAGTTTTTTTTAAGAGGAAAATAAATTATGGCTCATAAAAATGGCAAGTGATACAAACATGTCAAAAGCCAGGAGGAATCTGATGAAATACATTCAGGCCACAGGAGAAGTCTATCAAGGGGGAAGGAAACTTGAATCGGGATTGTTACTCAGCATCATCTGCACATTTATTTGACATGACAATTACAGGTTATCGTTTCAAAATAAAACATTTAATTCCAATGCATGTCTATAAATCATCATACAAGCAGATTTCTTGCTTTCAGATGTGCAAGAAACCAAGAGATGAACTCAATTGTTTCTTAGACAGAGATTGTCTCCCTTGCTGTCATTCAGAATTTTTCATCCCAGGGCACTAAGGAAGATCTGACTGATACTGTTATCTTGTCCGACCATAATATTGAGGTACAGCAAAGACACCTCTGGGGCATTTTAAACTTGTTTAAAAATCTCTGGTGCTTTATAAAAGCAGAATTCCTGATTCTGAGGATGCTATCCTGTTGATAGAAGTACTACCTGCTGAATCAGAGGACAGAGCTTCACCAATAACCATCCATCAGGACTAGCGGGACCCACAAAAGACAGCGAGAAAAGAAGTAAAAAGCTCGTTTATTTGAGGTAGAGATGAGATTCTACAGTATGGTTGCCCAGACTTGAGAAGATAGGAAGATGCTTCCAGCCTTTTGTTTCAGTGACAGTATCTGTTCTTACGCAGACCCAAGGAGCTCTGATGTTCTTTAGCTAGCTGGTTATGACTACATGTAACTAACTGTACAGGCTTAGGTCTTAATTTTCTTGATTTCTTGAACACTAGCAGGTGAAATCCTGACCCCAAAGTCAATGGAAAATTTATTTGGACTTTCACAAAACATCTGTTTGCACGGTGCATTTCAACCATGCAACTCTGCCAGCTGTTGGAGGAACTCCCTAGCCGCATTTCCTATACCCTCTGTCCCCACGCCTTTTTTTAAATTATTAGTTCCCACAGTGAATAACAGAAAAAGGAGGACATGAGTGCAATTTCTTTCATCCACAATAAATTAAAATTGGAAGAGATGTTAATGGGACATAATATTCTAATAAGGATTATTTTAATTTATCAGGTGTGGCCGGACAAAACAGTTTAAAATGTACTTAAGAGTTTCCTCTCTTGCCCATTAGGCTGCCAGCACAGTGAGTCTAATAAAAGATGAAATGTATTTAAAAATAACTCATTTGCATACAAACAAGGTCATCTATCAAACTTATCTTCATGAACTACAGAGGAGCAGCAGGCCTCGTGCCCCAAGAGAAATTTAAATGCTGTTATCTTAACTGCAGAAGTATTCCACATGAGACAAATTAGCTGTCTATCTGTTGCGGAGGCACCCACAGAACAGACAGCAGCAGCTAGCTGAAAACCGTGGATTTAGTGCAATCCAATCTGCCCGGCACTCAGACTGCCCAAAGCCATTGCAGGTTCGGATGTCAGTTGGGAATTATCCCTGCACAGCAGATCGCCAAGCACCACAGAACACCCTCTAAGGAAGAGAACCACAGTGTGCACAGCTCACTGCTATAAAGGGAGAAATAGGTCTGAGGAGTAAAAGTTATGATTGACTACTATTTATTGTATAGTGTAAAACTTTTTAAACGGGGACAGTCTGGGAAAAGAGGATAGAAAGGACTACTGCTTCAGCTAATGCATTTAAACTGTGTAAAAATGATGTTAATTACTCACCGACTCTCAAGGACAGTGAGAAAATATAACTATTCAGGTTCAGACTGTGTGGAAATCAGATGTTAATAAAGATACCTAGGGAACTTCTTCTCTGTACAAATTAAATAGGCAAATGCTTGATAATGTCTAATGTAAAAGAAAGAGGCCTTGCTGAATACTTGGAGAAAACTTTCACAAAAATACGCTCCATCACCACAAGCCCATCAGACAGTGTGCCCTGCAGTGGGCTCTGCTGCTTCCCCAGTCATCTTTGCTCTAGGGATTCTTGGCAACCTTAGTGAAGCACGCAGAGGAGTTATTGCTAAGACCTATGGCGCGTACGCTTTACAGCAGCCCCAGTCACAGCATGTCTCTGCAATTATGACTTAGGGTGATACAAGTCCATGTAAGAGAAATCTCAGCCAAGTTCTGTGTGCTGGAGTATCCTGCTGTCTCAGGACTTGGCCTTTGCGGTAGACAAGAAGTGGATTGTGAATGCTGACGGGCAGCTGAGAATTGTCTGTGTGCGAGTGAGTGCAGGTGAATGTCTAAAACTGAACTTTTGTACTCTCAGGCACAAGACTGCTATTTGCTAGCTACAGCCAGTAAAGGCTAGTTGTAAATTTTGATAACAGCTGGACAGAACACAGGCGACACATCCTGAATCCTCCAGTTAATTTAGCCATTGGAAGTACCAGGAGCAAGCAGGGCTAGACTCAGTCTGGGATGCAAGGTAATGAACAGTCACATACATCCTTCCCAAGTCTGCAAAATTACCCATAATCTTTCACAGCAGGCCTTCTGAAATCAGAAAGTCTGCTGCTGACGAAGAAGGGAAGACGCAGACATCTCAGCATGCCAGTCCGAATAGTTAATCCAGAAGGTTAGGCACACACCCCGATAGCCTGTCCTCAACTAACAACTCCGGAACCAATTCCTTCTTCGTATCATCTCATGATGCTTGAAGGAACTAACTCACTAGAAATTAAATCTTGGTACTGCCTCTGAATTATTTTACTGTTACTTTTGGACACTTTCTTAACGATTGATCTGATCTGTTCTTCCAGATTAGAAATTCCTGTGGTAACTTACTGCTTGTTTGAAAAGCAGATGCATATTTTTTACTGTCACTGCGTTTTATGCTGCCACATTTTACCATGTTCAGTTGTACTGCATGGGAATGCAAGCAGACCTTGCTGCAGAGGCAGACGCTGAGATGGTGTTATTCCTCCTCATTTTCATCTAGCTCAGGTAATTTCACCATCACTGCCTTAAAGCACTGACAGTCGCAGGATAACGGAAACCAAGGGCACCTTCCCAGCTGTTATTTGACTGACAAAAGTGCAGGAGTTTGGGTATTTTTGCTAATTGTTCTTCATCAGTGGTGCTTTGACAGTTGAAATATTAAATACACTACTCACGAAGGTGCAAGACCAAAAGGAAAATTGTCAATATGCAACAAGATGTCTAACTGGTCTTTTACTCTAGACAAACAACAAAGAAGTCTGATAAGCACATACGTACAAAGGTCAGGCATCACCCTGCTGCAGCAATCTCTTCTGCCAATAGGTCTATATGGATTAAACTGGTACACAAATAGCTGACTTTAAATATCACAGCTTGGGGCATCTCATCATGACAATGACTTCTTCTGAAAGAACAAGTTTTGCTAAAGATTTGTTTTAAAAATTTGTTAAAGAATCGCTGATATTTGTGTGGGTTAACAGATAAAATACATTACAGAATAGGAGTGTTAAAAAAACCTGGCCTGAGGATGCTCTAGGGCAGGGCAATGACAGCATAATATGCTTACTGTCACTGAAAACATCTGACTAGGCTGTTAATTACCTGAAACATTGTGTATTTAATTAGTCCCCTGGGTCTTCAGGCACTGGCTTTTGTCCCTAAGTCTGCAAGCTAGTGCATGAACAAAGTGAACTGAACGGTTCATTACAGCTCTAATTAACAGATTCTATACATAAACCAAGATTCTGATCCCGACAGATGACAAATAAGCACAGACCCATCTTGTCATCTCCCAGGCTGCTTTCTTTTCCTTGGAATTTTCCAACCAGCAAATTCTCACTTCCACTTATTTTCAGCATCCGTAACAGCTGTGCCAAGTTTCCTTCACATCTCAACAATGTCAAGACAAATAATTTCCTGAAATAATTCTGATATATATCTCTTCTTCAAGATAACTGATGTAGAGACAGCTGTGGTCTGCTGCGTAATCACAGGGCAAAAGAGCTGACGGGCAGGTAGGGGAACACAGCTGTCCTCTTGCTATGGAGTTACGGTGTACCTAAAGATTTGGGGTTTGTTCTGCCAGTGGCCCATATACGCTTTACTCATTAAAATGGGTAAAAGAAGGTCAAAATATGTATCCAGCTTTATATGCAGGCAAGGTCAATAAAAATGCTGGAGATGATTATTATTAATTACAATACTAACATTCAACCTACTTTCAGCGCCCCAGCTATGGCACCATGTTTGACTTCTTGCTGCTCATGTTTCTACAAGCCACAGGAGAGTACAGCTTTTCTATTTGTTGCTAAAATCAAAAGGTTTGCATAGCTCCCTGAACTCCCTGTGCAAACAGTGCTATTTCTGGGAACTGTCCTGCAATTGGTATCAAAAGTAGCTCTGTGAAAATGACATCAAAATGCTGACTTCATAGGGCTCCTCTGATTTCTGTTAAAATCGTGTTGGTTTTACCAACAAAGAGAGAAGCTTGGTAACAACTGGTCCCACAGAAGCCCGCTTCCTCTCTGTATGGACTTCTATATATCACACATGCCACACAAAAAAGCAATGCGAGTCCCGTGGGTCCATGCAATGCTTTAGCTGACCTAGTTGAGCTCAGTGAGCTTCTATGGGTGAAAATGACTGTATGACATCAACAGTTTCTGTAGACGTGTAACCCAAATTACATTATACATTCAAATTAGGCCGTACCATTTAGGAACTTCACTCAGTATTAGCTGTATTAGTCCTGAGAGACGACAGGGATGAAACAAAGCCAATGCCAAAGTCAAATGATAAAACTGAAGAAAAAAATGGGAATTGTTCTATGGAGGTCGAAGATACCAGTTTTGTAACCTCTTATCAGAACAAGCGCTGCACTTCCAGGCTGAACAATTTATTGCTGTGTTCCCACTAGGAAAACCTTGACTTTGAATTATAGGAAGATGAAAGTACTATTCAGAGACTGTCTAATATAAAAAGCAAGGGGACAAGTCATGTCACAAAAGAGGAGAATTTCAGATTTTATTTAGTAAAAGAAAAATTAATTAAGCCAATGTTCTTTCTAAGCATTTGTCTAGTCTTCTAAAAGATTAAACCTTCCTTTGTTTTGAATTCATACTTGTGCCTAGTCGTGATTAATAGAGCTGAAGAAAGGAGAAGAAATCCAAAGTATTGTAATCTTGCATCAAATCCCAAAACCTTTGTTTTAAGTCAAAATGTTACAGAATGTCAGCCCTGTTGGGTTTTGGGGTTTTAATCGTTTCTTCAGACTCCTTGTTTTCGGCGTGCTAGTTGATAGCTGGTAGTTGGGCCCCAGATCCTCTTTTCTCAAGCTGGCTAAAAGAAGTTTTCAAATACAAATTCATTTTCCTCTCAAAATTTCAAATATTCTTGAAGAATATTTCCAATAGGAAATTTAAAATCCTTTCTCTTGATGGGTGCTAAATATGACTATTACTAGGTCATCATATCTCTGGGAATCCATTCAAACAGCCTTTCATTCTGCCCCAGGGTGATGTATACAGATACCTCAGATTCTAGAAAGGCAGATTACAAACCACTTGACCAAACTTCTTGCTGCTCTGGGTTTTAAATACATGAAATGTATTACGTCACTCTTCAGAGCATCCTCAGGCTCATTTTCCACATTTTTTGAGAGTATCCAAGGCCAGGTGCTTTGGAGGATGGCTCAGTCTTTCAAGGACTGTACCAAAGTCAGCCTGAGGCGTTGTTACACTGAAAAACCAGCACACCCTCAGCTTCCTCAAAGCGTTCCCCAAGGCCTTGAGGTGCTTCAGATTCCTGCCCGGACCTTCTGCCATGCACTGGCAGGAGGGCACCCTGCTGGCACAAGGCTCGGTGGAAAAGGGCTCTCTTGTCCTTTGGTACCTGTGCCAAGGGGGAAGCTTCACCACCTCTTGGTTAAAATATTTTTCGACATTTTGCTGCTTTCAGAAGGGCTTAATTTGAGGTTAGAGGGTTAGAAGGAAGAAAGAATGTTACCACCATCACTAAAGAGTAATTCATCCTTTACAACCTTTTAAAAAGGCTCAGGGAATGTTTATGCTTTTCTCTTTTTCCTGGGGTGGAAGGATGGTGACAAGATTATTATTGCTGGTATTCTGCTCCACCGTGCACCCCAGAGAAGAACAAAGGCAATTCTAGTCACTGTTTTCCTTCCTAATTTTGCTTTCTCCCTTAAAGCAAAGTGCAAATTAAAGTATTCAAAGGTTGAATATAATGAGGTCTTATTCTCTGCTACCTGAAGGACATAATCACCACTTCTTGGAAAGTCTGTCACTGACCAAGGTTTTGTTGCTATGGTAACTTCTGCTACCTTTTGCTTTGGTGTTTACAGTATGACAGTGTGTCAAAAGCTTTTTGGGGAAAAAAAAAAACCACACACAAAAATTACATCCATTCTCACACCTTCCTAAAGGAGTTTTCTATTCTCTTCCCCACAGCCTCTGTTTTACGGGCAGCTTTTAAAGGAGGGAAATGGCATTCTTCGTTCTGTAATAACCACTTAGCAGCAGAAAAAAGCTATTTCAGGTTGACAAAACCCGAGCATCTTCATCCCCACGCCAGCCATTGACCTCAGGCATTTGCTGTTGCGGACCCAGACTTCTCCAGGGCACAGGTGCATACAGCAGCAGCGGGGCCCGGCAAACCCCAAGGGGCTGGTGCACCAACGACAGGGCAGGCATTTGTAGTCTTAAAAAGGAAAATAGGAGAATGAAAAGGTCTTCATTAGGGAGAGGTTGTTCGAATAATCTGGATACAGCCTCAATGAATCCAACCGTGTTGCGACTATAGCTGTCCACCAAAAAGGGAGGTGTGGGTCCGATGGCAGTTTGACAGTAGTGTGATGGGTCAGGACCATCCTTTGGTTTCTCTGGCATACAGCAAGTGCTGCGAGGACTCTCTCAGTGTAAGGATTTTGATAATAACGGTGGGTTTTTTCCCTACAAAAAGGTAGTCGTACTAATACAATTTGCAGGATAGAAGCAGTTGTATTGGTCTACTATAAAGATCTACCAGAAAATCCTTTTTATTTTCTGATCTACATACATAACTGGTACTCATTGAGAGATGTAGGAAGAGTAGTAAATTCATTTTATGGCAGAAGATAATCAGAAGAAAGGACATAACACTGACCAATGAGGACATCTTCTTTGATGTGCCTCAGCCTTGCACAAAAGCAGGCTAAAGGCTTCTCCTGTCAGGAAGGTTCCTGGAGATCTCGCCCAGCCTTCCACAGCTGCAGCATGGCATGGCCACACCAGCCCCTTGGCTGCAGCAGCTGCTGGCCCAACTCTGCTGTCATCCTTGAGCCAGGGGCAGCTCTCGAATAGCTCTTGCTCAGGTCACAGAAGCTGCTACCGCAAGCCTACCTCAATTCTTTAGTATAACACCCAGCGCACCTTGTAGAGGCTGGTGATTTTTCTTCTTTAAAGACACTGATCACGTTATTGGGAAGCTATTTCTTCACTTAAGGGCATTTTTAGGATGATCCTGTACCGAGTCAGTGAGTACGTCTAAGAGTAGGGGATCTTCTAAGCTACTTCTGCCGCAGACAAGAAAACCACCCATGCACTGCCTGTTTGCACAGACTTTACTAAAGAAAGTCCAAATTGATCCTTATTCTCTTAATGAGAAGAAGACTCCCATTACTGTTCTAGAAAACCTGATGGAAGGTTATTAGATCTTTTCATAGATTTAAAAATGACTGATGAAGTAATAGGAAACGTAGGATTAGAGAACAGATTATTCTCAGAGAGGGGAGAGGTTAATGGAGAGTTCAGACACCAGGGCACCTAGTATTAGAATATTAATAATTTGATGGAGGAAATGGGGAGCAAGTTGGCAGACTGCAGGGAAAAGTAAAGTGGTTTCACTTGAGAGGCCAGTGAGGCCAGTAAAAAAAAATGTTTTGCAGTGGTTATACTGAAGGATTTAATATTGTTGAGGAATAAAATGAAAATTGATGAATCCCACTCTTTGAACTACCAAATCACACTGAGTTTTGAGGTTTCACTCTTTTGGAAATTACGTCTGTATTATTCCATTATTGAAGCACTCTATAGATATGGCCGTATAACATCATTCCAGTTTAATAATGTAATAAGTTACTATCTCCTGCTGCTTCCCACTGCCCACTGATCTGGCAGCCAGGGTTGCCCAGGTCATTTTCATGGGCTACTTCTGCTCCTACGAGGAATTCATCAGAAACAGACATTCGAATACTTCTGGTAGCTATGCTGTCGGTGCAGGGGCAATAATTTCTGCCAAATGGGTGGTGACAAGCAGCTGAGGGGAAGTAAATTTTTTTTTTTTCCCAGAGCGGTTATATGTGAAATGGTATTCCTGATCACACCCTGGCCAGCAAATGCTACTTAACACTTCCATGGCAGAAAGGAGACTATGTGGTGATCTCTGTTTAGGATGCACATATAGTGCTGGACTGACAGAAGCAGGGACCCCATCTGATCACGTCTGTTGTTCTCACCTTCACTGCCGCACTCTGACTGGTCAGCTATTCTGAATCGCTACTGTTTTAAACCCACCCATCTGCTGGACGAAAAAAAATACAGGGTGCAAAACTGAAGAGGAACAGTCCCTTTGTTTGTCAGATATTAGTATATGCTAAAGATCTACACACTAATACAGGTCGCAGATATTTATCTGAAAGGCTGGAGACACAAGAGGGGTATTGAGTGTTGGTTGCAACTGTGAATTTACCTGGATTCTCATAGCAGATGAGGCAGATCTGATACAGAAAAAAATCAATTTCTAACCAAACAATCTCAAAACAACATCTTCCAGGAGCTGCACTCCCCATCTAGCCTTATCAAGAAATGAAAGTTCTGAGTTGGTATATACAATACTTACACATCTTCTCTAAAACACTGACTTTAGTCCATCCCAAAACAAGTATCATGTTTCAGCAAGAAGTCACTGAAAATGGAGTTTGGACTATTGTGTATTTATTTTTTATGATGAATTTCCACTTAAAGCTTCTAAAAACTCTCTATTTATATAAGGTTTGTCAGGGGAATACTCCTAAACGTTGGAATTTATGAGTTCATGGTTTCTGTATGAGATCTCTAGAGAGTAATCCAAGGTATTTTGTGAGTAATTTGTTATAAGTGATTATGCAACGGAATTCAGATGTTGAAATGAAGATTAATTGCTTATAGGATTTCAGCTAAGGTCTTGGCTGCTAAAGTTAATAATCTTCAAGACTATGCAGACACTAAGGAGGGCAAGAATCTGTCTTCCGAAGAAAGCTCTGTATTTAATATCCTTGCTCTCAAAAGGGACTACATTCTCTTTGCCATTCTGATTTTCAAATTGTGATCCATAGATCAGTCTGAGGATTCACAGAGATTTTTAAGAGAGCTGCAAATGGTAACTATAAAAGCAGTTTATTCACAGCAGTAAATTTGCATTACTAAACCTGCTGCTGCATTTTTTTAGGGTTTCACACATCAAGAAAGATTAAAAATCACTGGTTCAGAAAAATAAAATTAAATAAACAGAATAGAAAACCGGGGGGGGGGGGGGGGATCAAAGTTCCATGCATTACCTCTTCTCAAAAAAAAAAAAAAAAGGCATTTTCATATTCATGAGGCATTTAATTTGCCCTGCCTTTTGTCAAAAGTATTTTTTTAGGAGCAGGTTTAGTAAATAAAATAACTACTACAGTAATTATTTGACCTTCATTTCTCTTAAGGCAAATACCATTGGAGAAGTGTTATTAATGTTGAGGCAACAATGCCCTCCTCCTTAAAAATCAGGAGGCAGTTTTCAGAGAAGCTGCTTC
This sequence comes from Bucorvus abyssinicus, assembly GCA_009769605.1. Classification (NCBI taxonomy): domain Eukaryota; kingdom Metazoa; phylum Chordata; class Aves; order Bucerotiformes; family Bucorvidae; genus Bucorvus; species Bucorvus abyssinicus. The sequence continues at coordinate 80,122,945 of CM020025.1, forward strand.
TGTATGTTTACTTTTCTAGCTGCCTCAGCTCTATTTTTTCCTCCTCATTGTTTTTCCCCCAAAGATTACAGTGACAGTTCCCCCCCAAAAAAAAAAATCTAAGAAAAAAAGAAATTCACAATTTCAAGTGAAAATCATTAAATTGCGCACTATGGTAACAGTAAGTTTAAGACTTATTAAAGCATGTAGCAGAAACAACAAAATCATTTATGCTCCTAATTATTACTACCCTATTCCTTTCACATTTTCAGATCAAAAGCTGCTCACATTCAGCCTATGGTGTAGGTATTCCTAGGACAAAATTACATGAGCTTTTTGTGGAACGAGCTTGATCACTAGAGAAACAGCCAGACTGACTTAACAAAGTCAGAAATGGAAAGATGGACTAGAAGTTACCCGGCCCTTTTCACAAAGGTTTTTACAACATTGCTCTTCAAAATGCAAGGCAAAATTGTTGCTAGCTTTTGAGATTGTAATCTTTTTTTACAAAAAAAAAAAAGACTTTTAACATTCACCTAGATGGCAATATCAGTAAGAGAAGGTTGAGCAGAAAGTCCCAGCCTTCTTTTTACCAACTCAGAACCCTACGGAGCTATCTTGCCATAGTGTCTGTGGTCTGCTCTGGAGATGCCTTGCAAATTGACAAGCTGAGTCGGGAAAAGATCGGTGTAAAAGAAGTCCCTAGTGTTGGAAATTCTGAGATCCACGTCTCTTCCTCCAGAAACATTTATCTTCTCTGAAGTATCCACCTTACAGCTTTTCCTTTGAGCGCTTTTGCAGGAAGAGAGAGAATCTGAGATAGACTTTTTCTCTTATGCCCCAGAGACTCCTGGCTTATTGCAGTGTCACAGTTTAAATTAGAAAGATAAGGAATCCCGAAAGGTTTGCGACTTGGGTAGCCTCGGGGAGAATGGGAACTCACCCAAGAGCTACACAAAAGAGTTGTAAAGTAATTCAGTTGGGCTTGTCTGGACTTGTCTGGGATTTTTAGGAAAAGAAAACAAGGGAAAACAGGTTTTAAATTAAAGGGGTGTTAAATACAATCCACTCTAGGTGCTGAAAACCAGGTCTCCTTATGAAAGCAAGCGGTGGAAAATATTTCAGAAGGAGCCATGGTTGTCTGCAACGCATGAAAGACTGGGCAGGCAGTATGAAGGAAGCAGAGTGAAATAGGAAGAAATATCCTATGAAGGAAAAAGAGTCTTATTTCCTCTGATTGCCTGAGTGGCAGAGTAGCAAAAATAAGAAGGAAAACCAGCCTTCATAGGTTTTTTACATATAACCTGAGTGTAGGCAGTCTTGCTGAGAAAGAGAGGATTTCCTTAGGACCAGGAGGTTACAAACTGATTCCTAATAAGAATCTGAGCATATGGGAAAATATGAGGAACTGCTCTTTGTGATTTAGGAGCCCCCTTTAATAGACTGTTTTTTTCTTGCAGGACTGAAAATATTAGCAATACCATCTTGAGTTTGCTATCAGTTTTCTTACACTGAACTATACAATCAGCGGTTTTAAAGAAGAGTTTTCTTACATCCTTTGGGGCTTGTTAGCATAAGGTGTAACTGCAATGCACAATGAACACTCACTCAGCAAGAAACTCAATTGTTTTCTTGCCTCTCTGCTTTCAAAGACAGACAAATACTGTACAGGGGGTGAGGATTCAGAAGACAGGGATCGTATGCTCTCAAAATGGCACCCACATCCATTTTTTGAACATACTCTAAGTGAAAAGGCAGTCGTTTTAGCAACTCGTCCATATCCACTTTGCCTCATAGCTCTTCAGTCGTTTTTCTCCCTTTTTTGCACAGATCGTACAGCTTTCCCCAATCCTTGCAGTGTAGGTGGGTCTTCCTTTCCGTTCCAGAAAGCCTCTGTACGTCAGTCGACTCGCACAGAGCTCACTGCAGATGAGGGCGGAGGAAAGAGCAGCACTGTGCCGTTGTGAGTGCTGTCAAAAGCACTGTGCAGAGCCGAAAATATTTATTTAAAATACTTCATCTTAAGTTGTTAAACACTGAAAGCATGCTAAATAGCTAAGACACTCATGCCGTAAATTAGCTCCTTTGTGCTTGATGGAACTATTCATGTGTGTGCATGTTATTAAGATAATGGCCTTAATTGCTTTTCCTCGTTTGTACAATTTTACTATTTGCACTAAACTCAGCTGTGAGAATGAAAAGAGATTACTCAGGTTCAGGTTCTGGCTGAAATGCATTAGCACAATGCTGCAATGTTTACGCTGCAAGCACAGCAGAGAACTTATACCTAGCAAAAAGACTTTTAAAAAATTTATGAATATATTTCTGTGAGAAATTCCAGTTTGGAACCTGAACTGGAACACAAACATCCTTCCACCACAATCAAAGCAAAGGAACAAACCCCCACATACATACCACATATTTTCTGGATTTTTTAAAAAGGAGACCTGAGTAAAAGCATAAATGTTTGCTTATCCTAATGTTAGGAAATGCAGTAAGACCAGGACCTGATTTTGAATGCACTGCTGCATACAAAGGAAGGGAATTGCCACCTGTGTTCTGTCAGACTTTCTCGACATTACAAAAACTGCTGTCATGTTAATTTTGGTTTATATTTGATGGAACCAGCAATATGTTGGCAAACTTACACAGAGCTCTGGAAACAGAGGCAATAACCCCCCGGATAGTCCTCAGTAGCAGCTTTGCCCCACATGCGCAGCAGGCAGTTCTCAAACCTCACGTAAGTATTTGTGCAGTGCCCCTATAAAAACTCAGTTCCCCTTTAACTTAGAATATATACAATTCCTGTATTTCAAAGTGGGGTTTCCTCTCGCCTATGATTCTGCTAGCACAGTCCTGATGGTCCACTGTGAAACTTTCTCTCCTTAAGTGCCTATCAGAAGAAGCAAAAGAGGCTTCTTTGAAAATGGGGCTTTTACTTGGATTTCCTAAGAAAAACTGTGTCTGGGGAGGGAGATGGGGCTGGTGGAAGGCATCACAGATGGCATTACACCCCAAATGTGTCAAAACCCTCAAGAAAACATGACTGACGATTTGACTCAATAGCACAGTGCGTACGTCAGTCCTGCCAGCTGCACATCTGGTTCCCTTACGCCGAGTCGGGCAGTAAAGGAATGAAGCTTTCCACAGGCTGAGCGAACTAATACATTTGAGAGAAAGGTTTAATGAGCGCTCCTCGCTAAAAGACTGTTAAAATAGGGTCAGAAGCTTGTTGCTTGGATGTCTAAGCAGCTCTTCGTGCAAATAAGGCAGAAATTTAAAAGAAACTTTGTACAAAATGAATCAGTTATATCCAAGCGGATTTAGAAAACAATTTCACCATTGGCAAGTCAACAGCAGTTAGATGGCTTTTGAAAGCCAGGGTTTTCTCTTTCCAAGAAGAAACGTTTTTGTTAAAAAGTTTTAGGGCTTTATTTAAGATGACAGTTGCTATATATCAGCCCAACATAATTTCATCACAGTTCCCTTATTCATGAATTCCAGATTTGATTTCATCACTTTTCATATAATCAAGTAGTTAATTAGAATTTCACTCCTGATAAGAGTTCTTATGATTGACAGGTCATATTTATATTGAAAATACTGCAATAAGAGTCATAAAGACCAAAACAACCCAGAAGAATTTATGATGAGTCTAGTTATATGGCTTTTTTTTTTACACATTTGAATTCTTTCATTAAAGAAACTGTACAATAAGAAACGGGGTGCAAATATGGTTAATGAACAGCAACGTGTACTTTGTTCAATTAACAAGATAAGACTAGACCCAAGGCTTCATATTACAGCTCATTTGTGCCTTTTTTTCTTCTTCCCTTTTTTTTATGTTTTGTTTTGGTAAGAACCAACAAAAGGCAAAAATAAGGCTAGGGAAGTTCACTGAAAAGCTGTGTGTGTGAAGAGTACCGCTGAAGAACTTAGAAGAACGTTTCTCTTTGGTTCTTCCCCTTTACCCGATATTCGGCAGCGTTTTGCTGAAAACATAGCACAGCTTCCAGGTTAGGATTCCCTTTAGGTTTTGTCAGTTTTGCAGCTTTGCTGATGATTGCCCATAGGTCTGCTCACGTAGGGGCAATGGTGACGCCACCGTCTGCTGTACACACTCTCACCCTTTCCTAGAGCACGGCACAAGGATGGTTACAGAACATACGTGGTACCCGTATGGCAGCAGGTACAGCTGCAGGAAGTTACTTGTGATGCTACCCATCTTTCACAGAAGTGGATAATACACCAAGTAACATGAAGCAACCACTGAACCAGTGCAGCTGTGCAAAACCAGTTCCCAGAGGACTCTCTGCAATGCAAAAATCCCTTCGTACACTTGGCTGATGCTCCATTTGCTGTACAGTTCTCAGTTACAAGCTGTCTTCTTTCTCCCTGCTCTTTTTTCCCTTCAGTGGCCATAAAGGTAATGCAATAAATACTCGAAATATAGCTGACCTATATAGTACAATTGAATTATGTTGCAGACTTTTTTGGTCTCTTTTCCGTGGGAAATCTCAAGGAAAGCCCCTTGCCTCTCTGGAAAATATAGCCTGCTGTAGTTCCATAAGTGTGGGGATAGAAGACACATTTTAGGTATCTATTTTTCAGAGATTTTAAAGAATCAGTTATAAGCAAATATTGTATTATCTTGTACTGGAAGAAGTACTAATGTTTTGACTGAAACATCTAAAGTGATTTTGTATTTCACTATTTGAAAGAAAAGTTTATTTCCATTTTTCTTCAGTGAAGGTACTAATTTTTCATCTCTACCCACACAAATACATAGATAGGCTAATTCTTCTTCTGTAGAAAATGGTTTTAAAATAATTTCTTCTCATTCTAAAGCACTTAGAGGTTTCCAGAAAACATTGTCATTAAAAAAAAAAAAAATCTCAGACAATACAGATCAGAAGTAATTTCTGTGGGTTGTGATTTTATTTTTTTAAAGGATACATTTATTTTTTTGGTCATTTTTTTCTACTGTCCAGACTAAACTGTAAGATCTCTGGTGCAGGAACCTTGTCTTACTCTGTTTCGGTAAAGGACCATCTCACAATAAATACTCTCGTCTTAAAATTGAGGAATATAAAAAAGGGGGAAATTGTGAAGAACTGTCTATTGCCACTGATATTGCCACACATTTATATTAGTTTGGGAAGAGCTCAGCTGGGATAATAGCCTAATGTATTTTAGTTGTGTGCCAATTATTTCACAGATTTCTGCCAGCTATTCCCACCCTGCGTGACAGAGTAATGAATCCTGCTAACTGGACAGAGTTAAATATTCCTGCCAGCTTCCAGCCAACTGCTCCAGGAAGACAAGCAGGATTTGGCCCGTATCGTGGACAGTCAAAGCTGACAATTTGGTTTTGATTGCCACTTTGTCAGTTTTCAAAGACGTAAGTAAGATGACTGCAATAGCATCCTCCCTACCTCTCCTGGATCCAGTATTGTTGTTTACTGTAAGGCATCCTCACAGAAACGGTTTGTGGTGGCGTAATTCACCAAGAGATGTGCAAATACATTTCTGTCCGTTCAGTGGTTGAAACTGTCACGTTGCCAAATGAGTTCGGTAATTTACTGGGGTGTTTAAAAGGGAAGCTAAATGCTGTTCCCCACCTGCTAGGGTAAACTGGCTGGGGACGCTTCCAGCACAGATAGCAAACGAACGCCACAGAAGAGAAAAAACCTTGACTTCCTTTGCCGCAGCTGATAACAAGACCTGTCTACTATCTGGGAACTGGGAACAAAGGCAGACGCAAGGATCCACAGGCTGCAGAATAATTTGACAAGGGCAGAAATGCCATCCCGGTAATTGCTGCTGACACCAGTGCAAACCCCTGTCCTGGGCGCTTGTGCTAAAAGGGCTGTCCCTTGCCTCTGGAGGCTGATCCGAAGGCTGTTCTCTGAGGAGCACAGCACGTTATTTCATCAGCCAGCGTGTCAGCTCGGTAATGAGAAAGCTGCAGTGCTATTGCCACTTATTTCAGGGGAAAACAGAGCTGAGTTTCCAGCCTCACCGCCCACCCCAGACCGCTCCTAATCGCCTGACCACAGAGGAGGAGGAGTGGCACGACTGGCGTGGGGGAACGGGTAGAGGAAGTCCTCATCGCATGTTGTGTAGATTTTCATGAAGATCTGAACTACTCTTCTTGCAAATAATAATCGCTTTTTCCCCCTAACCTAACTAGTGACATCAAGTAAATGCATTCAAAAGAAACAAGAAGGATGCTGATAAAATGAAAAATGCCTAACAGAGACCCTTAGGAGGAGAAGCTGTGACATCTTTTCAGCAATTATTCTGTTTGTAGAAGTGAGATAACTTCTACAAGATAATTCCTTCAATAATCCAGGCATGGCTGATATAATTTCATGTTTCCCGTCTAATAATTACTTCTGGCTTATGCTACTTTAAAATCAACACCCTTATTTAAAGCATAGACAAATCATTAATTTAGGTGAAAAAAGAAATTGTAACTACTTTTTTCACAACTTTGACTTTTCAAAATTAATGGACAAAATGTGAATTATACTTTTCACCACTTGGCACATGGAAAAGCTTCAGAAATATGAAAATAACATTTATCATATAGTAACACATCTGAGAATGTTGTTAATATATAGAACAGTACAGCAGATCGATTCAGAATGAAAAAGTCATCTAATGCAAAAAGTGACAACAAAATTTACCTATGAAATGCCAAGATGCCTCTACTCAATGTGTCTCATGGAGACGCACATTTTAGAGTGTGCATTTGGATTCCATGCACAGAGGTGGGGATGAGGATTGCTCTTCGCAACAATCTTGGACTGGCACTGGCAGCCACAAACGCCTGTGCTAAACATTGAAGCGATTGTCACGCAAGCCTGAAAGCTAACGGTAGCCAGTGCTGCCGTATAGCGCCAAGTTGAGCAGGCGCGCCGTGCGAAGAACAGCTCATGCTGTTAAAGAGAAGGGGCTTGCAAGTCTGGTCCAGCCCGGGCAGACACCACATATGTTCTACCACACTGTGCTTGGGATACACCTGGTTCAGTGTTCATGACAGCCAGCCATCACTTGGAAAACAGCCTACAGAGCTTGTACTTGAGTACAGCTTCCTCATATTATGTCTGTGGTACACAGAGAAAACACAGAAATAAATTAGGTATGTACATCTTAGAATTCCCCGTATTGCAAGCAGCAATAGTAAAAATTAATCTAGGGGATGAGGTGTAGAATTCTGGCACGGTCTGCCGGAGATCTGACAATAAAAGAACATTAGCTGCTCCGCGTAGGTGGTTGGCTTTGCTCCCACAAGCTTTCCAATATGCTTCCCATTATGTTTTAATTCTTCTGTGCTGTGAAGATAGCCAGTTACTAAGGGTTCTGATGTTTGATGCAAAGGGTTACATGGCAGAAACTATCACTATACTCAGTATACAGAGCAGGTCTGAACACAGATGATAGTGCTGAAGATCCACTTGGCTGAATTAAGATTTAATTAGATCTTTACAAATGATAGCATTTAATTTTTTTTTTCTTAAGAAAAAGTGAGAGAAAAGGAAAGGGGGAAAAAAAGGAGCAAGTGTTTGTTATTTTACCATTCCCCAGAAGACGCACTTTGTGAATGGCTCTAACTTGTAACATAGATTATCATTACAAGAACCCTTTTCTGCTGGGCAGCTTCTCTTGGGCAGGTGCAGGGCTGAGTTAGGAAGGCACCTGAGGGGCCTTGCCAAGTTGCAGGCTCCTGCCAGCCATGCAATTCTCACCCATGCTAGCGTGCTGCTACTCCTGGGAGCATCGTGCTTCTCAGCTAGGCACAAATGCCGCTGCTTGGAGAGTTTTGCCTCCAGCCTTACTCACAGGTCATGTTTTTCCAGTCAAGTGCAGTCTGAGTTACTCAGAAGTTTGGAGGCGCTTGCCTTTGACACTCCAGCACTGGTTTTATTGGATGACTTTCACAACTTTGAGACTTTCTTATTTACTATTCTTAAGACAGACTTTGTGCTGCTTCCCCTCAGAGGTTCATCTTCAAAGAAGACAGAACAAAGGTGGGTTTTACCTTCCCTTAGAGTTGACAAAGGCCACAATCAAAGTAATTTTCCATATCCCTCACCCAGGTATTAAAAAATCAATAGCCTTTAAATAATAATAATTAAAAATAAATTACAATAAATTCTGGATATTTTTGTTTCCTTTGTCATCTGTCAACTTTGAAGGCTTGGTACTGTCAAATTTCTTTTACCCGCATGAAAGTTTCCAAGTTATTCTTCTTACAAGTGAAAGCTTGGGGCTTTGCCTGCTCGTGCTTTTGCAGAAATGATCTTTCAGAAAGGCCTGAATTAATAGCACTGCTGCCAAAGCTGTGAGAAGCTTTGAAGTTAAGTTTACTGAATTATGCTGCTGCCTTTTATCCTTTCCAAATTCCGTTGTCCTTTATCTGAGTTTTGGGAGTTTATCGAACATCTGCTCAGTGATGCTAATCAAAAATACACGGAGGACTGGTGGGGACTGGATCTTGCTTAAAATCTGGATTTCTGTTTAGAATCACATTTTGAAATGGTTTTATTCTAACTGGGGAAAAGTATTTGAAAACATCACAGAAATACCATATTAAAATACCTTGTTTGGTGATATATTTGTACACACATATACCATAAGATTTTGTAAAAAAAAAAAAACCAACCCTGCTTTTTTAGCACTACAATTTTCTTACAGAAACAACTTCATGAATTTTATAAATATTGGAAAGAGACTTGTAATATCAAGTAGAATTTTTATTTAATACAAGTATGTAGTTGTCACCAAAAGGAGAAAACTAGCACAGCAACAAAATTAGAAAGCAGCAATAACTACAGTTATGCCGTTTCTGAATCGCAGCCAAGCGCTGAAGAGTACTTCTGTGTAATTTCTGATTTTTAGGAGCACCACCATATCACACTCACAGTCTCTTTCTGGCTGGTATATTTGTAATGATAATGAATGAAGACCAAAGCTCCGACTCTTTTGTAAAGTTGTTTTTGGTTTGCTTTTTTCTTTCCTTTTTTTTTTTCTTTTGGTAGTGTTATGTCCTGTGAATTTTAAGTGGAGGAAGGGAGGATGTGGAATTTGGAGTGATTGTCTCATTTTTGGATTTGGGGTTTGCTGAAGGATCTGTAAGTCAGTGTAGCTAGATTAATTTTTAGAATCTGAGAATCTGGATTATCATCTCCAGATATATGCTTTTACAGTATAAGGATTTTTAAGATTTCAAACCAATAAACTTAAGGAGTGAAAAAAACGGATGAAAATATTTTTCAGTGTGACGCAGTGCTGACTGACTTACAGCAGTGCAGAAAGATACTGGATGAGCCGTGGAAGGATTTGCAAATGTCCCAGTGGCAGAGAAAAACAATGCTCCCGCTGCTATATCATGTCTCCTCTTCAGTGGGAGAATATTGTGAAGTCAGTCCTGAAGAATTCTTATTATGTTAAATTTTCAGAACCAGCTTTAGTTTTGAATGAGGTTTTTGTATTTTTCAAGTTTTGTTTAAAGCAAATCCTTTTCCTTCCCATCCCTGTATAAAGATAGTTGCAGAAGGCTTCTTCTAAATGTAAAAGTGGGAACAAAATGTTATAGGCCATGACATTGTGCAATATGACTGCTCAAAAATAATTTTAAAAAAGATCTAGGCACTCCATGTTGCTTTTATTTCTAGTTTATCTATTTCTTCTATACAGAACAGCATGTCAGATTTCCTGTCATCTATTTTCCAATAATTGAAAGCTTGAAAGTTTGTTTTACTCTATTAAATCTAATCCTTAAGATATAGAGAGTTTGCACTCCAGAGACACCGGCTATTGGGTAAATTATTTATAACCCATTTAAAGGCAGTATTGCTGTAAAATATTTAAATGTAGTTTAGCCTCTGATTCAAATCAATATAAAACAAACTAGGTTTTCCACAGGTGTCGCTGCTTGAAAGAGCCGAAAGGCAGCAAGAAGTGACAATTTGCTCTCAGAGGAGGTTTATCTCCTTGGAAAGCTAAACAAAATAACTGAAGTGTTGGAGCTGGGAACGAATGGAGGGCTTAACACACCACTTACGGCTGTGGGCAAAGAAGCAGCAGGCTTGAATGGGGGGAATGAAAGTTAAGTTAATTCAAAAACAATGAGAACCACAAATCATCACTTAAATTTGGGTAGGAGAGAATGAAAGAGAGAACAGTGATATTAAATACATAAATACATATACCTTCCCTCCATTCCCCGCCTCCCCACTCACTATGAGCCCTCACATGTGCTCAGTGCCGGAGGTGGGTGGGGGAAACAGCAATGGGGGGGCACAGTCCTTTTAACCTCCTGCATAAAGTTCCAGGTTGATTTTTTGGGACAAATATCCTCTGCATTCCCTTTTCTATTCTAATTTTTTTCCTTTAAAATAATATTGTAGCAGGACAGTGCCTACCTCTGAAGATTTTCCTAGTATTAAATACACATGTATTTTATTAGGGAAAAATCTTTACAGCTGTACTAGTAAAAACGGAAACACAAATCCCAACAAAACCAGATATGTTTACACCCACACAGCATTTCACCATTACAGACAAACGAGTTTCAAAAGTTATAGTTTGTATAGATTTACTTAAAATGGCGTATTTTCCATAGTAAATTATATTCCATATTCTCAAAAGAGAGGTTTTTTTAAACCTTAATTAATTTCTGTGAGGCTTCTTTAGGATGATGACTGTATATGTTTTTATAAATACTCAAAATATTTAATGGAAAACGTACATTCCCACTGTCACCACTTCAGCCACTTAACTCGTCAAACTCCTTATGCAAATAGTGACAACAGCTTATTAGCAAAAGCAGTTTTTAGAAACGTTCACTTTCTTGAAAGGAGCTATGAATATTTCTAGGCTGAAACCCAAGATTTCAGTAATTGAGGGGGCAGTAAAGTTATATTAAATTTATTTCAAGCATTTAGAAAGTTTAGTGTTCCTTTTCTTGATGAGTTTAGAAACTCAAATTATATGGTAAGATTCTACATTTATTTTGTTTGCACATGGTTTTTGTGTTTGTACATGATTTTTCTAAATGAGTACACGATGCAAACACATGAGTACAAAGAACTTCCCCAGTGCTCTTTGCAGGTATTTTAAAAAAATAATTAAAAAAAGACCTAAGTAAACAATCCCTTTTCATTAAAAACAAAGAACTTGATTCTACTAAATCAGGCTGTACCATTGGCACAGGCAAGAGTACAGCAAAGCACCCAAAGGTGGTCAGTCTCCATTTATTTATATAACCATTATCACCATTAAACAAAACAGCACAGTATGGATCTACTTGGGTTGCTGGAACTGAGCAAAACCACAGTAGTTTTAAGTAGAGGACAGCAACATGCAATAAAATAAATAGATATTTTTCCCCCTTCTGATTGAAATCAGCATTTTTTTTTTAAATAATCACAATCCTAAATTTTGACCATGTTTTTATTATCCTTACTATTACATCAAATTCAGTCTGGCATATCATAACAGGAATCTGCTTTTTCCTAAAACAGAATTCATTGTTACACTGATTTCCACACTACATTTAGTTCCAAACGGTACAATATAACTTTATTTATGAGAAGGCGTTTTATTTCATTGATGACCACATCAGAAGGATGCTACGTACGTTAAAGTATCAACCTTTCACTGTGCACTTACCTGCATTTAAGAGGCAGAAACAGGCAGACAGGTCAAAGTACTAAGGGAGGGAGACACGGAGCAGGAGAGGGGACCTGTGACCTGGCACAAGCACGTCTGACTCAAAGAGCAAAAGGGAGATGAGCTGGACTGGAGCAACCACCACCTGTTCTGACACTCCCCTCTCTCGCCTGCTGCTGAAAACACTTCCCTTCTGCCCTGCTCCCCACAGAACTGAGCTGCACAGCCCCTCTTCAGGAGAAAGGCCATTTTTATTGCTCTCTGGTTTAAAAGAGAACTTGGTAAAGCTCGCTGGGGGCAGACTGCAATAGACATTTGGCCCCTCACTTGCAAGCCCTGCCCCAGAGCTCAGTATGTATATAGTAAGCTAAATTCTACAGTTATATGCAAATTATTAGCAAATGTACAAAACAGCCTAGCTGATATTTTGCATAAATCTCATCCAGAGGTACATAAGGCTTGGCAGCAACATTACTGTTGATAAAAATGTAAGGAAGACGCACGAGTGAAACCCTGTCAATTCAACTGTGAATGGCACATCATTTTGGCATAACCAGAGGGGCTTGGGATGCACAGAGTGGAGGTCGAGAGGGGATCACCACCTCCTCTTTGCCAGGCTGAAGCTCAATGGGAAGTGAGAGCTGAACAAAAAAGAGCTGCTGTTTTGAGCGCAGTTTTGATTATACATGGAACAAAGAATCATGCAAACAAGTTCAGTTTTAGTGCCTAACATATACAGTCCATCCTTCCCAGTTTCCCACTGTCAACACACCTGACAGCTGTCTAAGGTTTACCAGCATTTATCACAGTTAAAATCCTCTGCGCTTGGAGGAGCACAGTGAGAAACTGCCAGAAGTTATCACCCTGCGCTGTTAACCTACCAGAGGAACTTCAGACTTCGGTAATTTGTAATGATAGTGTTCCACCCCACTGCCGCTGGGGAGCTCCGCTGTGACAGCCAGTGAGGCAAGGAGTTACAGCTGGGGATGGATTTGGTTCAAGAACAGGTTTTGTCCCACCAAGCTCCATTTGCTGAACATATTTACACTAGGTGTTATTTACTGTGTGTTTGCTTTTGTCAGTAGCTTTCAGTCTAAACGTATACAGTGTGAATATGCTCTGCTGCAAGGGACACCCCTTATAAAAGTCTGAAATAATACAACCATGACCATAGGAAGAAAAATCATGCCTTCCTAAAGACATTTATTGATGACAAAGTCCTACTAAGACCAGTGGGACCGTTCTACGTTAGCTAGGTGTTACCCTGAGTAGGAGGGTCTCGTGGTAGAAAATCCCTGCCACACGAAGGTTGAAGCCCCGGGCACTAGTGTGGGAACACACTGCAGTGTGTGGCAGCTGAAACCTTCTTCACTGCTTTAAATTCCCAGTAAATGAGAGCAGCATAAAACCTTACTGAAGATGTTATTTGCCCCTTGGCTTACTTTTACATGTTCAGCCTTTAGGAGTGTGTTTTACTTGTGACAGTGACAAGTGGAACCTTGCAGATACAGACAAATAATATTATGAAAGCCAGGTTTATTCCCCAAAATGAAAACTCCATGCAAAAATTCTATGCTCTTGGTCCCAAGAAAGCTCAGCAATAGGCTTTGTAACACAGATATATTCCCTATTGCATAGGTCAACAGGCTGCTGGACATCACCTTACCTGTGCCAGTTAGCTAGGGCCCAGTGAAAATGTTACCTGAGGATTTTATAGGATGAAAGCTTATTCCATTTGTATTTTTTGAAAACTAAATCTGAAAAAATAAAATTACCTCAGAGGAAGCCGTTGCTAAAGTAGAGAGCTTTTGACTTCCACAGAAGGCATAAGTGAGGTTATTAATGCAGTCATAAATTTCTCATTCCCAGTCATCTGAATGTTTAGCTATGGAAACTTTATTTCGCATCCACAGCGAGGGTCTTTGCATGTGTATTGGCTTATTCTTTGAGTGCTCACAATGTGTTTAGTGGCATAAGGACGCAGAGGAGAGACAGCTCTGCCCCTAGGATCTTACAAACTGGTTTAGTGCCAAACAGAGCAGTGAAAAGAACAGATTTGCGCGTGAGATGTATAAATTCTAGGCATACACAATATCTTACAATGCATCTGGAGAAAACATGAGACAGATCAAAGCAGTATGCTGAATTTAAATTATAAGGGAGAGAGGTATGCAGAAAATAGGTGGAGATACCAGGTTTTGTAACAGTGAAAGAAAGGGAGGTGTATCACCCCTCATCCAAATTCTTCCAGCTGCAAGAGATTAGCTTTGGATTTTATAAAAACCCTAGATTTCCACATTTGCACATAAAATTCTCTGAGAATTTGAAATCAATTTAAATATCTGGCACAAATAGATAATATACTCATGCGATGCCTTTTTTTGCCATGTATGTAACAAATACACTTCTGATCAACCCAAACTGATAGAATAGCCAACACTGTTGTTTGCTAGCAGTATTATACTGATGGAAAATGTAATAAACATTTCCCATTCGATGAGATTAAACCAAGCCCAGAAGTCATGTGAAATTGTAGACTAATTTTAACTTAGCAAAATGTAGCATACATAGTAATGGCCAAAGCCAAGTGCTTAGGACTTCATTAAATAAAATTCATAACCCACAAAACTTATGCAGTAGAAAATACTAATGTCACTGGAAACTCAGATAAAAAGAAAGTAAAAGAAAGGATTAAAACTATGCTCACATTAGATAGAATTATTCATTTGTACTCTAGAAAGTAGCAAGCTATGGTCCTGAACAAGATGAAATCACTTTAAGGATAATTAGGAATAAACAGCTACATCTAATGGATTAGAATCTTTGCAACAGAAAAAGTTATAGAACTTGAGATGTTGGTTTGCTTCCGGAAATAGAACTTGCACCAGTTTGTGTTTGTCTTCATAGGGAATGTTGCAAGAATAATGAATTACAGATAAAAGCAGAATAGGTTGCTGACACAGCCCTGGGGAGACAGCAAGATGAACAACACTGTATATGAAGGTTAACAGCCTGTATACAGAGATCACCTTGTTCAATCACGCCATGTTATTGCTTTTTGAACTCTAAAACTCTGCTGTGTTATATACTGAAGTCCACTAAAAGTTCATAAATGCATGTTATTCTCATTCTCCAGCAAATGCATTAGAAAGCTATCTATAATCCATACAGAAATCACTGTCCCAGCATGTTAAGGAAGGTAACTCTTCGGTAAGACTTGAAACTAGATTAGAAAGTTACTTATGTGAAAACAGCATTTGCAGAGAAAGATCAAAGATGAATGTCACAACGGTGTCAGAGAAACAATCCAAAGAATCATTTCTTGCAGAGAAAAATTGCACGAATGGACAACTGCATTATGGGAATGTTTAGACTATGATGAAAGTAATACTATTTGTAAATTCTTACTCCAGACAGCTCGCTTTCAAGTTAAAATAGAAGAAAAGGAACAGTTTACGAAATGCATATTCCACGTTTTACAAAGCAGCTTGCTTTAAAAATATCTAGCTTAGGCTACTATCAAAAGAACTTACCAAAAAGCCTCCAAATTCTAACCTTGTTAAGTTAGAAATATATCAAAGATTTCAGTAAGCAAAGCATCAACTCAAAATACTTAGAGGTTTAAGTTTACTACAGAACAAAAAATTTGAAATCTTATTCGGTGCTGCTAGGTAAAGCCAAAATCTAGGCCTACCATATAAGAAACCCTGGGAGACAAGACCTTCTGAAGACAGAGATGATGTTTCTGGAAAAACAAAGTACAGCTTCTTTTCAGGAAAGAAAGAATTATGGTAAGGCACGGAAACCCTCATTGATTGATTTGATCTCTTAAACAACAACTGACCAGTATAATCTGGTTATTTATCACCCTGAACAAGATGGCAGTTAGGTGGAACATAGGACATTTAGAAGAAATAAAGTGGTATTTAAATGGGATAACAAAAATGAAGTACAAACAAAATAAATCATCTAATCCCCAAGGCAGATGCTGGATCGATCATCCAGATGCTGGCAACTCATCCTGCTCAAATCCCTTGTCCTGTATTTCCCACAGTTGGAAGAAAGAAGAGATTAGCAACTGGTTGCTGTATGGGTGCACGGTGTTCCCCTAGACACCACAGAAATATACATTAAATACGCACCTTTTTCAAAAGTAGCTCTGCTGCAGTCATGTATTGTGAATGTTCTTCATTTTCTTCTCAAATAATAGTAACTGCTTCCAGATAGACAAACTTTCCATCTGGAAAGCAGGGGATTTATAGGGCTCAATATCTGTGCTCCTGGCCTGGTCTATAGTCTCTGTTCTTACTCAAACATTTTAAAAACCTACTTAGCAGAAAGGTTCAGCCCTCTTATTAATGGCTGGGGTTCATCACTTCTGGAACAGGAGAATGTGTGGAATCAAATAATTTGTCAGGCATCAGATGACTCCATCTACCTCAGGAGGACACTCGACCTTCATGGTGGACCTTCACATCTTGTCCTATGCCTCACAGCTCTACTGCTGGCTGCCTCATTTCCATATACCAAATGATGAGTTAATGGCATCACAGGCCTGCAGCACCAGTATGAAAAATATTTACCTGCCAGATGTGGTATATGAAATATAGAAATGTGTATGAAAACAGCTGCTGGCCTTGAGAGAATGTCATCTCCAGACTGCTCTGGGCACCTGATGGCTCACAAGCCAAAAGCTTGTTTCCAGCAAACCTGATAAGCACCAAGGACAAGCCTCCTTGACTGAGCTGGACCTGAGGTATCCCAGAGATCAGATCAGTATACCAGTTTGGGAAGTACTAGGAAAGTTCATAAAGCTGTGAGACTGGGGAGATCACGCGGCAAGCATTTTTGTCTAACTAGATAGTTATGAACACATTTTAGGGAAACACTTCCACTTCTTTCCAGTGTTGCTTAAGGAGCATGTAAGGCATGGAGCCCTACAGATCGTTTAATTACATTCTTAGCAATTTCAGCATTTATTCTGAATCAAGCAAGAACTACCTTACGTTAGGTAATTATTACAAACATCACATTTATGGAGATGTGCTGCTTTGCCCTGTGTGATATATATTAAGTCCTGTATAGGTTCTGCTGTATTGTGGAACACATTGTACTGATATGTTATAGTGCTTTAAATTGGTTGCAGTATTGGAGCGGGGGGGATGTTTAAGTTCATAATCCCATGATGAAGGAGCCACTGATCTTTATAAAGATTACCGTACCTGAATAATTTTATGGATGGCATTGGTGGAGGCTGATTTTCTTCTTGCCATATAAAATCTCTACTGGCAACCTCAGTGACTGCTAGTTTATGTTCTTGAGTCCATCTAATTGACTTATATTGACTGCTTACAGTTTTCTGATATTTTAATCAAACCTTTTAGTATAGTAGTGGAGATTTTTTCATTACAAGTAACAATATATGCTAAACATAGGGACAACGAGGAGAACAGTAAATGCCAAACAAAACTTTGTTAAACTCACAGTTATGTTTAGGGAAGAAAAATGAATGTGCAGTAAGCTGAGCTGGCTGCTTATCCTTATTAAACAGCCAAAGAATTGTGCGGTGTCACAGAAAGTACAATCAATAAAATTAAAATGCAAATTAGAAACAATCAAACAATTCCCAAGGTCTGCATGCAACTTCAAAGTACATGAAGATGAATACAAGATCTCTGCCACTTTCAACTTTTTTGGGAACCTAGGCATCATGTGAATGCTAAGGGGCCAGGAACACAAAAGCTGTTTTCCCTCTTGAAAGCTTTTGAGCAGTCTGTCTTCTGAGGAACACTCATTATTTCAGCTCCCAGACAGTCTACGTGTCCCAGAAGCTCTCTGCAGAGGGTGATGGAGCAAAGGGCTTGAGCAACTCGGTATGTTTGACCAAGGGGCTTGTGTTGCCAGAAGAACTTTGTCTTCTTAGGTGACTCACAGCATGCAAGGGTCTGCATAGTGCTAGACTCAACATGAGGTCTACTACTGGGGTCCATGCTGAACCTGCACAGCATCCCAAATTGCTCTCCTTCTCACCTCTTGTTGCAATGACCTGTCCTAGACCCTCTTCTGGTTTTCTTGCATCACTTGGACTGAATATTCGTCTTTAGTATTTTCACAGCATGCATCCCTGCTCTTTTCCCTCTCCTGGTGACTCAGATGTGCTTAATCCACACATGGCCACCTTTCAGACCCCTAAATGTCTGAAAGACATCTTGCTCATTATCTTTCTTCCTTGAAGGAAGGAAAAGTAAGAAGTTATTTTCTCTCACACTGTCTTGGAACTGCAGGTGTCAGTCCACAAGACAAACAGTGGAATATATCAGAGTAAGATCACTGCTGAAAGCATTATTATATTAAAACTTTCCTGAAAGCCTGAAGTAAATATGACCTTTCTTCTCTCTGAAAAAGCGGTGGCAGGATAAGATACATAAACAGAACTTGCACTGCTGACCTCAGTTCTGTAATCTGCTTTAGTGTGGGCAGCCCATGAAGGACACCACAGGGGGAACGAAAGACAACAGACACAAAACAAGAAGGCCTGGAGGGAAGATGGAGGGAGGAAAGGGAAAAGCTGCATAAGTCCTTGGGCAGCCCAGCACACCTCAGAGAACTATGAAATACCCGTGGAGTTCATTGGCCATCTTACCTTTGGACAGAGGTGTCTGTCAAAACAACAGTGTGGTGCAGACGGCGTGCTGTGTTGAAACTCCCAGTCCTACTCTTATGGGTGCCTGGGAACCCACGTATGAAGAAGTCCTGGACAATTCTTCCCAGGATGCCTGGTGGGACAGCCTGCTGGCGAGCCACCTGCATTCTCCCAGGGGAAATCTCACCCCCTGGGGCTCCTCTTCCCAGTCCACTCTCAGCGGTGGCAGATCAACGTCATGGGGACGGGTCTGTAAGCTCAGCTCTTGTGCACTGGCATGTACTTTGTCGGTCTCCACACAGTAGAAATATGGAAACAAGGACTCTGCTATGTTTGTGGTTAGCATCCTTTGCCTCTCAGTATAACTGTTTCAGTCATCGGTTCACCTCTGACATGGCTCCCCAGGCATTTGACGTATGTTTCTACTATGATATATGTTCCTATTACTGATGCCAACGCTTTGCTTACTTGAACAATATTCCAGGGAATGCGAGTAACCCTCTGGCCAACAAGCTGCATATTGGTAACACGCTCTCGGCCCGGCAGACCACGCGATGGGTGGCAGCCTGGAGCCCATAAGCATTGCACTGGCAGTCTGAAGAAGTCCGAGAAGAAAACGTGAAACAGCAAAGAAGGTGATGCAAAGTACCACCCATCTCCAGCAGACTAGAGGGCAAAGGAGTAGTTTACAAAAAAAGACAGAAGACCAGCAAAGGGTCAGTTGAAAGAATATCTATAAAGACATTTTTCATGCCCAGTTGCTTCCAGATGTGCTGTAACCACACTACAAGGATGCAGGGTAAAAAGGATAAGAACAGCTCAGTTGGTTGCATACTTGAAACCTGAGCAGCACTTACAAGCTCAGACTGTATTCAGCCAGGAAAGGAGGATAAAGATTTTCTGTGTAATTACAACAGTGGCATAGCCAACCCCATAAAACCTATAAATACATATAGGATCCAGTTTCATCTCCTGAATAAAGCAGTTTCTGTCCTGGCATTTATAAATACAAACCCATGCCTCTGAGCTTTACATCTCATATAAAGGAGAAATATAAGGCTCTGATGTAATTACATAAGAACTTAGAAATATTTATTATTCCTGTAGGTTATATACGATCTGTTATGTTGTACAAAGTAGTGGCATTAATCTAGTAGTGGCATTAGTTTCATGTACAAAGGATGAGTCAGCAAAAATTTATCAGCTGGTATTAATTATATATTATCACAGTCTCAGACCATCCAAAACTGTGCGGTTTTTTATCTACATGGGACCATTCTTTAGGTCATATGGGTAAAAAAAAAAAAGCCTCTGTTACTGTTATGCAACTTCAGTGTTACAATCATAGGACAAACACAAAGGAAGGACAATACCATGCACAAAGACTCTTAAGATGACACGGGGCCGGGCAGATCCACCGCACTGTTTTGCACTCCAAGCGGAGAAGTCAAGGATAGGAATATCATCCCCACCTACAGCTAATGATCCAACGCTCCCATATGTGTTGTGCAGGGAGAAAACAATTTAAGCTACTGGACAATGTTGGCACAGAATCAAAGTATAAATAAATCTAAACAAGAAACCAGGAGATAACTGTAACCAAAGAAAAGTATGGCTCTGAAACGCTGTCCCGATAGATGCTGAGAAAAACTCTCCTGGGCTGAAGATCTATCATGTTTTTTTACAGCAAAGAATGTGTTATTGCATGTCATGCATGTGAGAACAGGTAAACTGGACTCAGGATACCAGAAGGTCCATTCAATGCTAAATTCCCCAAAACAGCTGGACAGTAAGTATGTCTGTCCAGTCCTTTTCTGCATTTCTTTGTAAAGTCGTAAGTCAGCAGTATCTAACAGGGAACAATGAGGCTATCACCAACACACTAATTAAATAATCTCAATGTGGGAGCATTACTCACTGTAACAGTCATCAAAACTAATTACTACTTGGGCTATAGATAGAGAAGGATTTTATTTCATGGGCATCATTTTCCTAACACACTATCTTTCACTGGCACATCCCCACGCTGCAGCAATACAGACAAAGGTATCAAAACTAATGAGAGCATACAAGTATCAGTAGTTTTAGCAGTTGTTCTGAGGTCTTCCCAGTATCTCAAGTTTTACGCACAATGAGATTTCTATGTTTGCAAAATAGAGAAATTGTTCTATTTCAAAAGGCTGTGAGGTTGGGAAGGATGCACACTAGAAACCCAGAGAGTGAAGTAGAACTACTCAGACACACACCTTTTCCCCTTGTCTCCAAGCCGCTCCATGGAAATTATTCAGGAAATTACATAGAGTAGTTAGAGTGACTCTCCTTTGAAACTACTCCTTAGCAGGCATCTCTTTGCAAGTGGGGGCATCTCTGTGTCAGAGGGTGAAAATGGAGTTGCAGAGAAGTGTGGTGGTATAGATATGAACATCTAACTTCCTGGCAATCCAGAGGGCTAAGAGAATGCCCCGGCATGGGCAAGGAGGTGTTTTCCTTGCATCCAATGCCACCTGCTCATACCATATAAAAGGAATGAAATCAATTCAACTGCATGACCTAGCAGCAAACAGTTTCAGGAGGGAAAAAAAATACCACAAACTTCTGTAACTGAAGGAAAACTACTAGCATGGAGGGATAGGTGAGTTTCAGAAAGGTTTACAGTTTGCCTGTGTTCCTAGTAATTTTGTTTTTCCTCTGCTTTAGCCAAACCACTTCAGGCTGCAAAGAAGGGCTGCAGACTTCATGAGAACATTTATTTCTGTGGAGAACTAGGCTAATGGTCCATAGTGAGTAATTTTTAAACAGTTTAAAGCCTTTATCTGTTCATGAGGAACATAACGTTTTCATATTTATTCACTAGCCAGAACCGTTCATTTTATGGCTATATCTCTGAATATTGTTCTCAAGTAAGTTCATTACATGTGCCTAGTATTTCAACTGCCAAGTTTACTGGTTGTTGTCACTGGACACTAATTCCCTTAGCCATGCTCCTGGGTGAATGAATACCACTACCCTTAAAAATCTGTTTTATAGTAGGAGTATTTACATACATGAAGCTCCAGTCTTGCTTCTGGAAATAGCTCTTTTTCTCAACTTAAAGTTCAACATTTTTGTGGACACTCTAACAAATAGCTCACTGCAAGAATATTCAGAGGAAATAAGGTGGGTCCAAAAAATGCCAAGACCCATCTTTGCCCTCTCACCTGATCAAATAGGATCAAAAAATGTTGCAGTCTGTTGGATCGAGCAACTCTGAGATTTTCAAACATATTGATCTGTGATCCTAACCAGAAATCACAGGTCTCCCTGTTGTTTTTTTCAGTCTTAGCTAGAGTCCAGAAATTAATAACTAGCTATTTCATGGTCTCAAAGGAAGGACTTCCTTCCTTAACTAATCTGCAGGCTTCATAAGCCACAGAATTGGCAACACCACTAATTACGTAGTTCTTCACTCCCTAAATTCATTTATTTTAGACAGGGAAGGAGATGAGTTAAATTAGCTGCGGTTAATTTACTTAGTCTAGGTGTGGTACTAATGACTTCCCTGAGAAAGACTATCTGGGTGCATGGAACACTCAGAGGGGTAGGAAGACCCCTCTGCTCCTGCTGACGTAACCAGGCTTTGCTCTGTAACCAGGATTGATGAGCTGCCAGCTGGGTCCTGGCACCCTGGCACACAAATATCCATCTGGTGGTACTCATTGTATAAGTGTCTGCTAATGGAGTTGGAAGTTTCTCATTTTAGTAAGAGGTTTAAAATTGCATCAGAGAAGCCCATGTTTGCTTTTGCTTTCTAGAAAGAAGTCACAATTTAGTTACTAGTCCTGCTTAGACCCTATTTGTTGCCATTAAAAATCCCTGATAGAGGGATTTAGAGAAGCAACTGATATCGAAAAGCATACTGTGGTAAACCCAGACTAAACAAAATCAATAGTTAAGATGCAGTTGACACTAGCAGAGTAAAATCAATAGCACCATAAAATGAGACTTCTCTATGTATCAAGATTGTTTAGCTTGGATTTGAACAAGAGGGACTATTATGTGCCACCAAAATCCTGGTTCAGGGAAGGACACATGCTTAATTGTATGCTACAGAGTAATGCCCTTTTTTTTCTGAAGGGAATTTCTAATAGCGAAGCTAAAGTTAACTTCTACCCCAACTTACTTGGGAACCTTAGTTTTGGCATAGGAGCACCTCTCATAATACTTTTCAAAAGACTAAAATACTTTTAATGCAGAAAAAGTGTTATATTGGCTAAAAAATTCATACTGTCACTCCTAAACAGGTTTTGGTATTCAGGAAGGCCATGTTTACAGTGCAACTGCAATAATTATTTTAGTTCACTCACATTCCAAAGCCTGTGAATATCAACAGGTTCAAATGCACCTCACGATATTTTGCTACATGCCAGAAGGCTTTGCCGGTTGTCATCCGTTATTAGAAATCATTTCTTTTCATGAGTGACATATGCCAACCTAGTCATGCAATCGTCAATGTTAAGACAGGCAGCAAGAAGGTATTCTTCACCCTAGAGGGCAATGAATCTGTATATTGCGGAAGTGGGACACTCCGCTTTCTCAGCACATTTTTTCAGAGGAACTTCAAGGGTAGCAGAATGTGTTCATATCAGCAGCTGAAGAGGCATAGAGGAAACCTACCCTCAGTTTACACATTTTCACAATTTTTAGTAGTTTATCAGGTTAAATTACATTCCAAAATAACTTTTCACTAAGTGTAGGCATGATGGGGTTTTCAACTTTACTTTAACCTCCTGAGGATAGAATATCTTATTTTTCCAAGAACAGGTCAGAACCTCTTCTTAATAATGACCAAATATAAATTCTGGCATCCTTCAAAATTCAGCAGAACCATGGAAGTAAGGCATGCCATTGAATCATGCTTTTATCAGTAAGTGCTAAGAAAGCAATTCTAGAGCAGCTCTGAGCTTAAACAAGGAGAATCACAGTTCATGTCCTTGGTTATTTTCTCTCCTTTCTCTGAAACTTTGTCTGCCCCTTAGGTAGAGTTTGCTCTTTAGACAGATCCCCAAGGGCCCATTCTTACATTTTTGGAGGCAGAGGACAGCCTAAAGAGATCAAGTATGCAAATCCTGACAAGAAGCAGAGGTGAAAACCATTTCAGTTCCATTAAAATGGAGCTGAGAAACATGTGCAACTGATCCAATTCATGTATCCCTCAACTTAACCAATAGCCTAATATTTTTTAGTAACAGTAGGTCATTGGATTCAAGCTTTATTTTATAGAATAGTAACTGCAGAAATTTAAGAGAAGAAAAACCATCATATTAGCATCTGTGAAATAATGACTTATATGCCCACAGTCATTGTCTTACACTAACAATATGCAAAGCCTAGAGAAGCTTTCATTAATGATCTGGGTTGAGGGATTGACAGTCACACAAACAGCTGGTGTCTGCTGTTCCAGAAATGAACTAAACTAATTCAATTTCATCTCTTGAAAGAAAATATTATCCACCAAAATATCAGACACAGAGCTTCTCTGTGTTTCTCCCTTACCTTGCAGACTTTCTCATTTGTTCCTGTGACAAGCTGGGCATGCAAAAGTGAAGACTGTAAGGAAACATGACAGCCTTTGAAATGGAGGCTTTTAAGAAACAGATGCACAACACAGAATGAGGAAGGACTGACGTAGAAGTGATAATACATTAGCAAAGAAATGAAAAGGGGGAAAATCGGGTAGAAAGAAGGGTGAATTGATGCCTTGCATTTCCGCTATATGTACACTGGAGGATTGTTTTGAAAATCATTGGACATGATCATAATGTGTTTTTTCTCTGCTGATACTGGTTACCCAGCCAATCAATACACAAAAGTCTAAAGGACATAGCACACCAAGAAGAGATTGAAAAGTTGTAATTGTTAACCAGAATATAGACAGCTCAATTTCTCTTGTGACTGAAATCAGAGCTCTCTTGTCCCCTATTCAGACAGTCAGATATCAAATCCTCCACTTCTCTTTTGTACGCTAGAGTCATTAGATAACTGCCACAGGTTATTAGAATAATATAATTTTCAGGGACACATGCACTTTTCCATATCCTACCTTCACACAGTAGGTGATTAAAGAAGTACATTAGATTAAATGAATTGTACAATTAGACCTCAGCTCCTTGAAAACTGACATTGTGTTCTGAAGAGTTCACTCCTGGTACAGAAACGGAGGACAGCAGTTATTTCTGATATACAACTTGAACCAAATACTTGGTTGAGATAAATGAGCAAAGTTTCATCAATACCAACAAAGCTGAAGTGATTCACACCAAGTAAGGGTATGATCCTTAATCATGGCTTATACTGTTATTTATCGTCTCTTAACAATGTCTTTTCCTTAAGGTAGAAATTCTTTACAGATATTTCTCTTAAACCTCATATATGCTACCTTTAGGGCTTTCTGGGGGGAAAAAAAACCAAACAAACCCCAAAAAACCACAAAAAGCTTCTTCAATTTTGCAAGTATTATCAGGAATGCTAGAGCCACCTTCTAAACTTCAGTTTGATGGTGACTCAGTCTGATACCACACTGACTTCCCAAAGCAGACAAACTTTTTTAAACAAGTGCTGACAGATGATGCGGATCTAAGGCAGAAAAACAGCCTTTAGTATTTGATGCGGTAATAAGAAATTACATTGCCTGAGGCATGAAATATAATTGTTCATTTACACTGAAAACATATTGATGCAAAAACAATCGCTACAGTCATGGATGGGAAAAGCAGTAAAATAATAGACCCAATTCTTCTACAAACCACAATGCTGAAACACTAATATTTTCTCTAAGTAGCCTCTGGAGAAAGCGTATGCTTTAATGATTGCTTGATATAGGTCTCTTGGTGCTAGAAATGGTGGAAAAGTTAGTATATACACGCAGTTTTTCATTACTGAGTCTTTCTCAAATCAAGTGAAAGAGTTGACTCAATGCTGTAGTGCTATGCATTGTAGGTCCAGGCTATTACTGGCTCTACCAGCAATAGACAGGTTATAGCATATGATTAGGGACTATTTCCTCAAAAAGATCTTAGAAATACATGCTTTGGCAAAGGGACAGTCCACAGAAGTTTTGTCTTACCAGTTTCTCCTGTGGTGTGAAAGGACATTGTCCATCTGAGCTAAGCCAACCCAGCAGGACCAGAATGCCACAAGAGATCAAATTTGAATGCACCAGCTATTGGACTGGACAGTGCATATCAGTAATCCTCTGCTGTTGCAAGAATAAAGAAGAAATGGAGAAGAGTTTTTATGCGTAAGATATTCCCCTTGATGTCTCCTGGCTGAGGCAGTAGATGCAAGAAGGCAAGAGGCTGGGCCATCAACCACACAAGCAAGGGGGAATTCCCCCCATTCAGACTTATGAGAGGAATATTTTTGTGAGTAGATAGGAAGCTTTGACCACCATGGAATGCTGCAGAATCTTCCAAGATTTTTCCTGGAATTTTAGTTATTTTATTTGCTGCTTTAAATATTCACCCAAAGCAAATAACTTACGTTCTGAGATTTGCCAGTGGCCAAGTTAAAGCATAGCTTTAATAAGTAATACAAGGGGCATAGATGCAGAACTAAAAATATAAAACTAGCATACTTTCAGTAGACCAAAGCCAGCAGAGAAACACACCTTCCTAGTTCATTAAGCCAAAAGAAGAGAAAGCTGGAAACATATCTCCAAATTTTCACTAGGAGAAAAAAAAAATGAAAAGAGGTTCAGCTGCTACTGTAACCTGAGGCAGCTGCAGTGCTAGGTGAAAAGCAAATGCAAAACCTGCCATGGAAGTGTTCTGTCATATTTACTCTTTTTAAAAAGAGATTCCTTACTACAGCTTTTTATTTGATCAACAAAACATCAAACAAGACCCAAAGAAGCCACATTCCTCTAAAGCAACATGCTCTGCTACTCTAGTGCAGGTGGTAGACAGGAGAGCTCCTTGTGAGCACCAGGAACACAAGGCCACCACGATTTCATGCTCTTCCACTGCAGCAGGAAAGCAGCACCTCTTTACTTATTTTGCAAACCTCAGAGCAATGCGTCCACATCACTTTTGAAACAGTCTGGATATAACAGCCCCAAATGACAATATGATTTATAAGAAATAAAAGGCAATTTGTATTAATTACTCTGTTTGGAAAACATTATCCTCCCTCAGAAACAGGTTCTCCCTATCTCATTCCACCACCCTCTCAAGTATTTGATTGGTTTCCATTATCTTTTCCCATCTTTATCCAGGACCTACATGCCTGTAGCTGTCGTAAATCAGTAATGTACTCCTAACTTCAGTGAGGCTTTTGTATAATATCTTTCTCTGTATTTGACTTCATTACCTTATTCCTTTCTGCCAGCTTCTCTATACACACACCAAAATGTCCAAATAAATTCACCTTTCCTTTAGCATCACAAAAGAAGCACAGACATGAGATTGACAGCTGTACCTCTAGTTTTAGATGGATTATTATTTTCTATTCTCCATAATGCTTTCAAAATACTTAGGTGACTCAAGGAGTTTCATTGACTTAAGCCTTGTATCTATAACTGAGCTAAAACAGACTTGAATAAATAGACTTGGACTTATCTATGTCCAAGAACAGGACTACCAAGTGTAACCCCTCTAGGCATTAAAGTGCAAATTAAGCTACCTACATACGTAACATCTTTCCGCGATTCTGCTGCCACTTCTAGACAGCTGAAAATCACCATGTCTAGCACCTGCCTTGGCTAGACCAGAGGTCTTATTGCCTCTTCTTACCAAAGATTTCCAGAAATAAGCTCAAAGAATGTAAGAATGTCCAAAGTGTATCTAAAGCACAGGTACTATGCAGAATTTGTTTGAAACAGTGTCAATTCCTTTACAAAAGCAGATTAGTTTGGCGCTAATGGGTGCCGATCTTCATCTCTCTAGTCTTTTGTTCCTCCTTCCACTCTTTTTGCCATATGTTTATCCTGTAGCCTGTTCTGGTGGCCAATATAAAGGAGATACAACTTACGTTACCTTTTCAGTTGAAAAAGTTAAGAAACATACCCGTCACCTTCATAAACTTTTATTCTACCACCTCTTCTGAAACTACATTTCAGAAAAGTCATAGTTCATCAGCTGAGAAAAAGTAGACGTAAATTTCTACCCCAAGGACTGTGGTGCTTACCAAGGAAGCATACCAGATACTGGCCCCTGAACAACAAAACAACTCTTGAATGATTGCCCAATCTACATTTTCAGGAACAAGTTTATGCAGTAGCCTTAGGGGAAAGGTAGAAGCACATGCATCATTCTTTTCCTGCTGAACTGGGACCTAGAAATTAATTTCTTTGAGAAAAGCAGTTTAAAAATAGCTCAGACATCTCTTTGAGTTATACTAACCCAAAAACTGAAGGGTATTTAGCAAAGCTAGGTGAACTAGTATATGTATACTTGGTCACAAATAAAGATTGGTGTTGTAGATTGTTTAAGAGATGAGATTCCTACCTTCAGAAATTTCCATTTCCTGGGAGTATAATCAGGAGACAAACTGGAGCACTTGCCTGGAAGCATTTCTAAGGCTCTTAACCAGCACAGGAGTCCTTTAATCTGTAGCGATGTCCTCATGGTCACTGTGTAAAAATAAACTGTGGTCATTTATTTTCTGACTAACATTTCAAATTGGAAAACGTTGGTGCATGGAAATCTTTTGCTGGATACAGCAGGAGAAGGTTATAGGTCTCAGATGAGATATCTGATCAAAGTTAGAAGTCATCTTACAGAAGCCACCATCAGGTCTTATGCCAGGCTCCTAGTGATACTGCAAAAGACTCAGCTTCAAACCTGCATACCTTGGTCAGGGCAGGGACATGTAATTGCTTTCATTATATCTGGTATGAATGCACTAATCATTTTGGTATCTCTCAAAAAAGAAAAAAACCAAAACAACCAAACACAAATAGTCCCAAACTTCTTACTATGGAGCTTACGCACTCCCTTCAATCAAGAATTTTGAGATTGTTAAATTGCTATTTTCTTCCCTTGCTCTGCTGAAGCATCTTCGGGGCCTGCTCCTTGTGCACACTGAAGTCAGTAGTGTAGTTCTTCTGAGCTTGAATTCCCTGGTAGTTGTCCCTATCCCAAGCTAATAGATAAACACTGCACCTTACATTAGAACTTTGGTGTGAAATATGGCTACAGTCCCAATCACAGAAGTAATGTTCTCTTTATTAACCTCATTCAGAGTTTCCACTTCAGAATGAACCATTCTGACCCCATATATTACCAGATTTTTTGCATGTAATTTTTCCTTCCTGCAATTTATGTAACAAATGCCACTGAGAAAGAACTGATGGAGTTTGGGGAGTTTAATTGCGTTGAGCTTTTATATTAAGGAGGGTTTATCAGCAATTAGGTTTGACTTGGAGCTGAAGCTATTCATTAGATAAAAAGGAAGTTCTTTGTTTGATTGTGGAGCAATAAAGCTTCAACTTTCTTACCAGGGAGTCAATGACATTATCATTTTTCTCTATAATTTTCTTCCTCTCTTTAGTAGGCAACAATAGATCTTGCTTGAAAAATGATAGGCAACAGCTTTACACCCCATCAACATCACCAACAGGGAGCTGTGGGCGGTAACACGGCACTGTTGACTATTCCCCCCCTGTTTCTGGATGCCTTCCATAAATATGGAACTACGTTTCTTCTATAATCCTGGTTGCTACAGTACATGATAAATTAACCCTGCCACCAAACCTCCCTGGCAGTACTGAGGATGTGTGACTGAGGACTCAGAGACAACGCCTTAAGGCTTGAAATAAGGAGCTGTCACTCTCTAGGTCAGTAACTGCAAACGGACCCATGTCAGCAAAAATAAGACTATTTAACAGTTCATAGGCAAGTTTGAAATACTTTGTTCCTTCCCCAAACTCAACCCACTCCAGAGAAATTGCCTTTAAAAAACAGCTTTCCATGGATTTTTTCCATCTCATTTCTTTTCCTGCTACAAAAAAAAGTAACAAAAAGCCTAACTTTAAAGAAAACAGATTTTGTGCTGTTTATTTCAGTCGTCTTTGCCCACTTTTTATTTCCCCCTCCTTTTCCACACTGTAATTAAAGAAAAACAGGAAGGACTCAAGACAAAGAAAATAATTCTCAGAAGCTTTCACAAAACAGGAGATGCTTTGAATATTCATTCTGTGAAAGATTTTTCAAGAAGTGCTGCAACTGAAATGTGGCTTCAAGATGCAAGAAGGGCCACCATCTTGGGGATGAATATATTGGTTAGACAACCCAGGTTTAGTATCATCAGGTGGTCACAGTGAGTTACCACATCCTTGTGGTTGATGAGTCTAAGAAACAAAAGAAGTATAATATGTGAGGGTAGAAAATAATTACTCTATGTGCCGCAGAGAGAGAAGATGACAAGAGTAACTGACGATTTTTTTCTAAGCTTTTGGGAAAGAAAAGCTTCACAGCACTGTAATAAAAGAATGAGAGGGAGCACACACAGGGGAGAGCTGATGTCTGAATGGGAAAAACTGAGTAATGGGGAAAGAAATAAAAGGAAAATACTGTTATACTCAAACAGATATTAGTAATATAAACAGGTGGTCTGAAGTAGAACCATATTTCACTCACTGTCTGAATCACTCATTAAAAATAATGAGAATTTTGGGCTTACACAAAAACTTTTTCTCCAGTGAAAACACAAAATCAGCTCATACTGCATAAAACAAACCAGTCAAAAAAAACCAAACAAAACAAACACTCTCCCTTCACTCCTGAAATCCTCTTTCACTTCAAGTAAAACACATCAGGTAAAACATTGAAAATAAGAAGAAATGCTTAAATTGACGCCGAAATAAAATGTTTTCCTCTATAAAAGGACATGAAACATGGCCAAATCTGATAGAAAAATGTGGTTAAATTTAAGAAGTAAAAACTGGAAGTAGAAGGTATTACCTTCTTCATTTTTCTGCTGAGCAGAAAAGGTTATATCACATTCCTTACTTTATATCTTTCTATGTTTTAGTCACTTCTCTTCAAAGAACGTTTGTGGTATCAGTGATTCTGTGCCACTTGTTATTGTCTGAAGTTACCTCTAGAGAAATGCCATCATCTTTTGGCTATGTCACACCAAATAAAGAGCGCAACACCACACAAAGCTTCATCATCTGTGCTGTGCTTGGTTACAGACTCATCTTTCTCTCACTGCTCAGTACTGTCCCGTAATAATGACTGAAGGCAACCCTTTTCCCATGTAGAGCCCTGCTAACGCGTTATCCCACGCAGAGCCCTGCTAACGCGTTATGCTGGAGCCTGCGATGTCACTGGAGATCCTCCTGGCCTCAATGGTTTTGCTAACCAGCCCCCCTATCTCTGCAGGGGAAGGACAGAACAGGACATCAGCACTATGCTAAGTGAGAATATTAATGTTTTAGATTATAATATTAAAGTTTTAGTAGATATAATCAACTGCTACTTGCAAAGAATGTCTTTACTTGGTAAGGTGAATTGCTGTGTTGTGGCTGGACTTCAGCAGAGAACTTCCTCCTACAGTAAACCAAAGTAGTATTCTGGAGAACACAAAATCAGCAGAAGGGTTTTCAGATGGATTTTTCACTCCAGCAATGAAATAAATGGTATAAAATGGAGATGCATTTATGCCTGCAGTCACTCTCTCATCTGCAAAGATGGTACTGGTTCAGAAAACGTTTTTTCTGTTCGCACAGGGCTGGCTAGCTTAGATTGCAGGTGGGGATTTAATTGACTTCATAGCTCCTGCTCATCACATCAGCAGTTGTACTGCTATGCAAACCCTCCTGTCCTCCTCAGCCACCACTCCACTTTTCCTTTTGAGAGTCAAATAGCAGAACTTTCTGCTGAGGCGAGGAAAACAAACTAAACTACTTAAAACATAACCAGAACTTTTAGGTGGCTGTGTTCATTTGACAGAATGAACACTATATTCTACCCTTCCATGTACAGTTCTGACAAGGGCTATAAAATGACTTGACATTTTGTGATACGCACAGTGTCACTAACAGAACACAATGGAACAAGACAGACAAGCTGCCTGTAGCACATACACAGCACTGGGAGCTGTTTAAGACAGCTCCTCTGTCCAAAAGCATCTTCTGCATGCAGTCCCGTGAGCAATAACTGGAAATCAAGCAACAGCAGGACTTTCACTACACTTATTCAGGTTCTACGTTAGATAGACCATGGGGTTTTGTAAACTTTACAGGAGGGGAAAAGATTAAACATGAGAGTATTTCAAAAGCATTCAGTGATGTAAAAGCGTATATATATATAAATAGGCACTTTTTGAGATGACAGAGACACGATTTCAAGGCAAGATTCTTAGTCTGCAGCATTGTCAGAGCCCCTCTACAGGAAACTACCTTTAATCAGTTGCTGATTTTGCCGCTTCCTGAATGATAAAGTTTACAACAATAAAACTCAAAGGCAGTTGTCTTGGAGAATGTAAAGAATCAGGCAGGCCATACATTTCCAATTCATACTGATTTTTGGGGGAGGTTAGGCATTTCAGTACAATATCTGCCATCAACTACTTTCCTCACTCAGACTTGCATCTTTGTGGCTCAGAAAAATATAGGAGAAAAGTTCTTTTGAAAGTAGGATACATTGCAAAGCAAAATAAGAGTCTCTCTGCCAAACAACAGTCTGCAGGGATAGTTAAGGATTTATGATCTTGTTTGCCATCTAAGAAAAACTAGCAAACATATGGCCTAAGTACCCACTTCCTGGTTTGGCTTTGGAGGATTTGAGTGTGACTTTTTCATTAGTGTAGGGCAACGAAAAAAGACGAAAGAACGTACTTTCAGAAGTGTCTTATAAACTACATCAGAAGGAAGGCTGTTCTTCATTTCTTATTTATGAAAGGTAGTTAACAAGCAAAGGAAAACAGACAATGAAGAGGCATCTAACTCCCACCACCAACTGCCAGAGTTGATGTCATGAGAGGAATAATACTCATCATTTTTTCCTGCATCAGATACTTTTCAACCATGCCTATAATTCACAGATAAGTTAAATGGAAGACAACAATAACTATTTCTTTCTTTAAAGTTTCAATAAAACATTATGATTAGGATGAAATTTTTCCACTGAAGTCTTTTCCACTAAAAGGAATGTTTATTTTTAATGAAAATTCTGTTGGCATCTAAATGGTGCAAATGAGTTACTGACAACTTTTTTTTAAATTTGAAGTGGAAAACTCAAATTTAGACTATGCAAAACCATTATGTAATACAGTTTCCCAGTCCTGGGATTTTATGAAATTATTTTCATTGGTTCAAATAATTTTGCTTCCAAAGATGATTTTTATAGAAACAGCTATATCAGTGCAAGCTGATAACACAGACGATTATACAAGCACAATGGCACACTAACTGTGGTATTTCCTTTCCCTTACTAAAAGTAATGATACACTATTCCTGTAACAACTACCTATAGAACATCTGTCCCCATACAAAAGACAGAAGATGGAAAAAGCCCTACTGAGACAAGTCTTTAATTGAATGAAAAAAATCTCCATAAAATATTTTCAAGAATGTTTCTACAAAACTAGTTGTCCTTTTTAGCTGACAGCAAAACAAACTCCAAGGACTTTTGGGGTGTTACTTTACTTTGGACTTAAATCAGGCATGGCCAACCCACAAGTTTCACAACAAAATCCTTGGGCAACTATGAGCCACAAGACATAGGACACAAACACAGTCAAGAGAATACTCTGAAAGGCTTGACTTTCTACCTGACACCAGATTTCTAGGGGTCTACCGCCTCAGTGTGTGTTTATCCTGAGGAGAGCAATGATGCTGAGCTCAGCATCCCCCACCCAAGCATCTGAGGTATGCAGCAGCAGCTCTGCATCCCCGCAGCCCTGAGACAGAGCACTGGTAAGTGAGCTGTACTTGAACCACAGAAGGCACAGGAGCTACAGTGTAGTCAGCATTCCTTTAAATAGTTGGACAGACTTTACAAGATCAGGATCATCAAGCTGCTGTAGAAGCTGTAGATAGACAAAAACCAGAGAAATAGAGCAGGGGGCAAGGAAGACCATCAGTGCCACAAGATGCCATTTATTGTCAACATGAAAACATTTCTGTCATTCTGCAAAAGACTGGATTTTCATTGCAAATAAACCCACACTTATTCATATTTATTATTATTGAACTTTTCAGGTCATACAGGCTAGAGGTGCAGTATAGAGATGAGTATACGTAGATATAAAATGGTAAAGAACATGACTGAATAACAGAAAAGAAATTTGCAGAAACTAAGTGGGATTATTTTCTTATTTGAATTATTTCAGGAGAGAACTGGGAACCACAAATGGAAGGAAGTATACCTGGCAGGAAAAAAAAAGATATTGTACTGTACTGTTTTGTGTTTGGTTTTTTAAAATGCTTGACAACTCAAGTGATTTTACCTCAGTTTTTAGGTTTCAATATTATCTAATACATTTGCTATGACTTTCTTGCAACATTTAAAATTACTCCAGTTCAAGCAGGCCACTATGCCCCATGCTGTATCCCAGCAGTCTTCAGTAATTTGCTTCCTTCTGGGACCAAGCTCTATCTTTCTCCTATGAGAAGCAAGTATGCTTTCACGCTCCTCCTGGTGAGCATTGCCCTGATCATGTGTTTCATGAGCTATGAACTGCATTTTGTCTCATTTGTTAAGCAACTCTTAATTAAGCAGGAATCAAAAGATGTTTGCTAGCAATATGATGCACTCTCTTGAACTGACTTTACTGAGGGCAAAATACTATCCCCTGTCTGGTTCTAAACATCCTTTCACAGGTCCAAGCTATGATTCCTCAGTTAGCTGATCAGAATAGGAGGTGATAGGTTTAGGGTGGGCCAGTAACTCCAAAGCTTTCAAGAGAACTATAAGTGGAGGAAAGAAGGTTTAAAATAAATGCTTAAAATTGCTAGGGAATACAACAGAAAAAATCAGAAGCAAAAGGTTGCAGAAGAAGTTTTACTGTTCTGCAAGGATACAGTGTTTAATTTAATCAGATTTTCTGCCCAGTACATTTCCATATGTCATTTAGCTTAAGTTCTCATACAGCTGACGAAAGAACGGTAGAGTAGAATCCCTGCCATACTGATGGAAAGACTAGAATCATCAAACTGGGTTGGCTTAGTGGTCCATGTCATCCAGTGTCCTGTCTCCAAGCAAAGCTTAAACTTGTTGAAAAGCATCATAAAGAAGAGCTACTCACAAATAACACAGAACAACTGTGTGAGTACCACTAATCTTTCATCAAAAAGAGGAGGAGGGAGCAGAACTGCTCAGCCTTAAATCCACTGGTAATCCTGCCATACCTGAGCTCATGGCAGGAAATACATTACACTGAAACGAGAACCCAGGCAGGAGAATGCCCTTAGTTCTCACTTCTCCTATGGTCAGTAAGCACTACCAGCAAGCACCAAACACAAATTTTGTTTACTCAGGGACAGTTCAAGTGCTTGTTACTATTCTCCAGGCTTGTCAATATTCTTCATAAGAGGGAAGAATAAGTCACGTATTTTCACTATGGATAGGATTTACGTATCTCTGCTTCATGATCATGAAGGATTGCCCTGCTGCCCCAGCAGCGCCCCCCAGCAGTCTGGGTGCTATTTAGGGAGAAGCTTTTTATGCAGCGCAGGTGCACATGGCCGTTTTCTGCAGTCCACTCCATCCTACTCCCTGGGGTCCAGAAGGGTCATACCAGGGATGTTAGTAGACACATCCATGCCTATTCTATTTAGAAATATTTATGACCCTGTTACCCAGGAACTTAAACTCTTTTTGAGGCTGCAGATATATCCACTTCCCAAAAATTCCAACAAGCTCCAGAATCCCTCCCAGCGTTGGAAAGTGCTTTCTTTCATCTGTCTTGAAGTCACTTTCTACTAGCTTCATGGAGCACCCTGGAGTTATTGTATTGCAGGACCAGAGAGAGAGCATTGCTTGTGAAAGTCAGACAATTAGACTGCACTTAAATGAAGTTAGACAATGGTTCTCCTAGCTCTTCCCTGTAGGAAGCTCAAGACTGTCTCACAGAACACAAATACAAGAAAGCCAACCCAAACCTTGGTGCCATATGCAATTTCTCTAGATTGCTGATTGATACAACAAAATGAAAATGGAGGATGGGAATGTATCCTACCTGGGAAAAAAAAAAAATCTACTGCTCCCTTCATTTTACAGTCCTGACTTCACAGGAAGTTGCTCTTCTGCAAAATCCTCCACATAAAACTTTACTTGATTGTATACTTTACTCATTGCAGAAGGAGATCAATTACACCCTCTAAACAACACCATCAAGTTTCTCTTGCAACTATATACGAAAAGGAAAAACTGGTGCTAGAAACCTAAAACGACACCTAATTTTTTCCTGTGCCTGCTTTCAAAGTACACAGCAATTCCTCTGCACAGCCCACCACACAATACCTGAAAAGTCATTTTAACATCAAAAAAAGAGCAAAGGTAGATCCAAAAGTTATAATCAACTAAGTAGATGGGTGCTCTGACAACTGTGGTATGGACAGATCTCAGCTGCCACTAGCTCCTGCTGACTTCTGCCATTCAGTGTGAAATCTACTGGAGATTTAGGATTCAGCTGCAGCATGAGGATTGCAGATGTTCCTGTCTGGGAGAACTGCATCTTTTAATTCAGGTTTCTTTTCACAGTTCCAGTCTATCCCGGTACAAATCCAAGAAATACACACCGAGAAACTGAAAGCTGCAGCTTCTAATGTCATAAGTTGGATGAATAAATTTAAGAGGCGCGAATACTTCTCCATTGATCTTAAAGATAAATGTTTGTGTCTCCCCTTCCAACAAGGCTGAACAGGAAGTGGCTTTCTCAGCTCATTAAACTGGGGGTTTACACTAGAGTATTACTGAATAACAAGTGAAAACAGGGAACTTCAACCACTGGAGAATGAAGGAAAAGCAGCCAGTAGAGTAAACAGTTCCAGTTAGGTTACTAACATGCTCATACAGGACCTAGTCCCGTCCAAATGTGAAATTAAGACTGGGAGTTTGGACTAGGATCATTTAAATCTCTGCTGAGTGCTCTGGACATCTAATTATTTGCTATGACAGGAGACAGATGCTCTCATTTTGTTCACATAATAGAATTTTTCCTTGATGTTAATCAAAACTCTGTAAGTTTCCATGCAAAGTCTCTGTTTTGACTTATTACAAATAAACTTTTAAAATATCACCTACCTCTAAATATCAAATTAGGGCCAAAAATCATAAAGCTCTTAAACAGTTAAAAACAAGTAGAAAAACAAATCATACAAATCCACATGCAGCTACTTTTGAAGATAGAGGATAGCACATACAAGATCTCTTTCTCAGACTTAGCACAGCTGTTGCAATGGAATAATAAAAATAATGGAATAATAATAAAAAAACCTGCTGAAAAATATATAGGGTTAAGTTTTATATAGGGTTAAGTTTGTAGATGGATTTTAAGATGTTTATTCATGCAACAAATGCGCTAACAAATCAGGCATTTTGTTGTTGACCACTAAATTGCCCTAATTTCTAGTTGTCCTCCATAAAAGTCAATGTCAGAAAATTTACCAGTGCTGAACAGCATAGGTGAATTCTGGAGCACAATTTGTTCAACAAAATCAACACCTCAACAGTACTAAGCTGTAATGCTCTTTGAAGGACACAAAGAATTTCAAGAACTACAGGAGATGAAGCAGTGTTAGAGAAAACACAACAAAAATAGATGTGATGGGAATTCTGGTAGATCAACAAAGGAACGGCAAAGCAAACAGTTAAGGACTCAGAAAAATAAAAAAGTATCAGCAGCAAAAAGCATCAGAAGGAAGCAAACACACAAAGGAAAGAGGGTAAGAGAGAAGATCGAGTGGGAGAAAGAGATGAGAAAGTAAGTGTGTCTTTAGCATAGAAAATGGGAAAACCCAGAAAAGAGATTATTATACAAGGGAAAACAATGCAGAAGCTGGGGAAAGATAACCAAAAAAACAAAGGGAGCACTAATATATCTAAATATATTAAAAAGAAAATCTATAAGACTTTCACAAAAAAGACATTCTCTATCTCTACTAATCCTATAAATAATACTTCATAAAAATTGTAAAGAGTCTTTGCAAATGTGAATAGAGTTGTCAAGACATAAAATGAGTGACGAGAAAATGGGTAAGATATGGAAAGAAAAAAATTGTTTCAAGTATTGCATCAGAGCATATTATGCAAAGAGGGAGTATTTTCCTTTCCCTATAGGCTAAAAGTTATGATTCTCACCATTTAGGTGTCTGAATATTGGGTCCTTGAGGTTACAGCAGGAGGCAGTAGATGTAGACTACTGTAACATTACAAACTGTAGTACCTGTCGTTAATCCACAGCACATAGCGTGCTGCAGGAAGAGGAAAGAAATCTGAATTTTGAAGCAGGACCCTAGAATCACGTTGCAATAACTGCTAATGAAGCTATCTTCTTTAGCAACACAGCAAGGAGACCCGCGGGTTGAAATGAAAACAGGTTTAATGGAACAGCCAAACTAATACCAAATGCCAGTATAAAGTACAACAAAGTTATACTCAGCCCAGTGAAGGTACCGCAGTCCTCAGGGGAAGGAAGAGCAGCAGGATCCTGAAGGGAAAGCTCCCCACTCCTCAGCAAACTTTCCCCTTTATAATGAGGGTGACATTTATGGTCCGTGACACACCTGTGAGCCAGCTGCCCTGGCTGACTGGAAACTGCTCATGACCTGCAGACCAGGGCAGGACTGGGATTCTGCCCAGCAAAACCAGGACACCAAGGATGATTCAACCCTGCTAAACAAGATCCAGGCTCATTTCTGCAGGAGGAAATCCCCAAGTTCCTCTGCACAGTAGAGAAAAGGTGTAAAAATTGGTAATATTGATAAGGCATGGGTAAGAAGAGAGCATGAAACTGGATGATTGCTGATACACAGGATTGCCAATGACTAGAGGCAACCCATGTTGGATCAGACCATCTTTTCTGAGGTCTCATCACTGACACGTACCAGCAGCAGATAATAAGGAAAGAATGCAAGCACAGAGGATACACTGATACTTCTCTATATGTATTTAAAGCAATGATCTATGGCTCAATCTTTTTGCTTAATAGCACCCAAAGCATTTTCCTTTAATTTGTCTGAGGCTTGCTCAGCAAAAATATCCTTATTTTCATATGCATATAACGTGCTAATCAGGTATAAAACATAACGTGATTCTACTCAATGGCAAGCTATGCAAGGCTCCTTGCATGGCCTCCACAGGTAGCTCCTGTCTTCTCACAGAAAGTCAATCTTTGTGCTGATTCTACATTTTATTTTGTGGGATAATTTACACCCTCTCACAGTTGAGGTCTGTTTCTCAAAGGAGCAATTATTTTATTATCACATATATTTTATCAATTATTTATTTAGAAATAAAAATTACACCATATAAGTGTTCTTATTACACTTTGGTGGAAAAGGGGTAAAAAAATTGTGTTTGAATGGTCAAATTGTTTGATCTTTTATTTCCTTACAAAATCTTGTTTTGTGTTACACAGTGATTAATATTAAATGACACTTAAATACATCAAAACACAGTAGCATGGCCTGTTCTGTATTTTTTCCTGTGTTCAGACTAACTCTAAACCAGTTGCACATGTTTAGGCAGACGTCTCACACTGTAGTCATTCCCAAAGAAAGCCTGAACGTGCTGCAAACTGGCAAGGGGGATGAGATGCCTGGATAAGTAACCCTGTTTGCATGCAATCACTGAAGTTAAGGGAAATAAGCAGCTTTATTTTAATCAGGAAACTTTAAAAGTATAGACAGCGTGAATATATTTATCAGATCCCTTTGATGAGTCCCAGAGACAGAGAATTACTTCACTGAAAGAACAAGTAAGTCCTTGATGCTAATAGTGCATCATGTTAACAAAAATTAATTTTCATGCTTACAGGAAGCCTGCTACACGAACTGTTGGCACCAAAGAGATTGCAAGCACCATGAGAACATTATAGTTCTCTAGAAGGCAGTTTTCTCAGATTACATCTGGCCAGCACTGGACTCTGAGTGGTATTATTATACCTACTTATTCTGAGCATGTTGATTCTGAAATAGCAACTCACAGGAAACTTCGTGTTTCATGTATTTTCTGTGGTATTTTGCTTTTTAAATATTGTGAGACTGCTATGTTCTGTCATTGCTAGGTGGAAACAGTCCTGGTTTTCCATTTCAAGTGATGTGGGATTATTTTTAAAAAAATTTGAATAGAAAATACTAATAAAAAAAATCAAACTCTCTCAAGTTTTCTGCGCCAGAGGTTTCCACTGATGTAGAACTTCCTTCCCCTTCTTCCCCACCTTTTAGTTTTAAAACTGGGGGTGGGGGGGTGTCTTCCAGGGAAAGCAGAAAGCATTTCCACGCTAGCTTTCACAATCCCTCAAGCAGGACAGGGAATTTCCACGGCCAGCACTACAGGGATAGTGTCCTGCATAACCTACGGCAGAGGTTAAACTGCCCCTACTGACTGAAATCCATACCTTTCCTCTCCAGTCCCCCAGGCTCTGCACTGAGGTCAGCTTCCAGTGACTGGAGGGTCTTGGCTCCCCAATGCTTATAAACAGAAGGGAAGAGAGGAGGCTGGCATTTGGGTTGCAGACAAAAGAGTCACTTGGTACTTCTTTAAAGGCAAGAGACCTTCCAAAATATTTCAGCTTCGTGCAATTGCTTTGTGAGTTTGAACTTCAAAACAAACATTCAAATGGAAAAAATGGAAGCTATCCGGGGGAAATGTCACCCTATACACACTCTTGTGCACTTATTTGCGCGCCTCAAACATCTTACACAAGCTGTTGCCAGATGGGCTCACAGGCTGCAAGATCTTTTGTCTGACCTGTTCTCATGTGCTTTTCCACGAATACTGCCATCTAACAGATGCAAAAATATTTACATCAGAGCTGATGGATGAGGCAGTGGAAGATAAGTGCTGTGTGACAAAACTGCCCTGCCTCCCTGGCAGATGGAGCAGCCTCCTTTGCACCCGTGCAAGTCCTGTGTGCTGGGACTGTCTGACTAGGCACAACTTAGCATCTTCTGCATGCCAAGAGGGACAATAAAAGCAGCCTTAAGTGGATAACTAGTGTTTTTGTAAAGATGAGCACCGTTTAGGCAAGCTCGCATGAAAGAATCTAAAAGATTGAGGAGATGTGTTTGCCAGGGATGCTCACTGCAGACTACATGCAGTGACTATGCAGACAGCAACCACATTCCCAGCACAGCTCACCTGACACGGAATCGCATCTCATTCTCTATCAGGAGAATGGGATTTCCAGAATACATACAGAATAAAATTGCCAAACATTAGATAAACAGATCTAAGTTTCATAGTCTCGGCAAAACGTCAGGTGCAACTGCAGCAGCACAGGGGCTGTGCACACCCGGGGTGGGAGCCAGCACATTACACTAGGCAGCCTTGCCCCCGCGTGGGAGGCAGCCCCTTGCCTCTGTGTGGGAGGCAGCGCCGCAAGGTGCACACTCAGCCTGGAAACAACTTTGAGCTTCTGGAAGCGCGCTCTGCCCCTGGCAGAGTGATGAGCCCAGACTAAATAGCCCAAGCCATTTCCCCGCCCTGGAAAAAGCACTTGCTTCAGCTCCAAGCTGAGGTGCGTGCGTTTGTGGGGGTTTCGAGTTATGAGCTACCCCTGTGGCTATTGACATACAGTGACAAACTTTCTATTGGCACATCAAGCAACTTTGCTGAATTAGCAGATGAGCAGAAAATTCATGCCAGATAACACTCATGGTCAAAGATGGGGACAAGTCTCAAGACCCTTCTCACTAAGAAACTGTTTCACATTAAAGACATTTTTAAGGATGTGCTTCCCAGTGATCCAGAAAACCTGCAACACAGGGAATACCTGGGACCTGATGGTGCCAGACCACTGCAACAAAATATTTATAGGAGAATATCCTTAGCTCTATGCCCTCACCAGGAAAAGAGTATACATTGCAGCCACATAGCAGTTAAGTATTTGCCATGTTCAACGGCAATTGACAATCCAGGCAAGGTTCATTGCATGTAGGACCCTTCTCATTATCCCACCTAACCAGCAGAGGATACACATGCCCTACAAACATTTTACAGCAAGTGTATGAAGTGAATGTCTGTGAAGAAAAAGCCCAAGACAGTAAGTGTCAATTGCGAACAAAAAAAAACAAAACCCAACAAACCCTCCAAATGAAGTCTCTACTCAAAAGAATTGTACGTGACAGAATACAGAGCATGTTATCACTGATACAGTGTCCCTCTCCTATGGGCACTGTACAGCTATATCCTTTATTTTTGACAATATTATTCTTAATATATGTATTAGAAATAACCTTTCCTTGCAATATATTCCTGCACCTTTCTGTTCAAGACCTACATCAACATCGAGGCATGATAGGAAAACACAAAATTAGCTATTAAAATATTAAATTAAAATAATTAAAAATACTAAAATATAAAAATATTTGGTAGATAGGAGAATAACGGCATACAATAGAGATAAAGGAAGAGTATTATCTCTGATTTCTACATCTGAGGGTTTTTCTTGCTACACACCTGTGCTTGTCAGAAGACACTGAGGTTCCAGACCAAGGAGAACACCACAAAGTCTTGCTTATAATCACCATTTAATTTACTGTGTAATTATTTGTGCATGGGTTGCTGGGTACCATTGTTGAAAATCTTATCTTTAGACCAGACCATTTATCAAGTGTAATTAATGTGTCAGACTTCAGTTTGAAAACCTTGCACTGATAATACTAATTTCTCTATACTACTGAGTTTATCCACATCAAGTTTAGCAGAAGTGTCAGTGTTAACACTGAAAATAGAATAGGTTGGATCTTCTTTTTCCGGCTCAGTCTCCATATTTTACAGACAGTACCCGGCAAAACCAAAACAAAACAGTGCCCATACTGTTTTACTTTGCATGAACCCAAACAGACTACAGAATGAAGTAAAAAACTCAGAGGTGGGATTTTAAATAAAAGGCAGTTATCTCAAAGGAGTGTTAATAAATCACTGCAGAAGCCTGTACTTATTTCAGTTTTCATTCTTATTCCTGAGATCCTGATTCAGACAGACATAAAATAGCTAAAATTTGGGCAAAACCTTGAATGTTCTTTACCATTAGGATGCCATTCCCACATGGCATTAATCTGTCTTGAAACCAAGCAGAAGTCAAAGACTGCAAGCCATGGAAAGCTACCTAATGTCACTGAAAGGTTTGGCATCAAAGCAGAGCTCTACAAAAGCTTACAGACAAAACTGGTCTTTATTTCATGAATGCTGACTTGTGAAATAGAATAGAATAAATTCCTCAAACTCCTTTTCCTTTCAGAAGTAGGGTTTCCAATAACACTAATATAAAATACCGACAGTTAATATTTTCCCTGGTGATCTGAGAAGCCCTTTGTCATATTACTGTCAGCAGCTGCAGCTGTCTCCAGAAGCAATCAATAACTGGGAAAACATCCTCACCTGTATTTTTTTCTTTAGCAAAAGCAGTGTGATTTGAGTGGAGCACAACTAGACAAACACTCTAACAAGGAAGAAATTATTCCTACTGTGCTTAGAGGAGCACACTAGCCTCAAAAAAAGGTGGGGAATGGCCCTAAGAAAGCCAGTTCTGCAGTCAGAATCATGCTCTGAAGATCAGAGATTGATGTCCCAAACATGGGAAGTTGAAGCCAAGCTGTTAAGAACCCTTTCCTTGACAGGGTGAGCAGCATCATACAGACTCAGCTCACAGTGCTTTCTAGCACCAGTGCTCACATCTAGACAAATCCCACTCACCTCGAGAGAACTCAAAGTCATCTGCGAATTGGAATTTACTGCAGAATCACAACTGGGTAATAACTAACTTCTATTCCTTTTCTTGTCAAGCCGTTTTTCTTTCGAAAAGGAAAGAGTTGTTTTTAAACACCATTTCTTATTTCTCATTATATGAGCTATTTTAAATAGATCAATCAGCTATTTGCACTGTCTTCTACTGTAGAAAATGTCCACAGGTATGATTCATTGAAAAGCAAAACTTACTATTACCTATTAGCAACTTAGTGCTAAGGGGGAAAATTTTTCTCTCCACGTAATGTCCTTGATGTCAATTTCATTAACTGCTGATTAATAAATTTTATTATAGAAAATTTGATTTCCCTGTGTAAATTTACATTTAAACTCTGTTCTAGCTTATTTGTGAAACAAATATTTTTATTTTTCAACCATAAAAAAAATAACAGAGCAATCATATAAAAAAAGTTGTGCGAAACATTAAACAGTACATTAAGAAAAATTATTATAATGCTGGAGAAATACATATACATAATATAGCTTGTGATACCACACAAACTGGCAATAAAAGACTAGCAGTCTTGGCCAAATACTTCCATCTTGTAACTTTAGCTCTGAAAGCAGATCAAAGGCTAACTCAAAGTCATCTCAAAAAAAAGGGATCTTAATTTTAATGACTAAAGTTCATGCTTAAAAATACACAGATCTGGGTAATATTTAACGGAATGTGAAATGTTGTATCACTACTTGTCTCTGCATTTATATTATACAAGCTGTGATGTATTCAGGAAATGTTTAAGTAGGTTTTCACATAATAATAGTTTATCTCATTTCAAATCTTAATTGGTTAGTATCAAAGTATATCTCCTCTTTCCATTTCCAAAATTAATATTAACTATAGATTAAACCTATTATCCAGGATTATATGTCCTGTGTAACAGTAATAAAAGTTATTCTCAACTCTGGTTTAGTAAAGTCAACTTGTAATTGCATTTCTTTGTAAGGTACAGTGGACTAAAGACTCCCCCTTTCTACCACCTCCATCATAAAAACCCCCACTTATTTATCCAGACTTGGAAAATAGAGCTCTTAAATGCCTGAGCTTGGACAGTAATTGTGTCTCGCTCCCTTCATGTACATAAGACATCTTCCAAAAACTTGTCTCCCACCTCAGGAATCTAGAGGAGTGGCACTTTTGAAAAGGTGCTTAAGAAATGGGGCTTTTCCGCCATAACTAGTTTTCTCTAATTAGGATAGGAAGATGTTAACCATTTCAGGGTATGTACTCCTGGTTTTAGTTACAGTTGTCAGGCTCAAAAGCAGCTGCGTACTTTCCCTTAAGACCTGGACTACCAAAGAATATGCAGCAGTTTGCATTAACAACAATATCTTATTAATAATATAAAAAATGATAATGCAGTTATGATTCTCATCCCTACAGTAGAGAGAGAAAACTTTATCATCCAAAGCACAATGTGTGCAACTTAAAATCTGTGGTAGCACATGATGGCAATATCTAAAAAAAAAAAAAAGAACCACCCTAAAATTTTGATCATA
Source organism: Bucorvus abyssinicus (assembly GCA_009769605.1). Lineage (NCBI taxonomy): Eukaryota > Metazoa > Chordata > Aves > Bucerotiformes > Bucorvidae > Bucorvus > Bucorvus abyssinicus. The sequence goes on from CM020025.1 coordinate 80,167,648, forward strand.
GGTTTGAGCACGTATTTGTAAGACAAGTCATTTCAAACAAAAGCTATTACAGCTTTTGAGTAGGAAGTGATCAGGCCTATGGTTACAGAGCAGAATGACAGGTTTATTCTCTGCACTTGTTTCCCTAGGACTAATCTGAGGAAAGACTGAAACTACATATGGAACTATGGGATAAGAAAATGGTTAAGAACAGCAGTAAAAGAAAAAATTAAAATACATTGGTTTGCCCTGCTCCTCTTTCACATTTAAACACACACCTGCAATCCTACCAAGATAAAGTAAAAGAAATGAAGCTGATTCAGAAAACTCAGTTCCTCAGGTCTGAGGCACTACTTAAGGGAACTGCAGCAGTAGAGAAATGCAACCTTCATTCCTTCCAATGCTTTGGCTTCTTAGAGTATCACATATATAAAATGACCATGGAAGTAAGCCTCTATTGCTGGGAAAGTTCAAAACATAAGTTTATATCCAAGAAAAAGGAATATATAAAAAGGGACTAAGGTAATCTGATCACCTCTGAAGAAAGAAAAAAAGAGTAGAGTGATGAGGGACAAGAAAAAAATGCAACAACTCTCAGATTTCCAAGAAACACCAGCAGACATCTCGACAGTATCACTAGATTATGTGTGCAGAAACTCTGAACTTTCCACTTCTATTGCAGTCAGCTGGAGGCTTGCCATCCACCTCCAGTGAGGATGCTATTCCAAGCCCCATCCCTTTTTTCTCACTTCCTGTGAAAATTCACTCAAAATTCAGAAAATGGCACAGTGTCACAGCTATAAGAGAAGATGGACACTTCACAAGTGTTTACAGCTGTCAAAAAAAGGTAGCATGAGATCAACTGTGAAAGTCATGCAACCTGAATTAATTATTTTTTATATAATTTTGTAGATTTTTCAAGGAAAAATGTGGACATTTGGGAATTAGCTGTACCAGTAGTGCTATTTGCTGCATTCCTAAAACACTTAATGCTATATGTCCAACAAAACCAGTTTATTTTAAATTGAAGCAGATTCATACATAATGTGATTTTTCAGACTGATATAGATTGCATTTTAGTGAATTCAGATAACTAGTGGAGCATAACAGCTGAAATTCATTCCCTATGCATAGCAACAGAGGGAGAATAGCAGTTTGATGTGAGCTGTTTCCACTAAAGAAAGGAAAATTATATGGACTTAATCTGTATTTTTTCTGCTGAAAATGGATATCAGCTAATCCTCTGTATTTTACAGCGTAAATGAATGCCTTCAGCATGAGCCACTATTTCTTCCTTGTTCTTCTTTAACAGACTTCAGCCAAAGTCACCTTCAGATTCACTTCTCTGAGTATGTGTTATAGACAACTTCTGGTCCACAGATAAGCCCTTCATTTTTACTGTGCTGGGTTGCTTAGTATAAATCTTATGTACTCTAACAGAAAAAACACAATTTACAACTAGTACATAATTAGTGAAGGAAGAAATACTTGCCTTTAGAAATAGGCAATAATACAACAGTCTGCATGAAGTGGTACATTTGTGTTATTTTCCAGAAGTATGCAGAATTGGACTCCATCACATCTCTTACGCTGAACACCCATAATATTCCTAACATTCAGAACTAGTTTGGAATTCTCCAAACAAGCTAAAATATTGACATAGACTGAATTCTTAAAAACACTCCCTGAGTAGTATGGCTTGAGCTCATTAAAGTAGCCACCAGAAGGAGACAATTAACATGCCAAATGCAGAGACAATTTAACTATTGTCTGTGCAAAACTATTTGCATATGTCTATGTGAGACCCTGAGGAGTCTATGCTGAGGCAGGTTTGAAAGGCCATATTTATTCTGCTCAACAACGCTGATTTTTTGCTATGTTAAAAAAAGCAAGTGTCTTACATGCTTGCAGTGGATACATACTCCAGATTGATCTCTTGAAAAAGTCCTTTCATGCAGTATTTCATTTATTAGTACCAGAGTTCTACATAGAATCCTAAAAAAGAAGTACCTGTCTTATTTTACTTCGTGGTCAGGGTTGCAATCCTGTCCTTGTAAGCCATCACCTGAAAAAAAACAACCCTTCCCTTTATTTTGCTCAGCAAAGCATCCCACACCACTCCTGTTTCCATGAGAAACCATATACACAGTCCTTTGAGACTGGAATTCCTGGGTTTCCACCAAAACGTCTACTGTAAGCTATGTTAACTATATCTCTTTAGTCTAATTTCAAATCTATTCTACAGGCAAACTCTGAGGAAAACCATGAAATTACGTGAGTGACTTCATTACACGCCTTTGCAGGCTGTTTCAGGTGAAAGCCTCAGATACTTCCACTGTTAAACATCACCAGTAAATTTTATGACTTGCAGTGGCAAAAATGTTCATTAGAGATTGTTGATTGCAAACACGAGAAGTAGCTATAGACCACAATTTTCAAAGATGCTAGAGGAAGGGCCAACTTTAAAGGATTTAATTTTCTAGAGAAAAAAAACCACTCTGCAGGCATCCCTTGAAAAGCTGTGCTCTTTTCAGATGTTATGACTTGAGCAATCAGAAACTAAGTGGCACCAAAACACAGTTTTCAAAAGCAAGTGCGATTTTGACACTGGGGAAATCTATCCAACCTTGGTAGCAGATCGCCAAGATGTTAAGGGGGAGGCAGGATAATCTGGGGTTTGACTTTGACTCTTTTTTTTTTTGGAGAGAGAGAAACTAGAAAAGACATTTCATTCTTGTTTTCATTTTATGCCTTTCAAGTTACGAAAAACAGAAACTACACTTATTTAAAATTTCAAATAACCTTCCAATCTCCAACAGGGAATGTCATCCACAATCGTTTGCATATCTATCCATATTGCATGCTCACTGCTACCTCAGGCAACTCACAATCCAGCGATTTTCTGGAGATAGCTATAGGAAAGAGATTCAGCCCACCAACTGGGAGCAGCTTTACACTCTCTGTCCCTAGCGATCTCATGTAAGCTTAGAAATCTGCAGCCAGTCACCATAACATTCATACTTCCCTGTTTGACGAAGTGTAAATTTTCTTATCTGGAAAGATGTTCTCATCCAAGTCAAGTGGCTGTTCCTGTGCTGATTCTACCATGACTGTTTTTAAAGGCTGCTGTATGTCAGCAATAGCCATGAAAATAACTTTCACTAGAAGAATGATGATTTTTGTTCCACATTCCCAGTTAGTTCACATAAATGCTTTATGGGTTTAAGTCCATTACAGTTTTAAGTTACAGAAGTAGGTCAAACACCTAATTTACACAGAAATAAAGAAGTCTAAATGCCTAATCTGCTTAGTTATTTTCTAAACCTCCCTTAACACCTATCTGCTTCTTTAGGCACCTAAGTACTACTTAGATGGACGAATGTTGTCACTTCTTTGCAAACAGGTCCCAGTAGCAAAACATAGGGTGCTAGACACTGCCAATTTTAAGGAAAAAAAAAAAAATCTTGATTTACTTCCTGACTCTCCAGCACATAGTTTTTTCATTTCACTTTTCAGGAAGTCAAATGACAAAGAGATCAAACAACTCTTTCAAGTCACATACTGAAGTATATCAGAGCTGAATATGAACCTGACTACTCTCAAGTGCACATTACGCCCGAGGCAGCCATCGAGTTTTCCTCAACGTAATTTTTGATAAGGAGTGAATCCAACAGAAAAACCCAGTTAAACTCCAAAATCAGTCATGTGCAATATCCTATTGCATTACCAAGATGATGTAATTACAAGTAGCATTCAATTCACATGCTGGTTGAGCATTAATTATAGTTCACTACAGTTTGGAAAAAACACCAAGCTTCATTAGATTGAAAATGGATATCAAGGGGCTTGATTGCAACTCATTTTATTTACTGCCTTTACAACTGCTTTTAAAAGGAGTCTGGCTTACTAAAACTGGGGCATTTCTCTATCTTCATACTCAGCATAGAGCTTGTTTGATATTCCACATATACTTTCTTTTAAGGTTTAAAATCAGTTTTCACTGAATGCAAGTTTCCAGAAATAAAAGCCACCCTCTCTCCAGCAGGTACATAAAACTTGTCAATAAAATTGTTTCACAGACACTTTGTACGTCTTTTTTCCTGAGCAAGCTGGGGTTTGCTTTGGACAGCATCTCTACTGTCACAGATTTTCCAATAAGGTACTGGGGTAGAGGACATTTCATAGATATTAAGGGAAACAATGGTTTTTTGAGGCACAAACTTGTAATGCATGAGGAAGTTTCAGCTCTCCTTGACTACAGTTTACCTTATACTAGGTTAGAGTTCCCTAAACTTCACGAAACTTTGTTTTCCAGTGTGAGAATTCCCATGAAAATGTAACATTACATTATCTGTTACATGGATCCAAAATATAGTCAACCCATAAAGGCCAGAGTGGCTGCACATCATACCATTTCTCTGTTTCCACCCTCAGTAAAGTATGTTAATACAAATCCAAAGCAATCTGTATTTTAAGAATTTTATAGATGTAAGCATTGAAAATGCAAAACCAAGGAAATATCAGTGCTTTGTTCTCTTAGTACTTTGGCACCTGGAGAGTGAATTTAAGGCTATGCACTGCAAACAATTTCTTTCAAATATAATGTGGAGCTGTAAAATTCTTTCAGAATCAAACTGCAGCATAGCAGCAAGTACACTTAAAGCAGTAGGTACTACTAGTAACAATAACAAGATGGACTCAAGTCTAAATTTCTCTTACTATTTCTAGTATAACAGCTTTCCGATACATGGATAGCACTGAAGAAATTATTCCTTTATAGTTAAATAGCAAAGAAACAAAATTAAGATTTTCTGGGCTTGTTCTCTGCATAAGATTCAGTTTATACAGCAACATATAATGGCTTCATACAGAAATGATTTCTTGTCATTAAAGATGATGCTTTAGCCTTATTCTTAACACTCTACTCAGCTGATTTGAGTTGCATTTTCTTTGCATTTATAAAAGCCATCACAAAGTGCTCATCCCCTTTTTGAAAAAAAAAAAACCCACCTTCCATTTTAATTGTGACATTTGTCTCCACTATCCCTGTCAAACACTGATTCAAACACTAGTAAGTTATCATTTTAACACTGAATAGGCTTTTGCAATCATTTCATTTCTTCAGTTTGAGCAAGGGTTTTGGAGTCTTGAGGTTTTTTAAATCTCTTCTTTCTTCTGCAATCAGATTTTTCATCATCTTTGATGAAGAGACAACAGCCAGCTGTTATCATCTCCTGTAACATGCAAGTGGCTTATTCTTCTAAAGGAACCTACACTAGATTGCATTCAGATGGAACTCAAAACCACAATGATGAGCTACCTGATGAAAGTGCACCTGAACCACATTACTGGATGTTTAAAAGCACTAGTCTGCAAAGAATTCCAAGCCTTACACAGTGAACAAAGACCTTCTTTAACAAGGCTGTGTGGTAAATTTCAATGGAACTAAAAAAAACAACTGGTTTGAGGCAAAGCTCAGAGTAAGCCAAGACCTTAAATGATCAGAGATTTTCTTCACCTTTTTTCTTAAACAACATGTTGAGAAAGCTAAACAAATTAAGATTTTAGCCTCTTAGTTTTTGTAGGTGACATTATCTAACTGACAGCTATTTAATTCTATGACAATACCTTTCACTAGCTCAAAAGACATGCTGAATAGATCTGAACTTAAAATAAATGCCAACATAACAAAGTGGATGTCCCAGAAAACAGGACAGTAAGTAGCAGTGGTGAAATCAGAGTGTGGTAGAGTTTTACCTGTGTCTACAGAGCTTCATCCATGCCAATGGTTGCATTCACACTGATGTTAAGGAAGGTAAGCCTTAACCATACATACTGTAGAAAAAGACCACAACTTTATCACACACACAATTGCAAGCTTCCAACACCAGTACCATTCTATGGACTGGAAGCATCAATGCACAATGAAACATGTGGAAAATAGTAGGTAGGAGAGGGCAGTTCTTTGAAAGGTAGTGCACACAAAAATGGGAATGCTTACAGGAAGTTAAGATGTTTTTAATAAAAAGTTAGGCTTTGCAATCCAGATGTGGGATGAGCTGAATTTGAAAGAATTTTCCTTGGGGAAAAACTACAGAGTACAGCAGAAAAAGTGGCAAAGAAAGAAATTATTCCAGTTTAACATGGAAGCTGTTTAGACTAAATGAGTGAGTCTAGACCAGGTGAGCGTAATGGAAGATCAGTCCTCTGAGTAGAATGGGTGAATGGCAGCTGTTTTCTGAAGGTTTTCCTGACAGCAAATCCCTGGTATGCAGTAAAAAAATAAACAAAAAATTAGCACCAAGTCAGTCCTTGGCCATAAAAAAAGCTAACAGCATATCCATGTGGAATATGCAAAGATGGTCTGAAGTATTTTCCCTAATAGGAAAAGGGGGGCAGTTCACCTAGTTGGTAAGCTATCCATGTTTGGTTTGACTCAGGAGGGCACACTGTACCTTTAAAAATTATCCTTTATTACACAGAGGATGCATAGTTCATTTTTAGAGACGCCTTCTACAGCTTTGTTCTAAATAAAGTATTTTTTCCTTCAAAAGCCAAGGAAAAGAAAGCCTCACTAAAGCAAAAAATAAAAGTGTAGTTTAATAAACATGGATCTTTATCTCCACATACAAGTCATACTACCAATAGTAATTTTTTAAAACAAGTAGACTCCTTTATTTCATGGCAAATCTCTTCTAAATATGAGTCTTCGTGTAAGAAAAAGTGGTTTATAAAGAAGTCATCTAATGTTCCTATTTATGAAAAATCTCATACTGCAGCTTTGTTTTGTTGGCCTTGAGTAGATTATATTTCCTAACTTTGAAAAATTAGTCTAAATATAGGTGCGTATATAATAGGTAACCGAAACACTACCTCTATGCTTGCCTCATAAATCTTCCGCTAAAGACAAAAAATTGAGAAATTACTAAAAGAGCCGCTGTGGGAAGTTTCTAACCTTATTTATAGAGTTTAAGTAATCTTTCAGCCTTAGATGGACAAATTCAGGCTAAAAAGTACGTCATTCTCTACTGACTTCTTCCAAGAGCACTACACTAAAGCAAAGCATGTCCTGTGTGTCAGAGGCAGGAACTTTGAATCTGGGCAGCAAGGCTGGCGTCCACATCCAGTCCAAACCAAACCTTTAAGCCATGAGAGATTTTCCTCACATGACTGAGGCAGTCTCTCCACTTTTATTGTCCTTTTCACTAAAATTGCTGTATTTTTGTTTTTCACCCCTGCAAGTTTTGTACAAGAAAGCACATGAAACTGAGAAGAACTTTACCAAGGCCCTCCCATGTGTACATTCATCTATCTATATGCACAGAATTCTTCTGTTTGTATACAGAGTTGTCTGTACTAAGCTCGTTATTAGATTTTACAACTTTGACACACAAGATGAAATGGCATTTTAACAAAGTGTATTTAGTTGAACAAGAGTGCCCAAGACTCTTTTCAATGCTAGGTATATGTACCTACTATCTGAGCCTAATTTAAATCCTTCATTTCCCAACAAATTACTGCCAGAACTACAGTATATTACATTGAAGCATTCACACTATGGGTTAGCACAATCTAGTTTAGATTCCAAGGCTGTTCCCTTTAATCGGAGTTTAAATTTAATCTGATTGTCTCTTCCCCTCCTGAAGGAAGAAAACGTGGATCATAACAAGCATTAAATCCCAAGAACGGGACAAAAGAAACAGAGTCAGTCTTTAAAAAAGCAAAGAGCTTTCTGTTAGAATCATAGAATCATTTTGGTTGGAAAAGATCTTTAGGATCCTCAAGTCCAACCATTAACTTAACACTGCCAAGTCTTCTAAACAATGTTCCTAAGCACAACATCTACGCATCTTCCAAATACGTCCAGGGATGGTGTCTCCACCACTTCCTTGGGCAGCCAGTTCCAATGCTTGGCAACCCTTTCTGTAAAGAAATTTTTCCTAATATCCAACCTAAATCTCCCCTGGCGCAACTTAAGGCCACCTCATCTCATCCTATCGCTTGTTACTTGGGAGAACAGACTGACCCCTACCTCACCACAACCTATTTTCAGGTAGCTGCAAAGTGTGATAAGGTCTCCCTTCAGTCTCCTTTTCTCCAGACTAAACAACCCCTGTTCCCTCAGCTGCTCCTCATAAGAGTTGTGCTCTAGACCCTTCACCAGCTTCATTGCCCTTCTTTGGATACACTCCAGCACCTCAACGTCCTTCTTGCAGTGAGGGGCCCCAAACTGGACACAGGACTCAAGGTGCAGCCTCACCAGTGCCGAGTACAGGGGGACAATCACTGCCCTGCTCCTGCTGGCCACACTATAGCTGATCCAAGCCAGGATGCTGTTGGCCTTCTTGGCCACCTGGGCACACTGCTGGCTCATATTCAGCTGGCTGTCAACAAACACCCCCAGGCCCTTTTCTGCTGGGCAGTTTCCAGCTACTCTTCCCCAAGCCAGTAGTGCTGCAGGGTGTTGTGACCCAAGTGCAGGACCTGGCACTTGACCTTGTTGAAACTCATACCACTGGCCTCAGCCCATTGATCCAGCCTGTCCAGATCTCTCTGCAGAGCCTTCCAGCCCTCAAGCGTATCAACACTCCTGCCCAACTTGGTGTTGTCTGTTGCCAGCACAAGTGCTGGAGTAAACTTGTCAAGTCTTCTTTCAGTGCAAATGCACACTATTTGGCTTGTACTTTGTCACTTGCAGTCATTTCTACTGTGTGCACATCAGCAAATAGCCCAACATCAGAAACCCATAGCTGACAATTATTTGTGACAGGCAGCATCAACTTTGACTAGTCTATTTTCAGATGGCTCTATTTGCCTGAGCATTGATACAATGCAATAAAATGATCAAAAAAAGGAGGAAACGTCAGTGTAAAGAGAAAGAGCACAGTACGTCCCAGTAAAGTCCAACATGCTAGCTGCATAATTTGCCCGCAGCTCTTATTTTCTTCGTGCAGCACCAAGAAATCAAGTTGGGACAGAATGCCACCTTTTTCACATATGGACTTCACTGCAGAAAAATTTGACAATCTTAGTGCTGTCATCAATGAATGATATTTAAATAAATATGAAAGGTATTGATATAAATAGTCCTGGCAGGCTGAGCACTACCTGATTCCAATTGCCAAAATAGTTATGCAGCAAATAACGAGAGCATCTAACAGTGAACGGGTAGCTAAAATAGCAAACCATAAATGTGTTCTTAAGAACTGGAATTAGCACATTAGTACTATTACATATACCGGGGTGACATGAAAAACCAACAAGGGGTAGGGCTCTTCTTTTTTGATGCCTTTTTCAATAAGTTCCTGCAATGTCATCTAACAGGAGCTTATAGTAAGGGTTGCATTCATTCTTCTGCCAGCAAACTTTGGTTTTGCCAGTGGAACAGATTACAATTGACAGGTGAGAAGAGCAATCCTTGTAACCATTGTACATCTGTGTAAATCAATTTTCTGTTGATTCTTAATTTAGTACTTCAGTGGTTTCCAGACCAACACAGCACCTGTTATACCTGAAATGCCCTTTACATTAATGAAGCAAGTCTTGCCCTTTGGGCTTATAAAGGCAGCTGACACAAAGGCACCAAGAGAGTCAGGAAAATGTCAACGTGACATCTGATTCTGTAATGACCAGAACATTACACTTGCCATTAACTACTGCATCCATCCTCCCTGCTATGAGCAACACCAAAAAACACCAGAAAGTACACATAAACTACATCAGCATGGGCACAGGGACCACAATCATTAAGCTATGGAAGACAGAAATAAAGCAGTGGAGTCATTATTTGTGCACAATCAGAGGAGCCTGTTGAAATTCTCATTTTAAAAGTCTGTGGTGAGAGGTTTTCCTTTGGGAGTGCATTCCAAGGACTCAGATTCTGCCCTTAAAGAGGCAAGTTGCCAACCAAACCATCCATATTGGAATCAATGTGGATGTAAATGCTGGAGATTATTTGGATTTTGGCCTCATATTTGATGCAAATATAGCTCTAAAAATAGACATCAGTTTGGACTCCTGCATATCAACAAACTAAAGAGAGGATTTAACAGGTGATTAAGAAAAAGCAGGGTCTGGTCTCATGTAAGATCCCTAGACATATTATACATTTAATAGACATATTTCCCACTGTTGGCTACCCTTTTATAATTCAAGCCTTAATATATAGCTTTTGCAAAATCTCTGTATTTATGTTCCGAATATTCCTAGAGGGTCACATGGACACCAGCCCATTAGAGCAAAAGAGGAGCTCCAGACCAGGATCGCTGAGTCTGAGGTCTGAACTAGCAGACAAGATTTTTAGAGGAATGGATACACAATAGTGGCTTTTCTTGGTTCTTTAACAGATCAGTATTTTGAAAGGGTTTTCAGGGTCATGTGAGCTCTAGAGGCAGTTCACATTCAAAATAAGTAATATCAGCCTGGCTTTTAAAGGGACATGAACTTCTATCCCAATCTCTAAAAACTCTTTCTTCCGGTGCCACTTTGACTTGTGGTTTTCCTGCTCCCTTTATGGATGTTGTGAAGTTTGATAAATGTTTACAAGGTTGGTGAATAGCTCATTCCTCTGAACCCTCATCAAATGATTTCTGAATCTTCATCAAATTCATGTTCAAAGGCTGAGTGTTCAGTGTTGGCTAGGATTCAGTGCATTACAAGGGAAATGATTTAGAATATTTAGAAGCATTTTAACAGTCTAGTAATTTCCTCTTAATGTGAAATCACAACTCCATCCAAGCTGTATGTCCTACTAATTAAAAGAAACAGGCACTGACTTTAACTCAGTCACTTCTACATTTGTGATGTCTCAGAGTACCTCACTTTGGAATTATTCAGTGCTGATAACACTACCTCAAAAAGTTTACATATTCCTTTTATATTCTCCCTTTGCAATAGTTTCTTGAAAAGCTTATTTCAAAATGGAACTGTTTCTATTATTGCATTTAATTTAATTAGAATATCTGCACTTGTGAAAAAGAAATATTAAACATGTACAGAGTTAGTTCTTGCTGTCAATACTTATAACTGACATGACTTTTGTTACTGCTCTATTTTTTTAAAAAAAATAAGAACTGGTACTGTCAATTTGAGAAACATGAAGTATAATGCACCTTGTTACCTACATGTATTTTCAAAGTAATTATTCCTAAAGCAGACTTGCATTGCCATTTAATCATGGGTGAGAGGCTTCCCAGAAGCTTCAGATAATTTATGAAAGAAACTCAGCATTTCTGCTTTAACATGTACCAAAGACAAGGAGGATTAGGAGCCAGAGTAGAATATCTGCACAATATAACACCATTGAGGAAAAATTATTAAACCTGACAGATTTCTTTGGCTTTAAGTCTTAATGTCAGGATAAAGACAAACTTTCAGGCAAGGATGCTCAATGAAAGGCTGCTATATGCAAATTTCAAATAGAAGTGTCCTGACTGTCCAAGCCATTGAATATTTGCAACTCTGAGGAGTTTCCTAGCTCAAAAGCTGCAAATGAGAGTTTTTACTTCTGAGAAAGGTTTTCCAGGAAAAGGCTCTATACAGTCCTTATTAAAAAGGAGTTGTATATGTGTGGTTTGTATTATCATAGCTCTCTTTATACATAAGATCTAAGGCAAACTGGCATCTTCAACTGGAGGAAAGATCAAGCCCATTGCAAATAATAGGGAAAAAAAAGCAGCAAAATTATAAACATAGCTTTGTGTTGGATGGTGAGGTTTAGCTAGCTGGACACAAACCTGTGCATTTTCTGTGAGCATCAAATGAATCCAGAAAAAACAAAGCCATGTATTTTACAGACCATGCAAAAAGGCTTTAAAACCATTATCAAGCCTTGAGACAAAGTTATCTGTGAATGGTTCTTAACAGTGAGCAAGAGATGCAGGGAAGAGCTTAACAAGAGCAGTCACCTAAATCATCTGGTAGCAATAATATAGGAAATAAGTTCCTGTCTTAGTGTTGCAAGTGAAAAGGAGACAAGACCAAGTCTTGTACAAAATTTTGTGTAGAGAAGAACATTCACTACCAAGTAATATCCTGCAGAAATTATTTACATGAAATAAGTAATACAAGAAGTTTGTTGTCCCCTAATGTTCAGCAAATAGAGTCAGATCCTCACTTAAAAGCATATTTTATCTAAACACATGAGCTTACATGAAAAGTGATCCTACTCACACAGAAATAAAATGTACATAAAACCTTTTAAATAAAAATTATGGAAGCAGCCAATTATTTGATGTTTAGTGTTAAAGCTGTATGCCTAAATTATAAAACTATTCATATAATTTCAAATTCAGATACATGACAATGTTTTGGTAACTGCATTGTAGAGAAGACTTAACTGTCAGTGCAAAGACAGTGTCTTTCTGAATTATTCACTTCAGAACTTTCACAAAACTCACCAACTGTGCTCACCTAATGCTATTTAGTAAATGCTAATAATGCACGCAAGAGAAATTAAGACATCTCCATAGAATAGTGCAGCTGCAACCTTCCAGAAAAAATCATTGCTTTCTTCCTAGACATGATGACATCATCAGCTCTTCTGCATCACTGGATAGATAATCAAGACACCCATTTAAAAAAAAATTTAGGATTTTCTGGCTTCTCCAGACTGCAAGACTTGACAGAAAACATTACTGAACATTAAACAGCTTCATATCACAAGTGCAAGGACAATCTCAAATAAACCTGTTCTCTGTTTCTGATGCACAGCCTTCTGCAGGACAAAAGTGAGTCTTATTTTCTTGGTATATCGGTTTTGAATACCATAGCACAGTAAGCAACGGTACTAAATAAGTGTTTGAAGTCTGAAGGGTTTTTTCCTTAAAGAAAATCATGCTCTAAACTGGCTCTTATGTTCCACCAGAACTGTGCAGCTGCACTAGGGTTTTTCTTTCATTTTTGTTGTTTCATTGAATTCTAAATTCACTAAAAGCAGTGATGTAAAGATGCATCAGATGCCATCTAAAAACAGGCAAGAGAATAGAGAAACTGCACAAATCTCGTTAAAAAGATAAACATCAACAGCAGAATATCAGAACAGTTAAGAGTATCCTTAAAAGTAGTATTGGTAAGGCAGGCAGTTTAGAACTTAGGTGTCTGCACGTAACAAGTCAGCTGGGATTACGTTATTCACACGGGTTGTGCCTTTCTGACTTCAAGTGCTGCTTTGTGTGGCAGTACTTGATAATTGACAGTTGTCTCTTGACGTCTTCTCCCTAGAGAATTTCCCGTATTTATCTGTTTTCCCATCCCTTGTCCCCACCCCTACCCCACCCAAAAAAACCCCAAACCCACCATAAAGGTAAACAGTGTGTTGCAGAAAGAAATCACTCCATTTTATGAGCAAAATAGCCTTTCTTTAAAACTTCAAGCAGCCCACAAAGCTCAGCTTTGCTCAGCTATATTTTTATACATAAATAGTTATTCCTTGTTTCTGACACTACTGGAACTTTGGGACACCAGGTTAAATCTTCTAATAAGTTTCAAGTTAGCCCTAGGAAATATTCTGGAATTTGGTGCTGCAGAGGTCTGGTAGCATTATGCAGGTGTATTAAGCACTTATATTAGTATCCCATAAACAGAAAGGAAAGCCTTTCAGGAAGTCCCTTAATTGTCGACTGTTGAAAGCTGAAGAGTGTTCCTAGGGAAAGACTGCTCAGTTAACCAAGGCATCTCCTGTTGACTCCTGTCAGATAGAAGATACACAGGTCTTTGATTTTGTACTGTCCCAGCATATCAGCTCTTACCTTCATGTTCAAGAGCAAAATATTCTGGAATCCTACTTTGACTTTGGTGATAAAACAAAATTTATTGCTGAATCTAAGATTGCTGAATCACAACATTTAAGGCTCCTTCACTACTGACATTTTCAAAACAATGGTTTTCTACAGTCTGATTTTTAGGCAGCTGCACTAATTACATTTCAAACTTGTCTGCAATACCCATTAGGCTGCTGCCTGAAAAAATAACCAGTTAGAGTTTACCCACATTTTTTCACTAGTAGTATTATCTCACTGGAGCCTTTTACTCTTGGACTTTGGTAATCAGAACATTTGTTTGGTCTAATATTGTGAGAAGTACACACCCTAAAGGCTTGAATGTATCCTCACAGACAGCACAGGAATTAACATGCCCTTTACTGATATGTTTTCTTGAAAGTATAATACCAGTAACTTTTAAAGCACATTTTTAATACAGTGTTTAAAATGCTTTAGAAATGTACATAGATATACTATAGTCGAGACCCTCAAAACAGACAAACAAGCTGTATATTGGTACTCTAAGGAAAAACAAAACTCATATAGAAAAAGGTGTAATTAGATGCAGAACTATGGATAGCGCCATTTTGGGAAAAATATCATTAGAGCCACATCAGCCCTTTCAGTCATTATTAGGGCAGTCATTCTTCAGACAGCTTAGTAAGTACACAAAGACATTAATGCCAGCACAGTTATTTTGATATGCCTAATGTGAGAGTAGCAGGTAGGAGCCTTAAGAGATCCTGTATTTGATTGCTGCCTTCCCCTAGCTGGGTCTAGTAAAATGCTGCTATAGTAGACAGCAGCTGATTACCCCAGATGAAATGTTTCAGAATAAGACTTTGTGACTGCATCAGTGTTCATATGAGAAACAAAACCATGAGCTTCATCTGCTACTCAAGAGTGCTAGAGAAGCAGCAGAATTTGTGGTGAAATTGGTGCCTGACTTGAAGAGTACATATCATATTTAGTGTCTCCTAGTACAGTAGCAGCTGAGCTGCTTTTAAACGTTGGACCAGTGCAAGATATTTCAAACCTACCTGGCACAGTGGCAAAATATTTCCATATCTGTAAACATACTCTGAGATCATTTGTCACTTCCTATCTACAAGTCTGCTTCTGATGGTGTTACTGTTCCTGCCTTGATCCTATCTAAGGCCCTTCACTGAAACAGCTTTCCACTGCCACTATCCTTTTCCAGAAAACAGGATTAAAGATATCAGGCAAAAAGGGCCCATCTGCCAAGAAAAATCCCAGGAAAACATGCTGATACATCATTTCCTCTTTCCAAAGTTACTAAGCAGTTAAAACTTGCTTTTACCCTGAAAGAGCTCCCTAAGCACAACCCAGAGACTGCCACCTCTGTTGGCTGTCCTTTGGGATATTCCTGCCCAGGAGTTCCTTGATAATTCCAGACCTTGTTCCTATAAAATCCAGCAGTTCTCTAGGCAGAACCCACTTCACGCCTGAAGTATTACAACCACTTCTAGGCTTCCCAGTACAAGGAGAATATGGAACTACTGGAGAGAGTCCGGCAAAAGACCATTAATGATAAACAGACTGGAGCATTTCTCCTGTGATGAAAGGCTGAGAGAACTGGGGATGTTTTGCCCCTGAGCCTTGCTATTTTCCAGGCTATCTCACTAATGCCCATCAATAACTGAAGGGAGGATGTAAAGAAGACAGAGCCTTGCTCTTTTCACTGGTGCCCAGTGACAGGACAAGAGGCAATGGGCACAAACAAGCAGAGAAGAGTCATCTGAACATCAGGAAACACTTTTACCATGTGGGTGACTGAGCACTGGAAGAGGCTGCCCAGAGAGGTTCTGGAGTCTCCCTCCTTGGACATACTCAATAGCCACCTGTACATGGTCCTGGGCAACAGGCTCTAGGTGGCCCTGCTTGAGCAGGGGCCTTAGACCAGATGACCTCCAGGGGTTCCTTCCAGCCTCAGACATTCTGTAATTCTATGAAAGTCACTGTTGCAGTCCAGAACATCTTTTCTTCACTACACCATACAACCTGGTGACATGACACTGAAGAGATTAGCTGATGTTCCTGTCAATAAGTAATTCCTGCAGCTAATTAGTTCTGAATAGACAATTTTGTAGTATGGCCAAGTCTTGAGCCTCACCTAAATCAAAATTTAAAAAGAGATTAACTACATGCAGACAAATAGCAGTGGTTGTTGTGGTTTAGGATTTGGTAAGGTTTTGGCAGAAGAAGGAGGCTGCAGCCTTTGTTTTGGCAGCTTTCAGTAACGGTGGATGGGGCTGCTGGCATGGTTCCTGTAAGAAACATTACAAAACGTGCCCCCCAGCTCCGATGTCGCCCCCGCCTCTGGCAGAGGCTGCACCAATCAGCGCCTCTTTGAATAAGCCTATTGAAGCAGGGGAAGCACCTTTCGTTTTTCCAGTGAGGGTTTTTTTTTTTTTTTGGAGGGGGTAGGACAGAAGAGGAGCAGCCGTGTGGTCGCCAAGGTACCCAGCAGGAGAGGTTTGCTGAATGAATGCTGATACAGCAGTTTTCTTCTTTCAGTGCGTGGCAAGTTCACTAACTCATCGAGCAGTGGCAGGGGAGAAACGGACAAGCTGGAGAGACTCCTGATGAAGATGATCCAGGATGTGGAGACCTGGGGACTCCCTGAAAAATGAAGTGACTTGGAGAAGGAACTGGGTCAGCTCAGTGCTGGGAGAGTCAATCCTGGCAGCAGACTCCCCCAACACAGACTGGAGGTGCTCATGCCGGACTGTCTCCTGGGTGGGAACGCCACATTGCCAGAGGGAACATGTGAGGCACGTGTTCCATGGAGCAAGCAGCTGGAACATTGTGCAGAATGTTAGAAGTGACTGTGTGCCTATGCTGTGTGCCACCCCCACCTCCGGTGCTGAGTGGGGGTGGGAAGTAGTAAAGCTGGGCTGAGGAAGAGGGCAGGAGTCGAGGGGAAAGTATATTTAAGATCTTGTTCTCTCTTTCTGTCCTACCCTAATTTAATTGGCAATTTGGTTGTATTTTTATTGTTTTGAATTAAATTGATTGTTTCCCCTAGTCCAGTCTGTCTTTTGCCCACAGCCATACATGGCATTTAGCCTTCCCTTATCCCCTGCCTCGACCCTTAAGTAGTTGTTTTGTTTTCTTCTCCTGGAGGAAATTAATCAACTGTGTAGCTTGAGTTGCTGGCCAGATCTAAACTGCTACAGTGGTGAATGTCACCCACAGGTACAGACTCTTAGGAATTCAGCATAGAATCATTGAAGCTCCCTTCCAACCCAAACCGTTCTAAGCTCATCTAGTCCAACCCCCCTGCAGTGAGCAGGGACATCTTTAAGTAGATCAGGCTGCTCAGAGCCACATCCAACCTGACCTGGAATGTTTCCAGCAATGGGGCATCTACTATCTCTGGGCAATCTGTGCCAGTGTTTCACCATCCTTGTTGTAAAAAGCATCTTCCTTATATCTAGTCTAAATCTACCCTCTTAATTTAAAACCATTACCCAATGTCCTGTCACAACAGGCCCTGCTAAAAAGTTTTTCCTCATCTTTCTTACAGGCTCCGTTTAAGTACTGAAAGGCTGCTATAAGTGCCCCTGGAGCTGGACAACCCCAACTCTCACAGCCTTTAACAGGAGAGGTGTTCAAGCCCTCGTCATTTTTGTGGCCCTTTTCTGGACTTCCTCTATGTCTCTCCTATATTGAGGACTCCATACTACCTGGGCACAAACACAAGACTTATCTACATTCCCTATTAGTAGACTTTGGTCATACTTCATGGGAGTTGCGAGATCTGGAATTAGTTCTAAGACTTTCAGCTATTCAGAAATAATGTAAAGAAAAAAGCTGTATTAAATACTTGGTTACAGACTTGGTTTGTTAACAGAAATCTTATTGATGAACTAGCATAACATTAAATCTTTTTATAGTGCATCAGCACCAGCAAGAGGAGCCACATGCAGGATCACATCTGCAATGGTACATAAATCAAACTGAAAAGGTCTGAGACAAAGCCCTCAAATTTTAGTATAACCTCATATCATTATATAACTTTTCTCTACTGTTGTAGAGTCAGCATTTATTAAAAACCCTCATTTACTGGGAACTTTTGCATACAGTAACACTCACATGGACACTCTCCTAATCAGAATGGTTTTTTGCTGTCTGGATGGCAACAAGGGTCCCTGGTGTTTTCATCCGGATTGAGCGAGTCTCCCTGAACTGCTGTTCTGCCAGTTTCTTATGCACATCTCTTATACATCCTCACCACATTGAGGCATGCAAATAGGACCTATGAACTGTCCTATATACTGCAGGGAGTCTCTTGGATAGTCTGAAATTCCCCACATGGAGAGCTACTGCAACAATTAGTCAAATGTTTTGCTACGAAGCCAGCTAGGCATTCAGTCAATTTCTGCAACTATAATTTCCACCTCATACTAGGTTGAAAGTAGTGACTTTAATGTTAGGTCATGATAAAATGATAGGTCTCATTGGAAATCTGGACATCTCACTTTCACAGAAGTGATCTACTCGGTCCAAACCTAATTCTGACAAGATAACAGATGATAATACCTTCACATACCAAGAAGGTCTCACTGGACCAAACCATCTTTATTTGTCTTTAGAGATGAGATCTCACATCTGAATTTCTTGGAATTAAAGATCTGATTAGGTGAGAGCTGACACCTAAGCATCAGCTGCTTATGCAAAACTCTGTATCTTCATCCCAGAAATGAGAGATCAAAAAATGTGTTTAAGAACTTCATATTTCCAATCATGGAAAAAAATGTTTCCACTACCAGACACAAACTAAAGTAAATCATCAAGGACTTTCCATACATACCTTCCCTTAAGCTAAGTATGTTATCCATTTGCTGTTTCTGATTCCCACTGAAATCAAGCAGGCTATCTAAACAGTTCTACTTTTGAAGAAGGGCTCATCATCTGGATTCTCTTCTCACCCTTTAATATGCTGATAAGATTTTTCTTATCTGCTATGACAGCCTGGTACAGATTTTACAGATATACAACCCAGTATATATTGGGTGCATTCTACTGGCAACTTTCAATGTTACTGTGTTCTGCACCAAATATCCTGAGAGTCACCAGCAGCAACTCCCAGTATCCATGCAGCTTTACAGGGCTGTCACCAGAACCAGCTGAACTGGAGTAAAATTGTTCAGAGCACTAGAAGAGAAAGCATTAATTAATTAGGGGTTTATATTTACGACCATGAATGGGAGAATAGCTACATTTACAGCAAGAAGAAACAGAGTACATATCTAAACAAGGGTTCTGTTATGTCTAGGATAACTCTAGCTGTAGAGCTGTAGCTGTATGTCTTTAGAAAGCAGAAAGCATGCCATTTCATTACAACTACAATGTACAACCATTACTTTCTCAAATGCACAAAGGTTGTCACAAATGCCTTTCATTGAAAGTCTGGTGTGTCAAGTGAAACAGAAGCTGTTGGCACTAGTCTATAGTGATTTTTTGAAAAAGATGATTTGACAAAGCACTTCAACTCATAGCACATCTTATATTCTCTACATGAGGGCAGAGTTTCTTAGGATTCTTATAAGCCTTTGAGCACATCTGTGTAAACATAATAAAAGGCTAGAAAGAAAAAAAAAATCACAGTATAAAAGAAGGGTAACAAAAGAAAAATAAATCAATAGTGGAAAAAGATTGAGAAATAAAACATGTGAGAAAACACCAAAATTTAATTATGCTTCACAAAGTGTGACCCTACTGACAGAAAGGCAGAAGAGCCCCGCTGCAGTACAGGTCTGTTTGCTCATGATTACAATTCTGAAGCTTCTCCCCAATCCTAGTGTGACAGGAGCATTTTAAAAAAAGCTTAGAAATGAAACAAGTTTTATCACCAAGACTATACACCACACTCAGGGAATCATCTCCTTGGGCAGTCCAAGACATTTTTATCTATTTCATTTGGCTTCAGACCCAGGCTGTAATGATTGATTTCCAGAGGAATGCTGCCAAATCTTATTCTTCTCCTGGAAATAATAGGAGAAGGCTTAAAAAAAAGTCAGGGAGAATTTTTTTAAATGCGTTTAGCTGCAGGTAACCCCCCACCACAAGTAAGCACCTCCTGGTCTGTCGTACCTGGTTTTTTCTTATTATTTCTTTGATCCGAAGACAGCAAAGAATTATCTATTTAACAGCTCGATCTCATTCCACATTATCTGATTAGTCCAGAAAACTACAGTTTCCTAGGACTAAAACCCCACAATCTTGTTCATATACCCATTATTACCACACTATTTTATAGTACTTAAGGTAGCATTAAGAGGATGCAAATAAGTTAGCTTATTTTGACAGTAATTCACTATTGTAGTCAAAGATGAGCAAACCTATTGAACTAGCTCAGCTCATACCATGAGAATGCTGGATGCTTAACTGATTGTAGCCAAAAGGCCAACAAGAAATGCCAGGATAGAAGGATAGGAATTAAATGAACAGGATAAGGTACCTAGATTTAAATGTCTGTATTACAAAATTATCTGTATCATAGAAAAGATAATTTGTAGTGCTAAAACTGAAGGGAAAGACTGTGAGTCAAATGCAAATGAATGCATCCCAATTATCTTATTCAATTTTCTGTTTTAAATAGATCCATTGCTTTAATAAATATTTTGACTATTTTCAGGATTTGATTTTCTGTTCTTAAACTTTGGGTTGGATTATTCATCTAAGTCAACTCAGGCTATATGCTTTAAATGGAACCTCTTTCCAGAGCTGTTAGCTCTGCCTTGTTGGTTTCCAGCTAATGAATTAAGTAACCAGAATTGAAGCATACTTATTGTTAGAACCGCTCAGATGACAGAGAACAGAGCAAGTTACTACATTACTATCTGTGTTAGCAGCCATTACTACACATGTTATCAGATGCTGTGTGAAACATGACCGAAATGCTCTTTCTCTGTGTAGCAGTACCCAAAGTGAGTGAGAGATCCTTCCCATCTCCCCAACCCTCCCTTTTTCCCTCCACCTGGACTACCAAAATGTATTTTCTCAGTTTGTTGTTTATCATCCCAACAATTCAGGAGACAGAGTTGCCCCCTGATGCTAATGAAACTGTTTAGTTCAGCTCAGCAGGAGAGGGCTAAGTTTGTAGCATGGTGTCACTAAAAAAGCAGCGCTCCACAGCCACCTCTTTACCTTTGCTTGCTTCCAGTGCCAGCATTAGCACTCAGGGAATCCCTCTGCGAGGGCCCTCAACTCACTAAGGTAGCAGAGAACTAACTCAGCAAAAAGCAGAGTGTAACAGCAAGAAAGAGCTGAGCAGAAGAAATTCATAGGTGTCTGTGCAAGCCTGACCCCATTGCCAGCTGTTGCAATCACAGCAACCTCCCCCATTACAATGCTTACTATTCTGCTACTTAGTGAGCCAAGCCAAAGAATTGAGAAGCTATCCGAGTTGTGATCCTACAAAGGAACTTAACCCAACTACCAGCTCTTTTGTGGCAGGAGAAAATACTGTTGCTTCCTCCAGCTCCTCCCTCCTAGCACCAGTGCACTCAAACCCCATTGTTACCTAATTCAGCTTGCTGCTGCAGCAAAAGTTAGTTTTACGTCTGGCTAACTATTTGAATTAGCTCTATGAGGACATGGTCTGAAAAAGGTTAAATAGTGAGGGCATACAGCCAAGAGGAAGGCAAGAGGGACCAAACATGGGTCAGAACCAGAGGAGCTCCTCTTTTTGGAAGCTGTTACCTGCTGCAGGTAACAGGAGATTAAAAAAACCTAATCGAACCTATGATGTGCATTGTTCTCCTTTCCAATAAGGAATGGAAATAACAGTGATAAAAATCAGATGATGATTCAAACTAATTGTGATTTTTAATAGGACAGAGCTATCAGAAGCTCATTTCTTCTGAGTCTAGAAGCACAGAATGTAAGCCATTTAAATGAGTAATCACTCGGGATTCTGATCAATCAACAAGCACTTTACCAAAACAAAGCTTGCAAAATCCTGGTTTTGCTGGGACAGAATCAGGGACCTGCCATGGTCTGCAGGCCATGAGCCGTTTGGAGTCCACCAGGGCAGCTGCCCCGGCTGGCTCACAGGTGTATCCCAGCCCAGAAACATCATGCTCAGGATAAAGTGGGCTCCTCCTGCTCCTCTTTCTTCTGCTTCTTCTCCCCATCCCTGGAGAGGCTTGCTTACCATTCTGCTCCCAAGGACTGCCCTCCCATTTACTGTGACCACTGTACATTTGCTGGTCTAAGTATAACCTTGTTATACTTTATATTGGTATTTGCCTGCTTCATTAAATTTGTTTTATTTCAACCTGTGGGCTCCTTTTCCCCATTTCCCTTTCCCATCTGGGGAGGGCTCATCAGGTGATAGAGCAACTACTATAGGTTAGCCCTGGATACAGGCTAAACATAGGCAATACAAACCAAATACATCAAATGTAAGCCTGTCCTAGGTATCTGTACAGGTCTCCAGTTAGAGAAGAGGTTGGGCAACACCTCAGTGCTCTTGAATTTTAAAAATTTCATTCTCAACCAAGCCAAACTGTCATGGTTTAAGCCCAGCCAGCAACTAAGCACCACACAGCTCCTCGCCACCCCTCTCCCCACTACCACAGGTGGAATGGGAAGAAGAATTGGGAGAAAAAGGTAAAACTCTATCAGTTGAGATAAAAATAGTTTAAAAGAACAATACAAAAAGAAAAGAAACATCACTAATAACAAGAATACTAATGAAATAACATATAACTTGAGTGACATACAAGGCAAACAGCTCACCAACCAGAACTCCCCAGCCAGCTGCTCCAAATTGCATACTCTTCCCTCAGCCAGCTTCCCCCCACCTTATATATACTGGGCTTGATGTCAGTATGGTATCGAATATCCCATTGGCTGGTTTGGGCTCAGCTATCCTGGCTGTGGCCCCTCCCAGCTTCTTGTGAAAATTAACCCTATCCTAGCTGAACCCAGGACACATACATTTAGTCTTATTCCTATATTTCCACTTAAATGAACTAGGATTCTAGGATGGTATTTGTTCTACAACAGTTTGTAGGAAGGAAGGACTTTTGCTCTTCAAGGGAGCATGCAAGCACACAACAGACTGTCCTGCCAAATAGAATTCTAGTCTAAATCAAGTCTCAGCACATGTATACAATGGCAAAAGTACAAGAAAATAATGAGTCAATACTACAGCAGTCACTGCACTCAATTTATCAGTGATGCCTGGTTTGTTTGCAAATGGGATAAGAGAGGTCAAAGGAAAGATGTGAATACTGAAGTATTTAGGGCTTGCTTCTATCCACAGAAGAGGGATCAGCGTTCTAACTTGAAAGAACAAGACTAAAATAAGCTAAAATGCAAAATATTTGATAAAAAATAAAGCCGAATAAGTTCTATTACACTTAGATCCACTGTACAATTGCTATAAAATTGCACTACATTAAATGGGGGGAAAACACCATAGGTGTGACAAGTGAAGGCTCATGCAGTTTTAAAAACCTGAATTTACTGTTGTTCCTGGGAGTGCTTCAGAACAGAAAACTGTGTAGATTTTTTTTTATTGAGTTTCATTATTTTCTGTCTTCAAAATTTTTCTTTAAATGCATATCACACCTTAATAAAATAAATTCCTCATTAAATTCCTTCTTTTTTTTCTTTTCTTGAGGAAGTCATTCATTTCAATAAATGATGTGAAAATAGAGCTATCCATACTGCACATAAACTCTTCCATGCAGAATTTAAACTCAGGTTTGTGGATTTTTCTTAGCCTCCAGGCAGTAATTTGCTGCGGCTCATTTAATCAACTGAGGAGCTATTATGTGAACAATCAGCTGAAGGAAGTTTATTTCTGATACTCTTCAACAGATCCTTTACATATCCATATTACAAGTAGTATAATAGGGTAATCATTTTATACTTGCATAAATTCCTATACCTATTCCTGTAATTCTAGGATTACGAATTTGAGGAAGTCTGATGGGGATGGTGTTGTTTTTTATGTATTAGAGTATGATCCAGCTTCTAGTCTAGGAATTTAAAGTTTTGTAAAGTAAAAAAAATTATCTAACAAGAATCTTACTCTGTGCCTGAATCTGGTTTAATTTGTAGTACAAATATAACGTTACTGACTGTATGAAATGGCAAGTGACTACAGCTATAACTTCACTTTGAACAGTTAGTTGCCCTGCATTTTACTGCAAGGTATACCACATGCCCTGACGAACCAGACTTTCTAGGCCAAATTTCTGAGCTCCTTTGCTGTCGTGGCTAGGTCTTTCCTTATTTAGACTACATTCAACACTGTCACATCCAAGCCCTATCTGTTATGACAGGGGCCTTTAGATTATAGCTGAGTACAAACAAATATTATCAAGTTCCCTGTGGCAAAATACAGTGTAAGTTCTGTACTCAGGCACACTGCAAATACACCAGTCTTTTACAAAGATGACGACGCTACTTCTTTACGGATGTCATACACAGCTTGCCTTTCTTGCGCATCCATTCACAACCAGATTCTCATTTAAAAATCAGAATGCTGCAGGGTCTATTTTCCAAGTATTTATTATGCAGTTATTAATCTTTATAATTGCTAGTCCCAAGTTTCCAAGTTGCAGCCATCACTGCAAGTTGCTCTCTTATTCATCAACACCTTTTATATAAACAAAAATCTTTCTTTCCCAACCGGCAATCACCATTGCTCACGTCTCTCCTACTGTAAGAAACAGGCAAGCCTCTCAAGGTGACATGACCAGAATCTGAAACATTCTATCCTGAACTTGGTTTTGCATGATAGGCTGGAAGCATTTCATAACTATGCTTAATATTTCAGTTGCTTTTTCATGAGACTGTTTCAAAATGCCTCAGAAATTATCCCAACAGCTCTCCCGTGAGGTGAGTTGCACACGGAAATCCAAGTCATAGAGAAAATAAGCAATTAGACTACAAAACAGTCCTGCAGTCCTAGCCCACAAATTCCCAATTGATCCTGGTTTAAACAGAAAATCCTGGAAGTGTGCCTACGCCAAGCAGCCAAGTGTGCAGCAGATCCTTTAGCATGCAACAGGCTGAGGACCCAGTCAGCCCTTCTGCCATGTCAAGCAACACTACTACAGATTCTGCTTAAAATAAATTTATTGCAACAACTTTAAAAGGTATGTGAAAGCAGATGTGTTTGTTAGCACTGGACTTGCAGCGATAAAGAGAAAAAATATAAAGACAAATCCTTAGCTAAAATTGTTGGATGACTATAAAATTAGAGACATTAATTAGCTGTTCCTTCACATAAGCTTGTCAACTTATTTTTAGAATAAATATTTATCAAAAAGCTGAGCCCACAGATGGCACTCGAATAGCTATATTTTGGCATCTTTGCTTGCACCCTGCACTAGAACATGCAAATTTCTGTAAAATATTATGGTGATAGCCACTAAGTAAACTTTTTCAAACCTTAAAAGCTTCACTTGAGTTCAGTGAGTTAGTTCATTTCCAGTTGTAGGGGAGGTTTGCTATGCAAATCAGTGAGAGCAGTCGCTTCAGCGGTGATTCGGGGCTCCCAACAGTGGGGCAGCCAGAGAGTCTGCAACCCCTGGGCCAGCTTGGCAGCTAACTGGGCTCCTCCCTTACTTTGCTCTGCTTTGGCCTCACTGAACCACCCTTTTGCTGACCTGCTGGGACAGCAGAAGAAAACTGAAGTGTGGTACTGAAGAATTCACCTTTTAAAAAAGCATGCCCTTAACATTTGCTCCCTGTGAGCTTGGCTGTTACATTTCTGCAGTGCTATTTTCGACTCTCAAGGAACAGAGGGAGATGTCTGGCTCCACATGTCTCACTACACCACGAGTTGCACTGGCTGCAGCTGACCAGCATGGCGAATGAGCCCACTGGGGTGGGACGTCCACTCTCCTGCCCAAAAGCACTGAGCTCTGGTCCTTTCACGCAAGACTCCAGTGAGCAACCTGCCCAAACAATGCGCTGTTGCTTTCACGGTTAGTAACAAAAGGATCGTTGAATGACTTCACCTAATAGCATGGCTTTCCTGCGTTGGGCTGCATCCAGCATCTCCTCACACGGCGTACATCCCCTTCTCAATGGCTCTGGGGAGCCCAGGGCCACAGCTGCTGTCATGCCTCTCGGGGACGGGAGGAGCACCTCACAGTGCCAGGAGTTAGCAGGAACAGGTGCCCCTCAAAGGGGCCGGGAGGTCCCTGCAGGGCGCCAGGGTAAGGCCTCATAGCCAGGGCCCATCCTGCCACCCTGGCATAAAGCAAGGCCCTCGGCTGGGGCTGCCACAGCCCTGGGTATCTGGCGCCTCCAAGGGGACAGGCTGAGGCCAGGTCGGGCCATGGGCCCAGCTTGGAGGTGCCATGCCGGGCAGTGCCGTGGGGAGGTGGAGAACGGAACCACTGCGGTGTCGCCGGGGCAGGGACCGATGGCCCGAGGCCCCTGTGCTGGGCCCGATCTGGGCCGGTGAGGGCTGTTGATGCCTGCAGGCCCCTGGGCTCGGCCCAGTCTGGGCCGCTCAGGGCTGTTGATGCCTGCAGGCCCCTGGGCTGGGCCCGGTCTGGGCCGCTCAGGGCTGTTGATGCCTGCAGGCCCTGGCACACATGCTGGTGCATCGAGCAAAGCCTGTGGGACTCTCAGAGCCGAGGGATCCTCCCGCATCACACCACAGCTCAAAAGGCTCTTTTGACCCGTTTAACTCCTTCCTGTTCCTCCTGGTGCCTAGGAACAGTTAGCAGCATGCCTTCCCCTCCCTGGTAGCCCTCTCCCTGCACTTCTCACACCCCCGAGGGCTTTCCCTGCACCCACGAGGTTAACCCCTCATCACCTCTCCTGACGTACCCATGTGGGGCAGCAGCAGGAGCTGCCCCAAAAAGCCTGGGTCACAGCACTGATAGGGTCCTCTAGGTACCCCTCGCTACATTTCTGTATGAATAAAGATCTAAACGGCATCATAGATGTATTAAAACAGATTTGTTTGTAATATGGAGGAGTAAAGATGTACGTATGTATTCAGGAAGGCAAATAAAAAGCAGGATAGGCTTTATAGTCTTAGTTACATAGTAATCTTAAAACTTACCACTAAATTTGTCATCATCAAGGACAAATATTTCAGCATAAATATAGGAAATTATTGGAGAAACAAAGTACTGGAACCATTCTTCTGATTGTTACCTCCCTTGCATAAAATGTCTAAATATTTTCTCTTCTTTTTTACCTCTGTTAGCATTTGGGTCTGTCATTTAACACTGCAGGAATGCTAGGTAATTCAACCTGCAATAAAAGCAAGGAAAACCAAGGACTAAATGGAAAGGAATGTGACTGGTATCTGTGCCGTTTGAGAGGCCACAGCTCTACCAAAAGCTGAAGGTACAATGCTTCAGTTGTGACGACATAGCCTGGTACGCACAAAATTTAATTAGTTCTCCTTAAATAATTACTGATGTTCTTTGCATAGCTCTTAAGGACATGCATTGTTTTTCTGTACTGTGTGCACTAGACTAGCAATATCTGGCTGGCTGGGGCACATGCCCACTTTATAAAGGTGACCTTGTTTTTTATTCTTTATTTTTTATTATCACTCTCTCAGAGTCATAAATCCATAACCTTCTACTTCACTGACAGTTATAAAAAGCGTCACTAAAAATGGATATATTCATGTTGCATGTGCATATTCATTCTAATACACTGCAATCTTTTATTCATACTTCATTTGCTTTTTATAGACATAGTTCCCAGTGGTGTCTTGCAATTCTCAGAAATATCTTTGTATGCAATAGCGGTCTTCTAAAAAAAACAGTAAGTGGAAATGAAAAATAGCCTCTACTGAAGTTCCTGCTTAGTTGGTGCTGTGAGGGGAGAGTGTGTGTGTCCTCATGAAGTAGTTTTGACTATACTGATCTGATAGATCGATTTAATCCAGAAAGATGAACCCTGTCTTTTTTGATTTAAAAGGCGTGAAACACCAGAAATCTGGTGTGTGGGCTGCAGAAGAGGGCTTCTTTTGCCTGAGGACTAGTGTGCTAATTAGAATGAGGCTAGCACAACATAAAGTTGATTCCCTTTACAATATGTTTTTGCCTCTCTGCTGTAGGATCTGTTTTCACGAAGAAGCTATTTATGAACAAAGTTGTCACGTTCTGTCAGGAAATCTATGACGCTATTCCCATCCTCTGGCAGCTGCTACTTCTAATTACACCAATGGCAGTTTGCCTCAGGATGGCCACATCAATCTTTTTCACTAAGAAATATTCTTAACTTTGATTCCTTTTTCATCCTGTTGCACAAGAACCTTCCCATCTTCAGGGGAAGTCCTAATTGTTAGCTGTGCTACTTGCTTCATTAAAAAATACCTTCTGCTTCCTGCTTGCTTACGGTTTTGGCAAAACATGAACAGAACTGTGGAAATGGTTCAGCAGGTGTTCTTGCCGGCGTAGTGTTTCTCAAATGGAAAAATAATGGATACAATCACTACGTAAACCTCTTGTGCAGCTTGTGGGAATTGGAAACATGGATAAGGAACTCCTGCTTTGAGTTGTCCTTTTCAGACTGGCAGTTGCACACTA
The DNA here is from genome assembly GCA_009769605.1 of Bucorvus abyssinicus. Lineage (NCBI taxonomy): Eukaryota > Metazoa > Chordata > Aves > Bucerotiformes > Bucorvidae > Bucorvus > Bucorvus abyssinicus. The sequence continues at coordinate 80,195,948 of CM020025.1, forward strand.
ATATTGTGTATACAAGAGCTTTACATTCATTTGTCCCTTGAAATCTTGAGCCCAGGCTACAGCGGATGCATATAACTTCATACAAAAAGGTAAAACGTGATGATAGACAGTCCCTGCAGAAGAAGCATTGCATGAGCCATGAATTGTGCCTGCCTTCTCTTGGCTTCATGATTATTCCTCATGTCACTTTCCTTTCTGTGAGTGGCAGAGAACCCTCCATGAGTTGCATGTGGCAGTCTAACATCCATGAAGCAGTCGTTTGATGTGTCTTTGATAAGCTGAGTAGCTAGAAAATGGGAAGTCAAAGTCATTCAAGAAGAACCCCTATTTTTTGTAAGGTGTGATGGTCAAAACAGGTGAAGGTAAATACCTTCCCCTGCAAATATGTCTTTCCAGAGTTACCTGAGTTCAAAGCTACTTTTTCTAACAGGGAGCAGGAAAATATGGAGTGACCTTTGAGATTAACTACCAAAAGCTGTATTCCTGCTCCAAGGTAAAGAATGTCATAAGGAAAGCCCCAGTGTTCACCTGCCTGAACTCTGTGCAAAGGGGGCAAGTCTGTGACCATTAGGCTGCTGTTCCCTTTCAGATCAAGCACTGGAAGCAGGCAGGAAAGCAATTTCAGGGCAGTTAAAGAAAGGAAGATGCAAACATGTACTAGGCAGTGGGCTAAAGCATCTCACTTCTTCCACAGAGGAAGGGAAAAGACTTAAGCCTGCAAAACACACTTAAGTTAGATCACAAAGTGTCAGTCTAGCATTTGGCTCATTTCAATTCTGTGTAAGGGAAATCTTAAATTTTAAATCTTAAAATTGGACTTTTCCTTATCCAATTCAAAGCATAACTGCTTAACTCAAGCATGCAAGTATGTTTCTCTTTTTTTTTTTATGCTTTTTCCTTTACAGATCTACAGTTCTTTTATAGCTTGTCTATCAACAGAGTTGTTAATTAAACTGTAGCAAGGCTGAATACAGCCCTCAATTATGTCTTAAAAGAGTAAGAAGATAATGGGAGCTATGAGTTAACAGAATTTGCATTGCTGCATTTGCATTGCTCATAAGGCAACAAAAATCACTGGCAGGGGGGGATCCAGTTGCCTTTCAAATCTCAGTCTTACTGGAGGTGCAGTTAGAAAAGGGTAAGTATCTTTAGGATTATAAATGGTCAGAAGAACTATGAAGTTAATGAGGCTCTTCAAATATCTCAGCAATGCAGTAATTTTTCAGACTTAAATCATTCAGCTGAAATCCTGGCTCCAGCACAATTAAAATCAGTTTTCTCATTGACTTTGGTGGAATGCATGTGTTATTTCTGAATGTGTTTGTGCCCACTTGTGTATTTTAAATGACAATCCGATTCTGATATCATCGGGTGATTCCCAAAGACTAAATCCACTCTAAAAGTCAGGTATCCCATTGTGGTTAGGACTTATTCAAGCCCCATATATTATGCTTCCTTTGATTTTCTTAATGAGTCCACTAGTAACGCAGATGTCATTTTCGAGCCAGCACAAGGTAGGAGCAAGCAATCAAGCTATATTCTTAAGAGGGGTGCAGACCAGAAGGCTGAAAAAATAATTTGGTGATATTTGTCCCTGTGTCATTGAGCCTGAATGAAAAAAAATCACCAGAAGTGAGTGAAGTATGATAAAACAGTGAGGCTGCCAGTCACGCTGGTTGTTTAATGCACACTGGCAAGTTCATTTTGATAGGATCCCTGGCTTTCCTTCTGCTTCTGTTTAACGTAGCATCTAAACGTGTACAAGAAAGTAGGTGGAATAAGAGAATTTGATGGAAGTTATGTGGTTCAGCAGCCTCTCCCCTATCTCTCATACAGATTCTATACATGGACTGAAAGGCGCCAAGTAATCTCAATTTTGTACATACAGCTGGTTTAGAGTTCTAACAGCAACAATAAGCCTGGGAATTATGGTCTTCCTATAGCTATGAAATCAAACTGTATGCAAAAGTGCAAATGCACTCTAACATGATCACTTAGGCAGGTTCCCAGAGAGATCAACTCCAAAAAGAGATGGTTCCTGCCAGACTACATTTGTCTTCCTGAAGGTTGGTTTTCTTTAGGAGCGTTTATGAAACTCAAATCCATTTAGGAGGTAGCCATGAAGTGGAAAAGACAGTGTTCTACAGAATCTTTGGATTTACATAGTTGCTAACTCACCCGCATGTTCCTATCACTTTGTTGTGGACTGGTCTCTAGAAATTCTATTTGGATTTGAGGTGGGTCAACTTGCATACCTCAAGGAGTAGCCACCACATCTGACTGATTACATAGCCTGGAGAGACACAATCCACTCTGGACAAGGAGTCTTCTGGTGACTCCTAGGCAGAGACAATCATCCTGCTATGAACCTTCCACTGTGTAAACTATAAGCTGCTCTGAAGAGCAGCAAGAATATTTTTTTGCAAGATCAAGATACCTAGATTTTGCTTTTTTAAAAATCACATTTAAAAACCTGCAACTCAAAGTTGATTTTTTTGGGCACAATTATCATTAAAAGCTTTTTGATCCACTTGAGAATATAAAACAGCACCTTACAAACACCCTTAATTTCTCCTTTTCAGACTTAGTTCAGCCAAGTGCTGAAATTTATTTCTTAGGAAAGAAGCTCAACAGAAAAAGGAAATGTATGGTGAGGCTTGGCATCTGAATTTGTTTCCTAAGGGTATGTGGCATTCAAGCAGATTAGTAAGCCACCTTCTCAGAATATTTTCTGATGTTCACAAGAGAAGGGACACAGCTGATAGCTGCCAACATTTTTTTCCATATGTTGCTACTGTAATGACTATTGTAAGTGCATATAGTAATTTCACATTTGATCCAGCTCTATTACTCTTCATAATAATGACAATTCACTTTACAGGATATCACATGGGAGAAAATTAGACTACTCAAATTCTAAGGTATTACTCATATGATATGATAGATGCATCAGCCCAGCAATCTCTCTAGGGTTTCGATGTGTCTGAGGAAACTCTAAATGAGGCAGCTCAGGTACAGAGTGAGTGATAGTTGCAGCAGAATGGACATCAGCATAGGCTAATTCACCAATTTTGGCAATTTTCAGTTAGCTATGAAGTAAAGGTCACACTGCCTAGAAGGGTGGCACAGGTTTGTGGCACTTCATGTACCATGAAAGGTAGTTACAGGAGAAGGGTAGAAATATGCATAAGTATGTATTTTAATCAAGGATACAGAGAGAAGTTATTTTCCTCAGTGCTTTTGGTTGTATTCTGTTGTGATACTCAATGCTAGCCTCCCAGCATTTTGTCTTGACCAATTTAGCAGCAAATGCTATATTGGGAGTGAAGGGGGGAGCTTTAAACCTTCCATTTGTTTCGATTACTTAGAAATACTCATTTTGATGCTGATAGTATGCAGCAGCCTTACTGTCTGTTTGATATATGTGCTCTGGAAAATTAAACACTCTAGGAGCTTCTCAGAATATTTATAGGCAACAGGAACTCAGGTGGTGAGTGAGTGAGTGAGTGAGTGAGTGAGTGAGTGAGTGAGTGAGTGAGTGAGTGAGTGAGACTAGCATGCATATCAACAACTTCGTAAAGATACTGTAGGGAGAAACACCATGCTAGTCTTATAGAGGGGATAAAGATTACATAGCATGATTTTAATAATAAGCAAGGAAAGGTTATTCTTTGTAAAATTAGACTGAAGAAAGGGATTAGTAAATGGCAATGATGTATTTCTTCTAATCTACTTTACTGGGAGTATTCAAAATTCATTAGGATTTTTTTAAGACACCAAAAAAAAAGTTAGAATCTTTCTCTTTGCTTTCTAGTTTGGGTGTTTTCAAGAATGTACAAAATCTAAAAGCTTTCCCAAACTCATAATAAATGGGTGTATAAAACACAATGCTAAGCACCCACACCCTCCTCCTTGAAATGAGGTGTCTCAATTTTTCTTTTTGAGGGGTGCTTAACACAGCAGGGGAATGCCTTCACCTGGCCATTTGCGCTACCTTTCTAAGAGCAGTGGTGTACAAAAGACTTAGCATAAGGTCTCGCTAGTCAGTCAGGCTCTTCCCTGATGTATTTACTAAAAGACAGATTTAAGAGATGGAATCTGCTATAAATCTAAAAAAAATGTACATATTGACAGATTACAACACCTCTTACTTGATATAAAAGCAAGACATTTATCTGCTCTTCTTTTTCTTAACTTTTTCTATGCCAGGTGACGTAACACCACTTACACTTTACTGGCACAGGGTAGATACAGACATATGAACAAAGCACTGTAGAATAGTGTGGTGTGATCCTGTTGCAGACAAGGTCTCACAGTTACGCAAATATTTAATCATGCCCTTTTTACCCAGGGAATTTATGCTGAATTTACTGTGGTGTAAGAGCAGGGCTGTGCTGGCTCTCTCTGGACATCTGGTCACTTTAAAGCTAAAAATTAAACAAGGTATTAATTCTTTCTATCACATTTTCAAAAGCTAACTAAGAATAGGCAAAACATATTTTCTTTCTTTAAACAGCAGGACATGAGCCCCTAACAGGAGCAAAGAGATACGAAACCACAAAGGGTGAGTGATAGCAAGGAAGTGCTTGGGTTTTGTTTAAAGGGAAAGCCACTTTTCTTCTGTTATGCTCTAATTCCTGCTATTTTGGAGCGGAAAAGAGTATCCCCTGCTGAGCATCTCTGCAGAACTAATGAGGCACCTTGTTGACTGCTATACGGCATTGCTTTTTAAATAGAACTCATGATGGGGTAGCATTTTAAAATCCTAGAGCAGACTTGTGCCGAACTCTCCAGCTATAAATGGATCATCAGGGACCCGAACTACTGTTTCCTGTATTAAATCAGTGTGAATTCAGCCACGGATCAGATCGCTCTGAAAAGTAAGCATCTGAGCCTGCAGGTTACCCTGTCTTTTATTGTTTATGCTACCCTGAATTTTCAACACCATGACTGTCCGACCAGTGGAGATGCACTTCTCCACAGCCTTCGGAGCCTGTCAGTGCTGTGCTTTACACCTGATCAAGTAGAGGGCTGGTGACAGAAAAATTGCCAGTGATGTCTTCTCTAGCCAATTTCCTTCATAGCACAACCTCCCCCACGTGTGAGTGTGGTTCAGTACATTTTTCCTGTCACATTCATGTGTCCATATGAAATGGAAAGCAAACAAAAGAATAGAAACAATGCCATGTTTTTCGACCAGGAACCCTTTTCCATGGAGAGTTCTTTCAGCTGGATGGGGGAACATGATGATAAAATACAGTGGCAGTAAAATCATTTGGAGATCAGGAATGCTTCAAATTCTATCCCTTGTGCTTTTGTTTTAACAAGTCCTCTTAGCCACACCGTGATTTCTTTGGAAATTAGTTCATTTTTGGTCAGTAATAATAATGCAAAGCAAACTGTGCTTCAAATGCTTTCCCGCTCATGAGATTCAACTGCAGAAATATGCAAAAGGAGAAGCGTAACTACATTTAGGGTTTTTTCAGCCCTTGCTTCCAACTCTACTGTTCCTCTGGGGTACTTTATTCAAATTTCATACAATTAACCACTTTCAGGAAATGTGGTCTGTTCTGGAGATCAGCTGCTGGGCTGACTCTGTTCAGCTGCTTTCTCCTGCATTCTCATACAATGTAGGGCTTGAGTTCCAGCCTTGGCTGAATGAACCCTCCCTTCTACTGTTGTACCATTCTGTGTTTGTTTTTCTGACATTTTGTCTCTGAAGTGCTTGTTTCTACACATAGATTCTTAAAACATTGTGTAAATATGTGTCAGACACTATTCTTTCCAAAGAGCATGTATTGAAAAGGAATAGATACTGTCCCCCCACCTTCAGAAGGATCATACTTGTGTCACCACCAGATGTGGCAACATCAGCAACATCTGTGGAGCTAAGGCATTCCCAGACTGAAACAAACACACCAGACTCTCACCTTGACCCAATACTAAATTCTTGTTACCACACAGAATTATTTGTACTGAGTCATAATCTAGTTACTATCACGAGCTAACAAATGCAGAGCTGCATTTTAATTCCGCATATAAACAATTTTATGGATAGCTTTAACCAAGTTTTTCTTTTAGCTTTTTGTGGACATCTACATTTCGGGCAACAGTATCCATACAACTATCCTCTGCAGAGTAGCTAAGGCTGATTTGCTGTATTTCATTAAATTAAGCCAATTTATTCTCCCACTGAATTGTTTGTGGGTAGGATCAGGCAGAGCAAATGGTTGGATTTTACCATTTTAATCTGCCCTACACGTCTGAAGATTTTCCGTTGCCAGACTATCCCCACCTCTTGCTGCAATTAATGGGTTAATGCCATGAGGCATTGAACTTCCAGCTGGAAAGGTTGTATGGGATTTAGTGGGCAATCTCTGCTCCGTCTTGGAGAACGCCTGTGAATGTAGTGTACAAGGGCAGGTGGATCAAGAGCTTAATGGGAGCACTAATGAGATGTACAGCTTCTTTTCATGTATGTGAAATAGAGGGGAAACTAATGAGGATACCTTGTCCTCAAGCTGTGAGTTTTCCACCCTGTAAACCGGCCTCTACTGCCTTACTTACTGCGCTTAGAGAACTGGTTTCCTGAAAATTTAAAGCTCTCTGTTAGGTGCATATTGAAATAAGTTGAAAATGGTATACACAAGACATGGAAGAAGTATAACACCTAATTGCCAATATAACCAACTGCCGCTATCTCATGTGGTCTAATTTTAATGCCACAGGCGTCAATACAGCAAGATAATATACAACACAGCTCTTCAAAAACAGCATTTCTAGAGGGTTTATTTTTCCGCTGGACTTTTTAAAGCAGTTTTGGAAGAGAAGAATAATCCAGCCACCATTTATCTCCAGTTTCCCTTAAAAGATCTAGCTCATTATGGTCTATTCTCTATGTGGATTTTTTCATTTTAAGAACCTTTCTGGAATCAGTGTCTGTTTATTAGCCTTATTATAAGCAGCAGTCACATACTTAAATATATAGACTGCACTGTGAATGAAGAAGTCATGCAAGAGCAGCAAAAAAAATTAGCACAAAAGAGATTTGCTTCTAAACTATTATTTCAGCAGATTAGCAGGAGTTTGAACAAATATGATATCAGAAGTTTACTATCTTGTTGCTTTCTAGACCAACAAGTAAAATACTCATCACCTTATTTGAAGAGTCAGGAAATCAAAGCCTGTGACACTGACAGCAATTTTCTGGGCCATCATGTCGAGTCTCCTGCTGCTGCTGCTGCAGGCAGCCACACTGTATATTCTTGTTCATAGGTGATCAATTTTACCCATCTGCAGTTTAATTCTGACAGGTGTTTCAGACCTTCAGCCCTTGCAAAGACTGGAACCTTTTTTGATGCGCTTATAACTGAATTCGAAGTATAATAAGAATAATCTTGTTTATTAATGACTGAAGTTCCACAAAATGCAATGAATAAAGAAGCAGTGCTTTAAAGGAAGGAGGATTAACAATTATCTCAAAGCATAATTGGAGTTCACATGCTCAAGAAAAGGCGAGGTGGTACTATGCCTGGATGTAAGAGATAAAACTCATAATTGGCAAATATATTAAAGCAGAATTTGCAATGACTTTTAAAGACAGCATTTTTTACCCATCTGTATGAGTTGGAAAATGGATATCAGCTTTTATGATAACGCTATCCAGATATCTAAAGATTTTACCTGACAGTAAATCTGTTGAGTACTGTAACTCTGGTATAACTAAGTAAAAATTGCTTTATTGATTTTCACAAACATTATTTTTTTAACGCACCTGCACTAAATTGCTTTTATCTGTCCATTAATCAATGTCTATTGATAAAACTGAAGAATATCAGGAAGCCTGTTGGTAATTGAAAATGTCCACCTCTCCAATATTCACACAACATACTGTTGCTTTTGAAGCTTTTGGCCATCTAGTGGGTGGGAAGTCTTATTTTACATCTTACTAGTACAATACTACCTTTTACCTTAATTTGGCATTATTGGGTAATTTGTGTTTGATCTTTAAAGACATTTGTCCTTCTGCTTTTAGTACCTGGGACTATTTTATTTGACCTTTCCTGGAAATGAAAAACAAAAAAACCCTTTAATACTATAAAAGACCTGTAAAATGTCTTTTCCTTGTTTACGGTAAAGAAAATAGCATGCTGTGATTTCCAACATGACATTTAGACATCAGACATCTATAAATAAGGATTAGTTTGCCTCGTCTTAGACATTTATGTGGCTGTTGAGGTTGGCCTTGCTGAAAGCAACACTAATTACTGTCTCTCTTGTGAATTCCAGTAAGAGTGGAACCTATTTGTACAATAATTGATGATGTCAGCTGTCAGTCCTGTAAAAATCCTGATTTCTGAGTCATTTACATAGCCTACTTTTTGTGCCTGCTGCACAAGCTTGTCAGAGATCACTTACAGGAGAAACAGCACTGCATGTACTGTACGTGCACTTGGTGAATAGGTAGGAATGCATGACACTGAAGTGTGTATATGGAGGTGAATGGAGTTAGGAGTATTTTTAACAGTAAGGATCAAAATCAGCAGCTGATTTCTCAGAAGGCAGTAAACACTGGGCCTCTGAAATTCAGAGCAACTCCAAGGCACAAAAAGGACAAATTCATGTTTCTTTACATAAGTCCTGAGCTGGTCGGAAATGCCTTTACATCTGTGTTGTCTCAGTGTTATGCTCCAGTGAATGTATACATTCAATATTCAACCTATATACTATCCTGGATGTTACCATGGCTCCACGTTTCCCGGACTGGAACTGATTCATGTCTAACCAGCCTGGGGTGTTTCCTCAGGCATTTTCAACATGTGTCAGTCTAGCTATCCAACTTCATTAATCATCTTTTAAACCTTGCCCATGCAGTCAAAATCTGTCAAACCACAGAGGAACCATTTGTCAGTGACTGAATAAATGTGTATTGCTCAATGGTCAATGTATTCTATAGGATAATATACAGACTCTGAGAAGAACCCCACAGTTAATAAGAGAAAAAACGCCTAAGACCTGAAGCTGAGCTTCTGGTAAAAGTGGTTGTTGATAAAACTAAAAGATGGGATGGCTATCTGAACTACAGAGCATCTTAAGAGATCATGCTAAAAAGGATGGCCAGCCACAGAGAATCAATGAGCTGCTTCTAAAGTACTGGAATCACCTGCCGTTTCCCAGCAGGCAAAGGTAAGCCTCTGCAAGGACTAGAGGACGCCAGTGCAGCCTGCAATACAATTTCTGGAGCAGCCATCACAACAACATGGCTATTTCAGTTGCTAACACAAAAGGCAGAAGGATGTGAAAGACATGAGGAGATAATCCTCCCGGGGGTCTGAAAGATGAACTTCTCAGATGCAGTTAATTTTGTTCCTTGTGTTTTCTCAAGGCTACTAAGTTTACGTGGGTTTGGAGGGGTTTTTTGCCCCTAGAACTATCGTTTGAGCTGACTGCATCTTTCCTTTCTCGTTCCATTTTCATCTTCTATGTTGCTAAGAGGTTTCCATGGCAATTCTAATATTGGATGAAGGAAGACATACTACTGAGGCTCTGGTGTTGCCTAAACCAGCATGTGCAGCTCTGCTATGTGCGAATGGCCCAGACGTGTTAAGAACTGTTATCAGCTGATGTCGATAACGCAAGATAGCAGAGTAAAATGATATAATATCAGCACGCTGCAAGGAAAAAAGGCAGAACTCTACTTCTCTGATTCTCTGCAAATACAGATTCATTGATTTCGATGGAACTGCACTAATTTCTACCATTTCAGAACTCAGCCCCAACGAACTGCACGTGCCACACTAATTCCATGAAAAGCAATACAATTAACACTGCCTGCATTGAGAACACCGCTGTTCACTGATGACAGAACATGTTACTTCAGTTTCTTTTTACCGTAGCACTGTAGGCATTCTGAATGACATTCTTTCTCTTTATAATACTCAATATTCATGTTTTCTTGCATAGCCTCTAACTGTGACTTCTAAGCAATTTCAGACAGCTCAGTAGTTACAGTTCTGCTACAGAAGCATTATGCCTTGGGTAGGATTGATATTTTTCAAAACAAATAAACAAAACATCATAAGGCTACCAATTAAGTCTGGAAAGGGTAGTAAAATGCAAATACTTGTCTCTTTGTGTTTAGAGGTTAATTCATTATCCAAAGACATTTTATCGATCTGGCCTCCAATGATGTTGCTCAGGCAGTGTGTACCTGCATGCAGGTTTCTGTATAAAGAAGCCACCCCCTTCACTTGTCTGGCACCACATCTTGGTGCTGGGCTGGAGACACAATGTCTTGCAGCCCAACCTTCACGTTCAGTGTGAGGTCTCTCATGGGAAGCAGCGCTCAGGATGTTTCTTTTTCTGGTACAGAGAGCAGTTCATCAGAAACTGAAATAATAACAGAGATCTAATTCTCTCCAGCCAGTAAACATCTGTATAATCGTCACTGCGGGCCTGCTCCAGGTTCAGAAAAGGCTAGGTCAAGAAACTTAATATTTTGGGGTTATAAGCTACTATGATAATCCACAAGTGGGAACAGTACTATGGGTGTGGTGAGGCTTTATCTAAAGCAGCCAGTTCTGACTGACTTAGGAAATATATGGACAACCTAGGGGAAAAAAGTGTTAAAATACTGCTTAAACAAACTATGATTAAAAAAAAAAAGAAAAAGAAAGTTTTCCAGATACTCTTTTGTTCTGTGTTTGAAGTCTTAGCTAAAAAAAATTAGAATTCCCCTGGATTTATACCATCCATCTTGAAGAGTTCCTTTCTGCTCCTTCCTGGGGGGTGGGTGGGTGGCGGTGAGGGGGGTGGGCGGGAAATCAGTGGTTTTGGTTTTGCTGGTGATGCTTCCGGAGTTCAAAGGAATGGATGTTCCACCTCTCTGTTTATGACAGAAAATCCTATCACCTCACATTGCCTCACAATGCACCCTTTTCGTTGAGATAGCTATGGGCGTTCAGCCCATATAGCTATTTGTGTGTGCATGGTCTTACAGTCCTCACAGTGAGATTAAGGTTTGTCCGGCTGATCCTACCAATTACGGAAGTGCAAGCAGAATGCTTGTGCTTTGGCTCGGATTTGTTTTTTCCAAGCTCTAATCTGAAACACAAAGTCATGCAGTTGGAGAGACTGTGCTCAATCCAAATTAATAGACCAGCTGCTTTTCTGGAAAATATTTGAATCCATAGCTCTACCTGCTGGAGGAAAGGGAAATTACATTCCCCAAAAAGGCTAAAATAGGATGAGAAAACTGTCCGCATGCACCTAAAGAGCTGAAGTTCTTCCCTTGTATAATGGCTTTGTCTTCAGGATGCACAAATTTAGCTTCTGTGTGCAATGGCAGAAATTTGCACAACGTTTTTGGGCACAACCCAACCTTTATCGAGGGACTCAGTGATGGACACAAGTAGGTTAAGGACCTACTCTGGTAGGTCACTGGCCCGTTTTCTAATAAATAGTAAACATTTAAAAAATGGCAAGGTGGCTCATGGATAACATTTTCAGGAGCATCCAAATGGGTTTGGCACTTTGAAACTTTGCATACGATGCCTCTAAGTTTCTATGAAGGCAGCAACAGCTGAGTCAAAGTGACCCTTAGGGGTTTATATAGTATGCTGTTTTACAGTAGTTCTTAAATATTTTGTTTACTTGCTTTGGTTCCGTTTGCGTGTTGGTTTTTGGAAAAGCTTCATATTTCATATCAGTCTCAATAAACTTTAGCCATATTACAGAACAAGTTTTCTGTGGGATTTATGATATTAATTTTATTTCTATAGTGCTTCCATTTGAAAGTCTCAATTCTGCTTTGCAAACATTCACAAGCTAAGCCTTACTGTCTAGGTGATCGTCGGGATTACTCTCTTTCTGATGCACAGATCACTAGCACATCTTCCAGAGCTCGCCAAAACAGTCAGTTATTTCTCACAGAATTGATGAATAAATAGATGTTGAAAATATCCTCAGGTCATGTGTGTGGCTGTGTTAAAAATATATTTTGGTTCTGCAACCTTATTTTCTATTTCAAATTTTGATATTTGCAGTCAACATTATTGGAGAGCAAGGGATCTTTACTAAGAATCTTCGTGTTTTATCTTTTTTTGTGAGGAAAACAAATTGATGTATTGCTTTTCTTCCAATGGTTTTTATTTTGTCCTTTGCCAAAAAACACTGGAACATTAAAATTAGAATGTTGGGGTTGGAAAGGATATGTGGGGGAGCAGCCACAGGCAAAAACATTTCCAAATCCTCAGTTCTGTTGAGAAATCTATTTTGCAACTGTGAAAACAGGAGCAGAAGGAACCTTGTGTAGTGGATGCAGCACTGGGCAGAGAGGCCAGCTAGCTGTAACACACTGAGAGGCAGCAGCTTTGTGCTCCTGGAGCACTCCTGCTGTGTTAATGAAGTGGTTTTCATAACGGATATTTAACAGGAATTCTGCAAGGGCATAGCTGTGCTGGTCCTGGAGCTTATCTGGAGGGTGCAGGATGAGCATCTGCACATGGCCTGTATATACTGCCAGCAGACATCTATCGTAAAAGTCATCTCTCCTCGGTAGCTGGTTCAAGAACCCAATAGTTCTTTTTCCTCCTAATATGAAATTGTGCCTGTAAGATATCAGAACACAAATATGTGCATGCACGCATAGTTCTTTATCCACACACAAAATGTAGCTGTTAACAGAGATTCTGATATCTCTCCAAGACTGAACATGGAACGAGAATTCTCCAAGCCTACACCTGTATTCAGTTTGCAAAAAACCCAAGCCCACGTTTATACAGTCTATGTGTAAACATCTGCTCTTCCTTATGAGATGATAGCAACCCGAAGAACCCTTCAGAGCTGCTGCTCCTGTGTGTTTTGCTACTGCAGCATAAAAACAAAAAACATAAAGAAGTCTGATGTGAAACTGAAGTGCTGCTTGGTAAGAAAATCAGAACCCCCTTTTTAATCTCCTCTTCAGCTGGCTTGTGGTTAATCACAAAGGGGAATTTGCTGCCTGTCAAAAAGGACAGTTACTGGAATTTAGAAGGATACAAAGAGTATTTTTTTCACATGCTAATTATTATAAAATATGAAATAGCAACTTGGATTACCACAGCAGAAGCTCTTCCAATAACACAAAACAATGAGCATCTGACAGTATAATTCTAAAATATTTTCTTAGACCTGTACTACATGGTATGTGCATGTATGCAAGGGGAAAGCATAATTTTTCTGTAGTGTTCACAAGTTTGTACCATTCTGGGGGCTGTACCTTTGTGTTGAGAAGAGGCCACACCTTAGAGACAAGAAATGCGGTCTCATCTTATGCTGAAGTAAAGTCAAAGCCTGGATCTTTCTATGACTTGGAGCTATTCTTAAACTGGGATGGGCATCCATCAAAGGAAAGCAATACACAGGCATCTGAAGTGAGGCTGTGTGCTGTTTTATGAGGTGTCTCTGCTGGAGGGAACCATCCTTTGGACCAGAAAAGGGGCTTTTAGCTTTCATTTTACATCACTCCAGTCCTTTGATGCCGTGGCCAAAGTGAGGCTCTTTTCCAGGATTTCCAAGGAGTGAAAACCTGGCACTTTGAAGTCTATAACAAAACTCACGTATGTAGCTTTCCTAAGACCTGCAAGATTGGCTTCTCTTGCAGATGTAAAGCCTCTGACAACACACTTTGAGGAAAATCTCTCTGTCTTTTTGCTTATGTCACATTTGCTTCTCCTTGGATGTATCTAAAAATAGAGCTGGACAAATACGGCACATGTTGTATGACTGACCTCTGTCCATTTCAATTCTGGCATGCCTGGAGGGGGATAAAAAGTGGTCTGAAAATCATTCAGAGGAAGATCAGGTAAAGTAATTATTTTCTTTAGATCATTCAAAAATTTAAAAAGAAAACCCAACAAAACGCCAGCCAGAGCAAGCTATTAAATTTTAATAATTTTGTGCAGAAATATTGAAACTCTTGGCTCTTAGTGCAAGTTTTTCACTGGAAGATTCGTCTTGAAATTGAGAATTTCTATATGAAACATCAAGTTAAAGCAACATGAAGTGAAGGAGCAAAATACTGCCATGTTTCTCCCCACCCCAACCTCAGTGGCAGCAATTTAAAAAAACAATGTAATTTCGTTGGAAATAATCTATTAGACTGGAAGCTAATTCTCTGATTGCCATGGAAGTGCATTACATGAAAGGGCTGTTTTGTTTTACTTGGTTGTCTGAAACTCCAAACGTCTTTAGCTTTAAAGCAATAATGATAATTTGAGGGTGAATGGATAATGTCATTTATGGCATAAACATAACAAAGATCCCAGCATAAAGACGCATAAATACACAAGTTGAAATGTGTGGGAAGCTAAGATCTCAGTAAGCGAGCTTATAAAGTACGGGAAAATATTGATATACCCATTTGTGGTACTCATAGGACATAGCACCGTATATTTTAAAAACTGCATGCACATGGTAGGATTACCAGGAAAGTATACCACAGATCTTTACGTTACAAAAACCACTGAATAATGCAGAACTTAGATAACATCATGACGTAAGTTCCATGAAACCTCTGCAAACAAACAAACAAACAAACAAAATTTAAAAAAAACCCCAAACCTTTTTGTGGTCAAAAGCATTCCAACAGAAGTTAAGCATGTGATCATGTTTGGGAGCCTGAGACTTGCTACTGCCTTTCTTTTTGGTTCTAAACTGGGAACATTTGAAGTGGAGATGGAAGCATAAGTGAAATCAGTACTGTCAGGTGGGCATTTTGACCAAACCAATTGTGAAGCATCTCTCTACTTTTGTAACGACACTTCTCCATGTCAGCTAGTATGCTCTCACAAATGGTAAGGAAAAGACCTGAACAAATGCGGACAGGAGGCAGTTTGGGAAATACTCTTTCTTTAAGATTTGAATCAAGTTTTAGAAAGTTTCATCCTGACCTCCGACCAGTTCAAGTTCGTGACAAAAGTCTTCCAAACCACCTTTGCATCAGCTAAGAATGACAATAATTAACCCATAGGCAGAAACGCCTGATCAGCCAGGAATGGCTGGTGGAAGTCATGGGAGCCGAATTGTGTTCCTTGTCTTTGCGCATAATAGCACAATTCTCTAAGAAAAAATTTCTTTTCAATGCATTTTGAGCAGGTTATTTTGAAGGAGCTGGGGGACTGCTTAGGCTGTCTGTTTCTGTGTTGCTGAAATTTAAGTACCTTGCATTAGAATTGAAAGTGACCCTCCGCTATTGGGGAGACGAGGACTGGAATAGGAAATCAAAAGAGTTCCTCTCTCTGCTGTCAGGGAAACATGCTTTCTCATTTAGAGGAAACAGAAGGAGGGAATCAGGTTTCCATAGTGATCAATGAAGAAAGGACATGGTTACCTGGAAACAGGACTGCTCCCATACACTGAAAAAGTCTTTCTTGTATTGATGAGAGATCAAAGCCAGCTCTTCACTTACACAGGAGTTGCAACACTGGAGTTGGAGCAGATGCACTGCATCTGATTTGCACACAAGCGAGTAGGGGGAGATACCGAAAACCTTCCACAGGAGCTCTACCACATCTATTTCTAGAAATTACTATTTCTGTTTGTAAACAAAGTCCTTACTGTCAAAGGCTAAAGAAAAAAGACTGCTGATTTGGAATGATTGCTGCAGTTGCTGCCACCTGAGGCCGTGTGAGAGCCGTTGACAGCACTTCCTACATCCAGTCAGCTGTACCTGTGGAGGAAAGCCTGTCTCTAGCATTTGCAGTTGTGCTCTACAGATCATTTACAGAGCTCACACTGCCAGCTACTCCTTTCCTTGGGACAGGAAGTCTAACTTTTCCTTCCTTGCAGCAGAGGGTTGGTGGGTCTTTCATTTCTTAGAGCAGAAAAGTCAAGGAGGCAGGATTTTGGAAAAGACTCCAGTGAGGATCTAAGGGGATCACTGGAGCTTCTGGTATATGTATGTTGCAAATGCTACCCATGCATGATTAAGTTTGTGAAAGATCTCAATCAAAGCACTGAAATATTTCTGGAGACTGCAGCTAGTCTTCTAGTCCTCAAATTAAAACTGGGTTTATAACTAAGTCACTAAGATACTCAGATTCCAACTTTTCCTTAAAGCTGCTATGCTATTTTAGACAGTCAATTTAGTCTCCAAAGTCCTTGCAAGATCTTACTGAATTTGGGGAATTTCCTTCCTCTATTAGAACTAGAGACAATAATCTGTCCTGCTTCTCAGAATGAAGTACCTCCCTCAAAAAAAAAAAAAAAGAGGATCAGGCAGATACCTACTTCCATAAGCTTATTCTACAAAGGTGCACTTTAGAAGTGGAATTAAAGGTAGAGACTTAAACCTCTGGTCAGCCACACAAAGGGTCGTTAGACCACACTGGAGTGAAACCAGCAAAACAGAGTTTGGCTGCAGACAACAGCAAGCCTCGAAATCCATTTTTCAGAAGTTTGTTTTAATAATTCTGGCCGTGAATTTTAAACAAAATATTTTAAGCTCAAAACAAATGAGTTTTTATCCCCGTTTCAATGTTAATCCTAATCTGTCCTTGCACAGTTGGATGTGGTGGTGTCATCAGCTCCAGCATAAAGCGAATCAGAGCTTAGCTGTAAGGAAACAGGCAGCAGCTCCGGTCCCCTTTGCTCACATGGAAGGTGTTTTATCACCACAGGGTGCCACAGGAGACCCTACAAGTCTAGTGTTTCCTTGCAATCATTCTAACATTTTTTTAGCATGGCAGTGAACGTATGGGAAATGGAAGAATAGTTTCAAGCCTTCTGATCTCAGAAGGAGCAAGAATAGAGGTCTCATGCTCCCTGGGTGAGTACTTTACCCATAATGCGATGGAGCTGCACCCAAACTGTATATGCTTTCAAAGACAGACCAAACCCTTTATCAGCTCTCAAAGGAAAAAAATGAGAGGCACTGGAGAAAATACCATGTTGTGAATCCTACCCTTATCATGACACTACTGTGGATACTCATATATGCCCATATCCATGAGGAGATAAGAAGATTTACAGCTATTCCTTTGAAGGTGCTGCCCATTAGTGTTCTGCAGGGCCTGTCATCAAATGTGCTGCCTACCCTGAATCCTGGGCACCTACCTGCTTAATTCTCCTGAGCCCCTACGCAGAGAACTTCGTCCCTTAACACAGACTCGATAATTCTCCTTCTGCAGCCAGGCACTAAAAATCCCTGCTTAGATACAGCTTTAAGCCTGTAGGTTGTAAAACAAGGAAGGTGAATGTCTCCAACCACTTTGTCTCAAAACTGCCGAGCTACAATATTTTCCTTGACCACATTTCTCTCCTCCAGCACATATTTTGCCTTGCTTCTGACAGATGTTCCTTTCCCACTCTGGGAAGAATGCAACGTAATGAAAAAGAGCGGTGCAATGAAAGATCCCGGCTGAGCTCTGAGGAATATCAAAAGTCATCAAACCTGGGAGTGGTATTGCCATTTTAAAGACGAGACAAAGATGAAAGCCAAGACCAAGGGGTAGTTAGGCACCTTCTTGACCTCCAAATGCCCAGTTCCAGTCATAACCTCAAAATTTCTGCCTAAATGCCTGCATTTCTTCTAGTTGAGTACATACAAAACCCTCCACAGAGCATAGCAGTGACCCCTAAATAAGCAGCTAAATGACCTTTTCTCTTACACTTTCTTTCTTGAGAGCAAGATCTTCAGAATAATGATTTTTTTCTGAAGTATTAATTGAAGACGCTTTTGCATGTACACAAATATATATGCATTCAAACTATATTCAAAGAAAGGCCAAACCATTTACCCCATGAGAGGGCAGTAAGGGCACCCACCTCTAGTATGAAGGCTCAGTTTTAGACCAATGAAACTGGCATCAGTGAACAGCTCAATGAGCGAATGAGAGAAGTGTTCCCTAGCAGGCACAAATCTGCTAGTCACACAGGAGGGAATCAGACCTCTGCACTGAATCAGACTGGGCGATGATTTCAGCTCACAACCACCACACCCCAGCTATGTGTTTGTAAGTGAAGGCTACTGGGTACCTCTCTTTTTCTCTCTCTCTCTGTTCATTTAATAACAGAAAAAATAGGCAAAACTCCCCAGGTGCACATTAATAAGTTAGGACTCTGAGCACAGATAAAAGATACCTTCTGCATGTCATTCCTAACTCCTGACGTCTTGTTTGGCTATTGCCTAGGGATCAAGATATCAAGTTGTCTTGACATCTCCTACAGAGAACCTAATTCAGGGATGAGATTCAATAATGAAGGACCAAGCACCTTTGAGACTTGGGATGAAGTGATTTACCCAAAGTTACACAGAAGTGTCGCCAAAGCACAGGCCTGTTGCACCTGGGAAATGAGAACTACACTGCACAGGTTTTACTATTAGCTTGGTTTAAACTCAAACACACTAATATGGCATAACTATATAAGCACTTTTGTACCCAGTGGCAAAGATAGTATTGTCATTGCTAGTAACAGGCCACCCATCTTATGCTAACTGTGCCAGATACTCAGTGCAAGGCCCTAGTCCTGACCTGTTAGGCTTGGTACCAGCTCCTGTTAGCAGCTTATTGTGTGACCCAGAGCTTCATCTCAGGTGTTTCTCTTTACGATACACAGTTTAGGCAGGGGATAACAGCAAAGGTCCTGAAAATAAGGGCACAGGTTGAAAACAGAGGCCCCACAACTCACTGGTGGTCTTTGAAAAGGCATAACTCTGAGATACAGGGAAAGACTGGTTTTGGTTTAAAAAAAGAAGCAACAGCTAAGAAAATGGAGCGGGGTGGAGGGGAAAGAAGCAGCCAAGCAGCAGGATAAGGCACCTTTCCAGTCTGGGAAAGGAACCCCTCCTACCACCACCATCACCAAGCATCACTCAGTGTGTAGTCAGAGACAGAAGCCAAGGACTAAGAATCATCTTGTAAAACCGTAAGATCCCAAATTTGAGCAGGAAGGTGGAAGAAAGGAGGTGCTTACTTAATTTCAAGATTATCTCTTCAAAAAGCTCTCAGCCCTGATCACCTGGACAGCTAAGACCATCAACAACTGTAGCCACCAATGCTGACTATATGGTATCAGCTCTTTGGTATTGCACACTCCCACCACAGCAATCTCTAATTGCCTGATGTATACACATGTAAATTCAGGTGCAAATGTGACTGGCAGAACTGTCTGTATCTTCTCATCCCTACTGCCTGTTTCGCATGCTCAACCCAAACTGCAGAGTTGTTTGGAGCTGCTCTTCCTCCTTACTCAAGGAGCAGCCTGGCACCCTGGTGGGACAGCCTCCACTGCCAGCAGCCAGGTAGCACTGGCAGGCACAAACTCTGCTGTTTGTAGTTCACTGTGAAAAGAGCCAGAATCGGCAAATGAGGAAGGAGGGCTTAAACACACTGTGGGAATGGGGCTAATGTAACAAGTGATTGGGGATGTGGTTAAAGAAGGCAAACCAAGGAGTCAGCTCCTGACCTGCAAGACTCCCTGCTTGGCTGAGACTGGTCCTCAGCTGCCAATAGCTCTTCTCCCCCTTCTCTCATTCTACTATTCTGGTGCAAGCAACTCCTGCAGCATCTGGTACTTGACAGGATATGTTCACAGATTATTATGAAGCCAAATCCCTTTAAGGAGATGCCTAGAGTAGGTGCAAGAGCTCTAAAAAATCACTGAACAGAGATAGGCTGGAGGCAGAGCATTCAACAGAAATGTGATACAACAAAGGCCAATGTGCTCTCTGGATGTATGTCTGTGGAAGCAATTTCAGTAAAGAGAGGGGGATGTTAATATCAGTATTCACAGCATGGAGAACCTCATGTGGGATGATATTCACAGCCCAGCCAGCTCTTCTAGAGGGTTGAACTGAGACCAAAAGAGTCAAAGTTCTCGAATGATGGGGAAAATAAAGAGCGTGTAGTCACACATGCTAAGAATTTGTCCAGCTTTGCCCAGAAAAGCAATCACAGAGTCTGTAATCATAAATCTATTGACTGAGGAAATACTCCCTGGGTAAGGAAGAGAGGGAAATGTTTAGGGTCATCTTGTGTTCCTTGGAGAGTGTTCTCATTCTCTGGGAACAAGAGTTCGAAGACTGTGCTTAGCATTAACTTTAATGTCATTTCACATCAGTTCAGCTAAATCAGAAAAAAAAGTAACCCTGTGATTATGAGTTGTTTTCTCTTGGAGACTTTGTCTCACATTTTAATTTCAGAAACAGACTTAATTCAAAATCCTGTCTTTGATAAACTGACTTTGAAATCCTTCTGAAACAAAGAGGAAAACCAGAAGTACATATCTACCTGTGTAATGAAGAAAACTAATCAGATTAAGCTCTGGAGCTCCATTAAGTTGTTGCTCTAACATAGTTTTCTGTTAGTTTATGAGAGCTCCCTTATCCTATAATTATTTAGTTCATTGTTTGTTTGAAAAACTCCACCACACAACGTGTCTCAGGTATGTTCTTATGGCACTCACTTCCCTAGAATGACTATGCTCTGAAATGGAAGTATGTCCTTCTATCTGCTGAAAGATATACTTCAGTACAAGCCTTCCACAGTTCTGTTTCTTTTGGTAGAGATAGATAGAAAAAAGATTTTAGGTTGTGTACCAACAGTGTACTTATTTATACTTAAGTCTTTTTTACATATTTGTACTTACTTGGAGATGTGTACGTGTGTCTTAGGAAATTGCTCTCCTAAATAGTTCCTATAGTACACTAATATGCTTAAAAGCTTTGTTAACCTGACATCACTGTAAACAAAGGCCATTATTTTCCTTAAATCCTTTTGCTTCCCATATCACCCAAAAAGCGAACACTAAAACGTGAGAACTACGTGCTACTCCTAGCATGTTTCTGCAGTCTTTCAGAGTCCCTGCAATTCAGAGATAAGGATGCCATTTATTTTTAATTTATTCAGTCTACTGTTGAGTCATAGTCAGGATTTGATTTTTCTTTCAATGAGACAAATTGACAGGGATAAGGAAAACACAGTTTCTTAGAAAAATAAGTAACCTCAAGAACCTTGACAATTTCCACATCTCCCCCTCCTCACTATTAGTGCTCAATATGTAACTCTCCAATCACTGTGTTTGCAAAGCAACTGTCAGGCTTCAGGAAGGTATAGCAATATAACTCATTACTGTCACTCAGATCCTTTGGAGTTAGCACACGACAAATTTCATGTACATCACTTGCTCAAGGCAGCTGGTGTTATCTGCTAATCGATTCACTCAGCACAGTGTCAGGCTTTGAATTTAATCCCTAGCTGCTTCCTGTTTTCAAAAGATCAGGCAGCAGAACAGCATTGAAGGGGTGCAGAAAGGATGAGTGAGAAGCAAAGTACATGGGGGACAAGATATCGGAGCACGGGAAAACTACATTTATTTTTTCAGCTAGTAGCAAATGAAAAAATGAAAATATATATTTCTCTCTGACTGGATTACAAGAACACACAGAAACTTCAGGTAAAATGTTCAAAGCTTCATTTAGAAGGTGTTTCACAGAGAAATTGTAAGCCATTTTGCAAGAGATCTTACTATTGAGGTAGTCTGAAATCTTGCTTGGAAAGCTAATTCCTGGAAGAGTAAGGACTCTCTCTGCAATATCTTCTTCAGACACAGCCATCCATTTTGATGAATGATAACTCCTCTTTCCTCAGCAACATTCCCACTATTCATATTGACTCTGAGAGCTGTTATGATGCATCAAATCAGCAACTGCTGCAGCAAACTGAATAACTGGAACAGCATAAACAAGAGCTTCCTCCCTGTCTTATCTACATTTAAGGAACAGTGAATTTTCAGACCTCCTAAAAGGCTTGTAGTTCTAAGCAGGAGCTAGGGATTGCAATACCTGCACCACCCATCAGAGGTACACGGGCTTTTCTAACCAACACTTTGTATGTTCTACCTAGTCCTGACAAAGTTCCTTACACTTTGAACCCCAAATTGATCTTTTACTCCCTCTTTGTTTTGGGCAGCTTCTGCCTCAAGGTGATTTGGTTGACTCTTATTAAGACACACCTCCAAATATCTGGGAGGAAAAGATGTGGAAAAGATGTGCTGTACAGCTGACAGAGCAGCTGGAGCAAAGCCAGCATCTAGACCTGGAGTGAGGTCACTTGCGTAGCACTAGAGAGTCACTGGAAAACACAGGTTTTTCAGATGTTTATCTGACACGATCTGTTCTGAACCTGATTTCCATGCCTCTCACAAGCAGAAGAACTTGTAATAAACCTAAGCTGCCCTCTTTACAGACAGGAACTGGAAGTGGCAGACAAGAATAGTGTCCTGTCCAAAGTCACACAGGTAGCCTGAGGAATACAACTTGGCTTTTCTAAATCCTGAAGCTAATGCTCCAGCTGATAGGAGTTTTGTTCTAAACCCTAACACCAAACTGAAGTAACTACACCACCTGAAGGACTTGAAGTAATGTCTGCCTAAAGGCTAGGGAGATGCTGCTTTTGTTAGAAGTAGTACCTGCCATTACACAACTGCCAATGGTGACACCCACCACTGCTGCCGGTAACATGATGAGCACAATACCAACAGAAAAGGGCTCATGAACGCCTGGCATGATGCTACTAGTATTCCTATTAAGCTGAAATTCCTATGAAGTCAGAAATGTTTTAGTGCTCACTGACCTACCATGCACTTCACATTGCTAATGCCTACTGGGATTTTTTTTTCCCCCACAGAGGCAGCTGGGGCTTCTTCCTCCCTCCCAGTTTTGTTTGTGATCACAGTGCAAAGCTTCAGGATGCCACAGTATGATCAAAAGGCAATCAAGATTTACTGAGTGGTCACAGATCTCATATAATATAGCAACTGTATAGTCCTGTTCTGTTCTGAAAATGCTGTATCAATATTAACTAAGAAAAGCTTCTTTTTTTATGGTGCAATAAGCTAGAAGATCGCACCTGAAACAAGTCACTAAGTGTTGATGATAAATTGTCCTCATGAGCACAATTTTCTGCTTTTGTTATTTACATAACTTCACAGGTCCCAGATGAGCAGACTATCACAAGCAATGAAAGAAAATATGCTCAAGTATGGTGTGTAAGCGTCGTACAAAAGGAGAAAACCAGGGCAACCTGAGAAAAACATCCAAATGTAATCAGAACAGATTAGTGGTTTTGGCACAGTGTCAGTAACTTCTCTTTTTATGAGAAGATATTCAGATATAATTAGGCTTCATGTCACAAAGAATCAGAACACATAACTCTGATGTAAATATTTGCAAGCTAGGGATATTGTGTTCTCGGAGTCTCTGAAGGAAGTGCTCTACCTTTTTCCCATTACATATGAAGACAGCCTTAAAGAGCTGGCAAATACTTTGAAGGGTTAGAGTTTTCTGGTGATACGAATTACTCTGGTGATAATAATTACTTCCTTGCAACTGATTAACTTTTCTTCTTATTTGTTGTTGTAAGAGTTTACTTTCCATAAGATTTATTTAGCCCCCTCTGCTTTCTGTACAAAAACTGCAGATGTGAAATATCAACAGGGAATATACCTGAAAGGCTTCTGTTTATGTTATGTTGATTTTAAGGACAGGATTTGTAATTGCATTCAAATTTAGTCCCACTGAAACCACTAATGACTCCAGGTTATTAGAGTGATCCTCTATTGTCTCATACCTGAGAACTGTGAATCTCAATCAGGTATAGACAGCAAAAGGCTGTCCTTAAATGGTTTGAAAGATTTTGATTTGACAATATTTTTACAGCTGTACTGTGCAGGCATGAATAACTACAATAAAAATAGCCATGGAGAAGCAAAGGTAACATTTGGGGATTCTAATATCGCATTACTTGGGACTTTGAGGGGTCAGCTCTGCTCCATGTGATCATGGTAACAGCTGCTACTCAGGAGGGCTCAAATCTCACCAAATCAAGCCACATCAGTTGATTAGCATATCAGTATACTGACAAGTCAACTAACAAACACAGATGCAACATATTCCATCTTCTGTTGCTTATACAATGATCTTTTCCCCTGTTCTTCCAACCATTCATGCTAATACTGTTTTATCATCTTCATTCCTTCAAAGTGGTATTAAATAGAGTGAGATGAAAGAGAATGTAAGTGGGTGAAAGATGGAAGGAGAGAAGGAAGACAGAATCAATTAAGTTAGTTAATGGCAGACAAACAACAGTACAACACAAGTTTCTCAGTAAGTTGCAAATGACATCAAATTCAGAAAGCAGCTTGCAGAAAAATGAGGTTACTAGAGCTTTTTAAATACGATTAAATAATGTATGTTGTTCTAATCTAAAGAAAGCAAACAACAGTAGTACTTGAAAAGGAAGGGTCAATTTATTACTTTTGTTCCACAAGACTCTGAAGGAAAGGTCACGGAGCTGGGCAACAGAAGACACTAGCAAAACCTCCCAGTTTGCTTGCTGGGAGACACTAGTTAAGTCATTTACCTTTTCTTCAAGTGGGTTTCCTAAGAAAATTAAGTTTACACTGCCGTATTCACTTTGTCTGACACCTTAGGAATTTCTTCGGCCAATTTGCAACACATCTGACAAAGTAGACTCCAAAGATACTGCATGCCCTAAAGTTTCATGAAGGCAGTAGCGGCTTCAGGAAAAGTCTTATTACTGCTGTCTCTCACAGAATATCTAATTATATTTTATATGTCAGAGAAGATACTAGCTATTACAGAGAGATGTTAAGGACTAGCCTTTGTTAGTAATGCCATCCATGGAGGTGTCTTTTCTTCTTCTACCCTTAATTTTCCTCCATCTATCCTCCTTCTTCACATTTGAAGCCCCTTGACGCATACCTATCTGCTTCTCTACCTTTAGACCATAGCATTGGTGGGATCCCCAGTCAGCTGAGATCTTGCCTGTGACGCATCTCATAACACAAAACTATGTTCATCTTATACAATAAGTAAAAGGATAATTTCACTAACAAATGACATTATTTGTAGAGAACCAACAGCACAAGAAACAAATGGAGCTGTGTACGTTTTCCTTCTGACATATATATATATTAAAAAATTATCTCAGGAAGAAAGCTAGCTATATTTCACAGCTTCATAGGACACACCACTGCAGTTCTATAACACACATCTTCTGCCTGCTTTTCCACAAAGAAAAATAACTGTTGTAAAATCAAGGTCAAGAAGAAAGCCAAAGTTTTTAAAAAAAAAAAAAGTATAGTTCTTCTGGAGGATGTTACAAACAGTTGTATGCACTGTTCTAATAGGTCATGCCTCTCAGAAATAACTCTTCTAGGAATACAATGCAAGCCAGAAGACTGTCAGACATTCAGAAAAGTCTCCAGCAGTGCAGGAAGTGGTGACATTAAAGTCTTATGGTTAAACTTTATTCTAAGGGACAGTGGAATATAATAGAATTACTTGCACAACTTTGGCTTAGGACAGAAAAATGTGTCGTATGACCTACAGCGTAGCAATATTACAGTTAAACCAGTTTTAAATATAGAGCATTCTTACCTATAAGCTATTGTTTTAAAATTATTTTATTAACTGTGCTTCCTATTTACCTTTATTATATGGAAAACATAACAGAATTTATTATCCAAAGGGTATGATATCCAGGTGACACAATGTTTGAGGCACAAGGAATAAAGAACAAACAGATAGTAGTGCCCTGTAAAATACCTTTTTTTGTTGGGTTTTTTTGGTTTGGTTTTTGGTTGGGTTTTTTTTTTTTGTAAATGAATGATTCAATAGCTGTCCAAGTAACAGGGAGTAATGAGATTTGTGGTGCATTTTGGTTAAATCGTAGAATGAGAACTAGAAAAGGATTCTAAGTACTCATGCCTGGGGCTATCTCACAAACTTATCTCACGGATGTGTCAATTGTTTCCAAATGATTTAGCACACCTCAAAAGCCTGCTTGTTCCACAACTTCATCCACAGTGCTCATTGTTGTACTACTGTAAAACCTCATGAAAATCAAAATTATAAGTATGTAATTATTAAAATTAAGCAGCCATCCCTGGAGGTAATTGAAGGGCTAGTAGGTGCACTCCACAATTCCTCCACAGATATAAAAATGGGGTTACTATTCAAATAATGCAATAAAAACAGTTTTGAAAAACAAAATAGATTAAATGAAAGGTAAGGAAATGCTGGATTCAGAAGAGAAATTCACCATTATCATAATTCTATGATTTTCCTGTTCATTAAGTACAAATCTGAACACTGCCTAACAATTCACACAGCAGTTAAGTCAGATGATTTTAGCAGGAGCAAGAATTAGTTGACTGAAAAGGTGTGTTTACTTCAATTTAAATAGAATTTAACTTAAATCGAACTGAAGTCTTTGTACTGAAATCTTCTCACAGCACTACAGTAAGCAAGAAGAGAATGGAGACTGGTTTTATTTGTTTTTAAGAGGAAGTTCTTGAGATGCATTTAATACACAATACATTATTTCTAAGTCCAGCTGAAGGAAAAGTTTTCAGTTAAGACTATAAGAAAAATAACTCATCATCCTAAAAGTCTTTCAACATAGACATTACCTAAGACATCACTGAGTTTTAGCTGCGCACAAACTCTTGTTACCTCACAGGCAGACAGTCCTAGAAAGATTGTTGTTTTGGTTTTTTTTAATAGAAGAAACATTTTAGCCACTTCGCAGTTCACTTTTCAATTCTCATAAAACTAACTTTTTATTGAAAGAGAAGAATCTGTAATTCTGAGAATATGTTGTGGTGTAATAAAGAGGTTGAGCACTTGCCTGAACTGCAAAGCTCATCTGCAGCTTAACTACAGAGCTATAAACCATCCCTCTTAAATGCAGAGTCAAATCAAGAGAAAGGGTTTCAGTAGTTTGCCATGAAGCATTTTGGAACATCTAAACAACAGTCCAGTAAAGCATTACTGTACTTGAGGCACAAATTTCCCAACATGTTTTTTTCTCTAGTAGAAGTTTCCATTGATCATAGGAAAATCACTGCCATTTGTATTTTCAAGGAAAGTAAACACTTTCCAGGGGAATGTGGTCTTCCTCTGCACTTATTTGGTTTATAATACTTAGGTTATTAATCTCCAATTATAACGTGATTGTTGAAAACAATCCTCTTCCCTTTCGTTTGCTGTTGGGATGTTAGAAGGACATAAACCAGCTTTGTGACCAAAGTATTTGTAGGATGAGATTAACAGCTAGTATACCACAACATTAAGCATAGAGTTACTATAGGATTATTTGATTTCAAAGTTTCTCAGTGCACACTTAACATTTCAATAAAATAATTTATATAGGTGGATTGAAGGGTAAAAACTACCCCTACTGGTGCCATAAGGCATTGGGTCACCTCAGCAAATGCACTAGACAGTCGAACATAAGTGTTTTGTCTTTGAACAGGACCACTGAATAATGTCACGGGCTTTTAATTTGTGTTTGCCATAAATTGAAAGATTCAGCAACTGAATGAGATTGATGGTGGTTTGCTGCTGGCTTTATACATTTATTCCAAATCATGAAACTAATTGTTTCTAGCTAAGCTTCATCAGGCAGAAAGCAAAACTGCCTCTTGCATTTTTTTCCTATCCGTCAAACTACCTGTGCACAGTAAATTATAACCGTTATGCTTGATGTTCTCAGAGCTTAGCTGGCTTTAATGGTTGTCACAGTAAATAGGGAATGCACTACAATCCACTTGTCTCAAAGGGATTTAGCGGAAGAAAATCAAGTATTTTACAAAGGAGATTCTAACAGGTAGCTACTTGATTTTGAGCAATTCTAATAACTTTAAGGAAATGTTGAAATGAAAGAATCTGACAAACCTACGGCATCCTAAATGTAAGACAATGGCAAGTCACACTAAACTCTCCCTGTCTACCGTGAGGCAGTATTCATCTGTTGGCTTTGCCACTCACAGGGGTGTTTCTTCTCCCTCTTTGGGTTTTCTAGGTGACCACCTCTCCCACTGGGTTTGCCATTGGATGCTATTTCCCGCTCCCTTTTAACTCCTAACACTTCAGATGCTTGAGCACTACCAAGAATTTCCTTACACCCCTTATGTGATAGACCTGGTGGTACAAGAGTCAGCACTGCTTGGGTTGTCCCTTAAAAACACTTACTGCTCCTGTCCTGGCGACTGGTGCTTGTTTCACCTCTTGCTCGCGTAGTCCTCAAAATTTGCAATACTGTAGGCGGTTACCTAATGTACGGGGTGGTAGTAAACCTTTCCCGCCTGTCAACAAGCCTTCCCAACCCATGGGCCATGGCTTTCCTAATACACCATTTTAATTCTCCCAGCTGCAGCTATCAAGGCTTTTGCTGTCAATCTTTAAAATGACAAGTCATTTTTTCTTCTTAATGCTGTCACAAACATGAATTAAAACTGTGAACTTAAAAGTTAACTTAGTGTGTTCTGGGTCCCCAGGCAGTGTTATTCTGCAGTGCTTGTAGCCCTTTAATGAAATACACTGAATTTTACTATGCCAGATTGCTCTCAAGGATGGGGTATAGTTATAGATGCTTTCCTCTAAGGTATAACTGAGAAAGTTTTTGTTGTCCAAAGGCTCCCTAGACTGTAGTCAGCAGCAAAGATTTCAGTGTCTTCTACCGGATCGGTATTTAATTGGAAGGAAATTAATGGATAAAAGTTAATGTGGGAAGGCTTTTTTCTGTCTTATAATAGTTGTAATATAAACCCAACTCCCCATCTCATTAACTGCCTGAAGTTACAATATAAATACAAATATTCGATGGTGGAATGTTATTCTTATCCCTTTCTGAAATAAGCAGATTGTGTGATATGTCACTGTGCACTGGAAGGACTAATCACTATTATGAAGGAATTTAATTTCTTGATGAGCTGTAAGCTAATTAGGAGAATAGCACTAAGCATTAGTTACCAGCTCTACAGTATTTCTTTGAAAGGTCACTCCCTTTGTTCACTAGTGGGAGGTGTACTGTATGTTTCTATGAAGTTATAGCTACTCCTAAGAATAAACACTCAACATTGAAAAGGTATTTAAGAATTTAAGCATAACTGGAGGTATTCTCTCCATATCAACCAAAGTGTTCATGCAAATGATCCAAATCCCAAGCTTAATTGTACCTATCTTCTGGCAAATCTTTCAGTGTAAAGGTACATAAGGCAAAAGGTAAATTATTCTGTGGTCTCAAAGGAAAATGTGCAATTCCTTTGGATTACACATAGTATTTTACCAAATATCAGAAGCTGAACGAATGATATATGACTCATAAGCTCACCTTTCTTTGGAAAATACTGTTAACAATACCTAAATAACACAGTTATCTCTGGAACATAAGCACCATGATTTCCATTCTTCAGTAATCCTCCAGTTCCGTGCTGCCTTTCCAACATTGCCGTGAAACTCTGAATGATGTAAAGGCTTTATAATCTTGCCAAATGTTGCTCAGCACATCCACCAGCAATAAAAAAAAATCATCAGATGTAAACGCATGTGCACACTTTTCCTGCTGTCGACAGGACTGGCAAAAGTTATGCTGAAAAAAATTAGGAAAAATCATGTATCAGAAATAAATTAAAATAATGTGCAGTTATTTCAGAATTAAAATATATTCAGATCAACTCATATCACCTCCATTTTAATTCAGAGGAGCTCAAATTCCAATTCCATCGGCTTACATTTTTTTAAAATTCCAAATAAATTTGCCTCTATACGGTTAATTTCTTTCATGCCCTGTATTTCAGAAATACTTATATCCCTGCTTTTTTCTTTCTGTATATGGAGACCATTCTCTGTAGAGCATTAAGTTTTCTCAAGACTTTTCCTGTAAATTTTTGTGCACAGCAGCTTTTGTATCTTTTTGTTTACTGCCCTCAAACAGAGCATGCATGCTAAGGGGAACAGACCCAAACTTGACTGTGGGCCAAATCTCACAACATCTTTGGCATTAGTAGTTAAATTCGTCATCTTAATTGCCAATATAGCTGATGGGAAATCCAGAATGTACCTGTGGTAAGACAATGTACCCCAAAGACATAGTTTCTTTGCTTTGGCTCCCAACTGGACCTCAGCAGATCTATTTTCACATTGACATATGCCACAGAACATGATCACAGTACTGTAGACAGTTTTAAATGCCCGATTTCTAAAATAAAGAGAGGCATGCCTCTTCTTCCTTCTGCCGAGGCATTGATGTAAACAGGACTGCAGAATATGGGTACATCTGAGCTGAGAGAGCTGGATCCTGAAGAGCCAACAAGACACTTTAATTTGATAATGGTTACTTACAATGTGGTGCTTCCCAAACCTCATGTCTTGCTTTGGTGATTACTTACATTGTGCAAAATCATTGTGGTAAGGCATATGCCATATAGATGTAGTACAAGGGGGTGTTTATGTAGGATCAAATGCTCACAATTTTTAAAAAGAAATACTAAGACATGCTCCAACATATGGTATTAAAAGGAGTCCTGGTTATTAGCAACGCAGTAGCACCATGGAGTATACCACAACCTATGCCTTATTGTACTAAGTACACTGTAAATGCAGATTGAGATACTCCCTATGAAGAGTTTACAGTTCAAATATACAAATTCTCTAGAAATAAAGAATTGCTTTTCACCTCTGCTGAGAGGCTGGCTGAATATTAGGTAGTGGTAGCTTCAAGGAACTTATCCAAATGGACAGAGGAAGAAAACATTATTGCAAGACAATTATAGATGAAGGAGGAAGGCTATGCAGACTTATTGCTGTGAATTTTATGCTGCTGTGATGGGTTTGTAGAAAGTCTTCTTTGCTGCCATTTCTGCCTTTGTGATAATTAGAATATTAAATCTAATAGATAAGAGAATAAGATAAAAGCAATTTGAATAATCACTGGATAGCTGAAACGCTACTACACCTCCCAGGCACAGTATGACCCATCGTCACCATGGTCTGCACTTTTGCCACTGGGTGTAAGTTAATGGGAAATCACTAGCAGTTTAACTATTTCTTTCTTTATAGGTAGTTCCTTATCAGTG
Organism: Bucorvus abyssinicus; assembly: GCA_009769605.1. Lineage (NCBI taxonomy): Eukaryota > Metazoa > Chordata > Aves > Bucerotiformes > Bucorvidae > Bucorvus > Bucorvus abyssinicus. The sequence continues at coordinate 80,226,872 of CM020025.1, forward strand.
GAAGTATCAGTACCAATACATTGTAACCAATTTTTCTGAAATTTGCATTTGGAAGGGATCTGCTGGTTTAGGGTTAAGGGAAGTTAGGGGTTTTTTAAATTTTTATTACGAAGGTCACTTGGGCATGGTTGCTTTTCCTCCAATAAACAAACTTAAGTTGATTAGTAAAGGCTGGAGACACCATTTCAGAAATGCAAAGCTATCACTGAAAGGAGAGAAATGTAAAGTGCAAAAAACCCCAAGGGGTTATTGTTGTTTTCCCTAAGTAGTTGATTTAATTACCAACATTTTACAATATTTTCAAGAGGTAATTCATTTAAATAACAGGTCTTGCATTTGATCCTGTGAAACCAAAAGGAATTGAACAGGATATTATTTATGTACACTTTAAAGCTCTTCCTTACCCTCAGTGAAACAAGGTCCCTTTTGACTTACATCGCCTGCCAGTGGTAGAGTTAGATAGAATTATAAAATAGTAGAAGTCTTCAGTGACTTCTGTAGAAATTCATATAATGGTGAAGTCCCTGACATCAAAACCCTGGCTTCAGCCTTACTAGGGCCACACAGAAATGCCAGCTCTGCTGAAAGGGAACTCTGCACACATATCTGCTAGCAAAATCTTCTAATTTTTAGCCATTGTCCATCCTGAAATCATTCCTGCGCTCAGACGGGGAGTAAACAATTAACGATCTTGTCTAATTGTGCACGGTTGACCCTGGCCATCAACTAAGCACCCACCAGCTCAACCCCGCACCCCAGCAGTATGGGGGAGAGAGAAGATCAAACGTGAGAAAAACTCCTGGGTTGAGATAAGACAGTTTAGTAAGTGGAGGAAAAAACAAAAAGAAAAGGAAACAAAAAAAAAAAAAGGTGATGCAAAGGCAATCACTACCTCCCACCAGCAAACCAATGCCCAGCAAGTCTCTGAGCAATGGCCAGTTTGGAAAAAGACCACCCCAGCGTTACTGCTGAACGTGAGGTTATTCTGGTACAGAAACAGCACTTCGGCCAGCCCAGGTCAGCTGCCGCGGCCGCGTCCCCTGCCAGGCTCCTGCTCGCCCGCAGCCTCCTCAACCCGGGGCTGTCGCGGTTAAAACTAGGAGGCTGCCCGAGCCGAAAGGTTTCGCGACTACGCGGGTTTGGAGGCAAGGTAAACCCAGCAACCTACACACAGGAACTTCACGGCTCGTTGGGCTTTGTTTAGGCACAGGAGAGGAATGTGACACACAGGGCTTGACTGACCGGCGTGAGAAGCAGAGGCGTCTTAATGGTGACCGCAATCAAAACCGTAAAGCGATCATTTAAATACCAAGAGGGCTGGAAGGAGACAGGGAGAGGTTGATAAATCCATCCACAGGCACCTGCAGGTCTAACCCAGCTCCCACCCCGACCCCCATCTCCCGCTCACACACAAAGGACCCGCCGCGCAGTTGCACTGCCAGGGGCGGGGGGTCATTGTCCGTCACCTCGCAAAGTTTTCAGCCCGAGAAAAACTCCTAGAGCGAACCTGCATGCAGGAGCGTGGTCCTTCTTCCTCCGGGGTGGCGGGGAGGAGAGCTGAGTTCCCCGGGGGCAGAGCCCCGCGGCTCCCGGCTCTGCCCTCTGCGGAGCGGGGCGCGGAGCGGAGCCTCAGGGGGTGCCTGTGGGTTCCCGCGGGGCTGCGGGAGCCCCGGGCGGAGCCGTTGGAGCCCTCGTCGCTTTGCCCTCGGCAGCGGTTTGTGTTCCCTGGGCGCAGGGTCTGGGGGCTGACAGCCGGTGTTACCCCGATCGGGTTAAACTCAGCCCAAAGCCCCCCCCCCCCGCCGGCGATGGGCAGCGCGGAAAGGTCTGCCCGCTCCGCAGGAGGAGCCTGTTACTGCCCCGGGGGCACGGAGGGACCTGCGGGGGCTTTTCTCCCCCTGGTGAAGCTTCGCCGTCCTGCGGCGCAGAGAACCGAAAGTGCCGCGCTCGGCCCGGGGGAGGGTCCGAAACCCCGCTTTTAACGTGCTCATTCGCGGGGGCGAATCAGGGAGCCGAGAGGGCGGGCGCTGCTTTCCCAAAGGCGCGAGGAAACCTTCCCGCGCTCCGGGGAGAAGGAGAAGGGGGGAACAAAGGCTCGGCCCCGCCGGCGCCATCTTGACCCGGCGTCAGGGCGGAGCGAGAAGCAGAGCTGCTGTGTGAGCGCTGCTCAGCCGTAGCTCAGACACTGCGGTGTTACCGCCACGGGTTTTGTCTCCGGTCTAAAACGTGGCACCCTGGGGCTGCGAGGAAGGAAATGAACCCCGCCCCAGCCAGACCTGATGCATTTGGCCTGTCACAGAGCTGGCTCTGATGGAGGGCAGGACTGCAGGAATGGAAACCAAACCCAGGGAAGCTGGATCTTACAGCGCACTCCTTGCGAATCAAACCTAAGGTTGATCTAACACGAACGCTTCTCTTTGGCATTGATAAAGGTAGTGAAGTCAAATATCTTACCCATGTTTCTGTCTTAGGCACCGTTAACCGTGAAGTCGGGTTCCAGATTTTCTGCTGCTGTACTGCGACTTGCCTCGTGTCAGCTGTACCCCACACCGAGCTTTTAAAATTAAATACTTTCTGTAAAACTAAAACCTCCACTTCTGCGTTTTTCCAGAATAGTAAAATTACCATGTTTAGCGCAAAAGCCTCTGGTGATCTTGGCTGAAATTAGACGAGTGATGTTCTTGGAGTGTTTTTCAAATTCTCTCTGTCAGTGGTTTGTGTTCTCATCTTCTGCGGGTGCTTTCCTCAGCACCTTGTGAATTTAGAGGCAAGTTGAATCGCTACAATTAATTAATTGCGAGACTGCAGTGAGTTAAGAGCAAATTAGAGTTTACAGGGCCTTGAGCATTAAGATGAGTCCATATAATTTACTACTTTTTAGAAAATAGTTTTCCTTGTATGACCAATTTCCTACAGTGAAAAGACAGAAGAAAATGTATGCAGTTATGTTTAGGCTTCTGGCAGCAAAGCAGGTTCTGCTAAATAATAGGTTGTTAGCAATAGGATGGTGGAGTAATTTGCTCACAGAGGAAGGAAATGTCAAATAGCAATGTGTTTGCATATAATTATGTTACTGTGTGTCAGAACATCCATATATGTGCAGTGTTAGGCACAGTTAATCAAATACATCTGCATCTAATTCCCTCTGTACTTCATGGTCTGCTTCAGGGTGTTCGTTCAAGAGGACAAGAGAAGAACAGAGGCTGGAAGATGCTTTTGCCTGTGTGCATACACAGCACTATCAGCAAGTACTTTGGTGTGCAGTTGGACCAGCGTTACTCTTCACGGTAAAATTTCCTTACAAATAATTTGCTGGTGAAAAGGATACAAGGCTTCGACAGAGCAAGATGAAAAAATTCACATGCCTTTGTTCTTCAGCACATGATGCCTGTCAATTTGCAGGTGGTGGAAAGGTTTAAGAACTTACTTTAGTTCTTTCTGGTCTGACTGTATGGTCCTTAAACAGAAACAGCCAGGACATCATGTTGGGTTTTGGTTGTTGGTTTTTTTTTTAAATAAGCAAGTCATGATTGAATTTTTAAGCTCCTTTCAACCACAGGGTGGCATAACCAAAAGGTAGAGGAAGGCCTATTCCAAAACCCTGTGGCTGCTGTTTCTAGCACATCACTGGTGCTGGCAAGAGGTGCTATAGTCCCTGCTTCCCTTCCCCTCCATGAAGCCAGTGCAGCAGCCTTGTCCACCCAGAACCCTCCTCTCTAGACTGCAGTGCTCTCTGCTGTCAGCAGCCAGGTAGCAGAGCACGGATTCCAGCAAACGGCAGAGATGTTCTGCTAGGGTGCTCTTTGATAAAGACAGGCCCAAAGCCCTGGATGTGAGCATCCCAAATGATTTCAACTCCTTAACAAAATGAGTAAAATCCCAGAGCTGAGGGCAAACGCAATTCTAAATATCAGTCCCATTTCTGAAATGATCTAGCATGGAAAAGCAGATCAGTTTATTTGGAAGAATTACTCAGTCCAGGTCATTTCAGGGCTGGGTTTTACTGCATGGCCCCACAGAGAGTGCCCGGCTCACCAAGACTGCGGTACAGACACAGTGCGGAAGTGGTAAGCCACCAAAGGACATCCTCAGCAGCCAAGAGATGATCAGACTCATGCCCTTGCCATGTCTGTTTTTGGCTGTGGAGGATGTCCTTTTGTGGCTCATATATTCCAATGCTGTGGCCCTGTTCCCAAGTACTTTATGCAGCGTTTATAAGCACGGCAAGGGGGTGGTGGAGTGGTGGTCTATACATGCGTATTGGTAAATCAGAATACCGACCCCACCCCAAAGTAGATGGCAGAGGCATTGTAGGTCCAAAGATAAATCTGCAGCCCTCGTTGTAGTTGAACAGGGAGTACTGAATACGTTTTCTGTAAAACTTACAGCTTAAGTTACTACAACCATCATTTTCTTTCTCAGTGACAGTGATTACCCATCTTTTTATTCCCTGTCTCTGTCAAGTCCTTGCTCTTGCGAAGAGCCAGCGCTCTGCCTCCCACCACAGCAGCCCGACGGGGCACAGCAGAGGGTTACAACGCCGCTTTCCGAGGTGAAAGCAGCCCGTTTCGGGTCCACCTTGCCCGTACAGCCGGCGCTCCCTCCCGGTGGGCGGCAGTGGGGGGGCGGCGGCTCTCGGCAGAGCGGCGGCTTCCCCCTGGTGGCGGCGGCGCAGCACCGCCCGGCACCCCCCCAGCACCACCCACCCACCCACCCACATCCCCCGCTTATTTTGGAATAGGAGGGAGAAAAATGGAAAGAATAAATAGACCGTGCAGAACGTGATCCAGAAAGGTCAAAGAAGAGCGTGCAGTGTGATCTCCCTAAAATGTTTGGGGGTCAATGCTATATTTCAGAATCGATGCTATATTTCAGGATCAATACTATATTTCAGGATCAATACTAATCCTGACATCCTGGTGCTTGTGGTGGGTTGACCCTGGCTGGACACCAGGTGCCCACTAAGCAGCTCTATGACTCCCCTCTTCAGCTGGACAGGGGAGAGAACATATTAACAAGGCTTGGGGGTCGAGATAAGGACACCATTTACTGACATGGGCAAAACAGACTCAGCTTGGGGAAAAATAATTTAATTTATTGCCAATCAAATCTGAATAAGGAGAAAAATACAAACAGATCTTAAAATACCTTCCCCTCCCCCCTCCCTTCTTCCCAGGCTCGACTTCGTCACTCCTGAATTCTCTACATCCTCTCCCTGAGCAGCGCAAGAGGATGGGGAATGAGGGTTGTGGTCTCTTCATCATATGTTGTCTCAGCTGCTCCCTCCTCCTCAGGAGGGCTCCTCGCACTCTTCCACTGCTCTAGAGTGGCATCTCTCCCATGGAAGACAGTCATCCAGTTCTCCAACATGACTCCTTCCCGCATGTTGCAGTTCTTCACAAACTGTTCCAGCATGGGTCCCTTCTGTGAGTTCACTTTTTCAGACACAGACTGCTCCAGGGTGTGCTCCTCTCTCCACGAGTCCACAGGACCTGCCAGGAGCCTGCTCCAGGGCAGGTGACCCATGGGGTCACAGCCTTCTTTGTGCATCCACCTCCTTCAGTGCAGGGTCCCCCACGGGCTGCAAGGTGGATATCTGCCCACCGTTAACATCATCCATGGGCTGCAGGGGGACAGCCTGCCCCACAGTGGTCTTCACCATGGGCTGCAGGGCAATTTCTGCTCCAGCACCTGGACGACTTCCTCTCCCTCCTTCTTCACTGACCTTGGCGTCTGTAGAGTTGTTGCTCTCACACATTCTCACTCTTCTCTCTGGCTGCAATTGCCATTGCACAGGGTTTTTTTCCCCCTTCTTAAATACGTTATCACAGAGGCGCTACTACTGTCACTGATGGGCTTGGCCTTGGCCAGCAGCAGGTCCCTCTTGGAGCTGGCTGGCATTGGCTCTGTCATAGGGGATATCATAGGGGAAGTTTCTGCAGCTGCTCACAGAAGCCATACCTGTGGCACCCTCCAGTACCAGAGCCTCGCCACACAAACCCAATACAATGCTCAACCTGAACTTTCATCAGCACAGCAGCTTTGCTTTGTTTTGCCTTCATACAGAGAACTCTGCAAAAGGCAGCCTTCATCTTTAGTTGGTGTCCTTTAGAGTGGACATAAATACAAATAATAACAATAATACTGGCTGTGATAAGGGCTGGGTCCTCGGCTGAAGATTGGAACAAGTCTGTGGAAACTGCCACAGAGGAAATAAACAAAAAGATGCAAATAAAACCTGAGATCTTGTTCAGAGATTACATGACTTGCCCAAGATCAGGAAGTGAATGTCAAAAGACAGGAGAGGAAACCTTGCAAGCCCATGGCATCAGCTTTCAAGTCCTCACTCCAGCAAAATCAAACCCTGCATTCTCACGCTTTGACCAATTTCTCCCATAGCCACGAGCTGGCGCTGCAAGTAAAGCTCTGCTCCAGCAATCGGCCAAAACGAACTGCAGACTGGCAGGAATGAAGAGTATTTAATTTTTTTTCCCCTCCCAATTATTTTTTCCTCTCCTTTGAAGAGTTTATGGTCTAGAGATGCACACTGCTCCTGAAATCTGGATTTTTCTAAAGTGTCACCCATCCTAAAGGAATAGCATTCTCACCTTCTGTGGCACAGTGATTACATAGGACTTGTCTGAAATTTCTGCTTGAGTATCTTTTCCTAAAACATCCACCACTTAATATCATACTTACAGAGTTAACAAGTATTTCCCAATATTCTTAAACAAAGCTACTTTCATCCATGAAAACATTTTGGCCATCATTCACCAGAGATCACTAATTTCCATCTCTGAACAACTGAGAAAGATGGACAATCTGCCATCATTTTTAGGATGATCCTCTTTTTCTCCCTGAACAGTAATACTTCCTTTGTCACAGGAACGGAAGTATGAGATGTATTTGCCTCACCTTCCCAACTGTAGGATAAATCTTTTAAATTTTACTTTTTTTTCTAAATCAGAGCTGAAAAAAATTCAATTTCCTACACAAATAATGTCAGATAGGCCTAATTGTTCAGTAATTGCTTGTTTTGTCTTGTGCATTGCCCTGTTCTGTTAGTTCTGCTGGGTGGTTAATGGAAGATTTATGCCTATTGACATCAGAAGGAAAAGTCATCTTTTGGGAAAAAAATTTCCCCAAGCATGGATTTTTAAAGAGTTATGCAAAACTGCCTATTCTTTCCCTGGGAGACCTTATCTTCCTGTTACTGATGGCTGAGAAAAACACAAGAAGGTGTTTGCCACCTGGAATGCACATGCAATATTGAAATAATGAGCACATAATCATATTTGCCTTTGGACACAAACCCCTTCATTTTCAGCTCTGCCTGTCAGCAAGAGAACCTCCATCCTATAAAGACTAACTTCTTCCACACTGTGGATCATTGCACTGTTGTAATTCAGGCAATTTACAGTGCAGAAAAGCAACTATAAGAATAATTTTTTTTTTCATGCTCAGCCTAAATATTGTAAAACATTACACCTCTACTGATAAATATTTTTTTCTACACGATCAGCTTCTAAACTGTCAAAACAATTTCCATTATTTAGAAAATGTAAAATATCTTGTATGAACAAAAAATACATGAAAATCCTTATTTTCAGTTCCTTACAGTATCACAATAATAAATGTGTATTAGCCCATTCCCATTTCTTCTAGTCTTCTTTACATTAAATCTTAAGTTCCACAGCATCAAGAGAGATGACAGTTTGTGCATGAAAACAGTTAAAAAAAAATTTCCTGTTTCATTATAATCTGTAATTTGTGGCTCTAGAAATCTAAATAAAATATTAGCATAACTGTGGTACTAATACTATAATATTGACATAACTGAGGTGCAGTTATTATTTCTACAAATACGGGTCTAGCATTATATACAAATGATGTGTGTATAAATGTTCTCGAAGTCACCTCAGCTATGGTCCCATAACTCTGGATTCCTTTATCTGCAGTCAAAATACAGTTAAAACAAGGCTATTAAAACCACGTGGTGTAGTGCTGGTGATACTTGGGGAAGCAGGGGAAGAAGATGGATGGATGATTGGTAGCAACCTAAGTAGAAAGGGAGGGACAGAGGGAAGGGAGAAGGAAAAAAGTAAGGAGACAACTGGGGGATAGGATAGAGAGATTTCTTTTCAAATGAAAAGCTAGTCTGAGGAACTCTGCTGTCTTGAAGATTTCATCTTTCCTTCTCACCTCCCTGCCTTCCTATTGTTTGTCCTCACCTGCTGTTGCCTGTCTGTGCTTGGTCTTTGTGGCTGACATCCCAGGCAAGACTGTCTCAGTTTTCTGAGGTATTTGTACCTCACCTAACATTTAAGTCTTCAAATCAAAGAATTTTTCTGCTACATATATAAATGCTAGTTTCAGTAAGCCCAGAGTCAGGGAAGGTCTCTGTTCTCCAGAGTACTGGTACTAAGCAATACTGCAATACTCCCACAATGCGGTATGAAACAAGAGATGCGTAGGTGGACACGTGGGAGTCTGTGGAGACCATCGTGGTCCACCTTTTCAGTGCACTGATCAGCAAAGGCCTTTCAGTTCTGTTGGAATGGAAAAGGAATGAACAAATGGCTGACTGTAGGCTCCCAAAATATTCCTGTCAGCGCCAGCTAATTCATTCCTTTCTTCCAATTCCCTTCCACCAAGGCATACGTTCATAAGAAAGAGATTAGGTACTCCCGTTGCAGTATATTGTTAGAAAAGTACAATATAAAATGGTGAAAACCACAACAAATTGTGGCTGCCCTAAAGAAATGAGAAGGAAGAGGCTGGGGGGAGTGGGGAGAAGCAACTGCTTTCTCTAAGCTTTATTTCTTAGAATTTCATGCTCCTCTGTCTCCTTATGGTAGAAAGCTATGGTCGATCTTTATGCTGGCTTTATTAATTTTAATTATTACACCCTGGAATATCTCTTCTTGCAAGAAGCTAAACAAGATCTTTTGGGAAATAAGAAAGGTTTTCAAAGTCTAGAGGAAGCTGGCATTTAGGAAATCCATGAATTCAGTTCTTAAGTTCACAAGAATATGAGATTCATTTAACTCTTTCTCAGACATTGGCTCTAGCTTTTAGTTATTCTGGTTTCAAACAGCATGAGGGAAACCAGAGCACAGCTGCCCGGGTGACTAACCCAAAGCATCTGGGAAGAGCTGTGTACAATTCTTGCAGCTTGTTTCATAGAAACATTGCAGCTACTTCATTCCTTGTGCCTCCTATGTACAAGCTGTGGAAACATCAAAAGTGTCTTCTGTTAGCTCTGGATTGGCTAATGTTTTACCGGACAACATGAAAAAGAACTAATCTTAGAATTTTTTTTTCTCAATACCTAGCTCATTTTTACCATGTTTACTTTCCGGCAATTCCTCATCCACGTGTGAAGTACATAATGCACACACTATCAAAGGGCAACAAACATTGTAGGGTAATGCTAAGAAGTTAAATCCCATCTGGAGTTAGTTAGAAAAGACATGACCTTAAAAATTGATTCAATACAAAGTTTGATCAATTGAGGAAAAGATGATGTAATTATTATTGAAATCTAAACTGTTCTTTTTGGTCTTTGATACTGCAAAGGTTCCAGTTAAAAGAAGGATGTTCTCAAAACACCACAGAACCTGTCACATCTCCATTCTGCAAAAAGCCCAAGTGAAATAGAAGCAAAAGTGTCAGTGACTTTTGGTTGAGCGTTTGATCTCTGTGGGATCCTTTGACTTGATTCTCAGTCAAGGATCTCATTATTTAAGTAAAAAATACACTCGTTTAGCTTTTTATCTAGGACTAGCATTTACTTGCTGAACAATAAATTTCTCAGAAGATATGACCTCATTCTTCTCCGTCGTTATATTCCACTGCTTGCTTTCTGCCATCTGCATTGTTTTTATCCTAATCTGAATACTTAAAGAGTAATTTAAGAGCACAAGAACAACAATAAGCATCTACTAGCTGCTTACTGCATTGCTAATGCTTTTATGGAATGTAGCAGATTCTTAAATATTTAATGTAACTTACTTTTCCCTTTAACCATCCCATTCTCTGTGAAGGATCTAATGAAATATGAATTACGCCTGTGTGATGTTTTGCATACCCTAGTGGCTGCCTCGTTTCAGTCATGTTACATATGCAGCTTCTATTCAAAGAAAGGAGATAAAATGCTTGCTAGATGTTATTCTGTTTTTAATTGAGGTTCTCAGGTTTCCACAGTCACTCCAAGCTCCCTGCTAAGCCTTAAGATCAAGAGCTGGAATGGGTTATAGAAAGCAAACTCATCATGACAATCTCTGCAGTGAACCAGAACATGATCAATTTAAACCTGTGCAAATTCAACACTAGCCTTTAGTTCAGCCTTTACAACTGTTTGGAAAACAAAATTTTGCAAAGGATTCATTTTCTGAAGCAATTTTTCATGCACCATCAGGTACAAAAGGACCAACTGCTCCCAGGTGCACCAGTTTCATTTGCTTATGTGAATGGTAGCCCTAAGTTCAGATGGGCACACAGAAAGGATTAATTATAGAAGTTACATCTCAAAGAAGCACTCAAGGGACCTCAGCAATACTTCTCAGTAGCTGCGTTCAGAAGCAGGAGCAGGGCTGTGAAGGGTGCTGCTGTCACTTCAAGGGGCCTTCAGCTGAACTGTGGCAGCTGTAGACCAGCTGAGGCCCTGCCTCCTTAGAAGACTGCATCAGACCAAGTACACATACTGAACAGCCATACGTGCCAGTTGCATCTGTCTGATGGGCATCATTTGTCATGTCTCTCAAACGGCTCATCTCCTTCTTCCTTGGTCTTCTACCTACGCAAGGGCTATGTCTGACTCCTGACACCTTTGAACAGGGGCCGAGATAAGTATGTTTTGGAAAAAACTGAATTGGCTCTAATTTGTTCCCCATTTTCAGGTGCTAGTGTTGGAGGATTTTTTGTGAGTTATGAATATCAAAGCATGTATTTTTCATTCACGGAAATTAATTTGGGAGCAATTCTTCCCAATTACATAAAAGAGCTGTTTTCTTGCCAGTATATGTGTGTTATATAAGGTTCTTAACGAGAGATTCTACATATATAGCAAGCCCAATCCCTGCCTAGATAATACATTGCATCTTGTACATACAGTATTTTTGTAGTGTTTCAGGTAATATGGCAAGGTGAACTTTCTTTTAAAAACAAAATTTTCTAATTTGATGGTTACAGAGAAGAACTTGCTAACATATATCTTGAAAAGCTCAGATCTATGACCTTAAGTAGAAACCTGTTTGACTCCATTATATTTTGTTCACTCCTGACCTTTATGAGGTCTTTTCTGACTTCAATCCTTTGAGTTGGCAGCATATAGTAATTCCTACTAGCTATTTTTCTTCCTCATTTGGGTGTGAACAGTTGAATTACCGCAGTCCGTCTTTATTTATAAGCTGATACCTTGTGCCAGCATTATTCTTTTTTGGGAGTATTTTCATAGCTTGGAAGAAGTACCATTTTCTCAATGTTATGCCAGAGAAAGATTGATATACGGAATAAGTGGCAACACTTCTATCAAAATATTAGTATATTTGCCACCCCCCACTCACCCCCACCCCCTCACCAAAAGAGCCCACACAATCCCATCCCTTTTCTCCAAAGGTCTGTTTTCTGTGTATAGCAGAATGGTTGAGTAGCAGAGAAAGAAGAAAAAATCCTCAAGAAAAAATTGTATTTTCTATGGCAAAAGAATTCTTTATGAGAGTATGTTTTCACATTCTTTCTCTTTCTAAATGTACATGAAACAAGATATAAATCATTGACTCTTTCCTCACCATTTTCATGCCACTCAATTTCTAAGTCTCCGCAATATCTTTCAGTATTATAGATTAGCAGTGCTGTTTAATGCCCCAGACGGGGTAACAAGCAAACTTCACAATGCTTTGGTGAAGACAAACAGCTTTTTCACCCTTCAATCCCTTACCAATGTTTATTTAACCTACAAGCAGAAGTGGGATTAGTGAACTCAATGGTTGACTTGGACCTTCAGAAGGTTCCTTTCAGGAACATAAAAAGAATAGTAAACTTGAAATAGTAAATGTTCCCAAGACTATGGGGAGCCATAAAGCAAACAGCTTGCTGTAGTTAAAGAGGGAGAAAAAAAATACAAAATTGTTGACTAGGTAATTACATAAATGATGGCTTATAGTGAAACAATTTTTTTTTTTTTTTAAATAAAAACTGCTAACCTCTCAGTGGCTATAAAATGTCTCATGAGACAGTTTGTCTTACTTATGTGAAAATTTTGTGGTAGAAAATATGAAAACCAAATGTGTAAGCTTGCATCACATTCAAGCTATAGATTTTTTTAAACTAAAGTTGTTTAACAAATTATAGACAGCCATGTTTTATTACTAGAGAGTGAAGAAAAATCCTTGAAGAGAGGTGCAAATTGATCTGACTAGCATCTGACATCTGAGTAAAGATGAAGAATGAGAGGAAGTATGGAAGTCCACTATAAAATTGGTCATGCTTCCTATTTTATACTGCTGTGATCAAGTACTGTTATTTATACTTCATGTTTACTGTAAGTGTCATGTTAGCATTAAATACCTCAGCTTACCTCAGGAAAAGTGAGAATGATTAACTTAATTTTGTTCAGTAGGAAAATGTAATCACCGTGAAAAAGTTCTAAAACGAGTTACTGTAATCAGAGAGCAGTGGTAATATCTTCATGAATTTTTTTAAGAGTAACACTCTATGGGGTTTTTTTCATAAGGAAAGGCTGTTTTTCACTATACCTTCCCTAGAAAAACATACCTTTTTTTAATCAAAGAAGAAATACTTCACAGGGCCTTAAAAACCAGATTTCTTTGGTCTTGCAACACCCCAGATCTAGGTATACAGGTTAGCTTCTACTTCCCCAAACCAGCTACATGCTACACTTTGGATCTGCATTAAATAACTTATTAGCATCCTGACATGCTTTCTTCTGGCCTGAATAAACTTCTTGCAGGTGACCCACCTTCTGTGCCTTCCGCTTCTGCTGCAGCCTTCACTGTGCAGACATCCATGCTGCTTTTGCCTCCCCACGTGTGCTTGCAGGCAGGCAGGAACAGGTACTATAACAGTGGAAAGCCCCATAGAAGTTGCCCCTGCCTCCTATTAGCAAGGAAAAGAGTATTACAAGACTGGTGTAAGCATTTTTTTTCTCTAATGTGGTAGTATCCCCCAATGAGCCCCATCTAACAGCAGGGAGAAGATACTTGTGTAATTTTGGCCTGATCGAGCTAGATGCTGCACAGATTTCGGAAGTGTTTTCTTCAAAATTCTCTCCCAATAAACTAATACGCATTTCATTATATATCTGGGTTATCTTATATCTCTCATTAAGCATCAACTCATGAGACATAAAAGCCCAAATCAAACCAGGAATAGAAAGAAAAGAGAACAATAACAGCAAAAGACAAAAGCTTCAGCAGGCATTCAAATTATTTCACAGGAACTGCCACTTTTATTGAATCTATGCAAATATAAATATTCTTTCTCTGATAGCTCATATTTCAATTGGATAAGATGGTACTTCTGCCTGTATTGCCTTATGTTATTCTCTCAGTTGCTTCTGGGTTGTTTTATGTGAGGAAAATATAGAAAATGTAACAAGCAGTGAGTGCAGTGTTAAATACTGGGTGCCCTTTGGAGGGTGCAGTATTTCATTCCTGATATTAAAAAAAGCCAAAAAGCCAGAATAAAACTGAGACTATTTCAGTTTTCTGATCAAAATAGTTGCTATTTTTAGGGAAGCAAATACCTTCTCAGTTTTCATTTTTACCAGTTCTATCCATTTTCACTTTTCTTTTTTTTTAGAAAGGCTGTATGATTACTTCCCGTATCTATCTATTCATGATTAAAATAATTTGTTTTCTCATCCTAAGTTTACACCAAGCTAAATTCAATAGGAAAATATACACAAGAAAAAAGCAAACCAAATTTTTATCAGTGCCCAAAATGATTTCTAGAAGTTTGGCAGACTATATTTATGGGTTCTGAAACCATAAAGAAGAAAATATTCAGAAGCTTCTAGTTGGAAAAGTTTTGTTTATGTCTCTTGTTGCCCTGTGGAATTCATTTTTTCCCAGAGAGTTTTCTTCTTGCCATCATTTCAAATTAAGACCCATCTAACATGTATGCACTGCTTTAAAAGGGAGATGGTTATTCCTTGGTTCTTCTGAGGTGGCTAGGAATCCCTTCTAGCTGCTTAATGCTGGAGACACATCATTTTCTGTTGTCCTCAGTTCCACTTCACTCAAAATACATCTGTCTTACAAATTGGCTTGGGGTAAAATCTTCATCTTGCTGAAGTCAATGGATGTTTTAATATTGGCCACAATTACCTCCTGAGATCTCAGGAGGACATGGCAGATCACATAGTACAAGTTTCTTCCTCGTTACAATGAAAGAAATGATGCTGCAGTGCATATGAAGGCTCTCGGTACTTTCTCGGACTTGCCACCTTCCTGTGCCTTTTGTGTCCTTCTAATCTACTCCTTCCTCCTACATCCTGTGCCTCTTCAGGGACATTTTGAAGCGTGTTGTCAGCATACTACCACATTTGCAATGGCAACTGCACATCAATGATTTTTAGGACCGATTTCATTCTAACTCTATAAAAATAACATACGACTAAAGAGAGTGAACATGTGAAATGTATCTGTGCTTTACAGCATGGCTGCTTCAGTATCTACTTGGAGCTATGCTTCCTCTAATCTGTAAACAGACATCATCTTGTGTATTGTAGTGACAGGAAGAGGGCCAGAAATACAATCCTGGGGTTTTTTTGTGGGCTACAAAGTTCACAACAGTAAAGAATGAGTGTTCTATCTACAGTTCCTGTGCACTGTGCTGTTAGTCATTTGCATTATATAGTGTCCCAAGATAAGATGTGTTCCAGAAGAGAGTACGTGAATTAGGCTTTTGTGATGCCTCTTTAATTCTAGATGAAATCAGGAGGTTTTCCAAAGCCAAAGTTTATTTTTCCAGTGTTAGCAATGTATGCATTTCCCTCATATCCCTTATCTTCGAACATGACTGGAGTAAAGCATCACCTTGCCTCATTCCCTGTTTTTGGTCCCACTGAAGAAAGAATGCCCCCATGCTGTAAGCAATGAAGCATGGCAATTTATTGCCATTTTACAGCAAGCTTTGAGGTCTAAGATGCACATTTTCTTCTGAAGATGGAAAGGAGACCAATAGACTGTACCTGTCTAAGGAGCTCCCGCTTTTGTGTGCTTTTGAGTTGAAAGTTTAGATGCAGTCCCTAAGGACAGCTGACACAGTTTTTTCCCAGTCTGATTAGTACATTATATCTACTCCACTTTGACCCATCAATTATGGTCAAATGAAGGTAAGTCTGACCTTTGAAGCAAGGAGAAGTCAAACCAAAAGCAAAAATCACAGAAGGGTTGGAGTAAAGGTATCATAGCCTAATTACACTCAGGTTTCCTGATGGAGGATCTGGCAAGCATATGTGATCTCACACCTTGAGCTATGGTCTAGAGTATGCACAA
Source organism: Bucorvus abyssinicus (assembly GCA_009769605.1). Classification (NCBI taxonomy): domain Eukaryota; kingdom Metazoa; phylum Chordata; class Aves; order Bucerotiformes; family Bucorvidae; genus Bucorvus; species Bucorvus abyssinicus. The sequence continues at coordinate 80,242,396 of CM020025.1, forward strand.
GCAGGTTGGGATGAACAGTGAGGTCCTGGGACAGTATCTGTGCTCGCAGGATGTATTCACTGAGAAACAGATACCACCAGAGTCTCACTTGAGTAATATTTTCATGTTGGTGACAGGAGTTAGTTTTTCAGAGTGAAACTACACCTGAGATTTTGTAGTCATTACTAATAACAAAAATGTTAACATCAGCTACCTAAACACATATTAATAGCAAAGGTGAATGTAATCTTCCTATATGCCTTCCCTTTTAAATTTCAATAGGACATGGTATTCTGCTTTTTCCCTAGATGGACTGTAGTATTACATGCAGAAAACTATCAAACAGATGACTGTATTTAGGTCTACTGAATATGTAAAGTTTTCTATCTGTTCCTTATGAATGTCATTAAGATGCTGAGACATTCTATTATTTGCTATTTGTGAAAGTCTGTTGAGATCCTGTAAGGCAAGACAATACAGGTGTCAATTTTCCAACATTTGAAAATATTTTGCTAAACTTAGAGAAGAAAAACTGCATCAGGTTTGTTTGTCAATTGTTTGTTTTCCCTACTATTTATTCTTTCTACAGTTCAGAAGAGTATTGTGACTGAATTTTACATATAAGCTCACATTTTCTTTGGAAATGTCGAATTTAAAAAAGAAAAAAAACAAACAGGAGGAACTATCTAGAATATTTTTGAATCAATTTTTTTATTGTTTCCTAACTTGTATTGTTTCCTAACAGCTTTTATAGAAAGAGCTGTATTAACAGATCATTTGGCTAGACTGCTTGTGCTGACCACATCACATCAGTTGTGCATCTGTGACTCAAATCTCTGACCACTAACTTACACATGCAGTTCCTCTAGTGTGCTTTTTTCTTCTTTGTGTTCCTAGATCATTTTGTTCATATGAAGCAAATTATTTAAATTGTAAACAGTGAGATTTCTGAAGCAATGAGCATCTTTGCATTTATTACAACTGGAACAAATTTCTAGGAGAAAGGAGGGGCTTGGCTAAGAAAGGGTGGATTCATAGATTCCAGTGAAGGCTATTAATTGTTTTCTCAGGCTATCGGTGCTGCCTTCTTCCTACCCCTTCCTCGCTCTCTGTAAAAACATTGTGGGTACAAGTGGCAAAAGCTATTAGAGAGCCTGGGCCTATGCTGAGGCAGTGGCCTCGTCTGAGTGCTGCATTGCTGCAATTAGGCTTCCCTCAGGCACAGAGGTCCATCAGTGTGAAGTTGTCTTTGGTATCTGCAAGGTACCGCATGCACTGTTGCCACATCCTTGAGGAACAGCACTGAACTGTCACTGGAGCAGAGAAAAAGTTGTTCACACTGGAGAGGAGCCATGGAGACCAAGAGGGGGCATGAGGAAGTAGCTCTAAGGAGAAATCAGAAACATTCAGCTGAAGTTTCTGCAAAAAGGAAAAACTGTCAGTGCTGCAGATCATTAATTCCCATCTGAGAGAGATGGATATGTCCACTGTTTATAAGATTCCCTAAGAAATACCTGCCTCCACAGCACTGATCAAAGAAAACACTGGACTCTGAGCCATGAAGGTCATGAGCATTCAGCAAAGATGACGATGTGTTTCCACATCAGAGAAATAACTCAAATGAGGAAAATAATGAATGCAAGCAATGGAGCCAAGATAGTGCCAGTGTTAAAACATAAAGTATTACAGTTTCTGACCTCCTCTTTTGCCTTGTGGAAACTGTTCCAGCTGTAGCCACAAGTTGGGAAATAAAAAAATGCATAGAGCTTACAGTATAGACAAGTCTTATCCGGGCTCTGGGAAAAGTTAATTCTGTGTGGTTTTTTGTTTTAAAAAATCCAAACTTTCTATTGACATCTTAATAAGAAGTTTATAGATTTTAAATCTTCCACTTTTGCGGATATTTAAAAGAAGTGTGAACAGAGCATTTTACGATAGCTTTTTTTTGTGCTGTCATAACTCAGAATTGCAATATGAAACTCTTAGAGTGTTCATCAGCAGATTTCAGAGCACTTTATACTTGAAACCAGTGTAACTCCTGAGGGTAGAAATGGGCAGCTTTCCAGGCTCCAACACATCAGTAGCAGAGCTGGGAAGATTATGGACATGTCCAGTACCCTGGTCCAGTGCTTTAGGCAATGTTATGAGTCAGAAAGAATTTTGCTCTTGCTTTGTCTCTGGGCACTGTTTCCGGGTATGATGAAAGGCTGAAATGGGAACTGCATCTGTATGTTTGATCTATAGTGACAGTTATGGGTACTCGTCTATGCCACAGTTATGGCAGGCTTTCACAGCTCTGTAGTTCTTCAGTATATTCAATCCTTCTATCTTCATACTTCATTTTATCTTCATTGTTTTCTAGTGGTTGGATTCAACTGACTGCAGATTTCATGGATTGCAATAAGCGATGACATTAAATCAAATATATATTTCATAAATTATGTCTATTTCTGCCTGTGTACATAGCAGGAGAGATTTGCTTGTCCATTAGCACACCATGTGCAGCGCAAACTTCTTTGCTACTCTTTCCTGATAAGCAAGCCACCAATGCCAGGTTAGTAATGCTCCCACAGGCAACGAGGTGTATTTGTTCCTTTTCATCAAACAGTCTGCAATATTGGTGTTCTTCCTAGAAGAGATCAGTCTGCAGCTTTCTAAAATAAGGTCATTAAAACCAGCTTAGTTTTGTGGTAGTCTTATGACTGACAATGCCTTAGGGGTGAGAGGACATGACTTAGCTCCTAGAAAATACTACCAAAAAGCTGTCCATCTGTCTGCCTTGAAAAACTATACTGGTTAGCGATTACATCAGCTCAAATATGTCATCGCTTTGTCCACAATGAGTGAGCACTGCGGTAGTCACGGACACTTCATCTCCTGATTCTGAGATGTCTGAAAAGAAAATGAAATGAGTAATGAAATCACTTGGACAGTTTTCAGTAGAAAAAACCATTTCTGCTTTGCATAAAGGTCTACTGGAAACACCGTTGGCCTGCATTTCCCCCACTTGGCTTCGTCTCCAGGATCTTGAATCATTATTTACTTATCAAGATAAATTATTCAACTCTAGAAACACTCTTGTGTGTCAAGAATTATCAGTAGTCTGTCTTTCACAGCTCTTTTATATGATTTTTTGTCTTGTTTGCTGAATTTGTTGCAAACAGTTCAAGTATTCTTGAAAGACAAATGGGCATTTTGACCTAGTGGCATGCCATCGTGGACTTGAACTCATGAAAAACTGCATTATCAATTATTCATTCTGAATAATAGAATTGACTTTCAGTGCCACTACAATGAATGTAAGCAGAGGAATAGAGAACTTCCTTCTCAGCATGTAGTAGGAAGAAAAGCTGACTGAAGGTAAAGTATGCTGTACTTCAGCATTGTGGCATCAAGAAAACTATTTCTCATGCAAGCTCCTATTTGCTGGGTTACACTGCTCCTAACATTCCAGTTTGAACATGTCATGTTCAAACCTACTTATCTCCAGGAATTGAGTTTGCATTTTCTGTTTCCACGCAATATAGGAAGGAAGGGGGATTTTTGGATGTGGAGCATCCTGAGCCTGCTGAGGCGATATAATTATTAAAATCATCAGTAGTTCTGGATTTCAGTTAAAGTTGAGACAGCATGAAAAATTTTCAAAGCTCTTCAAGTTTTCAGGTACGTGTAGGGCTGAAGTAACTGCTTCGTGGTTGTAATCCACATGCAAGACACTGTAAAAATTTGCAAATTCAAAGCCAGATTTTTGAAGTGTGTTTAATACTTAGAAAGCATTAGTAATCAGTTTGTCACTGATTTTAAAAAGGAACCATTTTGAGCTCTTATTTATGAATATATACTGTAATAAGGAGAAAATGTAATGTTATGTCAGATCACCTGTAATATTAGCAATTAGAAGATTTGCAGGTTTGCAGGTATGAGGTTTTTACATTGCTTCAGTGCCTTCTCTTAACTCTGTGATCCTGGATCCAAGAAGCAAAAGTTAATCAATCCACAGTAGGCCTGTAGTGAAATGCAGTTCGACCTCTACTCTTTCAGAATTACTGTAGCAGAGGAATTAAAGAGCTACTCAAATGCCCAGTGCTGTCAGGAGAGAAAAATCTCTTGACAAGACTTGGAATTTCTTTCTCTTCTGAGCCCGGAGTTTTCTTCTTAGACTAAAAATATATTCCTTTTTTACAACATGCAGTCCTGCATCAAGCAAGAAGTACAAGAAAATATTATTCTAGTCAGACTCAGCAAAAGAGACATTTTATAGACCTCGGGAGGCTGAGGACTATAAGGAACACTCGCAGGACCACATTTTTGTTTCTCCTAGTTTGATTAATGGACATTTTGTCTGCAAGTACTTGAAATGTGGAAAACACTGTGTACGGAGATCCATCGGTCTAGCTTCAGAAAACCTAATTGCCCAAAGAACAATCAGATTTATCGTGTGTAATGGGATAAGAGGGCGGCAGCCCCCCCCTCCCGATTTCTTTCTCTTCCCCTGAGCGCAGGAAAAAGTTTTCTCGTGAACTTTGTGGGGAAGGGGTGGACCGACCCTCATCTCAGGTTCTCTGCTTCTCACTGGAGCTGAGACACGTCAATCAAGCGCCTCTGTGTATAAGTCTATAAAAAGCCATAAGCTGCGGTTTCCCCCAGCGCGTGCATATTTAATTTCTGCCCAGGACGGACAGAGAGACATCACATCAGAGAGACAGCGCAGTACCTCCACCTGGCAGTAAAGAATCTTCCACCTTTAAGTCTTTTGTTTTATGGGGGGTGGAAGAGGAACGGAAGCCCCCACCCCGTACCAAGAGTTCCACTGGCAAGGGATGAGAGGGAGGACCGGACCCTGTAAGCTGGCGATGAAGCCGCCCTGCTGGGACGCGCACAGCGTCAGACCATTGCCCGAGGGACGCGCACGTACAACACCCCTGCCCTCGGATAGTGGAAAAGCAGACGCCGAGCCATCTCCTACGAGGGGTGAGAGAGAAAGACTTGTGCGAAAGTTTGCCTGAACAGTTTACTTTATGAACTGAGATCTGTGAGGGCTTATCACCCCCACCCCACCCTACCTGCCCCTCCAGGAGGACCACATGGTGGGGCTTTGTTTATTAAACCGGGGATATGGGGTGAATGGGAGAAAAGTATTTTTATACGTATATACTTCTTTATGTATTTATTGACATCTCTCCTCTCTCTCTCTCTCTCTCTCTCCCCTGTTTAAATTTAAATGATTGATTTATGGTTTGAATTGCTTTGACCATTAAACCGATTTTGTTCCACCCCTTTAATTTAAAACCTGCTTCACTGGTTTTCTTTTCCTCGCCCAAAACAAGCTGCTATCTGTTATCATCTCTTTTATTTAGCTCTGGGGGTGGGGGGCGAGGGGTTAGGGGGGGCAGGAGGAGGTGGTGGTGTTACATTTCCCAGAGGCTGTATCAGTCACAGGAACCTTTCAGATTCCCTTCTATTTTTAAAACTGCGACATTGCGTAATTGTACTTTACTTTTTTGGGGGTGTACTTTACTTCTGGGAGAGGGGAAGTAGGAAGAAGGAGGGAAGAACACACGTGATGTGTTCAACAGAGCAACCTGCCTCCTTCATCCTGTAAGCCACGTGCCAAAACTCTCCTTATGGTTAACATCCCAAGACCTGTGCCACAGACCTGAAAAATATGCAAAAGTATGTCTAGGAGCAATGCACGGGCAGCTGCCAGAGACGGCTCACAGACCATGTCATGGAGACAGACGTGCTGCCCAAATCGTTTTCAATTTTGGTCTTTTTCATTTTTTTGTTTCTCTATTTGTATTGACTTCACCTAAATACTGGTAACTAATTTCGATCTCAGAACAGATTTTTTTCCCCTGTGCAGGCTTTTTCCAGCCTCCTGAGTACTCCAGAAAACCATTGTGAAATATGTTATTCCAGCAGTACTCATCTGTCCCTATGTCGCAGTTTAGAAAGGGATGGACCCACTGAAAGGTTTTCTCTGCAACTTCTATAGCCTCGGAGAAATGTAAACTCCCTGAGAACTACACAAAAGAGTTGAAAAAGAAAAGGTTCTGGCTGATAACAGACAATGGGGCTTGTCCTGGGCAAGGAAAGAAAACCAGTAAAACAGGTTTTTGGATTAACGGGGTGAAACAAAATTGATTTAATGCACCAAGCCAATAAAATCATAAATCAATCACTTAAATTTAAATAGGACAGATGATAGATGAAAGAGAGAAGAGAGAGAGATTAATAAATACTTAAATAGGTCTATACATATAAATATATATTCCTCCCATTCATTCCCCACATCCTCGGTTTAACAAAGCCCATACTATGCAGTCGCGGGGGATGGGAATGGGAGGCGCAGTCTTTTTAACCTCAAGGATTTCAGTTCAAATATGAACTTCTTCGGAGCAAACTTCCTTGCAGTAACTTAGTCCTCTCCGAGATGGCTGCAAGAAACTTGAGTTTGCCAGCCTGCCAGGGGCTGTACTCCGGCTTCCAGCTCTCACCATCTGCTGAACGGGATACCGACCAGGTCTGCAGGTTTCCCGCATTGCTGCAGAGGCTCTGTGCTGGGCATCTGAAACCTCGTACGCTTTTACCCTCGCCAGAGGCTCGGTCCCCTCGGTGCAGGGTTTGGGGGCTTACAGCCAGTTTGCCTCTTTTCTTCTGGTTAAAAACTCAAGTCTAACAAACCACCTTCTTTGTAATTGTCAAAACAAGAAGGTTACCTGCTATGTGCAATAAATCTTTTTACTGCTCCAGCAATTGAGGTAACCGCAGTCTCTCTCCAATCGGTGTTCCTTCTCCCTGTGTCTGTCCCAGTAAAAAGTCAAATCGACGCGCAGAAGCCACCTGAATTGCAGCTTTATATAGGCTTATTCACAGAGGCACTTGATTGACATGTCAAAGCTGAGAACTTGAGAAGAGGGGTTGGCACTTCCTGCTTCCCCCCCAGAGGCGGTGATTTCACCATGCCGGCTGGCAAAATGGCTTTGGTGCCAAGAAGGAAGGGGGAGGAAATTCCCCCCTTCCACCTGGAAACCAACATTTTCAAATTATCACACCCTAGTTTTTCCATTTGGTACCTACATCCTCAACAAGTAGCATGCACCATTTTTCTGTACGTAACAATGGCCATTTCAGCTGGCTGGAGCTGGAAACAACAAATGTAAGCATCAAAGTTTTCTTGGCTTAGCAGCAGTGTTTTTTGAAGACCTGGACAAGTCAGAATTTGAAATTTCGCAGAATCACAGAATTGTTTTGGCTGGAAGTTAACCTAGCACTGTCAAGTCACCACTAATCCGTGTCCTTCAGGACCACACCTATATGTCTTTTAAATACCTCCAGTGATGGTGACTCCACCAATTCCCTGGGCAGACTGTTCCAGGGCTTTACAACCCTTTCAGTGAAGAAATTTTTCCTAATATCCAACCTAAACCTCCCCTGGCTCAATGTGAGGCCATTTCCTCTCATCCTGTCACTTGCTACTTGGGAGAACAGAGTGACCCCCACCTCACTACGGCCTCCTTTCAGGTCATTGTAGAGAGTGGGAAGGTCTTCCCTGAGCCTCCTTCTCTCCAGTCTAAACAACCCCTGTTCCCTCAGCTGCTCCTCACAGGACTTGTGCTCCAGACCCTTCACCAGCTTCACTTCCCTTCCTTGGACACACCAATTTGAAGGCCAGAATAAAAATTTGTTGTGATTCAATGCACAAATCTATGTAAGTGCTTGTTTTTCAGTGTGCTGAGTACTATGTAAACTGACTGAAATATTCTATGAAGATTACAGTATTTATTTTGGCGCCTGTATATAAACTTAGGAGCAAATCCTAGAAACTTTTTTCTTTTCTGTTTGTCAAACATGTTTAGAAACATAAAGCCTCCTAAGCCAATCTGTTGTTATGGAAAGATTTACCAAGACAGTGTGTTTTCCAGTCCTTAGTCCAACCCATATTAAGATTTGAGTATTTCCTTTGGCAGAGCATAATGCTGTGTCATATACGTCACTAGCAGGAAGCTTTGTCTGATACAATCTCGCAATTTCTAAGCCAATTCTCTTTTCCTTACCTTGTTAGTCTTCTTTGCCTAATGGGAAAATAATTTTCATGTTCAAGTTTAAATTGTGGCTTCACTTGCATTAGTAGGAATTTTTCTGTTAACTTCAGGGAGCTGAATTTTACTTTTCATGCTTCAAATGCTTGTATGTAACAACATTTCTACTGGCAAGTCCATCCTGTCCCTTACAAGACCCTAAGATTACTCACCTGTTATTTCTTTAACTTTGCTATTTTTCCGGTTCATCCAATCTATCGCAATTTGCAAATTTTTTTTTAAGTGCTACTCTGCCATTCTTCCGAATTGTAACTGGTGTTGCTGGACAGGGCTGAATGGAACCTTTCTCACTCCTTGTTTGTCCAGCTGCTATGCACAAACAAAAGTTATGAGCCATGAACTTCGATACTGACAGTGTCCACATACTTTTGAACAACTCTGTTTTTCATAACTTTTGACAAACATCCAAGATAGTATCTGCTTAATGTGGGAGAGTGACATCCTCCACAGTTCCAACAACAGGAACTCCCCATACCTTGTGCAGAAACCAGCAGGGACCTTTCTGGTTCAGTCAGTGGTGCCCATTCCAGTGGGAACCCTTAAGCCAAGGAGTCACAGACTTGCTAATACACATCTTGCTGAATGCTTTGGATTGACACTTCTTTTAAACACCAGCAAAGAAATGTGTGTCAATATACAAGTTAGCACCTGTACTCAGCCTATGTTATATGATCTGCAAGTCAAGGAAGTTGTGGCTTCTTCTTATTTTCACACAAACTTTGTCAAAAATTTAAGCCACAAAAAAAAAAAAATCTTACTCTAAAATATATTTACAGCAAAGTAGTCTGTTGGGTTTTCATTGTTTTTTTTTTCCCCAGTTCGTACTGAATTGTTCAAAGGTGATGCATGATTGCCAGATATGTTCATGAGTTTTGACCAAATGTGAACCAAAGTTCTACTGAGTGGCATTCATACTCCTGAAACAAGAGCATGAGACATTTTGTTGGGGACATTAGATCTTTTTCTGTCTCCAGTCTTGAGAGAACCCATGTCTAATACTGAGTGAAGCTGTTTCCCACCACACAATTCATTCACCTCTCCTAAATAATCTGACATTTTAATATTAGTTCTTTCAAAGCACAGAGGTTTTTATTGTGGCTTTCCTTTCTCCCATCACTGGTGGGACTTTTGAGCATGAATGCAATGCTGGAGAATGAAATGCAAAATACCTGTTCATGTCAATGCATCAGCCTCTTGAGGCAGAAAAATCTCCTTTTTTGTGTGTTTATGGAAGCTCATTTCTGAAATAACACAGATAATGGTTTTAATTGGTAAATGGGAGTGTGCATCTGAGTTGTTGAATTTTGTCCTTCAATTAATTTGTTGGTAGAGTCAAAAACTGTTTCTTCAGGACTGTGTTTGATGGCTGTTTACTGAGCCCAGAACAACTTTGTGTTTCTTACTTGGTTTTTGACTAGCAAATAGGAGGTATCTTGAAACCATTTCAGTCTTCTGATATCAGCAGTACTGTTTTTAAATGCTCTGATACACTGTAATTATCCAACTGCATTGTTGATTTAGTTAAGAGATATGATTAGGTAAATCCCTCTGAAAAGACACTATCATCAATTCAAGTAGGAGTAGCGAAGCCAATATTTTGTATTAAATTAGTATCACTTTTATTGGCCAAAAAAAACCTCCCTTTTAAATTAAGCAGAAGCAAACACTAAGAGTCTAGTTTCTCAGGTGTCTGATTTATATTAAGAAAGCAAAACTGATTTTGGATTTGGGGCTTTCCAAAAGCACACTGCGTAGACGAGGGCATGACATGGCTTACACTGAGTTCAGTCCCCTACACCAAGCGGCTCCCTGATGCCTCAGAGTCCGTCTTAGTGCCCATAACCATTAATGTCTTTGATCACGACCTTCAAGATAGTAGGGGATGCACCCTAAGCAAGAGCCCATGACCCCCACGGGGAGGCTGAGAGCACTTTTCTGGTGCAGGAGTGGCCTTTCTGGGAAGTGACATAGCCCAGGAAAAGGGTCCCCAGGAGGGCAGCTCTCAGCCCCCACTCCCAATGAAGAACACCCACTGACCCTGAGGATGCTCCTATGGAGACGAGTTCAGGAGGATTCCCCTTGTGTTGGGGGACCGAGCCAGGTCTGCATCCCCACGGCCTCCCCGTGTCACCAGTGACCTCACTGCCTGCTGTTCCAGAGCTACTACCAAGGCCTGTAGTGCAAGAGGGCTCACATGTGAGCCAGGCAGAGCAGCCTTGACAAAGGAGGAGGAAGAGGGAAGATGGGAAAACTCTCAGGGGCAGATATGCCAGTCTCTGCATGGCCACCACTGCCACCACACAACACATGGACATGGATGTCCCTGAGAATGAGTCCAAAGGTGACAGGGCAACTGTGTATCACCCCCTGGCTCAATCCTTGCAGATGGACTGCAAGACCCACCCAAGGGGAGACAGAGACGGTTGTGGCATGTCCCTGCCACAGCTCCTCTCCACCTCCAGATGGGGACAGAGACATCACCCAGTCACAGCTCTCAACACCTATTGCTGCCCCAACGCCGTTTTAACAACTTACTGTATATATTCTTACGAAGTAGTTACAGGACAGTCAGTTTATGGCTGGACATATTTTTCTATGCATATTACATGCATAGTAATTACATCCACATTGCATGTGTTGTATTATTGTTAGCTTATAGTTAGTTACGGTATTCTGAGAGCATGCTTGATCAGGTACCTAGGCATTTTGTCCTGGAATCTGTATGCACAACGTGCATCGGACTTCAATGCTATGCAAGCACAGATCTTCCCCTGAGGAAGAGTTAACAGCATTAGAATTAAAGGAAAATGAACTTAAATTTATGGAACAAATAAGTCTGCAAATACTGTCTGATTCTTTTTGAAATGAGAATGACCAAACAGTGGTGTAAAATTGTTTGTCCAGATGACAAGAAATGCGTGGAAGTGCATAAAAAAGGGTGGGACTGCATGCACTGTAAGCGCTTTTTGCATTTTAAGAAGAGTTGTTCAGATGTTTGCAAACACAAGAATAGGTTTTATTGCGGATTGCTCTGTTACTAAAATTGAATGTACTTAACCATCAAAAATAATATTTTGTCTTTATATCAATAGTGACAGAGGATCAAACTTTTCCCATCACAGCTTTCCCATCTCTTTCATATATGCTTCTGGTCTGAATAGCGCAAATATGCATTTACTTCCAATGTTCGGTAATTAAAACTACATTGAAATGAATGACACTGGGCCAATTCATATTGGTGTTGAGTCACTTCACGTGTCAGCTGGTTTGAACTAACACCATGTGAAAACTAGGCTTCAAAAATGAGAGGGCTTCCTCTGCCACAGTCAGTCATGCCACTTCATCACTTCAGAATGAGGAAAATTTGGAAAAGGACTTGAGCAATTAATTGTTTTTTACCTTTACTGAAAAAAGATAGCCACACCTTGGTGAGAATGGTTCTTGCTTGGTGACACAGAGCGGCAGCCATCCAACACCAAGCCATTTCAGTGTCTGCCTCTTGCTCCAGCACTTGATGGGCTTGGAAAGTGAGGAGGTCCTTCTAGCCTGTTTCTCCCTTGGGCACAGCTCCTCATCACTTGCCTCCTGACCGTTAGGAAAACAGCTATATGTTTGTGTCACTGCCAAAAGCAGACCAAATGCAAAAGACAGGCTGCCTTCAGCTCTGCACGTCTTCAAAAATAAACCTGGGGCAGTAGAAGGAAGAAGGAGGAAGACAGAAGATTCAAATCACAGGCGTAAATGACAGAATGAAATGTCCTGGAGTAATATGATGCTTCGCAGAGGAACTGGGCATCAGGGGAGGGAAGAAGCATTCCTCCGCACAGCATTAGGTGTTGTGCTGTCCATGAGGTAGGATATGCTACTGTTCTTCACCAAGCCACATTGCCCAAGGCCTCATCCAAAAGTGGGACTGAGAAAGAGGGACTGGAGCTACCAGGTCTTTGTGCAGGCTGGTCTGTGTAAAGCAGAGGGCTGTGCTATATGAAAGGAAGCCATCGACACCTGCATCAGGCTAAGTGTGAAATGCTTACCACTCTGTCCACTCCAACCTTGAGATAAGTAGTTGTTGGTTATGCTGGGTGAAGCATTCAGAGCATTTCTTTTCCGTCTAAGGCTGTCACTCTCTCTTCTCTTCCAGCAAACATTTGCACTGGCTCTATGTGCAGCTGCAGCACGCTAGGCAGCTCTGCTGAGGTTTGTACCCTGACAGATCCACAGTGCTTCTGCCCTGATTCTGCTGTAGGGCAAAGTTGCCCGTTGTGGGAGTTGTGGGTGGACATGGCCCAGGAGGGACCTGAAAGTAACACAGCTGGTGTGTTGGGCTCCTGTCATGTGCTAAGGAGATGTATTCACCTCCCCGTGTAATTATCAGGACTCAAACCTGAGGTCTCAGGCTTGGTACGAAAACGAGGCCAGGTGGCTGGCTACTCGAGGATAGATGGGCTTGTTGGGGCCATGGCTGGGAAGAGTTTGGCAGTGGTAGAGGTCTCACGGGCAGTGTCAGGCAGTGCACGCTGGGCCAAGGGGAGGTGATCCCCAGCCAAGGGCAAGGACTGATGTGGGCTGGGCAGTAACAACGTGGATTGGCAGTGGATCTTAGAAGAGCCTGGAGAACCATCATCACAAGTGTCCATGATGGCATTCACCTTGGGGTAGCAATCCATGTGAGATGCTGCCTTGTTTTCCTCCACAGCATGGCAATTTCCTCCCAGTATGGTAGTTTGTGCCCTGTATTCCCTTAGAGGTGAAAAATCACAGCTGGATAGGATGCTGGCATATTTGAGAGATAACAAAAGAGCCTGCTCATGGGCTTAAGAAAACAACATAAGCTCTTAACACAGGTGAAGAAACTCATCTTAGTGACACCAGATTTTTGCAGAAAATTAATCAATTTAAGTTAAATTTGGTTTAAAGTCTGGTGGCGGTGCAGAGAATGAGACAGAATATACCTCCATCCCAGGAGAAAATATTACAGGATTGTTTAATTTTTCCTGTCTTTGTTGGTGAGTGATAGCGAACGGTTCTTTTGGTTGCTCTCAGATATGCTTTCATCTGCTCAACTACGGCAGCCTGTGACTGTCATGCCTATTTCTTTTCCTCTGCAGCAAGCAGTGTGTCTTGTAGCTCTCTGGTACTACTCTGCAGTCCCTTACTTTATGTTCATCAGTATTAGTTACCATACCTAGCAGCTGCAGGTTTGTTTCTGACACTGGAAGGGATTTCAAAATGTCCCAGAGCGCATGCCAGAAAGCTGTAAGGCTTTTTTCTACTAGATCTACTGTTCCAGTGTCACATCCTAGCGACGGCTCTGATACCCCTCTTGGCAGAGGCAGGTTTTCACAATTGGATAGGCTGGCACGAGCTTGAACCTTACACATTATGAGATCGAAGATAGGGTTTGGATATTGCAGAATGTACCTCTCTAACATTGTAAAGACAACAGCTAATATTTTCGTCTTCAGCACTCGTACTTGCTTTTCTTATGTTTACATCGTAATAGCTTGTGCAAGTGAGTTATCCCAAGGCACATAGAGCTAAGACAATTCTGGTTTTATTCAATAGTGCTTCCAGAAAAGGAGACTCCTGGCAGAGCACAGAATGATGTCAAAGACTTGTCCTATGTCAGAGTGAGTTTATGCTCTTCTTAGGGAAGGAGAACCCCACCTGGCAATTATCTGGGATTTCAATTGTTTCTGAACCCTCTAACCCATCATATAAATGACAAAAGAAGGCGTGGCAAGAGCCAAACTGTTCCACACATTTATGCTCAACTTGCTGTTCCTTTTCAGTTTGGTATCGAGTGAGAACAGCATTGATAAGATTGACCACATTTAAAAGCATGCACATGATCCAGACCCTTGTTTGGGACTGAAGAAAAATCCAAAAAGAATTTAACATTCCTGTAGGTCTTTTGTAGTTTATAATGACTCTCACTTCCTAAGTCTTTGTTCTAATATTTTCACTTCTGGACAGAAAGAATTTCTGAACCCATGAATACATTACCCATCTTTCCCTGGAAATCATCTTTATTCCCATTACAACCCTACTAGGCATTTCAACGGAGAGGTACCTTCAGCAATGTATTTGCTGAGTTTGTTCAGTAAGTGGTTTGAGCCCTGTCACCTGCTCTTTCCAACACTTTTCAAGCATGTTTAATGATCCTATGAGTAAAAGCGTAACCCCTTTTCACTGGCTCTCTCATTCATTTGCTTTATCCCAATTTGCCAAAACACTTCAGTCTGGACCAAAGACTGACTTTCTTACTTCAGCGGCCTATTTTTACACTTTATGGTGGCTCTGTCTGTTTTGATCAAATATAGATAGTACAAAATCTGGGAAGGAAACTCAGTACACCTCACCATTGAGCCATGACGTCTTTTTCAGGCATATAACCTCCCCGCCTTTTCAGTAATTCTCACTTTCCCTTTTCCTGTGTCATGGTTTAACCCCAGCCAGCAACTAAGCACCATACAGCTGCTCGCTCCCTCCTTCCCCCTTCCAGAGGATGGAGGAGAGAATCATCAAATAAAGTAAAACTTGTACAAACTGACAGGACAGAAAAGGAAGGAAAAAAAATAATAAAGAATTAGAACATACGAAACACAGGATGCACAATGCAATTGCTCATCACTCACCGGCTGATGGCCAGCCAGTCCCCAAGCAGTGGCCCTTGGTCTGTTTTCCCTCCAGTTTATACACTGAGCATGACATCATGCGGTATGGAATATTTCTTTGGCCAGTTTGGATCAGCTGTCCCAGCTGTGTCCCTTCCCAACTTCTTGTGCCCCTCCAGCCTTCTCACTGGTGGGGCATGAGAAGCTGAAAAGACTTAGGATAAGAACTGCTTAGCAACAATTAAAAACATCGATGTGTTATCAACATTATTCTCACACTAAATCCCAAACACAGGACTGAACCAGTTTCTAGGAAGAAAATTAACTCTATCCCAGCTGAAACCAGGATATCCTGAAAGTACAGGCTTGCACACCCATAGTTTACCTAACTCTCCCCAGCTAGGAAGCCTAGATCTCAACTAAGGTAAGGGAGATCATAGCTCTTCAAGGTACTAAATAGGAAAAATGTGTTCTTTGGGACAGAACCACAAAGTCAGAACCATGGAACAAAATTAGGGATGTCAGACTTGAGTATATCTATTGAATGCACTCCAGACTCACACCTGATGGATGAGAATGACCAGAGCTAGATCTTGAATGAGAGACCTTCCCGCAAAATCTTTGGGACCCAAGGCAGTAGCTAAGAAGTTGCATCCAAACTTGGCAAATGCCGCACCATACAAATCAAAGCTGTTGAATCAGTTCTAGGCTGCTGTGGGAAAAAAGAAAGGGGAGTCCTTGAGTGCATAACTTCAGTTGGGAATAACAGGTCTAATCCAGAGCTGTCTAATGATATGCATCCGTTTTTGTCGCAGCCAAGTATCTTTGGCTGCTTGGCATTTGAGTTGCTTTCACCACCAGCAGGAATTCATTTAGTACTTCTCATGGCTTTTGCCTACACAAACAATACATTCAATGTTTAAATGACTGTTAAACTGTTGTCTGAAATTTGGTTTAAAAATAGAAATTGGAATAAAACAAAACTTGGAATGAGAGAATGAATGTGAGACAAAATGTGAGACTTTGAATGAGCAAAAAAAAGGGGCAATCCTTAGGGTAAGAAGTTGAATACTTTTGTTTACTAGTTCTTCTGCTCCCTTTAGCTTCAATTAGCTTTCATTTCAAAGCATCTTATGTAATTCCATATGAATGGCAATAATCCATATTAAAAGATCTCAGGCTCCTCCTTCCACTGACATAACATTTCAGATGTTCAAGCAGTTGCCCTTCCAAAAGTGATGCCAGTGTCAGGCAAGATTACCCTGCAGTTCCTCAGCAGATTAGCTGGGACTTGGCCACTCTTTAGATGGCTTCTTGTTCACTGCAAAGCTCAGCAGAATCCAGTTTTCCTTCCTTTGTCCCTGGCAGACTCCCTGCTCAGAAATTTAGGGACAAATTCATGTTGTATCTTAGACCACTTAACATCTTTCAGTTTGAAAGATCCTGAGGCATGAGGAGGCAGGATTGTCGCAGCTGACCATAGTGGTCAGACACACAGGTAGTGTGGGCTACAAATAAAGGCAAAAGTGGGGCTGCACAGAGCCACGTGTACAACCCTGTACCCTCTGACGAAAAGCAGCAGGACTATGACATAGATTTAGTGGTAGTGTGACTTTCATTAATGTCAACAGATACATCTTTAACAAGAAAGTTTAGGTAGAGGAGCAGATCCAGTGCAAAGTGATAGTGGCTACAATGGTTTGATTCACATCTGCCATCTTAATAAAAGTCCTGAGGAACCTTTGGGGACCACAGACAACAGGAACTTTATTTTGTGTATCTTCAGGAGGCATGGATCTCCTGAACCACTATGTAGCCCTTCATCAGGCAGGAATATGAGAAGACGATACTGCTGCAGACAGAAAATTTCGTCTTGTGTGGTCATGAGGACCTCTGCCTGCTGCCGTTGCAAATGCATATGCATCAAATTTTAACAGCAGGGTAAAAAAGAAGCTTTTCACCTTCTCTGCTGTAGAGTATCCTCAACAGCTATTCAGTTTTCTTCCACTTCTAGTTACCCGTTTCAGATTATTTTTGCATTGGACATGCAGATGCTTGATGTCCTTTCTTGACAACTGTAGCAATATTTTTGGGGTCTACAACACAGGTTTTCCGGGCATCAGAGGAAACTCACATGCGGTAGAGGGTCTCTGCTATCCAGGCAGGGAGGAGAAAAGGCACAGGTACACCGGATTCCTGATGCCCTCTTCTCTCTATTGCAGCTTGAAAAGAAGCTGCAGTTCAGTCTTCACTTCCAGGCAGCTCCACTACTGCCGGGAACCCTGGAGACGCAGTGGGGATTCCAGACGCAAATGTCTTAAGGCTTCCAGTCTCAAAACCAGGAGGAAACACTGGTTTAAGAAAAGAAACCCAAATTTATGAGTGCATCTTAATATATCAAAACAAGAGACACAAGCATATTTTTGTTTGGACTTATTTTAAATGTAATTTGCTATTTCACTCACCCATAAAAAAATCAAGGACGTATATTCTGTGGTAAAATCTGACACAGCTCCATTAATTGCAAAGAGGCAACTCTATGCTGCTTGAGGCTCTGGCCTTTTTAAACAAGCTTCATGTGTCAGAGACTCTTTGAGCATCCCTTGATGCAAGAAGAAATATATATTTGGGATTCATGGTTAACTCTGCATGATAATGTAACTCATATTGATTCCACGTGCCCTAATACGAGTTTATTAAAAAATTATAACTGTCTTCATTTTATCCCTTCTCTGCTGGTCACAATACAGTATTTCATGTGTACTGATTGTATCCGAAAGTACCCAAGTGATAATTTCTCCTCCTTTTTTATTCCTGTATTTCACACCCTCTAAGAACTGATGTGAAACGTGTTTATTAAAAGTGACAGCTGGGAACATAAGAACCCGAGCACAATGAAGATGAAGACGTTGTCTACCTTGCTGGGTTTTGCTCCTGGGTGTGTTCTGCTTCAGGCTAGGCTGCCTCTTGCATGATTTTGTCATCTGAAAAGTCATTCTTACACAAATATGTCCCTGGAAACCTTGATAACAAAATTGGTAGAAAAATTAAAAAAAAAAAAGGCAATTTTTAAGTCATTTCAGTCTACAGGTTCTGAAAGGAAATAATTTTGTGTGTCTGACACTGTTTGCAAATATTTTCATACAATATGTTCTTTTGTATTCTATCTAGTGTTCCCTCTTTCATATCCTTTTTGTCTCTCAATATATCCTTCCCCAATCCTAGCACACCTCTAAACAAAGGAAAGAACCGGAGAAAAACTTAAAAGGTACAAAACCAGGTTTTTAAAGGAAGGAGACAATGACAAAAAAACGTGTATTTTCTCCTCCTCTGCTACAGAAAAAGCAGAAAATTGAGATGAAGAAGAGATAAAACACTCTTCTCTTAAGAAGTCTTTAGCCAATAATTTGCACATTAATTGTAATTAATGAATGGCATTAGTTCCTCCCACCTCTGCCTTGTGGGCATAATTTCATTGTGTCCTCTGCAGAGGCACGATGCAGGGAAGAGCAAAACAAGGAGGCTACAGCCCGTATCTGCAGTACAGCCACAGGGCATGGGTCTTGGATTAAGTAGATGAGCGTGGGGAGAAACCAGCTCCCCTGGTGAATTTCAGCACTAGAGTTAAGCTCTTCTTCCCCTTTCACAGCGGTCATGAAGGTAGATTAGGGGTTGTTGGCACATTCAGCTGAGGGGGATCCATGCTATGGCACCGTGTGGTCCTCCACCTGCAGTCCTGTTTTCCCACTGGTGACAGTACCAGCAGTTTTGTGGTGAGAGGGATTTCTGGCCAAAAGTAAGCTTTGTTAGGTACAAAGAGATTCACAGGAGAGGGGAACTACTGCGTCCAGGGCCAGCCTGGAGTTAGGTCAGATGAAGGGAATCGTCAAAGGCATTCCCAGAGGGATGTACCAAGGACATGGGTTGTCATGCTGCTTGAAGAAAGCAGCTGTAATAGGGAACACGGGGATTCATACTCTAAAAGCAAACACTTTATTCATGTTTTGAACGGTGCTGTACTCTGAGTACTCTTGGCAACAGAGGTTAGTCTAGATCTGAAACAGAGTACCAGCCCACAAGGAAAGAGGACTGATGCTCCTCACTCAATGGACACTTTTGCTAGAACTGGAGTATGTGTCCGCTGGGCACCATAAGTGCGGTCTGCTGTTCCTATACTCCATGTCCAGCAGCAACCAGTTTATAGCTCTTCAGGATAAAAGGAAAGGTACCTTCAAGCTAGTTATTTTGGAATTACATGTCAGCACACGGGGAATGCTTTCAATTACCTCCCCTCTGAGATAGTTACTACTCCACTGCTAAGCTAAGTACCAATCATTTCTAAAGCATATGAATACAGCTGTGCACGGATCTGTGGATGGATGGCAGGATAGACAGAAGCATGAATACTCCTCAGCAGAAGCCTAAAAGACAAGTGATATCCTCTCGCTGCCCCCAAAAGCAAGCAGGGGTCTGGTTGGAGGAAGATAGGAAGGACTGCAATGCTTTTATGGTTTTACTGCACTTGAGAGGGTTTCTGTCAGGGTTCTCAGGGCAGTAATAGGCCTTAATGACCCTGACCAGCCTCACCTGGGGTCTCCACCCACACCCAGGGCTCTATTTAAGGTCAGCCCTGAGGCATTTGTTCCTACCTGATCTATGGTGGAGAAGTGCTAGTCTACAGCTACTGTTACAACCACCCTTGGTCTGGGCTTCAGCCCATGTCCTGACTTCCTGGCTTGACCTGGGACCTGTCTTGTCTCTGTGGAGCTGCAGTTGGTGATAGCACTGGAAGAGATGGTCTAGCAGAATAACAAGTGAGTAGCATAGGAGGAACAGCTTATACTACCAGACTAGTGGGTCTGGTTTTGATACTGAGTGACATGTGATAGTCTCAGACTGTAGAGTGATTCCCACAGGGGGGTTGGGAAAGGAGACAACTTGATCACAGCACCTCTCTCTAGAGGAGAAAAGTCTGGGACTCTTACAGCTGTACTTGAGGAATTGGGTGTTCTATATCAGCCTGTTTGGTCTCCTTGGGGGCGTGTGGGCTAGAACTGGGTCTTGAATAAAACATGAAATCATTGGAGCTAGATTGTTTAGCTTAACTTCTCTACATCTCTCATATTTTATTATTGATGCTTTAAAACTTCATCTGCAGCTGTTGCCTCTAACAGAGTGCTGGCAAAAAGCCTGCGTAAGAGACCAGCATGGAAAACTTACTCTACAACTGGCTTTCCTTCAGGGAAAGCATTTCAACAGTGACTGTTGCAAGTTTTCAAACAATTTATCTAGAAAAGAATGGTCAAAGGAGTTCAGGGTGGTTAGGTGCTAGGTACCTTGTGAGCAATGAAACAAATCCAAGCTGGGTATATAGCTCCTACTTATCTTCTATAAACTCTGAAGCTGATAGTTGCAGAAAAGCTGGTTAGACCACAGTACTGATTCCAACCTTTGTATGGAGACAGGCTCTGCAGAATGAGTCCATGTGATACTCCTGATGTTTATATGAAGTTGGTATGTCAGGTTGGTGAGGCTTGACTGTGAGCTCTATCAGCTTCTGTAAATATTAACTTATGGCCAGGTAAGACTTCAGGGCATCCTCCATTTCCTATCATGTTAGAAAAAGCACAGGATGAACACTTGAGTGATGGATTTGTCAGGTGTTTTCACTGTTACAGCTTCCTCTTGTTCTCCTCCCACACCTATTTCTGCTCCAGCCAGCCCTGCTGAGTATTGCTGACTAACTCTTATAGGGCTGACTCAGAAGAACACATCCTGGTTCAATATTTCCCTCTGTAATTATAGGGTACCAAAGCTGTTATTAATGTTGGTGCAATGCAAGGATACTGTCTTCATTCTCCGTATGTTCTGTCAGAACAAATGTTATTGCTGCAAATGACATTTCTGTACCAAGTCATACAAATGTAGCTGTTTTCTTCTGCCACTGCTGTTCATGTCTATCTTCCAAATAACTGTTTACACTTTAGAAGGTGAAGTGAATCCATCTGTGTTTTGCAAGTAACAGGACCATGTGTCTGGTAGAGGTCAACTGTAGATGTTATGTGAAACCATGGGAGTCAAGAAAAGCAGTTAAAACAGCAGCCACCACGCTGTCTTAATGATGACAGACATCAAAGATGATGTTTAGCCAAATGCTTGTTCCAGACATTTTTGGAAGGAAGTGCCAATGACTGTCAGAGACATCCTTAGGAAGGCAGAATGCTTCATCCAGCCTAATGCTGGGAATGTTTGATGTCTCTTTGTA
Organism: Bucorvus abyssinicus; assembly: GCA_009769605.1. Taxonomy (NCBI): domain Eukaryota; kingdom Metazoa; phylum Chordata; class Aves; order Bucerotiformes; family Bucorvidae; genus Bucorvus; species Bucorvus abyssinicus. Next base: position 80,263,359 of record CM020025.1, read on the forward strand.
AATAGATGAGTAAAGGGAGTGTTAAAGGAGGTAAGTGTAGTGCTGTGCTGAAAGGAGCAAAAAAGCAAGGCAGAATCACTGCTTTGATGACACTTGTGCTGGGTAGCAGGACTCTAAATTTGGCATGAAGTCTGGATTCTTTTCTCCTCTCTACACAGAGGTATACTTTCATGTAGTAGGGCTAAAACTGAAATCTTTTCTACCTCCTGAACTTCTCCATTCTTTAATTTCTCCATTGACTTGAGTCAAATATCTTGCTTGCCCACTTACTGTCCATTCATGATCCAAATGTTGCATTTCATTTGGCTTCTGTCTTAGAGGACTTACTGAGCCCATGGCCAAACTTTCAGTTCTAATGTCTTTGGTCTTTGCTTGTGAACGGAGGTGGACAAAATGATTTTTAGCCCACTGTTCCTTTACACAGTACAAGTAATAGTCACAGCTTCAACAGAGGACTATGTCCCACCAGCCAACACTAAAACTTTTATCCACAGCCTGATCATCTTCACAGAGCACCCAGAAACTGAATGTTTGAGGTAAAAATGAGAATTTGGGGTCCTCGGGTACCTATCACTAGTCAAAATGCAATGCATCAGGTTTACCCTTGGAGCATTTTGTATACAGTCTACAGACTTTTCATATTGCCATGGTGGTTTCAGCAGTGCTGGTATTCACTACCAGCTCCCTTTATGTGGGTACAGACAAAGGAAAGATCTGTCAATGATAGTCTGGTGTAGATGATGCAATCACAGCTATATACTATACAGCTATATACTGACATGCTATTCATACCTTACCATGTCATGTGAATGCTTTCCATATGATATCGTATCCTTATGATATAGTTCTGTGGGATGCAGGCAGACCACACAATCAAAAATCACCTGGATTTCAGCCAAGGCAGTAAAATCGAATTACTCACGAATGCCTGTCACTAGACTTGCTTTTTGCTCAGGTTTTTTGGAAGAAAAGTGGATAAAGTCTCTTTGCCTTCTTCAGTGCTCTAACTTTGGACAGCTGAATATCTTCCAGAGTAAATCAACAATGACCAATGAAAAGTTAATTGCTGCAAGTCACAGACTAGTTAATTGTGTGGAATTTATTAGGTACATATGGGTGTCTATTTTTAAGTGCTGCTGTGCTTGTATAGGAATTTCCAGGATGTCCTGATGCTGCAGTAATGAACTGTTAGAAAAATCAGTGTGAAAAGAAAAGGGCATTTCTATAAAGCCTTTTTAATAAAATAAAAATATTTAACTGCATATATTGCATGCAAGTCACACTGAAAACAGATGCAGCAATTTGCTTTTACCACATCTCTTCTTGCATTATGCATTGGATTCATAATTCTACATTTCAATTTACAGACTAATGATAAAGGCATTTATCATCAGTAATATGGATTTGCTATAACCATTATTTCTGTGATCCAAAACAGGGTATTTAATATTTTTTTAGTGTAAGTCATGGTCTTTATTAGTTTATTTGCTAGGTGTGCTGTAGCTCAGAGTGCCAGACTGCAGTTTAACAAAAAAACCCTTCAGAATAAGAATGTTGGTAAGTTTAAACAGAAAGGTGTCCCTACTCATGACTGCCCCTGCTGAATCAAGGTCTCCAGTTCCTACAATTTTAGTATCTTTGGCACATGGCAAGATCCCTCATCAGTTAAATATTACCGTGCAATACAGTAGGGAATTTTATTATTTCATGGTCTTAATCATTACAACTTCATATAGTGTGTTATAGCTCCTGCCTGTTAAAACACATTGGCATTTTACATGGCAGATCCATGCCTGCCTCTGAGTTATGTCCTCGCAATTTACCTGCAATTATTTCGTCTCTTATTTCTTTGTGATTACAATTGTTATTCCAGTCTAGTTTGCTCTTTGCTTTAATTTCATGCTCATCATTTAGGTATTGTTGAAAGCTAATAACATGATCATGGCTCTTTTGTAAATAGGACAAGAGGTATTAGGTCTTTTGAGGAGTTTATAATTGAAAACAGTTTGATGACCATAGTTAATGCATTAAATTCCAAAGTAATCTTTCCTGGGTTTGTTTTTTCTGCTGGCTTCCGCATGTTTGACAAACTGATTTCGATTTTAGAGCACTGGCTCTGGGGTTCATACTACTCATGAGATAACTTCTGCAGCTTATGCTGCCAACCTTCTGCTTATTGGTTGTTGGTGTTAATATTTGTACCTGCGATTTACATTGCTACTTCCAGGGGGAGGAAAGGGATGTGTTAGGTGGGCCACATAGCAATATCCATTCCTTCCTTGGATACCCGTGGTTGTGATTTCACATCACACCCCTTCTGATTTATGATCTGCTGATAAGGGCAGCCCTGTCCTTATCGGCCTCTCTGACTGAATGTGGTGGCCTGCAGTCTCACTGGCAGGAGCTTACATCACTCATCTCAAAGACAAGAAGTTTGTTTTCTTGTTTCTGCAAACTGATCTGATTCAACTCGTGGATGCAAAAGCTGTATTTGATGCAATGAAAATAGGGGAGAAGTACAGCCAGGAGAGGAGAGACCAGTACCTGCAGTGAGACAAGGTTAAGAATAATATTAAACTACATTGCAAAGTCCCACTGATATTATTAAAATTATTTATAGGTTTAAAGGTAATTGCTCGAAGTAGCTCCTAAATCCTTGAATAGGAGACTAAGAAATGGAAAGAGTTAATAGCAAGTGACACCTGTAATGCACTATGTACTTGTAATAGTGGTTTCCAGAATGTGATCTAAAGTCCAAACTGCAAGTAGACAAAAAGTGAAAGGTTGTGTAAAGTGTATGTCCTTTTTTATGGACAGCTCATTATATGAAATATGTATTTAATACAGAACTTCATCCTAAACATTGAACAGAAGACTTTATTTTGTTGAAAGTAATCTTTTCTTTTGCAATTCTTGGAAGTTTTGTATCAGCAAGTGGTTTTGTTGCTGTTACAATCTAGACTCATATATAGATTTCATATATCTTGTAAACTTGCCTCTCTTCAAATAAATATACCCTCAAGTCATCTAAGTATTCCCAGGGGATGAACAGTGCAACCTGGGAAGCAGATCAAGGTCAGCATTCCCACTCCCTTTCATACTTCTTGGCTTTTCTCGGGTTGTTTTTTTGCCTATTCTAATGACAAACAGCTCAGATGAAGAATGGATTGACTTAGGAGAGATTGGAGGAGCCTTCCGTGAAGTGATGCAGGTTTCCTAAAAATAGATCTTGTTTCTTTCATCTGCAAATCTTTCTAAAAGAATTACTGTGAATACAGGGAAAAGCAAAAAGCTGGCACATGTAAAGAACTAGGAAGTGTGGCAAAGATTTAGCAATGTCACTTACCATATGTGCATGCTGAGTAAAGAAATGCAGCAAAGTGTTTCTGCCTTGTTAGCTGTAGGTTTGGGTTTTTTTATAGGACAAATACCTTTGTTAGATTCTTCTCGGGTGTATTTGTGTTTTCAACCATGGAGGTTGGTTTTGGGGGTTTTTTTGTTGTTTGGTTGGTTTTTTTAGAAAATTATTCATGAAGGCTATTGTCCCCACTGATTACTTGTCTCCTTCCTTAGAAACAAATGCAGGTAACTATGGAGCAAACAACGATTATTTCACTGGAACATCATTAGAATTTCCACTCCGGCTGCAGGTGGTTTCAGGTCTTGTGGCCAAGCAAAATAGCTTAAGTTTTTGCAGCAACAGAATGGATCAAAAGATCTCCCTTTTTTCATGTTCACACCTACTACTTGGATAATCTACAGCTGCTTCTCCTATGTATTTTTTTTATGAAAAGCATGCTCTCCTCAGGCTAGCAGAAGGAAAAAAACTAGAAGCTGATCCTGTACATTCTTTGAAGTCAAAGGGATGTAAAGATTAGACATGAGATATGAATCCTAGCCAGAAATCTGTCTTCATCTTGTGCTCAAAATTCCCTGAAGAGCTAAAGATGTTGATTCTTAGCAATATTAGCCTCTCGTTTGCTCTAAGAGTATTTCTGAATGAGCTTGATTCTCTCTGCACTGTTCAGCTAGGCAAGGTTCCAGGCGTGCCCTGGTCACTCCCTCCCTTCCCAGTTCTTCCCATTCATTTTCCTGACATGCTTTCTCTGTTCCCTCCCCCTTCTTCCTTACTGTTCTATTTTCGTGTGCATGTTTGTGTGGTGCCTATGTAGCTTTCTCCTGCTGAAAGCTCAATTAAGGCTAATTGCATTGCTTGGGCAGCCTTCTACAGAGCTGTGTCTGCAAGATCCCGATTGGCTGAACTCAAATGTTAATTGAATGTGCACATGTCTTTCTGAAAGCCTGTCAAATGAAACAGAGCCTAGGCTATATAAAGGAACTGTGGCACTAGCATGTTCAGCTTAGTACTGGATAATGAGAAATAAAAGAGAACACCATAGCTGCTCTTTCTCCAACATCTCCTTTGCTTGGAATTATAAATCAGAATCACAGAATGGTTTGGGCTGGAAGGGACCTTAAAGATCCTCTAGTTCAAGCCCTTCTGCCATGGGCAGGGCCACATTCCATGAGGCCAGGTTGCTTAAAGCCCCATCCAACCTGGCCTTGAATGCTTTCAGGGAGGAGGCATCCACAACTTCTCTGGGTAACCTCTTCCACTGTCTCACCACCCTCGCAGTAAAGAATTTCTTCCTCATCTCTAGTCTAAATGTACCCTCTTTCGGTTTAAAACTGTTACCCTCTGTTCTGTCACTACACTCCCTCTTAAAGAGTCCCTTCCTGTCTTTCCTGTAGGTTACCTTTAAGTGCTGGAAGGCTGCTACAAGGTCTCTCTGGAGCCTTCTCCTCTCCAGGCTGAACAACCCCAACTCTCTCAGCCTGTCCTTACAGGGGAGGTGCTCTAGCCCTCTGATCGTCTTTGCGGCACCCCTCTGGACCTGCTCAAGAAGGTCTGTGTCTTTCTTATGCTGGTGCCCCCAGAGTTGAACACAGTGCTCCAGGTGAGGTCTCACAAGAGCAGAGGGGGATATACACCTCCCTTGACCTGCTGGCCAAGCCTCTTTTGCAAATATTTTGCAATATTAGTATTTTTATCGGGTGTTTTAATGTGCAATGACTCAAGTAGGTTCCTCAAGGGAGAGGGGGAGGGTGTGATGAAGTGAGAGAAAAAGCCCTTTAGAGTTTAAGAGGTGAGGGTGAAGGGACTGCAAGTTCTAGAGCAAGGCAAGAACTCAGTTAATGCTACAGAATGTGGAGAAAGCTACAGGAGAGCTGCCCCTCTCAGTGCATCATTTTACTCCCCAAAAGGGGAAAGGCTGATGCTTATCAAGCAAATGGGGTTCACCATCCATTGGGGGCCTGGACAAAACCCTGTTGGACTTACGAACTTGTTATTATCACTAGTAGTTATGTTATTCTTTGCACTAAGTTTGTATATTTTTATGCTAAGGTATAATGAATAGTTTAAACTGGCATGATGTTCTGGTTTGTATGTTTTACAGGGCCAAGGTGCCAGGTTTGCAGCAGGTATTATGATAATGTTAATCCAAATGATCTATCTGACAGGAGCAAGGGGTGGGGTGTATAATAGATTTATGTTCAGACTGCTGCAATACCCAGCCCTAGAAAGAAGAACAGGTCTTAAGTGTTTGCACTCCTTTTCCCCCTCTGGTTAATTACCTGAATTAATGATCAGAAGTTTGTATTAATAGGGAACTTTTATTTCATTTGATTTATTGCCTAAGTTGAGACTGTTGCCTGTGACCTTGCTGAAGGACCAGGAATACTTGAGTGAGATGTAAGAACAAAGGGTCACAAGAAAAGCTTTGAGTAGAAGGCCCTGGCTGTCAAGGGGACCTGGGTCCAAACTGCAGAACACAAGATATCAAGGAAGTTGGGGCAAGGATGTTTGCTTTGCCCAGACCCTGTATTTCTTGTACTCCTTGGACAGAGTCAAGAAAAGCAGTAGTCTTGTGAGATTCGCATGACATTTCTGTGTACGTGCCTATGCGACTGCATGCATGCGTTTACACCTATAACACAGCCAAAAAGTTAATTGTTCGCCAAACCAATAACATCTGAACCGTGCTTGGTGTTGGAGTGTGTTTAGGCCAGTACAGAGCAGGGACCTGGGAGGTGATGTCAGTGCAGTACTTCCTTAACTGGTCACCATTTTTATGGTGTGATACCTCAAAAAAAGAGACATGTCTTTTGTCTGGCTCTGAGATTCTTAAACTTCCAACCAATGCATCTTGTAGTACCATTTGCTCCTAGTTTAATTATCCATCTAGTATCACAAGTCTTCTCTGTATGGAGCTTATCAAGAGATCTTTATCAGGTCTCCTCAAGTGTTTAGCTTGTGTGATGGAATTGGGGCAAGCCTTCCAGTCCTCCAGTCACCCATCTTATATCTCCTTTTTTTGACTTTTTTGAAATACGGGCACTGGCAGATAATCTGCTGCCTTGTAACTGGGAAAGGGAAAAGTCAGGAGACAGTGATCTTTGCACCTTTCCATTTTTGTCATTGAATTTGCCTTTTCCTTTCACACAGGAGTCCAGGTATTTGGCTAATACCAGCCTTAGGCTAGAAATATTCATGGTTCTTAGATTTCCTTGTGTCTCTGTGCAAGACAATGCAGATATGTTTTTCTAGGAACAATTTTAAAAGTGGGCAGGTTCTTCCTCCAAGAGCTAGGAGATGTCTGTTTCTAGTGCCGTAAAAGATCCTGTCCTTCACAGAACATTAGTTTAATATTTTTATGAAAGGCTAAACAAAACAGCTGGTTTTGACTTTAAACCTAAGTGCTTTGAATCATCTCTTCCTGCCACCAGGAAATGTAGCCTCTGTTACTCACCAGCTATGCTGGCAGTGTAAGCAGTACTCTGAACATGAAAGGAGCTTCAGCTAAGTGCCTGAAGAAGCTCGTGTGCATTTTCTCTTCTGGATACATCTGCAGGGTGCAGTGCTGTGCAAAGGTATTCTTATTTCCATGTGGACTCCCAGTGAAGTCAGTGGCTCTGTATTTACAGGCTGTTTGAAACAGCAGGACTCCAGCTTTGGTTGTTAAAATGTATAGATACTTCACCACAGCCTAAGCTGAAGCAAGTCTGATTATTTTTGATATGCGCATAGTGATGCAGCTACTCTTCTTTCTTCTGAATTCTTCTACATTTACACGTTTCTGTTTGTCAATATTACCTATAACAGTGACTGCAGAGCATGAAAACGTTACAGAAATATGTCAAATAATACATTTCTATCATAAAGCTTTAATGAATTATGTGGGGTGTATTTGGAAAAAAGGTATTGTGATTTAAGGCTTATCCCATTTAAGTTAAATTGCTGGGGAAAATAAGAAAGTAATTGAGAATGCAGAATTAGTCTTTGTTTTTCTGGAGCTCTTCTGAGCTGGAATGCATATCAGCCATGTGATACCTGGAGCACAGAATTGCTGTGATCTTCCTTGTTGAAGGAGAGGAGCCGAAGTATTTCTCATGAATGTCACAAAAGTCACATTTACTATTCTGGTATATTGTCATGAATGTGTCTTAGATGCAAAAATTCTATTTGATCTCTCCACTTTCTCTGCAGATTCACGGCAGTGGGAGTAGGATCAGGCTTTTGTTGGATGTTTTGTTCTGTACTCTGTCTATCTGTCTGCACCTCCCTCTCTTGCACTCCCTTTAATCTTTTTGAGCAATTTTCTCTCTTCCTGCAGGGGTGATTGAAATGATCCTTTGAAGCAACCAGCTTTGACATTTGGGGGGAAAAAAAAATTTAAAAATGAAAGAATGCTCTAATTAAGCAAAACATCAGTTAAAGCTCAAGCAAAAATATAAGATTCTGATCGGTTCTTTCCTGTACTCTTGAAAACTGCACTGCACTGGCAGAGGGGCCTATTAGAAGGTGCTTAAGCAAAGTCCAGATTATCCAGCAGAGACACCCATGAGAGATATCCAAGACTGTATGTAGGAAAACTAAATATTTGCCACCCTCGACATAACCTGTGGTGACCTGCTGCCCGAGCAGTTCAGGAAAAGAGAAGATTTTTGTTTACACTGGGGCTGTTAAACTCTGTTCCAGAAGTGACAAGGGCTCAAAAGGGGTGTATATTCTGCACTGCTGGTTACACTCAGAACTGAGCCCTCTGGGTCCTGGCACTCGCACACGTGTGTACTTGATCGTCCCTGTGTGATTTACCAAATACATGGTGAGATTGAGAAATGGATCTTTGCAAGGCCGTGGTCTTTTGTTCTTCCACAGTGTTGCCCCCAGCATAGGCTGAGGAAGGTCTGAAAGTGCAAACCTGGCCTTGTATCCCCATGTCTTGTGGCCACCTGATACTCAAAAGCGGAATTTGGATGTTGTGAGAGCTGATGCCAGCACTTTGCACACAAAACGCCCACAGCTCATTGTTTCAGCTGTAATGCCATTCTTTATAAGATAGTGATTACTATTGTTGTGAAAAGGACACGCATGATATGCCAAGGAGCTGTTCTGGGTTTAACCTCGGAGAGGCTCCCTGCAAGACAACAGCTGGGGAGGACGTCAGGGGCAGTGGGTTCAGCCCCACAGTGCCTCAGCCAGCCACTTGGCAGCATCCCCTTCATAACGGTAGTGAGATACAGCTTTAAAAGGAATAATTGTGGCATGCCCACACACCGCCCTTTGAAAAGCTGGTTAAGTGGAATGATATAAATTGTTCACATTGTTTTACTCACTTTCCTTTTCTTTTTTTGCTGAGCGAGGAATAATTTTCTGTGATGAGGTTGTGCACTGCTGAGTTTTTTCCCAAAGCGTTCTTAACTCTTTTAGTGTTGGGTGAAAATGTTGAGGAGCAAGACCGGTGGAAATCTCAAAAGCCCCTGGTTTTAGCATCCCTGAGTTCCTGGTGTGCCTGATTCCTGGTATGGTTGGTTTTCATTTAGTCATGGGGTTTTTTTTGCTCCTGGCCTGCAAGACAGTTACATGCATCCTTGAAAGTACTACCACAAGCCCTCCCATTGGAAAGCTGCACACCCCCAGGAGGCAAAAGGGATGAAATGGGCACAGAGGCAGGAAGAAGGTCACAGCAGTTTGGCAGGACTGGGATTTTTTTTGCCTGTGTTAATAATGTGCTAGCACAGGAGAAATAAATTTTGAGAACTGATTGCACATGTGGGTGGTACTATGGTGTGAAGACCTTGCCCTGCAAGAATCTACAGCCTTTATCTCGCTGTAGCGGCCATTTGTCACCAAACACTGTCCTAGATGCCTGGGCACCTTTAGCCTGGCTGCTCCAGATGGTTCTCTCCAGATTTTTCTGACCTTGCCCTGCTTACAGCAGGGGTATAATGCTTTTTCTCCATGGTCTGCAGAAGGAGCCTACACAGCCTAGAAAGACACCTAAGTGGTAGGAGGGCAGTCCACGCACATGTGCTAACCGGTTCTTCCATCTTGTTGCACTTCCAAGGGCATCTTGAAGTATCACTGCCGAGGCTGAGCAAGAACTGCTTTCCTTGGGCAACAAGAGCTGTTTATGAACAGGGTTTACTGATGGACAGGGGTGCTTTTCTGGGGACAATGGGCTGGAGAATTCCTGACCACTCTTGCAGTCTTAATTTCAACATGACACAACATGGCACATGTGTATGCAGAACAGCTTCTACCCAATTCACAGTTACCATTGTGGTGCTCCAGAGATCTTCATAGTTTAGTTAAGAGTTGGGAAAAATGTGGCTGGAAATTATTTCCTCATGCGCAAGTACATCATGGCTTAAAAGAAAAAAAAGTGCTTTTTGAAAAAAGATTTGCTCTGAAGTACTAAAATTGTGAAGTGTTGGCAGAACAAGGAAGAGTCTGTTCTTCACTCTGTCAGTCATCAGGTTTTTGTAGACCATTATTTTGGCATGCACAACACACACACATAGAGTGACCATACATTTGTGCAGCCTCCTGAAAAAGGTTAGGACTGTGCTGGTGTTTGATTCTGTAACCTTCTCTGATGCCAACATGACAGAAAACAAGATCTAAAAGAGTAAGTCCTGCATTCCTTTACTTTTAAATGCATGTATTTTAGTTTTGTATCACTCTACAAGAACGCTTACTGGCAGTAGATATGGTGATATGGTTTTAAAGTTGACTTCTTCGATAGCTTCAATCAGATCTGACAAGGAGTCTGTTCCCAACAGATATTTGTTGGGGCTTCTTGGCTAAAACATTTTCCCAGTCTTTTGACAAATTCAGTGTCTCAACACTGTGAATCTCACACCCACCACCCCCAAAATACTGTCAGAGCAAGTGGCTTTCTTTAGAAATGTCCTCTTTCCAAGTTCTGCATGCTTTCAGTTCCTCTTCAGATTTACAAAGTCTAGCTTGTGGGAGGATCTGATGACATCTTTTCTTTTTATCTTTATCTGTGGCACATCAGCTGTTTTTGCCCTGCGGACCTGATGGCTGATTCCTCGATGTGTGTGCTCCTTGAGCCTGTCTGTGTGTACTAATGAGGCTGGAAAGCAAGTTCCTCAGTGCTGGTCCCATGAGTAGAACCTTGTGCTGGGGTGCCTGTGTCACTACCACAAGAAAAGGCTGGGAATTCCAGACCTGTCACTGGATCACCTAGCACAGTTCAGAGAGTAACAAATATGAATTGCTACCTGCTGACTGACAGTGATGGCTATCCATGATAGCACCTATTTTGCTTGTTCTCGCTTTGTAGATTATCTCCCTGTATGAAGAGAGTAGCTGGGTGAAGAGGCCTCTAGAAGAAGGGATGCTTCTTCCCTTATGAAGCAGATGAAATCTGCCCAAGGGAGAGAGACATCCAGATTAAGGGGTGGATCAGCGGAACCAGCAGCAGGACTTTAGCAAGGCAGCAATTTGTAGCGTGGTGAGGAAGCGAGAGACCACTGAGAGAAGCAGCAAGCATGCTTTGAGCTCTGTGTTGATGTGAGAGAAGACTTAGAGAGCTGAAGGGACTCTGCAGATTGATGCAACCCTCCAAAAAACTCCAACATACAGCTTGAGAGCGAGGTGCATGATTGGGCTGCCTCTGCCTGGGTGGAGGCTGCATCTCTGCAGAGCAATGGACCCTTCAATTCTCTCCTTCACCAGGGTATGGTGCATCTCTAATACCGAGAAACTGCCTCACCAAAATGTCATCTTCAAGTTTTGCAACACTTTGGGGTGGGTTATGCTTTCCTCTGTCCTGGGGAGGGGAGGGCGCTGGCACTAGTGGTCAGATGAAGTGTGTGATGGAAAGAATAACGCTTCCCTGTGGCTTTTTTTGTTTTTTCTGCCCATCTCCATTCAGCTGGTACCCCTTGAGGCAGGAACTGCCTTGCACTGTGTGACTGTATGATGAACACCGATGGTCTCGCTCTGGGTTGAGGCTGCTGCAATATGCTCTGAAGAGGGAAAAGGAACATTTCTTTCCTTTGACTTCAGCAGATCAGGTGTACCGTTGCTGTGCTGCCCCAGGTAGGTCGGGCGGATGCATTAGCCATATTGCCTCTCTCGGACACTCAGCAGCAAATCAAACCCTGTGAGGCAGGAGTGCGTGTTGAACCCCTCCAAAGGCTGGTTCATTTGTGCTGTTCTCCCTCCCCTTCTCCACGGCTCTGTATGGACTGAACCTGGCCTGACCAAGGCAGAGGCATGTCCTCCCCTGCTTCTTTAGGAGTCAGCACAGCTACAAGATTTCCCTCTGGTGCTCCAGACCCTCCATCACCCTCCCTGGATTTACACTTGTCACTCCCCTGAAGCTTTGGCAAAGGTAGGGGAAAAATTCCTGGGCAGAAGGAGGAAGGTCTTTTCTGCACAGTATTCACAAACACACTGTTTGCGAATATACTGTCCATGTGAGAAAGAAGCACAGTAAAAGGAAAATAGGTACCTCCCACAGGAAAAAGAAAAAAGCTATCATCAGTGTGTAGCAGAACTCGAAACAGGTTATAAAATATCAATCTGAAACTCTTCAGTGGGTTTGTGGCTGGTCTGATCAGTCTTTTACATCATGAAATCATCCCCTACATACTATTCATTAAACAAAGGTATTTATTAAAGCAGAAACTGCAGCATGTGGCAAAGATAACATCTCTAGTGCAGGGGGGAAAAGCTCTAACCACTTTTTTAGAACACACCTTGCCTTTGTGTGCATGGCAAGTAATGCTCCTTCAGTGGCAGGGACAATGCATTCCTGAGGATTACACAGAGGATTTTCACTGCTGGTGCCATTAGGAGCCAGCAAATACTTCCACCCACCTTGTTCATCTATGACTGTTGTTCTTAGGATGCTTTTCTAAATTGTTTTTCTGCGTGTTCCAGGCAGCTGGCTTCTAGCTGAGGGGCAGCCTTCTAATTTTTTTTATTATTATTTTTCTTTGTGGGCTCCTGAGTAGTGGGCTCTAATTTTAAGGGGTCCACCCAAAGTTACAAAAAAAAGTCATCCTGCTGGCAAGTGGGCTTGCATTTGACACGTAGGAGGCTGTACAGTCACTGGGAAGGTGTTACCATTGCCCAGCAAAAAGGAAATGGAAATGCCCGGTTTAGGTGAGAGCAGACAGGACTATCGTACTTAGGTATGGTTTGGCTGCCTGATAACAGCCATATTGGAGCAAAGGCCTTCTCGAAAGGAATTGAATTACACAGTTGGTGTTTACCATTCTGGTGGCACACAAGCCTTGCTTCCAGTTATTTGCACAGGCTGTTTGTCCTTCTGTATTAATAAATGTTCTTCTCTTTTAAATTTCCTTGAACTGTCTTAAAGGTATCAACAAGAAAAATGCTTTAATGGCTGTACATTTCTCCTTGATCAAGGGTATTTCTCTTCCACAGAGCTGTTCTTTGGACATGTGGTGATATTTTGACCAGGGAAGTGAGTTGCTTGTGCTGGAAAAGCTGTCTGTTAAGCAGGAATGCTCCATCCGTGTGTCTGTACCTACCCGTATGGATATGCCAACTTGACCTTTTGAAAATATAAAACTTGTAGACTTTGGACCTTCACTGAGTAACAAACTCCCTACTGGCATTCTGTTTCATGCGATGACCAAAATCTTCAGCCATTCCCTGAAAGAGATAAAGCTGATGAGCAACTGGATGTTTCTCAGTCTCCCTTTATTGCTTCTCTCCCCCAAGGTAAGGTGGATAAAGGTGTCTGTAAGGGTGCCTCACTGCTTTATATAGCCAGTAGAGACCGGCAGCTTAAACTCAAACTCCTAACCCACAAACATATAAGATTTGAGTTAATTTGTGTTTGCTGTTGGAGAAAGGTCGGCTATGGTGCTGCTGCAAACAAGTGTTAGACAAAGTATAAATGAGATGGAGCGGATCTAAACAGCCCTGGGCAGCCAGTCATTAGGCAAGCAATTTATCTGGATACATTAAGAGAGATCAAACATCTTCATTTTTATTTTATTTGGAAACAGCAAAGACAAATAGGATATGCTGTTGGAATCTTCCAGAAAATTCAGATCTTGTTATGGTTATGTTTTTGAAAGAATTTTTACAACAGTTGGTATAAGGGAGCAAATACGTATGAATTATTATTTTATTACTTTTAGTCTAGCATCAGATTTGTAATGTTATTTCTTAAAGTTGTTTTGTATATGGATTTTAAAGAAGATATTATTATTCCATACAGCATTACTAGTGTGATGCTATTAATATTTAAAATCTGTTACATAGGACTAGTGTGAGCTTGATCTTCAGGGTATTAAAAACAGCACTTCAAAGAAAAAAACCAAACAACCAGATTCTCTTAAGGAAGAACCTCAGCAGTGTAATAAACAAGTTGTTTAAAAAAACACATCAGAAAATATAAAGTTAAAAATATTAAAATGAAAATATTTTTGTAGGAACTGTAAACAATCCATATGGGTTCTTTAGCCAAACATTCTTCCTTGAATTCTCTGTGTCATTTCACACTTGTTTCCATGGGTCTCTGGGAAATTCCATGTTCTGGGAAATTTGATCATGATAATTATATGCCATCTCTTCTTTGACAAAGACCCCTAGCACTTAAACTTCTAATGATATTGTGAGGTGTAAGAATTGCTTTTGCAATCAGGGAAATGCGGCCAGTGGTAACTGCTTAGTAGGAAGGCAAATGCACTATGTGGCATCATAGTCAGGGAAGGAATAGTTGAAGTGGATCCAGTGGTGAAATAAACAGTGGTCCAAATTTATTCATCACTTAATATCTCAGAGAGGATGGCCAGCAAAGTCATATAACCTAGTTCCTTGAACTAGAGCGAGTTGCTGATTCAGAAGGGCAAGAGAATGACAGCAAGAAACCACCTGCATCGTTCCCTGCAGTACCTGCAGCCAAGCAGGGCAGAAACAGTTTTTACTTCCTGCAATGCATTCCAAGATTCAAAATATTTTTTTCTTTTTTGTTAGAGCTGTTCTGCTTTGAGGAAGTCATCAGATACTCTGCATGGCCTGGAGAGCCCCAGTACTTGTCAATCAACAAGAGGCAGGGGCAGTCTAGACCAATGTGGAGTACCAGGGAGGTTTGAGAAATGGAGGGACAGAGGGGACAATGGTGTTTGCAGCTCTGTTAAGCAGAAAGGGAGAGTGAACCTCTTTGCAGTCCTTGCCAATAGGGGTGGGAATAGGATGAGAGGGCAGCAATAGCTTCTTTGGTAGATTCCTTTTACTGGCAGATCCCCTGTTCTAGGGATGGAGGTATTCCCATGATTCATGTCATTGCTGTGCAATGTCCAGCAGGAAGGTCACTTGGAAAGAGCCCGTTTCTTTGCCCAGTTAATAGAAACAATTCAGACCAAATTGAATATTTCCAAAGACAAGACAGAGACAGGTCCTCCCTCAAGCAGTCAAAGTCACAGTTGTAGCTTTCTTCTACAGAAGCTGTGGGAGACCCACCTGCAAATTCAACAGTTGAATCAAAGCAGGAACTTGAGTATCTGGCACCCTGGACAAGTGTTTTCAGTCCTTGGGTGCATCGTGTAGTCTCAGGGCAGCCTCACTGATTTGGGTCAGAAATTGCAGTCTGGATTTGTGACTCTTTTCCTAATGAAAGCTTCAATTGAAAATTACCCAATCCTGACTAGTTTACAAGCTAAGATAACAATGTGAGGCAGGATAGTCCCTCTCTCCCCTCTGTGGTTCATCGCCATCTCATCTGGGATGGTGGGTTTGGGACTGTGGGCTCTGGCCAGACTTCAGCCAAGTGCATGCTTAAGCAATGCTAAGTGCAGAAAGAGCAGACATCCCAGCTGGCATCTCTGCAGAGTATGGCAGTACTGCCACCAGTAATTGTGCACAAGGCTGACGTTGCACTGAATGGCATCACTGAAGACGCTAGTCTTTGAAATGTCAGCTGAACTGCAGTTTCTTTGCCTTCCCTGCTGTCGAGTCGAAACCTCTAGTTTATTTCACAAATCCTACAATGTTGGCCAGAACCACCCCAAAATAAATTTTCCTAATGTTCAAACCTGTTTGTTTATTACTGAAACCTTGGTGGCAGCCGCCTACGGCTGTACTTTACCTTATCAGAACACTTGGAGATGTCTTGAGGTTGGAAGGACCACCAAGAAGCAATATGAGAGACGGGATATAGGATGTCTAAGACAAACATCAGCGGCACACCTCTGATTTGCTGCACACCCTTCAGCATCTCATACTTACTTTTACATCTATTTTGGCATTAAGTGCGCTTACATGTATTTTGGTGTTTTACCTGTTGCAGCTATTTTGCGAAATAGCTTTCAGCGTCTCAACTGGATGCTTTGAGAGAGATAATGTTAGTGAAGCATTTGGTATTCTTGGATAAAAGACACTACAGAAAAACAAATTGTTATCCCTTATGTCGTAAATCAGATTCCACTCCATTCCTAAATACTTGCCTACATATCTGAGACTGATAACAAAACCCAACAAGCTCCTAAAAAAAAAAAAAAGACACAGTTGCCTGAGTGCATCCTTAATCAGAGAAGATCTTTCCTTTTCAGATGAAAAAGACATCTACAGTGAACAATTTCACTAGCCAAGAAGCAATAAAGACAGACCTTCCCATGCTAAGTTAAATAGGTGTTAATTACCCTGCTGCTAGAGAAGGAAGGGGTGTGGAAAGAAGGCTGAGACAAGTCCCACGGCTGAGCCACTTAAGCTGTGATGAAAGCTAAAGCAGTACAGCTCCAACAGCTCCATTAAGAATCAGAAGATAGAGGTCTTTCTCCCAGCTGTCCCATAGCAGTTATCGAGTCATCTCCTTGCGCCTTGGTTGCCTAAGTAGCTTTCCTTTTCCACTGTCTGCAACCGTACCTTTGTATCACAAGCCCTATATAAACCGTTGTGTTTATGGGTCATCTTCCTTCCTGTGAACTTCCCAGCTGCAGCGCCTCTGACAGCAATCCCTTGCGCAATTTGAGGAGGTGCAACGGCAGGGACATGTAAAACAAGCGTGCACAAACCCCCATAACTGTAAATCCGGCCTCATATTGATTTTAACCAGCTGGTGAAAACTGAGCTTTCTCTGTGCTCTTCCCTCACTGGTTAGAAAAATGACGGGCTGGCGAGGTATTGTTCCTGCAGATGGAGGGAACATTCTGCCTCCAGTAATAGCTGTGGAATGAAGTTGTCTGGAGAGAGCATGGTCTGGCTTAACTGGGGACACAGTCTGGTAGCCATCCGCTTCAACAGGGTGAGCTGGTAGTTTTCCGCAGCCTTTACCCAGTGTCAGGACATGAACCTTCTTCCATTAACTCATCCTTTCTGCAGCTCGGTGGTTTCCTGTGCTTGTTCTAGCGAGAATTTCCTTCCATCCACAAATTTGTTGAGCAGCTTTTACTTCAGGAGGCAAGAGGTTTGCCCGTTTTGATCATTGTGAACTGCTGAGGGCACCAAAAAGAGTGCTAACAGCATTTCCAAAGCCCTACGTGGTCTTTCTGCTGCCGTAGCTGAGACATCCAGAAAAGTGCCACCTCAGTACATCTAGGCACCAGGAAACACTGGCTTAAAGTTAACGTTACCAATCTCCCGTTTCTTTGGCAGCCTGAGGATACAAGCGCCACCGTCTCCAACAATGCGTGGATGACCACATTTATTGCCGAGCTGCCTCGGAGCTTGGCAGCTCAGTGTGGCTTATGCAAGCTGCTCTTGCTGCCCACCTCAGCCTTTGCTGCTGCTCTTCAGGCTGCCCTGGTGATTAACACTGTTGGCAGGGGTGGCCCTGCTCCTTGCAAATATTCCCATTGACTTTGCCATTTAATTAAGTCTTCTCAGTGACATCACCCAAGGGAGGGAAACAGAGCTCATAAATCCAGTGATCTCACTTAAAAGCTGCTGCTGGCTGTAACCACACCTTAGTCTATATGGGTGGGATGGTGCTGCTCTCTTTGGTCACCTAGTGCAGGGAAACAAAGCGAGGTGGAAGTTAGGCAAGGACCTGTCAGTAGGATAGCCCCCAAGACCTGGCCCCTCGTGAGAAGCATCACGGTGTTGCTGCTTAGCACAGCCCCTCTGGTAGACAAGCTTCCTGAGGTAGAGAAACCTCCTGCTCGGGCTTTACAAACTTCTGCCTCTCTCAACAGCCAACGCGAGAGTGTACTTGCATGTGCACGGCAGCCGTTTGGGCTTTTGCAGTGCGCGAGCCGCCTGTTCTTGCACGCAGCCCACTAGCAAAGCCATCTTTGCAAGGAGGTGAAGAGCAGTGAGGGGATCCTGCTGCACCACCACCCCAGCCAGCTGGCTCCCCTCACCTCCTGTTTTGCTAGAAATGCATTTTCAGACAGGAGTCTAAAACTGGCCCTGGAAAGGGAGGAACTGAAACACAGAGCCTGAAGCTGAGCTGCCTGTTGATTTGGCTTCTGCTGCTTTCCTGAGCGTGTTTTTGTTCATCATTTCTAGTTTCGCACAGGTATTGAAGAGGGCTTGCTTTCACTCTGGCTGCGTCCTTTAAGATGGGAAAAAAATAACACTTGGTTCCTCTGTACAGGTAACTCTACGCTGCTGCCCTGGGCACCTGGGCTGACCGGAGTTATAATGCTCCCAGTCTGATTCTTGATACCCTTATACTGGTATTGAACTGATGGGGAGCAATCAAAACAGTTGACACTTTCTCTGAACTGTTGCTCCCTCCATGTTAGAACTGTTGTCACCGTAGCTATGCTGTACTAAACTCTGCCCATCACCTCTTGTATTTTATTAGCAAAAAGTGGAAGTATACGGAGGAGATGTTAGTAGGCAGATGTTGCTAGTAGGTGTGTGTGGGAAGGTTTCTGAAGTAACTGGAAACATTTGGTTGTTAGCAAAGGAACTGAGCTTATTCTGACTGGTGCTACTCCATCTGGCACTGCGATTAATTTGAATTCTTTGGTATTTTTTCCTGTTGTGAAAACCAAGCATAACTAAATATTTCTCACAGCAAGATACAATATCAGGGAGGTATTTCACTTACCCAGAGTAATCACAAATTAACACTGCAAAATGAGGCGCTGATCCCATACAAGGTTCCTAACAGCAGGGGTTTTGTACCCATGCTAGTTCTGATGGAAGTCAGCTGGGCTCTGGAAGGGTGCAGAAAGGGTGCTCCTCTGGCTGTAGCTATGATCCTGGTAGTCATTATTAAAATCAGTGGCAAGTACCAATTCTCTCATTTTTATGCTTGCTAGGAATGTATTGGTCTGTAGTTTTTATAGTAAAGCTTTTGGAAAACTTCCAGACAGAATGTAACCTGGATGGTTTTGCTTTGTTAAAAAACCAAAATAATGTGTTTGAGGCTTCCGATGACAAATTCAGATTCCGGTGCCTACTAAAAAAGCATTGTTTAATAGCGATTTTGTAACACTTACGGATCAAAACCCCAGCTTGGGTTCCTTTGCATGCTAATTAATTATGTTGTAATAATTCAGTTTGGATTTTCTAAAATGAGGACATATTGAAAGAAAACAGACAGTGATGAAAGTATCTCTTCCAAGGGCTTTAGTTTGTTCTAGAGACCTACTATTTGAAAAAATGTCAGATCTGGAGAAGAAACTTCTCCCTGATCCTCAGATTGCCTTTGTCCCTGAATGCAAAAAAAAAGAGTTAATCAGGGACATTCCATTCATTTCTCCATCCAGCTTTTGGAAGGGCAAAGTTGTCTTCCCCAGATTTCTGGGTCAGTTAAGCGAATGAGAAATTGTAGGTTTCTTCTACGCAGGAGCATAGTTCTATAGCTTACAAGACTCTTGGACTACTTACTTAGTCATGAACTTGATTGTAGCACCTTTTAATCACAAAAGACACCATAAATTCTGCAGGTATAAATACCCCGTGACAACTCAGGCACTTCTTGTCTTTGCAGTCAGAAAATAAGCACTTGTGTGCTTTTATTAACTGCTTTTAAAGTGTAACAATGTGCCCCTGACACTCCTTTGTACGATCCTTACTTCCCTGTTAGATTCCTTCATCTAGTGTTACTCTTCAAAGCCGTTACAGACTGAACACAAGCTGCATCCAATCAATTTATCAAGTCACTGATGTCCAGCTCCCACTGGAATGGGAAGAAAGGGAAGCATAAGCAGCCCCTTCCCAGATGACAAGGCCACAGATTTTGAAGCCTCAGGACTGTGCCATGATGTTGTGGCATTAACACCCGAACACAGCCATCCTTTGGGTCCCCTTGCTGGCACTGCGATCCCTCTGGCGGGGCAGCTGCAGCCAGTCAGGAAAGCGGAGCAGCACGCCTGCCAGACACCCGAACGAGCTACGGTGTGATGTGGCCGAAACTCGGCGGGGAATGGGTTTGTACGAAAGCCCCTTCTGTTTGGATCCCTGCAGGGCGTGCTTGAGCTCCCAGAACTCAGATCAAAGCTGCCAACTACAAAACCAGGCAAAACCACAAGTTCTGAGTGACACGCGGCCCCCAAGCACACTTCAGGCGGGCAGCGTTCTGCTGCCCCTTGCCAGGGGTGCCAGCTCCAGCGGCAGCCCCGCCTGGCCGCCCTGCACGCGCGGGTCCTGGTGGCGATGGCGCAGGGCTCCGCTTCCCGGGGGCTCCCCGCTGCCGAGCCACGAGCAGCGCCGGCCCGCCTTGAGGAACGGCAAATTCGCGTGGCACCCCGGATGGGCTGCTCTGAACTCCTGCCTCCATCACAATCCTGCCTCGATTCGCGCCTTTCTCCTCGGAATTAAACGCCGGATTTGCTGCCTGTATACCGTTCCCTTCCCTTCCCCTCCCGCAGCCGCAGTCCCGCAGGTCGCCGGAGCCGGGCGGGGGATCGTCAGCCACGCTGTTCCTCCGAACAACCCGGAGGCTGCACGAACGAGCTCGGCGCTGAGCTGTCCCAAAGCAGCCGCCGCTGGCAGGGGCTCCGCGGTGACCCACCGCCCGGCAGCGGGGCTCAGCGGCGGGCGCGGGCAGGGACCCTGCCCACCGCGGCGGGCGGCGAACGGCGAGGCTGCCGGGGAGTACACTGCGGCTCTGCGGCGCGGGCAGCGCTGGGTGGGTTTGGGCTTCTTAAGCTCTTCCGTACCGCTTCGAAGCCTCCCGCCGGCGCGGCCACGGCCGCCCCCAGCCCCGGTTCTCTCCGCCCCGCCCCGGCCCCGCCCTGCCTGGCCCCGCCCCGCCCCGCCCGCCGGCTTGGCTCCCGCGGACGCGCATTGTGCATCGCACCGCTGCCCCGGGCGGCAGCGCCGGCAACGGCGTCAGCCCCGCTCCGCTGCGGGGGCCGAACCCCCGCCTCCGCCGCCCCGCTCCTGCCCGGCCGGGCCTTCGGCTCCTTCCCCCGGCGGCGCCGGCCGAGGCGGCGCGCGGTGAGTGGGGGGCGGCGGCGGCCACGCGGTCCGGGGGCACCGGGCGCTGCCGCCGCTGGGTCCGTGCTCAGCGGGGGGCGGGCCCCAGAAGGCTGGGGGAAGGGAAGGGGGTCTTTCCCCGGCCCCCGCGGGGAGGAGGCGCGGTGCCCGGGCTTTGGGGAGCGGCTCCGGGGGACCCCTCTCACCGCCCGGGGGCCGCAGGGCGGTGGGAGGTCAGGGGCTTCTGGCGAGATGGGCGAGCTGCCGAGCCGTGGGTCCGGGGTCTGAGGGGGGCTGCCGGCTCTGTTTATTCCTGTGAGGGCCGTGGAGTACGGCCCTCGTAGCCGTTGAGATGGTTCGTGTTAATGCTGGAGCTCAGGCTGGCGGTTCTGGCCCCGTACGTGGCCATTGAAGGAGTGCTTGCGCAGACACTCACCCCCTCTTTTCAGTCTGAACTAGCTACCTCAGGTAACGGGAGCTGACGCTAACTGCGACTGCTCTGGGTTGGCTGCTGCAAGCCTTATTCACGCAAGTAAGGTCGATGTGCATGAGTAAGATTCTTTGCAGGATGATTTTGCGTGTTTCCTCGCTGAAGTGTGTGATCTCTGTCAGCTTGTGCAGAGGATGGACTTGTCCACCTCAATTCTGGGGGGTGTGCGGTCACTCCTGATTGCGGCAGCTCGAAAGCGCTTGTTGGGAAAGGTCCGGTGTCTTCCTTTTCTTCGAGAGTACGTTAAGTTGGGTGTATGCCAGTGCTTTAATATTGTAGGAGCAACAAGAGAGACAGCCTTAGGAAAAGGATCGAGGAAATGATTTAGCTCTTCTAACGTTCATCCTTTCTAGACAGGGCGCTCTTAAGCATTTCATTTTAAATTACAAGAAACAATAAGTTTTTTTGATTTCCAGCATGTTGATTAATAATGGAAAGATGGGTTTAAAGCTCAATTTTGATGCTTCGTTTAAAATAAAATGCTTTTCCTTTCTTCCATCCCACACACCTATGGGCATTCAGGAAGAAGAAGACCATTAGGTGATGGTTAGGCAGCTTTCTTACAATTCGAGTGGAAGAAATAGTCCGGCTATAGAATAACAGAGACAGTTGGCATCTAGAGCACAGGTGGATGTACAGTTGTTGTGCTGCCCAGCAAAACTGTTCTTTGTTCAGAACTTCTCCCGTGGCCAAAGCGTGGCGTATCTAAACCTTAGTTCTGGAAGGCGTATGAATGCTGCATGTAACTCCAGTCTCTCTGTGTACGTGACTTACTATGAAAGTAGTAATCGTATTTATAATGTATGCCACTGATTGAATAACCTAATGCTTCAACTTTCTTTTTCTCATTAATAATCTAATTAGGGGAAGGCTCTGGAAGGAGTATGGAATTAAGACACGTTCCCAGTGGATACGCAATAAAAAAGACACAGCAGAGCAGACAGTGTAAGAGGAATTTCCAAAAGTGTTTGTCACCCGAGAACACTCCTAGGCTTGTGTTTAGGCTCCAGAGTAAATTGCTAGAGTTTTGGGTCTTTCTTTTCAGTTCTCAAACTTCTGTATCCGGAGTCCATTGGGGGACCTTCAGGGAAACGTAGCTGTGTAAGCCAGGTTCTAAGTTTCCAACACTTAAGAAAATCAAGTCCTGAGCACTTCAAAAAACCCCTGATCCTTGGTTTACAGTCATACCTCCCCCCATTTCCATTCTAGAGGCATTTTCTTTTAATTTTTATGACAGATAGAATTGTAGTTTTAAAAATGTAGCCACAGTAAAAAAAAAAAAAACACCCAGTAAAATTATTTTCTGAGGTCTTATTTTTTTTAATGTAAAAGCCAGTAGGATTAATGAACAGGTCCATAAATACACATGATAAAATGCAAGATCGCTAGTAGAACTGTAAGTGGCACTTAATCTTTAAATAAAAGTAATAGGTAATGGCTAAAAATAGTATTTCCTGTTTCAACAATAGAATTTAATATGGTAATGGATATTAACTACCACGATGTAGGTTGGTCCAGAGCTGGAGGCTCCGACCATTCGTACCTGCTGCCCTCCTGGCCTACTTCTGTATTTTTCTTTACAGTATCGCTCTTGCCTGTGTAATTGATAGTAAAACACAAATGCAAACCAAGAAGCTGTTCTTTGAAGGGAAAACCGGTTCTTTTTTACTGCACAGCAGTGGCACGATGATTCGTAGACTGTGTTCTGATCTCCTGTAGGTTGGCGCAGACTGCTCGGCTGTGTTGAGGTGCTGCCTAGATTTACGCAGGTGGTTGGTCCCGTGCATGGGCACGAGCATCCTTGCACCAGAAAGAGAATGATTAGGTCTGGTTCTGATGGTTTAACAGTGTTCGAAGTGTTTCGACATCACTGCTAGAGAAATGCCTTCTTATTAAGGTCAATGAAAAATTTGTCTCTCCGATAGCCCTGGCCACAGCTTCTCAAGGAGCTGTTGAGTTATCAGAGCTGTTAATTATCTGCCTATATCTGTGGCCCGGGACTCACTGACACTGAGCAGAAAGAAGAGAAGAAAATGACAAATGATTGTACAGAAGCACATTCTCTCGGTGGCGTTTGCTTCTCTCCTGGTCTCTTAGGATAAGATTGGTGAGTCTAGGGTGTGCAGAAAACAGTGATTAATTAGCTAGTGCACATCTAGCCCTTGGAAGATGGACAATACTGTACGGGGATGGTTTGGATTAAGTGCTGTTGTTCCCTGCTATTGCTTGCCTGCTCTATGTCTCAAGTTGGAGTTGTAGGCGATTTTAAAGCGTTATTTAAACCACGGCTTAGGTCTGTGTAAGCAGGAGGGCCAGGGAAAGTCTTTCAATAGGAAAAATTAATAGGTAAAGATTTTCTTGTTTAAGCCCTTGTTTTTGTGTCTGCAAAATCTGTGTGTATGGGAGGGAGGAAGGGAGGGAGAGGGAGTTGAATGGAGCCAAGCAAGGAGCTGGGACGTGAGGTAAAATTCTGAGATTGTTCTCTCATGCCACCCTGCAAATACATTTGCATTTAAAATTTCCAGGCAAGCCAAACTGTAGGACTGGTGCAGAATGCCAAATGAAACCTGACAGCTAACTCGGAAAACACCACATAACGGTGCTGGGAATTCCCTTGCTTGGACAATTGAGTTGAAAACTGTTTCTTGTCGTGATTATGGATCTGAAACAAAGGCAGATACCGGTTTTATTCTGAGCTGTTTTCACTTGAAGGATGTTTACTTTCTGTCACATTACCCTGTGACAGCTGGGAGACTCACAGGAACTGTAAACCCCAAATCCTTTCCTGCCCATCAGCTAGCCACAGTATACTCCTTTGTGCTGCTCGGGCTGAAATTCAATCTGCTGGGGAGGCTGACGAGCCGTTCGAGGAGCAGTTGCGTTCTGAAAGATATTGGGTGTCGCCGGGGAGGTACCCTTTCTGTCGCTTGTGTGAGCGGACAAAGCAGCCCCCCTTTTGAGGAAGCTTGGTGGTGCATCTCCTGTCTAAGAATAAGATGTGTTTCTGCCTAGAAGCAGAGTGGTGTGGAAGCCAGGATGGTGACAATCGAGGGAGGAACATGAAAGGCATCAGAAGCCCTCACTGCGTTTTACCTTTTCACGTGTAACACTTGGGTGTCTGCAGTTGTTGGCACTGAACTGTCCCTCTGCAGGCAGAGTGATGGTGCAGAGCGGTCTGAAGAGAAATGGGAAAATAAAATGAGTGATAGGTTGGCATGTGTACTGGATGTGAAAGAGCACACGCAAAGTCACCGGGCTAAAACAAGTCACGGGCCCGTGGTCAGGCATGGCCACTGCGGTGACACAGCGATACAAGGCAGCTCAGTTGTCCCTGATATCCCAGTTACGAGTGGAAGAGTAACGGCCTTTACATGCGCCGTGTGGACACGTTTGGCTCCCTGGCTGCGCTGTGCCTGGGGACAGCAGTGGAGGCTGTAGGTAAGAGGCCGGCTCCCCTCTGTGGGGAGCTGGAAGGGCCAGGGTGCTGCTGGAAGGGCCAGGGTGCTGCTGGAAGGGCCAGGGTGCTGCTGGAAGGGCCAGGGTGCTGCTGGAAGGGCCAGGGTGCTGCTGGAAGGGCCAGGGTCCTGCTCTGCCTGCTTGGAGTAGGTGCCTGTAGGGAGGGAGAGGGACTGGCTGGTTTAATAGATCTCATTCCATCTTTAGCCTGTGATCTGGGAAGTACATGAACACTTGTCTTGCTGGCAGCTGACATGCGTGCCGTCACTCTGTAAAACACGCTAGAGCATCTCTTAGCCTTTCTGATCACACAATCAGGGAGGGTGGCAGGAGTGAAATGATGGAAGACGCTTTCTGTGGCCAGCACACCAGGCCAGGCTGGAAACACTGCTCGGTTTGCATTGATTGTGTTAATTTGTGTCCTCAGACCCACGCTGAATTCTCCTCTCGAGGAAAAGTTAGAAGGCTACAGGCTTGGGGTGTTCTCCTGCTGTTGAGTTCCAGCCATTACTGAAAAACAGCAGACAACCGAACAAACGGATGTTCTTGGGCAGAGGTTACCGCTTCCTTTGCTGGGTCCCCTAACAGACACAACATTGCATACTTGCCAGAACGGGAAGAGAACTTCAGACGGTGTAGGCAGTGCCCGGAGCGGAAGGGCCAAAGGCTGCGATCCGGAACATGCCGCAGTCGGGGAAAGAGACTGCTGCTCTGCATCAGCGCTGGCAGTTCTGAGTCCAGGATCTCGCGTTTGCTTTTGTTTGCGTTGAATCGATTTCTTTGCCAGTAAGGAATTTTTTAGAATGTGGTTCCAAGAATATAAAGAGTTTGCAGTTTTGGGCGTAATTAGTTTTATGGTGTTGGTGTATGCTGATTATGTTGTTCTGTTCCTCTCTGCAGATATGCGGTGGGTCCGTTCGTGAAAAGTCTGATTAAAGAGACCGCTGAGTAGTGTGATGTATGCTAGTACAATAACGTACCTCTCCTGGGCGGTTTGGTGTCTTAACAGACAATCTTTACTCCACCGAAGTTCTTGTTGTATCCCAGGATAAACCAGTTTATATCAATCAGACGTGCTCTTACTGCAGAACAGGTGGAGCCGTAAGTGCTACGAGATGGTGTGTTGTTGCTGCATAGGGAGGAATATTTTTATTCTGATTCACAGTGGCCCCTTTAAAATTAGAGACAGTTTGACTATCTTTGGCGTGAATGGTTTATTGGAGGGCAGGCAAGGAAAACATTGACAAACATTTACAGTGCTGGCTTAGGGATGACGCTCCTTTAAGGAAGTGTCACTTGAGTCCTAGGTTTTTACTTCCTGCATTGTCCATTTCAAGTGGAAACTCAGAAGAAACTGAAATCTTGTTGAATTGATTGCAAAGGAAATCAGAAAGCTGAGAGAAGTTAAGCATTGTTCCAGAAATCGTGTTAACCCAACTTGGATGTGCTCATCCAGCCCCTCTGTAAGCCAGTACTGCTGGTTTTCTTTGTGGCACTGTATTAGTTTTTCTTTCTATGAAATATTCTGTTAAGGTTCTCTCCAGGAAGAACAGAGAGCCTCTTCATTTCTGTTGAATAACTATTTATATCCTGACCTAGAGAAATACCAGTGAACTGGTTGAATTTGGTGATGTTCATTGATTCCAATGAATAAATTAATTTCACATACAGTTATCCTGTTAAAGGAACACCCACTGTTGTCTGCATTATTTCATAGGTATGACTCAGGTTGTAATATTAATGACTTGGGTTTATAGTGTTAGTTACTTTTTAAAATACGGGCACTTAGGAGTACATACAGAGAGTCTCGATTCACTCCTGACTGCTCCACAGGCCATGGCTTTGCTTGCTTGTTTTGCTGGGTTTTGTGGTGTTTGGTTTTGTTTGTTTGTTTATTTGTTGTGGGTTTTTTAATTTATTTTAGTTTTTGATCTGGAGGTCTAGGCAAAGGCCACTGTCAGCAGCTTATCAGGTTTGACAGATGATTGGCTTGGCTTGGCATAACACAACCTCTACTCTTAACTAAAATGTCGTTCCTGCTGTGAATTATCCTGTAGTGTATCCTATCAGTGAGGTCTGAATCAGTTCAATCCAAAGTGCCAGGAAAAAGACATTCTTGTGGTAATTCTGGCATCCCTGAAGATAGAAAGTATTGGAAAATTTGAGAGCGAGCTTGATCTCATAAAATATCCAAGCCAGTTTTGTATAACTGAGAAGCAGCTTGGAAAGTTCAGATAAGAATCCAGATGTTGGCCTGAGTTTGTAAGGTTTGCTTGCATGGATCAAATCTGGCAATACAGCACACTTCCCCAATTAATTCTGTAATGTGTAATTCCAGCATGAGTCAATTTTCCATTTTATTCTGCATGACTTTTGTTCATTTATCATTGTTAAACAACTTCCTGGAGATACTAAGGCTAAAGTATGTGTTTGTATGACTACTGGAATTGTCTGTGGTTATACAGGCAGGACAGAAAATATTAACGCATTTTGGAAGATAAATTTTTCCCATCTACAGCACTGTGTATACCTTGTTACAGTGATCATGCGTTTCTCGAAGTTTACCAAGATTTCATTTGAAGAATGTTCCCAGCCAGGAACAAGAGGCAAGGCTTATGCTTAGCAAACTCATGTATAGTAAATTCCTCTTTCTTTTGCCAATGTTAGGATCAAGTTTTTAACATTGATGATACATTACTGGCATCGTCCCTTTTTACTCTTTTGCTAGAAAAAGAGTATCCGAAAGAGTATTTATTAACCGATTTAAATTAAATTAATTTCCTTTTCATGGAGTTTTTAGCAATGTTTAATGAGAGATGGGACTGACTTTCAGAGCTATTATCTCTCCCCAAATACGTTGAGGTCTTTCTTGAGTTCCCATGCAGGTTTCTTGATCATTCGCATTTTAATCCTGCCCTCATAATTATTTGGTAGCATATGTAGATGCTAATTCTGGTAGACTTTTTCATGCTTATTTAACAAATAGTTTCAGTCCATCATTTATCTAACGTAGTATTTGTTGTTTATTGGTGAAACTTTTTTTCCCTGCCCTTAACCACTTGGGTTGAGGAGCTAAGACCACACTGTGGTAGGCAGATCCAAGGTGCGATCCCTGCCCTGCACGTTGATACTTTCTTTTTATGACTAGATGAGGGAGATTCCTCTTAAGTGAGCTGTACTCAGACCTCTCCAGACTCTCACTTACCACTTTGGCAGCATTTAGATACCCTAGAAAGTAAATCTCCAGCTTAGGGAAAACAATTTAAAGGTGACCACCACTGTTACAAAAACAAGCCTTGTGTTTGTTGGAAGCTGTAAAAACTTAAGTTTATAAAGCCTACCTATCACCTGTGTGCTTAGGCAGAAATGTGGTGCTCTTTCCTCTGCTTTGCTTTGCTTTTGCCCTCTCTGAAGCAAATGGGCTGATGAATGCTTAGGGAAGATGTGCTCCTCCTGTTATCTGTCTTTGTTGCTTGCCTTCTTTCAACAGCTTCTCTATTCAGTGTTGAACACCAGGAAACAAAGATCACCACTAGGAGTTAAGATATTACATAATCCTGTGAAGAAGGATGTTCTGCTTCCCTCACAAATGGTCAGACTAGGAGGGTTCCTTGCTGGCCCTAAAATCTGTGATGGCAGGAATGATAAAAGCACATTGAAGTTACAAATCATTGCGTTGCTGAGCACAGGCTACTGTATGTGGAACACTTGGAACTCTTTGAAGAATACAGCCTGGAGCATGGTTTTTTTAGGCAGCAGAGGTTCAGAGACAGAGCTCGGGGATGTCAGAGGGCAATTAAGTGAACTAGGCTAAACATTCCTTGTTTTTCCTCACAGGTGCTTATATGTACACAGACACGTATAGATACACATGCAAATGCATGATGTTTAACAGACCGAGCATGAAGGTTGACCTGCTGCTCTTAAAACAGTGGCCACCGCTCTTGTGGATTTTGCAGCTTGTCCTCCTTAGCGGCCCATGTAACCTTGTTTGTGGGATTAGATGGAATATGACCCCCAGAAAGGTACATCGGGTATCTAGATGATGCTTTCCTCGTGCTGACCCAGCTGGTGGGAAAAGTGTGTGGGGCTTGCCATTCTTTTGATCCGAGAGAAGGCATGTCCAGACAGACCCTGGATGGCTTCTGTGTGGTGGTGATCCAATCACCAGCAGGTGCTTGGAAGGATGGCTGTAGCTTTATGCTGCTAGGACATACCCTTAAATGCTCCTTGCTTAATGCTCTTACAGGAAATGTGGGGAAAGCTAGATAGTCGTGAAGACCAATGGAACAGCTGACACACCTATTGGTATTCCTGCTCTTTCAACCTGAGCCTTCCAAAGCCTGGCGAGGTGTATCTGGTACAGTCCTGAGGAGCCTGGAATGGCTTTTTATCCACAAGTCCTGCTGAGCAATTTTCATGTAACTTGGGGCAGGATGCTCTGTGGTTTCATCTTTGGGTATGTCCTCATATAAAGTCTAGAGGCTTGTCGTGGTTTAGGATGACCACAGTGATTAGGGTAACTCCTCCTAGAGGGGCATGGGTAGCTTAGTCAACCATTGCTGTTGTTTTGGTGGCCCCAACAGCACCGAGCACACATTTAGAGATCATAGGTATAAGCAAATAAAAGCCATTTGCTTAGGTTCCACCCTCACTGCCTTTTTTTTTTTTTCACTCCTGCATCTGCTGTTTTGCACAGTCTCCTGCCTACCTCTACAGATGAGCTGATAGATTAAAGAACAAGAAATAAGAGTGGATTTATTTAGAAATTTCAAGACAGTTCTGACCTCTGAGGAACACAGCGTCGTGTGCTGGAATAAAGCTTAAAGATGGTGCCCTTGGTCAGTGCCCAAATTCATGGGGGTGTTTGAAGTCATTTAAGCGAGACTCACTTTGCTTATATTTTCAAAACACCTTGTTGTTTTGCTGACTCTACAGCAAAGCCCCTATTTTCCTACCTTGGAGGTTCTTCTATTTAAGAACTAAGTAACCGCAGTAAACCTGTTACTCTCTGGGGTTATATTTATCTGTGGCCAATTTTACGGAATGGAACTGTGCGACAGCCTAAGAGGTAGGACCACGTGAATTAGGATATTTGGTCGTATTGGGGGCTTTCAGTTTCTAGTAAGTGGAAGAGCAAGTATTGCAAGCTTGAAGAAATACAACGGAAATACTGGCTGCAGCCTCTGTGTGTGGCAGGGCAGGGCAGGATGCAGATTTGCCAGTCCTCAGTACACCTAAGTGCCACGCAGTGCAGCTCCCTGGAACCTAGACGGAAGGTGGACGTTTGGCACGGCAGAGCCTGATGCAGCTCTGACTTTGCGTCTTGTCCTAGTAGGTTGTGCAACGGGGGGCAGTGTCAGCAGGGAGTGAGGACAGAGGGGAAATGACCTTCCAGTCCTCTCTCCTCTCTCCCAGGAAAACCTGGGCCTGGTGAAGTCACCCTGAAGCTAAAGCAATTTAAGGACTCACCAAGTCAACCCAGCACCCTTGCTGGAGAGTAGAAATCTGGTCTTCATTCTAGCTGACTCCCCTTCAGCGACCCAAACTCCTTTGTATTCCAGCTGTTTGTTTTAGAGAGCCAGTCTGGCCAATGCCTTCCTGGAGGAAGAGCCCTCCTCCCACGGGGGATACGAAGTCAGGAGAGTCCTCGGGCTCCACAGAGGATATTTATATTCAAATAGAAACAAGCCGAGCTTTTTACTGAGTCGAAAATCCCCGTTGCTGGTGCGTTTGCGGGCTGACTGCTGCCGCATCTCCTTTGCTGCGCTCTTGTGGCTCCCTGGCCGCGCTCTCCGCAGTCGCCGTGCGTTGTATGCTTTCTGTGAACACAAAGGCATCTGTCTTATCTGTTGTTTTCCAGGCGATTCGGCGTTCTCTTCAAGCCTCTGGCCACCTCCTTTTTCTGAGATTTTTCCTAAGGTGGAAGTAAAATTTAGTAAAAATGAGGAACAAATGCGTATCAGTTTTCAAGACTTGAAAATTACTGTGAAAAGAAAGCAAATGGGCTTATGCCCTTCTGTATTTCTTTCTGATTTTTAATAGAAAGTTAGAGCCAGCCTAGCCTGCGAGCCTCTGGGACCGTATTAGGTCAGGCAAGACAAGAGGGACTCTTGTGCGTCTTTGTTTAGCAAAACCTGTAGTCTTCTGGTCAAATCCCAGCCCCTTAGAGAGGCAGCAGATTCCTTCAGCTCTTGAAGGCCTGCCCGCAGACTGCTCCGTCACTGAAGAAAACGTACCCGGGCACTGTGTGGGAGAGAGCCTTCCCTTGTCTTTGATTTTGTTTCTCAATTTTGAGAACTATTTTTGTTCATGTATTTTTTTCACTTTCTTGAGCATCACTATCATATCAGAAACTAACTTTAGAGTATCTTTCTTCTGACCTTTAGTTAGTGGATGAGACCTATCGAACATCATCTCACACATATTACAGCAAAACCAAGACATTCCTTGTGTATGCATAAGGTAAACAGAAAGATAAAAAGCAGGATTTTTTTTTATAACAGTCCTATAATATTGATAGTAGGAATTCAACTTCTGAGGCTTCAGAATTAATTTTGAGGCTGGGATGTAATTTTTTAATTACCTTTAAAAGAAGCGCTGAGGAGTAAAAAAAGCTGCATGACTCTACATGGGGAATGGAGCAGCAACGACCCAGAGAATCTTTCCTTGGGGACCGCTGCATTGTAGAAGTCTTGTTGAGGTCTTCAGTATTCAGAATCGGATGCCAGCTCTGTGTGAAACAATGGGAGTCTGCCCGCCTTTTGTGGTGTCTTGTAAAAGCGTTTTTCTCCCTCATCATTTGAAAATGAAAGGAAATAGGGAGGAATTTTCTGAGTCATCTGGCTTGCTGCTGTGAGATTATATGGAAACACTTTCACTACTCTTTAGTTACCCGTGAATGATTGTGCCTAGAACTTGTCCTGAGAAAATATATGCTTCTGGTTTTGCTTATGCTTAGTTATCTTTTTTGTGCTGCCTTCCCGTATCACCTACCTCAGTCGGATTTTGGTCTGTGAATCTATGACTGAGGCTCTATAGTTTGAGAGTAATGCCAAAAACCCCAACAAATAACAATTCAAAGTCCTTAAGTACAACTACTCTTATGCTGTTTTGTAGATACTTAGAAGCCTGCTCGATAAATCTTGGAGGAAAAGTTGTCTGACTTGTAGTTAATTTCTATTGACATACGATTGCCTTTGAAACTCAGAGAGAGGTTTCCCTGACTAAGAAGTCTGAGAAATGATGCTTAGGCCCGTGCAGTCTCTCAAACAGCTTTCAGGTTTGGGGTTTGCATTCTTCAGGGTTTCCACCTCTTGGTTCTCTTTGCATTTGCACCCTTAGCAGTTTTCCAGCATTGTTCTCTGACCTGCTGTGAACTAGAGGAGGACCGGCGCTTTCTCCACTAATTCAGCAGACAACTTTAAGTATAGGTTAGAGATGCTGGCTGAGAATAGATTCACAGTCACCTACCCAGCCATGTGCATCAGCTTGTGGTTCCTCCCTGTTGTCCATGTCTGTTTCTTTGGTGAGAGCTACCAAAACTGCCATCATCCTTCAGGATTCTTCTGATTCACTTTTTTTTTTCTTTTTTTTTTTTTTTGTTGTTGTTCCATGACCCGAATAACTGATGCTCCAGTGTAAATATTGTGGCACTAGCAAAAGCCTCTCTCTCTCTCTCCCCCATCATTATAAATGCTGCACAGATGATTGTGTCTCTGTATAATGCAGACCAGTGACAAACAAAACTCCAGGTAAATTAATCATCAAAGCACTTACCAGCCAGTATTGTCCATCAGCATCCTTTTGATAAGCCCTACAGCGTGTCTTAATATCCAGATTCTTCCTTTGTTTTGGTTGCCACCTAACTTTTGCTATTGTAATGCAGTTTTCATAGTATTTCCCAAAGTTGGATTTCACGTGTAGCAAGATCTCCTGGTTGGGTTGTGCTGCCGCATCTGAAGTCTAAATCATGTTGTGATACTGGATTTCGAGGGTGTTCTTTGTTTTCACGGAAGCTTGAAAATTCTCCAACTCTATCATCTTCTGTTCACGAAGCAGTTCTGTTCAGGTTTCAAATGACTCCTCCTACTTGCATAGGGTTGTTACCTGTTTACAAAAGGGTTGAGGAAATAGCGTTAGAAAAGTTTGCAGGTTTGCGTTCTCCTTGCATCAGCATAAAATTGCATTTCGGCTCTCACTGGATGACACAGGTAAGTCACAGTGAAGATGCTGTGCTGCTATCCACTTGACAAGCTGCTGTTTCCATGTAAAATACGGAGAGGCCTCCTTTGCCCCAGCTCTTTGATACCACCCCACCACCACCACTCCCCCCCACACCAGTTAGTTTTGCGTGTTTCCGCTTAGCGGAATAGACTGCATGAGCACCCTGTAACCCATTTCAGGCGAAGTCAGAAAGCTCAAGTTAAACTGGGAGATGCTTAAACGAGGATGGCTGTCTTAGCACTGGTATGGCAGGAGGCATCCCTGGGCTGGTGACTGCTTTAACCCTCGCCCTTGCATCGACAAAGGGATCTGTTTTTACAGTGTGACCGTATCTAAGCAGAAGCTTAGACCGATTTAAATAAAACCATTTAACCCTGCTGCAGCAACTGTGTTTTGGCAGAACTAGAGTGTTCCCTTGAGCCTGGATAACAGGTTAGTTTGCAAAATGATCACCTTTAAATTGCCTAGTATTGTTTTTCTACCAGATCTTTCCCTCTCCTCTGCCTAGAGAGAGAGACTAACACTTGAGGCTTTCATTTCTGAGGGATTTTTTTGCCCGTGTGTCTTGATACATGTACCCAAAGCTCATAGGGTGCTGTGCAGGTCGTAGGCTGCCTGTGGTCTCTCTGCAGGCGGTAACTGTCCTTTTGCTGGAATCAAACTCATCCGCCGCTTCAGGTGTGAGAATGTCGACAGTCGTGGAAATTTTGGTAGGAACGAAGAATTGACAATGAAAGTATCTCAGGACAACCTGGCAAATTAAAATGGGAAGGAAAAAGACATTACCACGCAGACTCTTTATTTTAAAGAGTTTGAAGATAGAGAACTTTAGCAAGTTGGGAACCAGTTGGGTAGTCCAGGATAACTCATTCCTTTTGCCATGTGGAGGAGAATGGGGAAGAAGTTTTAGGTTTTTCTTTTTATTGAGGAAACAGGGTTCCTTTCTTTTCTTTTTTTTTTTTTTTTTGTCCTCCTCCTTTTTGTAGTAAGGATGTTTCTTTTCAGTTCAGCTAATACCAGTTTAGCCCTCAGGGTGGTCTTGAGGCCTTCATGTTGTATGCTCACAGCAGTGGCAGGTTGGTACAAAGCAGTGCTGTTATGGTTGACAAAGTGGCATCATATTCTGGCTGTAGAAGGACTGAAGGGAGACTCAGGGATACTGCTGCTGTTGCGGTGTCAGTTACTTGATCATGATTGTACTTAAGCAACTTCTTAGAACCATTGTATTAAAGTTCACATAAGTACATGGAAATAGACACTTAAAGTGCATGTATACACACACATCTATATGTACACACATCTATATGTACACACATTCTATGTTAATTAAAGATAAGAGGTCTGGTAAAAACTCCTTGGAGTGAGAAAAGAGCTAGAGCCAGCACCAATGAGGATGTTACAGCTTCCTTCAGACCTTGGAATTGACCACTGCAAACTGGCATGATCTAAGTCTTAATGGACAAGCATATGTTAGATTTTTCTCTGATTAAACTGCCAACCATCCTGCAGGAACAACTCCCAAATCACGCTCTCCTCAGCTGATAGGCTGGGTTTTCTTCCTTGCTTTCTTTGCAGCTGGTGAGCCAAACCCGCATCACACCTGCCCGCCGTTCATCCTCTGGCTTTGCCAGTGCCAGACCAGCTGTGCAGCAGCAGTTGCCATCTGTCAGGGGTGCGGGTGGATTGCTAGTATAGAGAATCAGGAAGTAATTAGAAGGCGAATTTAATTTGCTCTTCAAGCACGTTGAGGTCCAAGTAGCTCTTCCTCCCGCTGATGAAAGAATTGGGGGGGACAGGGGGAGGAAGGAAAGAAAATTATAGGAGGGAAATATAGGGAGGAAAGAATTGAGCTGCCTCCTCACCATCTGTCCACTTGGACTCACGCAGCTGCTGTGCCATTGACAGGCTGCCCAGCGCAGACAGCCAAATGGCTGGCATCGTGAACACAAACCACTGACGATTAATACTAGTAAATAGCCTGGTCTGAATAAACTGCACCCAGAGGCAGAGCCTCTAGCTGCTCAAAAACCTTCAATATCCTTCTCCTTCTCTCGTTTCTCCCTTTCCTCCACCCAAGATTTTCCCAGGATTTGGGAGCCCAATATAATTTTGGTATGCATGCTTTTTCTGGATCAAATCCTGTACCTCTGAATGCAGTATTATCAGTTTTTGGAACATTGAAAGGTTATCTAGAAGCAAAGGGGAATAGCCAGTTAGCGCTACTGTGGGATGACTACTGTGCTTAAAATTAGTTAAGGATGTGCTTAAATGCTTCCCTAGCTCAGGGCCTCCATACGTGACCTGGGGCTGCACAGTCCTGGCTTCAGGGACATGTGGAAGATGCCCTCCTTTTATTTAAAGAATAGGTATTTTGCATCTGTTGCTGTGGAGACACGGCAAACATGGGCTTTAAGGTAAACAAATACTAGAAACTAATAAAAAATACCAAGGGTGTAGTGTGCTTTTGAGAATGGCTTTAGATCTTTCTTGAAATCTGAGTCGGGCACTCAGGAGGTGTCTGAGGGATTCTCCTAGCACAAATTGCATGTGGAGTCCACCTCTTCTCTCCTGGAAGCTCTTCGTCGGGGTGTCTCCTAACAGCCTGAGTCCTGATCCGGTGTCTGTTGACATCAATAGAAAAATACCTTGTGCACCCAATATAAAACCAGCACAACACTACTTTTGGTTTTCCTCCGCTGGTATCATAGAGGTTTTCCAGGGATTAGTCCCTGGCAAGTGTCCCTTCCTAAGCCTGAAGGACCATTCAGGCAGTTGATAATCGCCAAGAAAAGCTCTGCATTTCAGTCATTACTGAAAAATTGACTATTGTATAGAGGCTCAAGGTGTCTCTCGTAACTGTTCAGAGAGGTGATGATGGGATGACAGTTTTTACATCCCTTGTATTAGCACTGTAAGACTTCAAGTTATTTGTGTCAGGAGCACAGAAAGATAGCTGAATTGAATCCAGGTGCTTTTTGTGATAGAGCTGTAACAGTGCTACTTCTTTTTACTTTTCTGCTTTGAATTCAGTTTATTTCCCACAAAACCCTTCCCTGGCTTCTGCCTCCAGCACCCCAAGTCCTGACATGGCTGCACAGTTTGCCTAGCCTCTGGCTGGTTTCGGTGATGAAGGATCGATGGAGCCACAATCCTGCTGACTTCTGTACAAGTCCAAGCCCAAAGTTCACATTTCCTCAAACTTTGGCAACTGAGAGATTAGAGATCTGGTCTGTCTTTTCCCATCAGTAGTTTATGCTCTGCTGTCCGGGCATATCATCCTCACTGGAGAGAAGTCAAAAACTTCTTGTATATCCTTTTCCCCTTTATTCTTAGGGAGATGAGACAGCAGTACCTGCTCTGAGCACGGCAGCAGATGCAGGCTCCGGAGCTGTATTCTCACGTTAGTGCGTTTTCTCAGGAAGCTTTTGACTAAGCAGTTGCTGTCTCATGTGTCTCGGTTGCTGTCTCAAAAGCTGAGACTGAGAGTGTAGTGGAAACGTCAGAGGAAATAAAAGAAGCCGCTGCCTCCAGCTATTTGCTACCTTTCTTCAAAATCTGCAGGGCTGATGGAGCAGAAAGTATCTCAGTATTGCATCTGGCAGCATCACCAGAACCTGACCTTCCTTGGCAACAGAGCTGACACCGCTGAATTTTGCACAGGAACAGAGTGCAACTCTGCCAGCTGTGCTTTGATACAGCAGGAGAAGGGGCAGAAGGGGTAGTGGTGTCGTCATACCTCAAATTTCTTTTTGCAGGCTTGGAAACCATCTGTAATGAGCTTAGGATGAGCTGCCTACTTACAGTTCGTATTGTTCTTTTTCCTTTCCCCTCACGTTGTTCAATACAAGTGGCAATTACTTTGGCTTTCAGGATGCACGGCTGTGGGGTACTACCCCTGTAAGGGTTGGACCCTCGATTTTTTTTCTTTTTTTTTTTCTGCTCCCCCCCAGTCACAGTGATCCTGCAAATGGAGAATTACGATGTTTCATATTCCTTTTGCCCAATCCATGCCACCCAACCAAAATTTTCTTTTGCAGCCAGGGCCTTGTGAGCATCTCTTGTAAAACTCTGCTACAGGTCCTGCACGTCTCTAATCCGGTGCCAATGCTGGCATTGTTAGGCTTAGCTATCCCTACTGTTGCCATAAGTAACCCCAGCTCTGCTCTAAAAGTAGGGAAATGTGAGTGGCTCTTGTTCTGGAGTGTGCCTGAAAGGTGCTGAGCCAGGAGTTTGGTGGTTTGATTGGAGAAGTCCCCATTCATGTTGGTGGGCCTTCGAGAACATTCAGCAAAGTTTACAGCGCTGTGAAAAGAGACAAATAAAGTTGTCGAGGGCGTTTGTGGGTCATGCCCTTGTCTGTCCTTTTTGCCACCTAGACTTTTACGTCCTCGCTGCATCGGAAGTCACTTCTGGCTCTGCTTTGCTGTCAGATGTCGCTCTCCCTGTCCTGTCGCTTCTTCTAAAGCTTCCTTATCGCTGGCCGTGCCAGAGCGGAGGACCAGCTGAGAAGGTGGGATGCGTTTCTCTAAGGTGGTCAGCAGTCTCAGTTGCCCAGCATCCATCGGTCTCTTAACCTCTCCATAGAGGGCTGCTGTTGTTCTCAATAGGAAGCTACTGGTCACAGAGGATGTTTTGGATGTCGACTGGAAGCAGCTGCCTGAAGTGTGGTCTGGCACCTCCGCAGACGGAGCCAGAGCAGTGGGCTCTGAGAGGGGCCGGGGTGAGGATGGCTGTGGGCAGGACCTTCCCACGGAGCAGGAATCGCTTGTGAATAGGAAGACAAGTGGAAATGTTCCCATTTGGGGTTTTCACTTCCCGCAGCTCTTGGGAATCAGGAAGGAGGCCAGTAATAAATGTTGGCATTTTAGTCAAAAGCAGAGGCAGCTGAAAGGGAATGCCTTTTCTTTTTTTCTTTTGTGTTTTGTTTTGTTTTATTTTGAGAAATGTTGCTGCAGAGGTGATGCCAGGCTGCTGTGCCAAATACCCTGCCTGGATCTGCTCAGGTTTCAAAGCCAGAGGTAAAGCAGCTCGCAGTCCCTGTCTGTGAGATGCCTGAAGTGACTGAGCAAGCAAAAGGGACCCAGCGGGTGCTCAAATCAAGTCCAGAATGCCCTCGCTTACCCTCACTGCATCCTTTCCCAGTAAAAGTCTTCAAACGCTGCTTCAAAAATTTATGACTTTGAGCCCTTTAATGGAGGCAAAGGACAGAGGTTTCCGTTTTGTCCTGGAAGAGCCTGTGGAAAGTTCCCAGGGAACTTGTAGTATGTAGTTCTGGTGCATTCACCTGCCCAAGAACTGCTCTCCTCGAGTTACCCGAAGCTCTGATGTTTTATTGAAGTTGCTGTGGGATGTTGACTTCCACATGAGACCTGGAAATAGGCAGCCTGTAAAACTAAGGCACTAATAGGAATTTAGTTTAAAATTTAGCTTAAAATTATGAATACCATTTTCCAGTCTTTCCCTGCTGAAATTGTTGAATAGTTTTCTAAAATTTTCATTAAAGAAGAGCCAGGGCAGTGCAGAAAGGTTTAAAATCTCAGTCTATAAAGACATGTATGAATTCAAGGACCACTGCCATCTGTCTGTTTTTTTGGTCTGTTTTTTTTAAGTCGCACTCACCCCTTGAAAACCTGTTACTGTTCTGTCTCCGCAATTAAATTCACAGCCTTCTTGCAGCGTGAAGATGCTGGCAGTGGTGCAGTTGCATTTGCAAGCTCTGCTTGTGAGAGATTCTCACTCAGCTGAATATGAATTAAACTTGGGGTGCTGCGAAATTCAGTTCACAAGGTGTTCTTTGCAAAATGGAGCATCACCAACTACACCTGTGCAAGCACATCTGCAGAAATCTGCGCTGTTTGTCCGTATCGTCAGTTAGTCCTCACATTTAAGATTTGGTCTATGGGAAATAAAGAATAAGAGACGTTTTCAATAGGAATTATTGGAGTTTTGAGTTTGGAGAGAGGTTTTAAGTAGGGCTTTTGAGCCTGGAGAAAGTCATAATCTGAGATAAGAGGGGAGATCTTTCGGTACTTTTAGACTAGGTTAATCCTGTAATTAGCCCCTAAAATTTCATTTTTAGTTTTGGTATGTTCTAGCTTTTTCTTTTGTTTCCAAGGAGTTAAATTTGACACTTTTTTAATGCAGAGCTTACTATAACTTTTTCAAGTGACTTCTTTTAAGAGTAATACCAAAGATTTTCAGGAGAAATTATTGCCTTTACGTTTCTGTCTTCTTAAGTTTATGTCCTCAGAGATTTAAAAGCAGATTAAATGTTGCTATTGCAGCAGAAAAGAAATTCAGCAATACAGGCAACAGAAACAGACTGTCAGCAAAAAAAAATCAGCGATGAGAAGTCAGCATTAAAAACAGTCTTATTATTTGTCTGAGGTATGATGTCGCCCCAGGGAAAGTCAACAGGGTCTTTCCCATTCATTTCTGTAGCCAGAATTCATCAGAATTCATCCTTTAGTTATAATTTGAATTTATATTATGATCTTTAGTTCCATTAAAATTATTGCTTTTTTTTTTCTTAAGGAGAAAAAATAGGGAGGTAAAGCCCACATGACATACTGCCATCTTTTCATCTCTGTCAAAAAAAAAAAAAAAAGGGAAAACATTTTATAGCTGCAAATCTTTCAGAGGTCTGAAAGCAGAGTGAACCGAGGTGCTTGGGAAGCCATATATAGCATAGGCTGGACCCCATGGTTTTGCTTGTTGGGACTCATTGTAGACGGGCTTGTTAAATGGCCAGGGAGGGGAAGACCAAGAGCACAAACAGCCACTTGCTTCATAGACTGAAATAAAGCTTAGCTAGCCCAAAGGAAAGGATACACGTATGTAACTTGAGGAATGAAGCCAAGAGTACAGATGGTACGTTTTACATCGATGTCTTTTCACTTCATTCTTCCCATGTACTTTTTTTCCACACTTCTGGCTGATTGAGCTGAGCTTGGAAAACTCTTGAGAGGAGTGACCAAGCCTTTGCAATTCCCAGCCATCAATATGCTTCCTGGTCACTGCAGCCCCAAATCAAAATCTTTCAGTAGAAAAAGGTCTGTAATGGTGCTGCTGTGGCTTTTCACACAACAGACCTTGATCACGTCAGTCTGCCAGGCTGATTGTAGCCTAATTGCAATTACCATTTCCAGCCAGCATGTTGATTCTTGGCTTGCACTTTGGTAGACTGCAGTCACTGAAATGATGGAGCTTGTTTGCCAGCCACTCACGGCTGAATTGAAAGACATTCGCAGTCATACCTGAAATTAAAGTCTGTGTGACTGCTCTCGCTGGCTGTAGTTGGCTGAGCAGAAGGTGTAAGGGAGGCGACTGTGTCAGCTCTGCTGAAATACTGATTTACAGCAACTCTCGTTGGCAGTCCTGAGGAGGAACTGACATTCCATTCACTGAGCAAGTTCATGCTGTATGAGAAATGAATTTCACTCACACAAATAAGTTAATTTTAAAGTACACTCACTTAGAAAAGGATGGCAGTTATATTAATGGATTATTTATAATGCAGCCGTTACGCATAATCCTGTGTTTTACCCTATATTTTGAGTACTCTCTAGCCTTTGGACAACTTGCTTCTCTGCCAGAATTAGCATTTTGGACTTGAACAAATTCCAAAATAGCTGTTTTTTCAAGCAACATCACCAGCCGTGCTACATCGTTCCCTCCTCTGCCTCACATGCAGTATATACCTGGAAATGACACTGCCCTGTGGCTCAGAGCAATCTGAGCTGAATCTGGGTTTGTGGCAGCTCTGGGGTCTGGAGTCGTGGTTCTGTCCATGCTGGTCAGGAGGTTTCTAAAGCTACAAGATGACGGAAAGGATTTGGGGTCATTCAGTGATTCTCATCAGAGACTTGCTGCTTTCCCTGTAGTGAGATGGAGGAATGGGTACCAAGTATGCACCTGAGAAAACTGTAAAGTGATTCTGAAATTCTGCCTCTGGGAAACGCCTGGTTTAAGGCATGGTATCAATACCTAATAACGAAAGGCTGTATGAATTCTCGATTTGCTTTATCTGCTGAAATAACATACCGATTGCACAGCCGGTATGAGGAATACGCTTAATTACAGTCTCCTGGAAGTTCTGTACAACAGCATCATGAGTGTTTTTGTTTGGTTTTTTTTTCCCCAGGCATTCTATTTTACAGGTTGGGGGAAACAGAAAATAGTTTAAGATATACAGGATATTAAATGAAAGCAAGATAAATGTAATTCACAAGTTTTTAAAAAATAATAATGTATACTTCATGCATGCATTGACGGGATAGCTGAGCTTTGATTGTCAAAGTTAGGTCAATTTAAGTAAAAAAAGCCAGTGGAGTTTTATTTTGAAATAACCTCCTCAAATCCTGAAGAATAGCACTGGGATGTTGGTTTATTATCCTGGCTAACCAAGTTATTGCAGGTTATAGGCCAAACAGAGGATTTTTATGTGTTCCTAGTTATATTAAGCAGTGTGTTAAATCTAGTACTAATGACTATGCAAAGCGCAAGGCATGAGGAACCATACTCAGAATATGGATGCAGATGTGTGTGAGTACTGCTGTGTGTCTGTGTGTTTGTATGTCTGTATGTGTGTATATATATATATATTGTGTTTTGTATTGACCAGTGATTTAAAAAAAAAAAAGAAATCCTTAAATTATGAAATTATGACTATATTTGTATTGAAGTTACATAATTATAAATCCCGTGCTGCACCAAGATACCCACGCTGGGGTTGTTTACTGTGTTAATAGTTGTCTCAGAGAGGTGCTTCGAGACCAGCTCAAGGACAGCGGTGATATTATGACCGTCATACGAAGCCCCAAAGAAGGCATCTCCAGTATTTCTAAATTCTGCATTTAAGACTTTCTGGGCCTTATAGGGCAGCTGCTCTCCAGTGGTGATCACTGCAGATCATGTAGCATATTTCAAACCTCTTTCTGCCACCTCTTTGGTGCTGGAACACAGAACTACTTGCACTGTGTTTGCTCGTGGAAACTCTTTAGTGATTCAGTGTAGCTCTTAGTGTGACGTCAATGAGTTGTTCCCCCCAAAGAAAACAAAATAGAAAAGGGAAAAGTGCAAGAAGAGTGTTTAATTCTGTCAGTGTTGAGGTGTAGCAGCACTAATTATTACGCTTATTCTGTGTGTGTCATGTGTGAACTTATTAGTGCACTCTTGAGAAACAGTTCCTACAATTGCAATATTTGCAATACTGCTTTTTCTTCATCTTTTGTCGCAGAGCTGCCTGTTTTGCAAGGGGCTGACTTTTTCCAACCAAACTGTATCACCTCTGAAGAATTTTCATGTGATTCTCGGAATCCTGCTGCAGAGTCTTCCCTGTTTGCTATTCAGTCCCGTTTTCTTCTCCGTTTAGCAGGTAAGCACATGTTTCTGCAACACTATTTGCAACTGGAAAATGTTTCTGATTTCAGGCATCTGGAGAGTTTGTTTTGTTAGAGTCACTAGGGTTAACATCTCTCTTCCACATTTTCTTACAGAACCTACTGTATTTTCTGCCATAGAGAGATATCTGAATAACAATGCAGTACTTTGGGATTTTTAACATCAGCTCATGTCAGGCTACATCCCTCTAGCTTTAGTGCAGCTTAAAATATGGTATGCATGAGCTTTCAGCTGTGCATCTATTTACTGCTGAATCAGGGTTGTAAGCAAGCAATATAGAAAATTGCTTGGATTTCTGCTCTCTGAGAGGAGTCTCTAAATAACTTTATATCCTGGGGAAAAAAGCCCTGAAGTAGAGGGCCAGAATAGGTGATGTGAAAGCTCGGGTGTTACCCGTCACAGCAACCCCGAGCTTTTATGAGAGGGTTAAGATACTGTTCACCAAGATGATAGTTAGACAGCCGTTGCAGAAATAGATCAAACCACCCTGGCTGACTGTGCACTGAAGCTTATGAGGAATTCTCAAATGACCTATATATGATTGATGTATACGTAGGTGTGGCAAGAATCATCACTGAACAGCTGAGCGGTAGTAATACCTTACACAGCTGCAGCTATTTCTGCAGAGGTGCTTGGCACAACCCTCTAGAGTTCTTAATATTCATTGCTAGAATTGCATCCACGTTGGAGATGCAGGGTTTTTAGGAATGAGGAGATGTTTACAGATTTCTTGAAATCACTTTTAGTAAATGCTAGTCGTTAATGGAGAATGTGTATGGGTGGGTGTGTGTGCATTTGTATGAAAGGAAAGTAATTGTGCTTAATCTGTCTCTGATGTTGTTCTGTTTTTCTTTTAACATTATCATCGCATGTAGTAGCTCTCATTTTTTCAAAGCAACTTAGAATTTTTCTCAGAAAACAATTGCCAGTTTCCTCCTCCAAAAGACTTTTCTTTCTGAACATATTAAGAAATGTCTTTTCTTTTAAAGATTTGTTTATCACTAAGCTGCAGAATTTAACCTCTGCCATGGCTTCAGCTTCTTCTGTGTTTTGTAAGCGAAGAGGTCTTTTCTGAAGGGTTCGCTCTTGAAAACTTCAGTTTTGATTTACTTGGTGGCAATGCATGCTTTCTTCCCAACGCGTATCAAGCAGTGAGTGATGGGAATGCCTCTTCCCTGCTACTTCATTGCAGTGGTAGCTGTATTTTGCTACAGTGGTTACTTGATTTCCGATCAGGCTGTAGGGGTAAATGGTCCCCTGTAATCTGCATCTCCCACTGAGTTCTTCCTCCATAATCCAGTGCATGGCTGTGACCTACTACAGAATTTAGCTTGGTCTGTAACCTGGGCACACATGTTTAGAAGTAAGAGAGATAATTTTCACTTGCGCTGCACTTTTTACCCTGAGGATTTCCAGGATGCTGTTAGCTACTGCCTCTTTGGATTCCCTGAGAAGTGAGTTGGCAATATCAAGTGAGTAGCAGAGAGAGGAACTTGATAGTTCCAGGTCATCCAGAGTATGGGTATGGACATTGCTTTTCTCCTTATAAGCAATTCCTCTGGAAAAGCTGAGGAAAGAATCTGGGTATAAATCAGTCAATAAACCCCTGCTACCTCCGGCCACATTATTTCAAGCATACCCAGAAGATTTCTGGTCCTGAACTTTACAACCTTCTCTAAAACAAATCCTCACCATCTGCTGTTAACTACCAACTAATCTGTTAGCAAACGCGAGTTCTATCAGCAGCAACTCCAAATACAGCTGCTGGGAGGACTCAGCCATTGCCAGCAAAACTAAAAGTGTTCTAGTGCTTCACTGAAATATTTTGAAAAGTTCGCTGTGACCCCTCCATTGTTAAACTTTTTATTCTCAGTGTTGTAAATAACTGCCCCTCAGTGTAAACAGAGGCACATGTGCATGCCGTGTGTGTCCAGCAGAGCATTTGCAAACTATCCCGCTGTAAACTGTTTATAGACCGCTATGTCATCTATAACCTCACTGTGATGGACAGTCGGATCAGAGTTCCCACCATGCAAGGAGGCATTATTGGACATTATGCCTGGAGCATTTACCACCACCCTGATGGTGTTTGCTGAGTGGAAGTACCAATGCCTTACGAAAAGGTACCGCCTGCCTGCTGCAAACCCAGCATTTTCTAACCGCTGGGGTTTTTTTTTCATTGCAGAAGTCATAACTTGCTAACAATATAATAGTCTTTAAGTGATGCTTTTGGTTTTATTGTGTTCAAATTTTATATTCCAACACCGTGCATGTTTTCACAGTTACATCTGTTATTTGCTCCTCATTGTGGTATGATATAATTTAAAGGTCTTAGGAGTCTGGTCCTGCTGTAACAGGACCATAGAAAGCACATATGGAAGGTTTACATCTGCAGGCCATGCATGGCTTTTTAAACATGGCTTTTGCTTCCTGGGTGTGTCCCATATTATTGCATGGAAATGTCACAGGTTTCAAATCCAGCACATGCAGAAGCCTTGGCATGGCAGGGAGCTAATCAGAAACGCAGACTAATATGCTTGCTGTGTTCACAAGGAGACAGAAGTCAGTAGGAGGGTGGTGAGATAAT
Source organism: Bucorvus abyssinicus (assembly GCA_009769605.1). Taxonomy (NCBI): domain Eukaryota; kingdom Metazoa; phylum Chordata; class Aves; order Bucerotiformes; family Bucorvidae; genus Bucorvus; species Bucorvus abyssinicus. Next base: position 80,308,194 of record CM020025.1, read on the forward strand.
AACGGAGGTTAGCAATATTTACTGTGTCACAGCTGATAAGCACTCAATCTTTTTGTAATTAGTATTATAAGAAGTTCCTGGCAAAGTTGTAACTCTTTGTTTTCTCCCTTTTTTCTCCTCTTCCAATAGAAAGAGGAGAACCTGACAGTGTTTTTATTTATTGTTTAATTCTCCTTGTCCACTGCTGGAGTGGCTGTTACTCTGAGTGCAAATTTCAGCTGATTCCCTACCCAGGAGATGCTCTTAACCAGCGTATCTCATTTGCTTTTCTGTTGAGGCTGTCCCATGAAGGCTGCAAACTATGTCCTTTTCTCTCAATCCCACAATGCCCTTGGTCAGCAGCACACTCTCCTAAAAGTACTCCTAGTTTATTATGTCCCTACTTGAAATAACAACTGAGCTTGTAAGCCAAAGACATCTCCCAAAGGTCTCTTCATCTAGGGTCAGAGCATGTACTTGAGGAAGTGAAACCCTCATTAGCTGGATACCAGGTTATTTCCAGTTGTGTCATGATCAACCAGGCAGTAAGAGACTGAGAATGACGTTCATCTCCTCTAATTTTAGATATGTACATCTTGGAATGCCGTATCCATATCTCAACTACTCACATGTTCTCTCTATAGTCAGCGGAGAGAACACGCACGTTCCCAGCGTGATTCTCCTGACCAGGGTGAAATACCCATTGTAGGATGTGATGAGGTGCACCCTGAATGTGTCCGGTTTCTCCAGCAGCCACAGGATGAGCTCTGGATTTTCCTGTACATCTCTGCTTATGCGCATCTCGCACATCCCACTCCTGATGTCCAGTGCCCCATTTCCTACTAGCTGGTGCTGAATGAGCTTAAAAACTGGGAAGTCTGAGCTAGAGTGATCGAACTTCATCACAAGAGTGTCTTAATTGCACCTCCCAGGTCACTAGGCTGCTATCACTGCGGTCACGAATGTCTCCTCTCTTCACAGCAATTATGGAAAATTTAATCAAAAGGAAGGAATTATTGCAAATGTTAGTTTCAGTTTTCTTCTTGTTACTTATTTACCATCTCAGTAAAATGCAGGCAGTAGTAAAAGCATAAATATTCTACCTATTGATCTGCCTATTGATTCTTTTCATTCCTCTATTTTCCCCAACTCCACACAAATGCAACCCAAACAGCTTCTGTGGAGCTGAGCCAAGGAGGACAGGTCACCTCACGGAGGTTTGAGTAATATTCCAAAAGTTAAAGAATGGGGATTACCAAAATAAGGCCTTAAAAATCATAGACCAAGCACAACAAAACCATGATGTGGGCTTGAAAATTGATTATTGTTTACTGCTTCAGAACCTGTGTTCTGCGTCTGAACGGAAATGAGATGGTTCCAAGCAGCTGATGTGGAGGACTAGAGAGCGTTTCTGGAGAAGGTAGGAGGAGAAGTGTATAGATGAATGCAGGTCTTAATGAAGAATTGAGGAATTCTGGATGCCTTTGGTTTTGGCCCTCTCCTAGGCAAAAATTGTGACGCAGTATTAAGAATTCAGTCTTGACAAGTGAATGCTGCCTTTTTTCCCCCACCGCCACTACTGGGTACCAACAGTAGCATTTGACAGCCTTTTTTTGCCTTTAAAAACCCCAAATCTTCAAAACATTTGAACCAAGAAGACTTTCTGCTGGAAGCATAGGTAGGAAGCAATGCACAGCAGTAAATGAACAGTGAAAATTTCTGTTTTATTCCAGCAGAGTAAGTTTAGGTGTGTTTACCTTTCATACGACAGCTAAATTCTTGTACTCCAACCCAGAAAACCCAGCAGGAGTCGCTGGACCAAGAACCGGGATCAAAACAGCTGTTTGTGCTGGTCAAACCAGCTGTGGTTTACTGTTTTTCATCCCTTGGATCGCGCAGGCTGCCAAGGTGGCCCCCAGAGCTCCCCGGCACAGTTTGTGGTCGCAGCCGGCCGTGGCTGCAGCCCCCCAGGAGGTATTTCAGCGTTTTGCCTTGTTTCGGCGCACTGCGCGGGTGGTTCGCTCCCCAGGAGGGGTTCCCCCGTGTAGAAGGGAGCACGCACTGGCCTCCGACCTCTTAGTGCTGCAGCAGAAACGGGTGAACTCACCTGGGATAAACGTGAACGGAGCCACAGCATGACCCAGGACAAAAGTAATGCCAGCTCGGACCTTTCTGAGTCTTTGGGCGGGGAGGAAAAGAAAAGAAAAAAGGCTAAAGGGATGCATCTCTCTTTCTTTTGGCTGGTGCCCTGCAGTTTGCAAGCACCAACATCTCACCGCAGCGACTAAAGCTGTGTGGACAGACGCGTGTCCGGGTGGGAAGCGGGTTGGCAGCGAAACTGGGAGCCCCTGCGTGCCACAGGCGCTTTTCAGGTACGAACCAGCAGCACGGCGGGGGAGCCCCCGGGGCTTGTACAAAAGCCCCACTCGTACCAGGACAGAGGTGGATTTATAAGAGTTTGCGGGAGTTCAGCTGTTTCAGTCGCAGGGCCAGCGGCCGTGCTGTCCAGTGGCGGGGTCTCCACACGCCGCCCTGGCTGCCATTCTGTGTCGCCTTCCCCGAGGCCTGTCCAGTGATGGGGTCTCTGCGGGCCGCCCTGGCTGCCATTTTGTGTTGCCTCCCCTGAGGCCTGTCCAGTGATGGGGTCTCTGCGGGCCGCCCTGGCTGCCATTTTGTGTTGCCTCCCCTGAGGCCTGTCCAGTGGCAGGATCTCTGCAGGCCGCCCTGGCTGCCATTTTGTGTCGCCTCCCCCGAGGCCGGCCCAGCCAGCAGGGGCCGTGTTGGCGAGCGGCACTCCCCGCCTTGCCCCCGCTGCCTGTGGTGGGGCCAGGAGGAGCGGGGCAGGGCCCGCGGGGGGTGAACGGTCGTCTCTGGTGAGCAGTAACGAAACCGCTTCCTGGGCAGCGTCTGCTTGGGTCAGGCGGCTGTAACGTGCATCCCGCCCAAGGGAGGCCCCAACAAGTCGTGAAGGGCTCTGTCAAAAAGTTAAAACCTGGTTAAAAGCGATGTGTCTGGGAGCGCGCCTTCGCGTTTTTAATGGGGTTTTTTTGTGTCCTGCATGGCTGTTTTCAGGGCTTCCTCCCCACGCAGCCGGTGGGGCGAGTAGCTCGGCGCCACCGCAGCAGCACTGGCACCGCTTAGGGGGGACGCGGGCCCTCGGGGCGTCCTCATCACCTCAGGTCTTCACGCCTTCAGGTGACTGGCTGAAACCTGGCATGTGGCTCAGATCGGTTTGAAATTTAACAAAAAAAAAAAGGCAGACTGACACGAACGGGTCTGTCAGTTTTTAAGAGTCAGGGTGAGCAAAGGCGGCAGTTCCTCAGTGAGGACGAGCTTCGTCCATCCTCCTGTGATCCTCCCCTGTGCTATCTCACTGTCTCACGGTGGAAGTGTCAAGTTGGTGAAGTTTGGTACCAACCTATATGTAAACACCGCAGTATCTTAAAAGGACTTGAGACAGCGATACGGGCATGGAGTTGACCCCAGTCCAGGCTTCCCTGCTCATGAGAGGTTTTCCATTTATTTATTTTTTCCAATGACATTCCCCAAATGAAGTATGCTTTGCAGGAAGAGATTCAAGCAAGTGCTGCCTGAAGCCTTGGGACTACCTGGCCTACAGCTTTCTGTGTGAAGGAGCTGTGCATCCTAGAAACATAACCAATGGCTTTTGGTACCAGGATCACAGCAGTCCAGCCGAGCATCTAGGAGCCTTGCCTGAGATAAGACCTTCAGCCTTTCTGCTTTGGCGTGGGGGAGCTCAGTCTGCGTGGTCTTTCAAACTGCTGGCCCTAGAACAGCAAGCCTGAAAGACCCTGAATGGCTCACAGCTCCAGGTGCCATGAAGCCTAAAACCTTTGTGATCTCAGGAGTCTTCTGAGAGGGAAGGGGGAAAAAAAAACCCAAAACAAAAGGGAATTTTAGTTTTTCTGTACATTTAGAGAACCGGAACTATTTTGCAGTGAAAAGTTAATACAGCCTGAGTTTGGGGAACAGATCATTTGAAATGACTAAGGAAGCCTGGTGAGTGAGAAAGCTGCAGCGGTGTCTCAGGAGTAAATATCGACACAGTTGTGATTAGGCAGCAATCTAAGATTTATTAATGGTGAGGGGTAGATCAAAGGGTTGACTTTTAGCATTGCTTAACCATTAACCAGATTGCAACTAACAAGGTGATTCAGTAGAATAAGTTACAGTGAAAATAGCGACTTAGTTACAAACTTAATGATGACAAAATACGCGCTAACTTGCTGCAGGATATACTCAATATGTGTATATATATGTGCATATGCTGTACAAAACACACACAGACAAATGGCGTTGTTTGGATCCAGTGAAATATACCCCCATCCACACTCGTGTTGGTGCAGTGAACCAAAGAGCGGCTGGCCTGTAGTTAAAATTTCCTTCCCGAGTTTAGCGCAAACACTGACAGTGCTCTGGCAATATCAATGGACAATAATTGAGTCTCGAGAAGTCTGACTTTGTCTTGGTCCTTGGCGCAGTTTGTACCTGAGAGGTGTCCTGGCTCAGGGCAGATGCTGGAGCCAGCCCACTGTGATCCAGGAGAGCTCAAAGGGTCTCGCTTTAGGATCACTATTTATAGGGTCCGAGATGCATTGACTTTTGTCAGATATTTTCCCACTCTAGCCCACCTCAGGTGTCAAAATATTCTGGTGTTTTCTGCCAGTTGTGCAGGCCCAGAATTTGTTGATTTCCGATGTTCGATGTCACCCCCTTGTTGGCCTTGACTCAAGTACAGATGTACCGGATTGTCGCATGTTCCAGGCTGTCAGGTGGTGACTATCTCCCAAGTGATAGGAAAAGCAGTACAGGAGTGGGAAAGCAGGCCCAGCACACCAAGGAGACGCTTTAGTGGTCTGGTTTGCCATCTTTCACAATGACCCTGACCTATCCTAGGTTGGTTCTCGGCCTTGGGGTAGGGGGCGGAGAAATCACCTCAGGTCTCGAGTAGGCTTCGAGTCACAGGGGGAGAGACAGGAAAGAGAGACAGGAGACATACCACAAAGCTGCTGAAAGATACACCTTCTGAATAAGACCTCAGTTCTTCCAGTGCATCCCTCAGTAGCTTGAGGCAGCTGGTGTTTGTGCTGACTTTAGGGAGGAAGGAATACCTCAACTAGTTATCTAGTTATGCTCCCTTGTGGGGAAAAAAAGTGTTTTCTGGAAGGAAATGTAATGGAATTTGCCTTACCTTCTCAATAACAAGGCATTCTTCCAGGTGAGAATTCAAATGGTGATGTCATGTTGATATCTGATTGAAGACTGAGACTGGCTAATGAGCTGGAGTGAGAGTGAAACGAGCTTTTCCAAGCCTTGCCGTGGAGTCTAAAATATTCCAGCACTCTGCCTTTTGAGATAAGTTATTTCCCTGAGCATCCTGACAAAACAGTGGCATGATACATACCGGGAGATCAGAGTGCTGGACCTGCTGACCTGGTGAAATGAAGATTTAAAGGTACAAGTATAAAATAATTTGTGTGATGAAGGCCTTTTTCACCCTTGCTGTGTCCACTGCCTGGTGTCTCAGTCTGCAGGGACTGTCTCAGCATGTGTATATGAAAAGATTGCAGAAGGACCCAATTTTTAAGCTGCTAATGAAAGCTCCACCATGCTGGAAGCTACAGGCTCCAACTACACAGCTAGATGTTGCAATTTGGAATTATCTTTAAAGTCTCTCTGGTGATTTTTCTATTCAGAAAAATATCCTTGTGGTGTCAAGGGAGAATGATAAATTTTCTGAAAGAATCCATTTGTGTCGAAGGCCAGGCTTTTGTGACTTTCACAGGACTGTAAGATTTGTTCCAGAGAGCTATAGTACCCTTGGAGTAACAGCAGCAGCATAGTACTACCAGAGTGAAAGATCCCTCAGATTTGCAGACCTGTCTCTTGCATTGCTTGGTACTGAAGTGACCTCCTTGACTTAAGCACCAGAGGTGGCAGTAATCTCATGGTGTGGTTCGTGTTTCCAGCCATGCTCACGTTCTCACAGAGGAAGAATATCGGACAAGCTTTGAGAATAAAGCCAGGATATCACTCGTAACTAACAGCTGGCCTCAAGTGCAGTTTATTAGAAACTCAGCTAGTTACTGCAGTGGGTTCTTTATCTTGGTGACCTTCCAAGGCAATCGGAGCCTTCTTGGAAGACCTTGAATCAGAAGTGTTTGGATATAAGAAAAATAGCACTGCGCAGCACACAGTTCTGATCTTGCAGGGTTCACAGATTTGGAAGGCGCTGTACCATATATAACTGTGGAAGACAGCACTGAGATACTGTAGCTGCTGCATCAAGGTCATGGTGTTCTGGGATCCAATTAAAATTATGCAAGATAGGCAATTTAGGAGAGACTTCACATAGAGCTCAGGAAGGAAAAAATGTCATATGCATTATGAGCTCAGTTACTTTGTAAGATTAATTTTCCACTATCTCATGATCTTACAATAAGAGTATAAAGTATTTTAAACATTTGATTTGCTTATTGATCATAACTCTGGAGACCTTACTTTCTATAGCACAATTATAGGTTTGCCTTCCATTTAACAGCAAAGTTGTGGGCTTGCCTCTGAGTATATGCTGGTTGCGGTGGCTTCTGAGTTTGGTGAGTGGGCAACAGTGAAACCTGAAACAGGCACATCTGATGCTCAGAAACCCACCTCCTTCCCTGGAGATGATGTGAATAGAGAAGGTGGTAATGCCGCAGGTCCTGTAATCCAGAGCATTGATCCTCACGTCCTCCAATATAACCATCATGCTCATTCGGATCATTGCACTATCTTTCATTCCCAGAACCTATAAAGAGATAACGAGGAATGATTATACAAGCTAGGGGAATTGCCTTTTGGCAGAAAGCTTGATATTTTGGATGGGGGTGTAACAGGCCTATTCCTATCCTAATTCTCTCCTAATTCATATCTCCTGGAGGACAAGGGTAAAAGATTTAGCTATTTATAGTATTTTAAGAACTGCTTATATGGTTATGCTCTGTAAACCAAAAATGTCTGCTGGCAAAGGGGATGGGATTTCATGGTTGATTTGAGCAAAGGTTATCTTGCACGTATTCGTTGATTCATGACCTATGTTAGATTAGGCTGATGACTGCGGACTTTTTCTGAGCTCGGGGCCCTGTTTTGCTAACTGGAGTACAAACACCAAGTGAAAAGGGAAAAGAGCTCAGAGTCCAAACAGGCGAGATGAAGGCTTGATTCCCTTAGAGCCAGCTGAAGAGCAGTTTGCCAACACTGTGTTAGTACCAGTGTTTCGGTCTCATTTTTCTTTTTCCTTTCCTTTATATTTAAAAACTTTGACTGAGGAAGAATTAGCTAACAGAGAAAGATAAAAAAGGAAGAGGGCACACAAGAGTGAAGGGTAATGGAGAAGCAGGAAGGGAGCAAGGTGGAGAGTTTGAGAAGCTCAACCAGTCAGTGAATAGGTAAGAAATGTCATCCAGCAGAAAACTGTGAAAAGAAACTAGACATGGATGGGTGCTGCAGTCCAGATGGTCCTTTGCTTAGATGCAGGTCTCGCTTTCTGCTGAGAAAGTCTTCTGGGCACATTCACGCTGCGCTGCCTCACGCCAAGCAAAACTGGGAAGGAAGGGTCCCAGTTGCAGTGATGACTGGTGCAAGCTCCAAAGGCAGTTTATCCCCAAGGCAGGCAGTGGGACTGCTGCAGCTGTGGCTGCCTGTGGGTTGGGTCTGACGCTTTGTAGGATGGACTGCGCTTGCAGGTGTTACTGCAGAAATGGTGAGAGGGGCAGAGTATCCCTTTCTAGTGGTGGTCAAAGGTCTCTTCTTAGGTGTCACCGCCTTCTTGCTTAGGAAGGAGACACTGTCTTGAGCATTTCGTCTTTTTCACAATGTAAGAAAGACAAAGAAACCCCTTGTGTGAGTCCAACATGCAGAAAGCACAGCTCTGTCTGAAGAAGGGCAACTGGTCATGCATGCATGATTGGTGACAGGATGCAGAAGTACAGAAGTACACAGGAGGTGTTTTAGAGGTTGGGGAGATGGCCCCATAAGCTCAGGTCCCCTCCTATAAATCAGTGCTTGGCTGTGGCGAGGGCAGAACTAAAGCAAAGGACTAGCAAAACCAAGGCTGTCCTGTGACCAGCCTCGATAAATGGCAGGCAGAAACTGTCCTTGAGAGCATGTTTATCTCCAGAGGTTGCAGAGAGTCAGTGGGAGGGAGGGGGAAGGATGTAAATTGTGCCTGTGTGATTTCTTTATTCTCTTTTTCCTTTGTTTTCTGATGATAAAGGAGCTTTCTGGGAATATTGTAGCAACGGAATTGATGAATCATAAGGTTTGTAACTTCTTTTACCCCTCTGCTCTTCCTATTTTTTTCCTAATAGTTGCATCTCCTTCTTCCATTCTGCCTCGCCCCTCCTCTCCTGGAACAGCAGAACATGCTGTGCCTTTAAGAAATGTGTTTTTTCAGAAGACTAATTCCTGAGCTTTGGCATGTGTTGAGGCATGCCCTAACTTTTGTGGTGTGGTTTATGAAAAAGTGAAGCTCATTTGTCTAGGGAGGTTTTTAACTCCTTTCTACCTTAGATACACTTTAGCTCTTTGTTCTTCGCTTGTGGAGTGTACACCATTCAGCATTTCCACAGGGATTTCTGCTCTATTCTCCAAAAGAGGAGGGGAGATAAAGTGAAGTAGTGAGTGGTTTTGGTTTTTTTTTTCCCCAACTAAAATTTATATTTATTGAGTTGTTTTTTGCATGGCAAACCTCTGGTGAGTAAAGCTGAGATAGCAAATTCTCTTGCTGATTATATCCTCCCACTGGAACCAATATTGCTGCAGTGTTAACCTGTCATTGCAGCAGCAGAATGGTGTAGCCAAAGACACGGTGACCCATAGCAGTCACAGCATTGGCAGCTCTGTTATGAATTTCATGTTGTTAATTTCTTAATGTTCCCATTCACAGATGTTGCTTTTTGTATCCTTTCCCCTCGCATCACGGTCAAAAAGAAACCTGTAAGAAGACAATACAATTGTACTGTAAAAATTAACATAGATTACATAAATAAAATATAGGGTTTTTTTCTTTTTTAGCAAATCTCATTCTTTCGAAACCAAGCGTATACTTGGGGAGGTCTGCCTCAGTTTTTTTAACAGTTGCTAGGGACCATAATGTGGTCTTTAAACCACAGCTCCCAGTGAGAATGTGACAGGCATACCAGTTGGTAACTGCAGTTATCCTTGGTGATGATTTTAAAAGCCATATTTGCTACAGGGTCCTGGATCTGTATGCTAACGTTGTCTTTTAATAACAGCGTAAATCCTCTTGGGCTGTCAGCCTCTATTCATGTACCTGTACCTGTAGCAAGTAAGTCCAGGTGAGCAGAATTCCCCTACATCGCCGGCACCATGGCAGCTCCAGGATTTGCTGTGCAGTCACCCGCAGGATGTGGGCCCCACAGATGAAAGAACGGTTTCTAGTAGAGACAGGCCTGTTTTTATGAGGAGAGATGTTGGAGGGGAAGGGAGGGAGCAGGAGCTAGGGCTGAATGTGCCCTCCACACTGAGGCGGTTGTGTGGATTTGATTGAATCACTTAACCTTTGAGCGGCAGGTTGTGTGTGAGTGAAATAGTGGTATTAGCACCCTGTACGGCATGCTAGGATTAAACGAATTAACAGTACTTTAGAGTCTCAGCTCTGTAAATGGGCTGAGTGCAGTTGTTCTATTTGAGAAGCTTGTAGTGCTCCTTATAGAGCCTATGGGTGGGCCCCCGCCAATCCCATCTTCCCCTCCCTCCCAATTAGTGCGGTCAGTGCTCTTATCCCTCTCCATGGCCAATAGCAAGCAATCTCTGCCGCTTAGCCGCTCAGTCCTGAAGCAGTGCTGTATTGCGACAACTCTCTTCACAAGTGGCTGCAGAGGAACAGCTGCACCGCAAGCCCTGTTGAGGAGCTCGGTTTTCTGCATCGTGCCCTAGCTGCCCAGGCCCAAGGAGTTCCCGGCTACCCAGTCCCTGCAGCATCCCCTTGGTAGCATGCTGGAATGGGAGGTAGAGGTCCTGGGATCTCTTGGCATCTCTGCCACTTGCTCACAGGGTGGCCTGGGCAAGTCACAATCACTTCTCTTCTTCACATTCTCTTCTTCACTCTTAATGCTGAATTGTGGATCGTATCTTTTACCTTTGTACCCAAGAGCTGCTCAGGCTGAATTAAAGAATGTGGTGAAGTCAAGGATGTCCGTGGACACACAGCACAATGTAAATGTGAATTATTACTCTATAATTATGGGTGAAGGTAATCCTTGTTAAAAATTATTTATTTTATCATAAATCAACATTTGATCAGGTGGAATCATAGGAAGGAGGAATAAGCGCAGAGAAAGCCTGTCCTCTGTTGCCTCAATCTGAAATTTTTCAGGAAACTGAATGCTGCCTCTCCCATGTGTTTTGTGCATATGTTGACTCTGAATCTAGTTCTGGTTACTGAGATTGATGGGGTGGCATAAAAATAGTCTGACTTCTATAGGTGTAATATTTTAACATACAGCCGGAAAAAGATCCTTTTTATTTTTTTCTTCTCTTGAGATTTGGCATTTTATGAGGAAGAAAAGTACTGCTTTTTGCAGCATTGTCTGACGTGTCCAAGGTTGACATAGCAGCTCCTTGGGTCCAGTCAATTAATTAGTTGAAGATTTTAGGAAAAAAAGCAAATGAAAATTCATTATGTAGCTGCTGACATACTGGCATCACCAGGGTACAGTTTATAAAGTCTCTGGTGCTGCCAAGGGGTCAGAGTTAAAAATTCCAAGGGTTTAATCCAGTATAATAACATTTTGCAAGGCCTATCAAATTCACAGCAAGTGAGAAGCAGAAAGCAACTGAGCTAGGTGGAAAATGAAATTAGGTGGAATTATATTGCCACAGGTTTATCTTAACTAGTTGTTTCACTTAATGGGGTAGACGCACATTTATCTGAGCCCACAGCAGAAGCTCAGACTGAGTTTTGCTGCCCTGCTCTCCCGGGCTGTATTATCCACAGAAATGTAGAGCCCTTCATCTGATTTGCACAAAGCAGTGTTCTGCTGTATCTATTTTTGATCGCTGATTTGTATGCTGTAGAAGCCATCTCATTCCTTAGAATACAGCCATATATTGTTGTGTTTGTTTTCCTTTTGCTGCTGTGTACATAATGGATTGTTGTTCGTTTGTTTGAAAGATTTAAACATCTTGTAGAGTGCTGTCTGGATAGCGATGTCTTTGTACATAGATCAGATGCAGAGCTGCAGGTCCCTTCCAAAGTGAAATGTTACATGCCATCTACTGTGATGCTCATTTATATACTTGAGGGTTTTTGGTGTGGGAAGGACAATCAATATGATGCTAATCCAAGCAGCTGGTTAAAACTAGCTAACTACTGCTAAAACTAGCACAAGGTAAAAATGGGTTTGTTTCCCTGGGTAGTTTTACAACGGCTTCCCTTGGAGGTAATACCAAATATAAATGTTAGAAGTAAATATTTGTATGCAGTAAGCTTAGCTGAGTTTGGATGTATGGTGAGAGGAATCAGTTTTTACTAAAGTGTGTCAGTAGATGATGCACATAGGGCAGATCTCACTGTGAGGGGTTCAGATCTCCTGTAATGTAAGCTTTGCCATATTACTTGGCCACAAAAAAATCCAATTATACCCCTAATCTAGACAACAGGTTATCACAGGTGAAAAGAGTAAGTAGAAAGTGGGGAGAAAAAGAAAGGATAAATTCTTCTGCAGCCCCCTTCCAGTGAGTGGAACGTTACTCTGCAAGGAGCCCTTGTGGCTTTTGCCAGACTATTTGCAGGACAATGCCATAACAACAGAAGAGCAGTTTTTAATGCTCTGGCTCAGTCTGTTGCAAGCAATTTCTTTTCTGAGAAAGCTAATCACTGTTTTGTTACATTACTTCCCAGCAGATGAGCCAGGGACTCCTGAATTTAAAACAGAACCACGACTGAGTGACAGCTAAGCATGGGCTGGAGTCTTGTAGCAGCGTATCCTTTAGCTCCAGTGCTGCACTCGGAGAGAGAGGAAAGATTTTTCCTTTGAAGATAAGACACCTGGGGCTTTTGTGGGAGCTAAGTATGCCCCGAGTTGTGCAGCTATTATCTTGATTAAAAAAAAAAAAAAAAAACCAACAGAGAAAGACATAGTGTCTGGCTCTTCTATGCACCACCAAAAATTCCTCAAAATGCTGAAACCCAAACCAACACTTTTCATTCTTCAGTTGTGTTGCTTGCAAATACTTTCGTCTGGTGGCTTATGTGACACTTTCACCCAAAGCAGCCTCCCGGGTGAGCCGTGAGGCTGTGCTGTGTGCGTACAGGAGAGAGGGCGTGCGGGAGTGAGCGTATGTGTATGTATGAGCAAGGGAGCGAGAGCGCGCGTGTGCAGTGTTGTAACGTGGCAGGGCTCAGGCAGTTATGAAACTTTCCAATAAAGTCTCAGTGCGTCAGTGTTGGTTGCTTGGGGTTTTTTTTTTTTTCTGTCTGTTGCCCTCCAGTTTCACTTCCAGTTATGAGTGCAGAGAGAGAGAGGGAAGGGTTGAGAAATGCTAGCAGAACCCCCTCCCCAAGCCGCTGGAGGAGCCGAGCAGTTCCCACGACAGGTGGAGCACGCCGCCGCAGCGCGGAACAAGATTCCCAGGTCGTGGTGCCCGGGGACAGGGGGAGGGGAAGCCCTCACACTCAGGGCAGCTGCGGTTGCAAGGGGCCCCTTCAAAGTGCTGCAGCAGCAGCCAGAAGTTTGACTTTTATTTTTTGAAAGGACTGGAGAAATTATTAACCACAGTTGATGACGTCAGAGTTGATCTGATTAAAGGTTTGTTTTCTTGCTGGCAGAGGTGTGCTCCGTAGAGACTGGTTCTCTCTTCTTTTTTTTTTAAGTTTCTTTTTTGAACAGCAAACGGAGGGAACTGCTCACATTGCTGCTACTGCTGCTGCCGCTGCTCCAGCTGCGTGTGTGTGTGTGTAAACAGGATGGTGTATCTGTAGCTGCCACGCGCAAACACACATTTGACCATGAGGACTCTTCGCAGGTTGAAGTTCATGAGTTCGCCCAGCCTCAGTGATCTGGGCAAGAGAGAGCAGGCAGCCTTGGATGAGCGGGGGACCCAGCAGCGACGGGCCTGCTCCAATGCTACCTGGAACAGGTAAGGTCTCGTACGATGTACCGACTCCCCCGCAGCCTCTCTGCGCTCCTGTGGCTGTGATTAACGCGTGGGTAGCCGCTCCGTCGGCTTGCACCTAGGCTGCCTTGCTCACTGCTCGGCAAGCTTAGAGTGCATTGGGCTTCTGCGTTAGCGTGTTACGCGTACCGGAGTTCACGTTCAAGTAAAAGACAGGAGAGGCTTTTTTCCCGTTGCCCATAACCTTCTCTGAAGGCTGATAGCAAAGAGCCTTTCCTGCAGATGGCTCAGCCTGCTCTTCCTTGTGACGGACAAGGACTTATTTTGCAGGGTGCGGCTACAAATATGTCTTTGTGTCTATCTAGATATTCTCATTCAAGGTTGATTTGGTTTATTTTAGTTTAAAAAAATTTACATATGCACAGCTATTAAAATACATTTTTTTAATCTCTATAACTATATAGCTGGTTGTTGATACAGATATGACAAAATCTACTTAATTTACTCCCATTAATACAAGTATGTCCATGAGTGTATGTGCACACACAAGCACATGCACTTTGGACAGGGAAAAATAAGCACTAATTGTTTCCTTTATTGTGTTTGTACACTGGAATTTTACTACTGTTTGACAAAAAAACCCCATGCAAACATATTGTGAATGTGTCACTTAGCACAAATATTCAGAAGGCATTTTAATGACCGTTTTGGTGACACTCTTAAAGATAAGTCTAATTCTCTTAAGTCATTAGGAATTATATTCTTATGTCCTTTTTGTAAATGAAATGTCATCTCCTAGGTCACAGCTTGAAAAACATCATTCGTAATGTTTTATAATTGTGTGGTGGTACAGCTGTAGGAAGAAAAATACCAGTGAACTATAGATGTAATTGTTAAAGGTATTTCAGTTTTGAGAAAAAAAAAATCTTCTGTCCCTCTCACCACTCAATTTGTGGTTTCATGTCTGCATTATGAATTAGCTGTTGAATGCCAACAGCACACCAAGCACTGAAAATGTACCAGTCACAAAAGAGACTGAGTTTCTGCTCAAATACTGTGCTATTTATGTGACCCAGAGTTGCACCCGAGGTTTGGATGGTTGTGGTCATTAAAGGCTACATTGGGCCACCTTGGCTTGTGCCAGTTGGGACTTCACTTGGCCAGCAGCCCCATGGGAAACAGCAGGGAGTAAGATACTCCTTGGTGTGAAACAAGGTGACGGAATACGGTCCCTAAAGCCTTTTAGTGGTGGTGTTCTGAGAGCTTTTGTTGGCTGGAGTTAGTGTTTCCGGGTCTTGCTTGTGGGGAGGGAGCTGTGGAGGCAGATGTGAATGGAGAGCAGGTCAGGCATCAGGCTTGCTGGGACGGGGAGAGCCCCAGGCTGAGGGGCTGCTGGTATTCAAACCGGAGGGTTTCCTAAGTGAGCCAGAGCAGGAGTGTGCTACTTTTAATTCAGGCAGAACAGGTATAACTCTGGCCAGAATTGTTGCCTATCAGTGAGCGAGACATCTGCAGGTTTCATCCAAATGATTAGACAGCTGCCCCGTTGCCCGTTCCTGGAATAGGTGTCTGCAAGTCATCCTGTCACCGCTTTGCGTGACCTCAGGCTTAACCATGCTTTCCTACCACAGGTTGCCTTTTCCCAGCCGTCTCTGCTGTTTGGTGGCATGTGCCTCTGAAATGCCTTGGGAGTGCTGGCAGAGATGCTGTCGTGTGATGGCAGGCTGGTGCTACCTGCAGTGGCAGGTCAAGTGGGCATCGCGTGCCTGCGCTAACAGATGCCTAAAGCTATGGCAAATACTGCAGATTATGAGCCAGTTGCACTGCATGGGCAAAGGAAAGGACCTTTATTTCTTTTTTAATAGTGCAAGGCCTTCTCCTGAGTAGAAGAGAGAGTGGGGGTAATGCTTCTTTCAGGTGCAAAAAGACTTCTATCTTGGTTTTAAGAAACTCAGATATTCTACAGGCTGTAAAACTGGAGCTTATCCTCAGGAAACCATGGCTTAAATGATGTTGGATTAGTTATATTAAGAAGCTATCCACCATAGCTTCTGCCTATCACGAGTACATACCCAGCTTGACATGCGTAACAGGGTCTGGTCTTGATGGAGTCGGTCTTGAACTCTTCTGGAGAGACCGTAACATTGGTGTCACAAACCGGGCATCTCACCAGAAATCGCGGGTGGGTTTTGAAAATCTTGGGCCATGGAAGGTTTTGTTATTTTTCCCCTGCGAATTTAAAACACCGCAACAGCGGACTAGCATGCTATACTTTGATATAAGTATATATACTTATATATACTTCCCATATACTTCATGGGAATATCTGTTCTTCCAAACGAAAGGATTGCCTGTGCTGTTTCACTCTGTGCGATATGGAGCGTAAGAGCTTGCTGACCAAGGAAGTTGAGGTACACAGGCAGAGCTCTTCCCTCCCACCAAGCCTGGCTGTTCTATATTTAAATGTCTGCTGGTTTCTTGCCTAATGTTAGCAGCTGTGCCTGGGTGTGGTGTGTGTGTATCTGCTTTTGAAAGGCTTTGAACCAAGTTCATCAAAACTGATGTGCGGAGAGGTAAAGCACAACCTCATGGCAGGCCCTGCCACACACAAGGCTGCCAATCTCAGGCTTAAAGTCAGCCCTTTAGGGTGCTGCCTCACCCCTGCCGGGAACAGCACTGAAACACTGCGGGACTTTCGGTGGTGGGGTCTTCTGCGTGGTCGCGGCTCTGTTACTGAGGAGAATGTGCGGATCCCCTTCTGCAGTTGGCTTGTGTGGCTGCAGTCTGGCTGCCCAGCGACGTCCTCGCTGCCACCTCAGCTCCGTTCAGACTGTTCTCACCCCTTAGAATGTTCATACTACAGGACGCTTGCTGCTTTCTGACACCAAGGGAGGGCAAACCACAGGAGCCTCATCACAGGATTCAGTGTGCAGGGGGCACGCAGCACTGAGTGCTAGCAAGGATGGTCTCTTCCTGATAACTTTCCTTCGCCGCCAAACTAAAATGCTGTAAAACTTCTCGACGCTGTTAAATCAAAGGGAAATCAGGGTAGAGCTGCTGTCTGCTACTATGCAAATTAGACTTTATATCATGGCTTTTTCTGAGCTTGCTTTCCCATGAACCCCAAAAGATCTGTACAGCAACACACCAGCAGTGCATGTTAACTAGCAACCAACAGCAACATAGTGGAACAATACAGTTTCGTTACAGCTCACAGAATTTGCATGGGATTAAAATAGCTTCGATTTTTTCACTAACATTGTCTTCAATTCCTTTTCTCCCCCCTTTTCTGCTTCAGGCAAAAAATGAGGGCTGAATGCTGACTAAATCAATTGGACTGAGGAACCCAGGGTTTTTAATCTTGAGCTTGCAAGCCAAGGGCGGGGTGGGGGTTGCCTCACAGGGCAAATAAAATCTATCGCAAGGTTTTCATTCTGAGTGAGCTAGCACAGACTGCCTAATCAGGAGCTAATACCATCCGAGTTTTGCTGTGGGAAAGCCTCTAGTCAAAGGCACTTAGATCCTCTTTGTTGTAAGAAAATGGGGAAAACTCCCAGAAATGTGAAGAGTAGGAGATAAAAAGAAAAGGTGAAGAAAACACAGATGAGATGCCAGTGACATTAGTGAGACGAGCAGTAATCTAAGGAGACATACGGAATCAGAGATTTTTATGGTTTGGGCTAATTTTCACAGGTTGTAATAAGCACAGTAACTTGCTGTAAAGTAATTTTTACAGTCATGAGAACCATATTTCATCTTCTAATTAAAAATGGATTTTTTTTTCAGATCACAGGGAGGCTTTTCTAGAAAACAATCCAGACCAGCATATTTATTTATGACTTCTACTCAGAAATTTTCTTTCTTCCAATATTTTGCATTTATTTAGAAATACTTTAAAATATTTCTGCTTGGTGGGGGATCACCTTCTTTTTCCTGACTCTTTATTTGGAGCACTCTTTGGAGCATTTGGCCCTCTGCATGCATGGGGACAGACAAAGCCGAGCTGTGGGGTGGAGCAGAGGGATGGGGGTGTGGAGGGGACTTCCCAGCCAAGCTGTGGGGTGGGGTGGAGGGACAGGCGTGTGAAGGGGACTTCCCAGCTGGTCGAGCCACCACTGCACCATGGAGTATGTGCCAGCCTTGACTACAGTAATAGAAAGTGGTGGTGGTGGTGGTAGAGAATTGCTGCTCCCCGTAGCCCTCCAGACATACTTGTACTTGCTCGAATGCAGGTATAACTGGAAGCCAGAGTGTCCTTAGTCCTGCACTCCGTAGAGATATTAACTCTTAGTTACAACACAGGGAAGTCCCCCAACCTGTCTGTCTCAACTTCTTCATATGTAAGAGTAGTGTTTATAGTAGGAGAAGTTAGAGAACTAATGCCTCTCAAACGCTTTGAAGATGGAGTTTTGTGGACCAGCTTATTTTCTTTTGTATGATCCAGTCCATAATTGCAGCCTATCCCTCTTTACAGCTTGCTTTACCTTGGGTAGATATTTCAGAAACGTAAGTGAACTAGCAGCTGCAAGCCTGTTTTGAAAGGGTCAAGGCCTCATGAAAAGCCTGTGGAGTTGCAGCTGGACTGAAGCCCTGCTGAAAATGGGCTCTTCCCAATTGGATTAAGCTAACTGAGAAAAAAGAGGTTTTATTCTGGAGCGAGGGTGTCTTCAAGGAGGTTTTTGATACAAATATGTCAGGTTAATTATTGTTAATTAGCTATTCCCATAACTGTCCAGGGGAAATGAGCCCTAAGTCATTTAGTCCCTTTTGAAAATGAAAAAGTTGCCTTTAACTACCTAGTACTTGCAGGGTGTGATTATTCACACAGCATTGTTTTTGCTCATGGACTTCACCTGGAGCTCTAGAAAAGGGAGAATTTGCGAACACTGAATAAAGAACGCTGTGATATTTTCACCCATGCTGTTTGCATGCAAAAGTAGTGACTGCTTTAGAGAATGAGAATTACCTGTATGCTGCGCACAAATGAAAACGTGGGCTGGTCCACCTGCTCTGCCAGGAAATGCTGAGCTGGGAGGGCCATGGCCACGGTTGAAGCAAAAGAAGGTCAGGATTCAGACTTGAGACTTGAGAGCACAACTTTGCAGTTGTTCCTCAGCTCTGTGGACAAACTGATTCTGACCTGGCAGAAAACACTATTTTAATCACAATAGTTTTTCATTCTTAACTTCTTAAAAATGTAAATGCAAGAACAGGGGTCGATGGTGCTTCAGTGCTGGAGGGAACCAGCCTTCTTCCCACCCAAGGCAGTGGTGTCTGGGCAGACAACTAGCAAATAAAGGGAAATGTATGTTTTGGTGGTATTCAGTTACAGCGGTTTTCTATTATGCAAAAATCAGAATAATAAACCCCACCCTCTCCATCTTGGCACTCATGCTGTTAGGCTGGTCGGGAGTGCCATGAGTGAGCATCCAACTTTGTGCTCTGGGGATTTACACCTTCCAGATCCCTTCGTACTGAGGCAAACTGTGAGGAAGGTCTGCGCTGTGTGTGCTGGAGCTGCCATTCCCCATGTTTTGGACAGCTGAATAGTGAGTCCTGGAGCTGCTGCCTCCTCTGGAGGATCAATCAAATCTAGTATGAGTAGTCTTTCCAAAGGGATGAGGTTTCTTAGGCTGGTTTCTTTTGTCACTGCGCATGTCTTCTTGGTTGAAGGCAGTTTTCTTTTGGCAGTCTGTGAGCACTGTGGGATTGATAAGTACAATACTGGAGTGCTGTCTGACATTTATTTTGTCTTTGTTCTACAGGCAACCCTCCCCCCCAAAAAAACCCTGTTCTCTGCAGTTTTCTGACCCTGATTTCCCCTCCTACAGCCAGCTTGCTCTAGCCATTCTTCTCTCTTCCCTCCCCACCTCTGACCAATGGGAAGCCTCTCCCAGGCTTCCTTCTGCCCCATTGCTGGTCTCTCCAAATGTCTTCTTCTAGCTATGTAGTCTTCAGACCAAGAGTGACCCATGGCATATGTTTTTATGGAAAGGTGCCTGTACAATGTATCTTAGTGCTTGGACTCGGGTTAAATAATACTGCCATATCAATTTAGGCCAATTCATACCAGTTGAGGAGCTGGATAATGAATTGGTGTTGTGCTTTCAAGAAATGCCATAATCGCATAACTCAGAGATGTGCCTTTTCTTGCAGTGTGAGGGTGGCTGTAGCTTGTTTCAAAAGTGCACTGCACCGGTACACAGAGCTTCCAGATGCCCCTTGTACCAGCAGAAGATACTGGCAGTGGAGTATTAGAAATTGCTCATTTTCTTAAGCAAGAGAAAGTGCAGCACTGCAGTAGGAGGTTACATCTGTGCTTCTGTGAAAAATGTGTCTGTTGGTACAATACAGCAAACCAGAGGCATTGATAACCCTGGACTTACAGTACAAGTTCTAGTCTTGATTGGAGACTGGAACCTTATTCAGTACTAAGCATGGGCAATTCAGGAACTGACCTTTTTTGGGGTTCTTTTTTTGTCTCCTCTGTGGTGCTATGTTCTTGTGCACACATTTACACACACAGCAACTACAGGAAAGATGTTCAGAGTAGTATCAATGCATGAGTGCACCCATTATTGACTTTCATGTTGCGAAAGAGTTACAGAAGAGAGTTTACAAGGCATTTTCAGTTCAGGTTAACGATTAAAATATAAGTTTAATTACATGCATTAATGACTTAAGTGTCCAGGTTTGAGTTAGAACAGAACTAATTCTGTTCACTGATTTTACTTTTCAGCTCAGTGTCTTCTAAGTAACAGCACTGTCTGAAGTTAACGGTGTATTTTTGCAAACAGTGTCTGCTTCTAGCAGTGACAGTGCTTGATGTTTACGGTTACTGCCAGAGACTGGGGTGCAGAAAGGCTCTTGCTTATACTTTCTGCTGCGAAGACCAAGGTCACTGCTAAATCCTGAGTACTGTGGTGGGGGTGCAGTAAGTTAGAGGCTGTGCCTGTGGGGAGGAGCAGACAGGACTGGTGACCCTACACTGACCAACAAGATATTCATCCCATATACATCATATTTGGTATGAAGCTGAGGGATCATGAAGGTCTTGCTCTCTCTTGCCTTCTTCTTCAATGGCCAGTGTCTGAGGAGAACTCTGTCCATTCTGCCTTCGATCTCAGGTCATGCATCCCTGAATCCAGTTCCAGAATCCAACTCCTGCATCCAGTTCCCATCTGCTGCTGAGCCCAGCCTGCGCCTTCCCCAGTGTCTGCCCCACAGCATCAGTGGTGACAGTGACGTGGTTGCTATCATCAGGGTTGGGTTCAGTATTGGTATTATATATATTTGTATATATTCCATTTTAGTGTTATTCTTATTAAAGCAGTTTTAGTTTTCTTTTCCAATCCATAAGTCTCTCTCCCTTTCTCCTTTTCTCTTTCCCCTCTTTGGGAAGGGGAGGGTAATAGAGAGCCTCTATCATTCATCTAGTGACTGGTCCAGCCCTAACCCGTAACACTTAAGCCTCAGTGGTGGCTAGTCGCAGGCACAAGTAAAGGTGATCCACCCACCTCAAGCATCTTGCAGGAATTCTGTGTGTAAGGAGCAGCCCAGATTTTCATTAAACCAAAAAGGTTGTACATTCTGAATAAATCTTTTTAAACAATCACTCATTATAGAAACCATAGCATTACTTTGACTTAAGCAAGGGTTGGATTTGGTTTTTTCATTAACTTAAGGTAACTAAGAAGATTTAAGCTAACTTTTTATTATCCTGACCCCAACTAATGCTACTTACAGCATTCCAGTTATTCCGACTCCTCTTTGTTGCCTCTTGAGCAAGTGTGGAGGACCAGATTACGGTGGTGTTCCCATGTCACCTGCAGCCTGGGACTGCATGCCTGCATCCTGCTTACCAGCTGATGTCTGTGATGGGAAGGGAAGGCAGGTGGTCAATGTAGCAGGGCCAAGACTTGTTTCCAGACAAGGCAGTTGTCAGTCACTACAAGGGAGATCCCAGGCAGATGAAAAGATCACTGCTAGGATGTTTTATGTAGGTGCAGTTCTACTACACGTGACAATAATTTAAACGCTCACAAATTGTCCCCTTTAGTTCCTGTCAAGACAGCTTGCTCTCTCTTATTTCTTTGAGGAATAATAATGGACCTGTTAGGCTGGAAAGAGAAAACCTCCCCCTCGTTTAGAAAGCAGTGCCAGAGAGATGGAGAGAGAGCACGCTGGCTTTTAGGAGAGATATTTAGTCATTCTTCTCTGCAGAAGGCTGGCAGAGAACATTGCAAAGTTCATTTCCGAATCAGAAAAGCATGTAAAGACTGCTTGTTTTATTCACTACATTAATCGTACTTCACATATTACTCATAATATTAAAACACCCAAGTCACTTCCCTGTATACCGGAGACATGTAGCTGCCAATTCTCAAATGATTATAAATTGAGTGTGTCTGTTTGAGCCAGCCAAAATAAGCTGGGTTAGATCCTGAATGTATGTCTGTGCATGTGTGTGTAGGAGGGAAAGAGGGACCACTGTGGTGGGGGGAGCGCTTAACATCTTGGAAATGTTGTCAAAGGAGCAAAAGGGAGAAGAGGATAATGGTTCTGATGATTATCTGTTTGTGCATTTTTCCACAGCAGGTCATATCCTTCACCTGCCACATTTAATTTCCTTTTTTGACAGACAAACGAGCCTGAGCTTTTCTAACAGTGCATCTCTTTGCAGGTCAGCATTGTTGTGTGCCTGCATTTCGAATCTGTGAATATCATTGGGTTTACCTTTCAGCCAAGTCCTCCATTCTCAGCAAGCATTGAAAGGGGTTATCTTACTGTGAACCTGGGAAGGTCTAATGTGCCTGAGGTCTTCAGGTGCTCTCCACTGCCACCTGGCAAAGTGCCTGCAATGATATCCTCTTGCTGTGGCTGGATCTGGCCCTGGAGCCAACACCAGGCTAGAGCTAACCAAGCTTGTCTGCCAGTAGGAATCAGGCTTCTTTCCTCTGCAGACTTTACAAACAGGTATCACCTTTAGCTCTTCTTCACAAGACAGGGCAGCCCCAAATCCTGGTCCCTCCAGGATGGACAAATCTGGCCCTGGTTTTGCTTTCCAGAGGTCCAAAGATTGTTGCTGTGACATTGCACCAGACTCAAGTGTAGTGTGAGATGGGGAGAGGTCAGCTGCAAAGCTCTGAAAAGCATTATTGAGGAGACACTGATAAAACCAGATCTCCAGGAGGGTTGTGCATGCTGTAGCTTCTCATTCTCAGAAGATCTTTTCAGTAGATTTTCCAGGAGGGTTGAGATTCATTTCGCTGGCTCCTAAAAATACACCTCGTAAGCGTCCCTGAGGCTGGTTGTTGCTCTTCCTTGCTCCTGCTGAGTATAGGCTGGGAGGTGGCATTCAGAATGAGAGACATCCAGGGAGATGGTGCAGAGCAGGAATACTTCTGCACTGTGCTTTTTGTAATATACCTTAAGATGTCATCTCCCCTTCTCAGGTGCAACCTTGAATAGGAAATGCCACATGCCAAAATCCGTATTTTCCCTTTGGGGTTAGTAGGATTGTCAGGGAAGAAGTAGAAAACAGTGACAATGATGGCATGTAATACTGCTATTGCTAATCACACTCATTGCTTTTGTTATGATTTTCATAAATAAAATGCTCTTTAGTGGTCAGTGTCATCATCTTTATTTTATGCATTGAGTAAGTGGCAGTCACAGCCAGCGGTGGGAATGGTCATTTCAGTAAAAGCAGTCATACTGGAAATTGAGTAGCAGTAGTATGAGCAGTGGAGCAGATACAGGCTGCTTGCTTGTATGTTAGTGTCAGGAAGCTAAAACATCTGTGTGCATGTTGAATGAAGACTGAGCTCACCCTGCAGTACATTCTTGGTTTATTAAAAATTCTTCTTCTACTCCAGCTGAAACCTAAAAGACCTTAATGTTACGGGGACTTCCACTCTATAGTTAAATGTGAAGGAAGTTGCCAAGTGGTTCCAAGAGTGGAAGAGTGGGAATGAGCTGACAGATAGAGGGATCACAAGTTGTCTTTCCTTTTGGAATCAAAACTGTGAGTCTATAGAAGGTGGCATGGGGTTGAGGAAGGGGAGGGAGACTTTACTCCCTTCTACTAATGCTGGAACAGGTTTGGTCTCACCTTTCACTGTCTTTTCTTTACCTTTGTCCTCAGACCTAAGGTCAGTGATGTAGGCTGATGTGTCATCACACTAATTGTATTAGGTGTATTTCAGGAGCACTTCCCAGCTTCATCTAGAAACACATACTCATTTCAGTAACCCTTTGAGGGTCAGTTTTGTTAAGTTCATGGGACAGGTAAGAATCCCTGCTAAGCATGTGCCTTGCTAGGTACCTGCAGTACCTCGCAGGATTTTGCCTTTCAGCAACCTGGAATTTATGGGGCTGGTGGCCATACAGCCCAGGGATAGACAGCGTTGGGTATGTGACTTTCTGTTGAACTAGAGAATTCTGTGGTCTCAATCCTGTCTTCTGTTGCATCTGATTGCAGCAAAGTCACCACCTCTAAGCAACATCTGCTTGCAGAACAGTTACCGATGGCTTTGAAAGTGGAAAGGGAGCATTTCTGTAGGACAGATGGTTGTCCTATGCCAAGCACATTCCTGCCTCTCTCGCTGTCCGCCTTAGAAACTCTAGACCTCTTGTTCTTCCAGCACAGCATTGGTTTTTCTTTAGCTGAAGCATGAGCATGCATCTTTGAGAAATGAGTAAGTGGTAATAGGAAACAGTCTTCGTAACCTTTTCTACTTTTTCACTTTCGAAAATGAATGAGAAATTGGTTAAATTGGTCTAAAATTCATACTTGTCCAGTCTTTTTTTTTTTTTTTCTAAAGAACTAACCATTCTTGAGAATAAAAGGATCATATATTTGTGGGTTAAACTTCAGCCTGGGTAAATGCTGATTTGTCGATAAAGACAGTGAACTATAGCTCAAATATATGCCAACAATGCCGGAAATATCATCACTGATCTCATAGTGGAGATGTTAATTGTCTCTGTGTTGAGCCATAAAGACAAAAATGTACTTTTAATATATTCATATAGTAAGTATATTTGAATTATTGTATACTTAAAAGTTACACTTAAAGTACCTAAAATATATAAGCCTAAGTTTTCTGAAATTACTGATTTCAGTTGTGCTAGTCCTGAAGTTACAGAGTTTGAACAAATAAAAAAGAATGCATTTTCAAATACATCATCTGTTTTCTGGGCAATAATGTCCTTTAAGGCATCTGGGATGGGGTACCAGAAGTCATCCATGACTTTTAAAAAGGTCCTGAAGTGCCTAGACAGAGGTGACAGGCTTATTGTGGAAGCAGTAGCCTTCTAAAATGTGATCAGGTGCTAATGACTCCTAATGTCCTCTTTCAGTATCCACAATGGAGTAATAGCAGTGTTCCAGCGTAAGGGTCTCCCAGACCATGAACTTTACAACCTCAATGAAGGAGTCAGGTAAGATGCTCGACTCTATGCAAGCTGTTACTAGCCAGCATGCAATAATACTGTTTGCTAACACTCACATTGCAAAGTTTCTACAGCAGTATTATGTTGGGGGTTTTTTGTTGG
Source organism: Bucorvus abyssinicus (assembly GCA_009769605.1). Lineage (NCBI taxonomy): Eukaryota > Metazoa > Chordata > Aves > Bucerotiformes > Bucorvidae > Bucorvus > Bucorvus abyssinicus. The sequence continues at coordinate 80,332,872 of CM020025.1, forward strand.
GTTTTTTTTTTCCCTGGTGGTAGTTTCAACCAATACAGTCAACTGGACCTTAGTAAATAGCTGCTGCTGATGTGTGTCAACATGTCCCTGCCTAGTGAGAGCTGGGTTCCTACTGTGGCAGAGGAGGATGGATTATTTTAGAGTCTGTCTTGATATACTGGATTGAAGCTAAAGAAGGGAAAACCTGTACCCCTCTAGTAAGTAATGCAGCCTTATTCCACTGCAATGATGCAATCCTTTCCATAGGTACCAGGCCTAGCTCTGAGGTGCTTTCCTGCATCCATGGAGGATGTAAAGCCTCCAAGCAAGGAAAGATGTCCTGCCTGGTGGTCCCTCACAACTAGCTGCTCCTTCCACACTGGCTGAATATGCTGTAGATGTTATCAAGCTGTCTTGTCAGCATGATGGCCTGAGTAGTGCAGTTTAAGGTTTCTATTTCTTTCTCATACTGTGATGATACTGTTCACAACAGACTAAATATAGACCAGTGAGATGTATAATGGGAACTTTTTTTTCTTGAAAAGAAAAAAAAAAAAAAAGAGGGGATGTAAATCCTACCATTCAAGTTATTTAAGTTACAATTGCAAAGAAAAGTTTACCAAGAGATAAGCTGATACCTGGATTTACAGCACTTAACTTTTTACTTTCTAGTACTTATTACTTACTAAACCCTCTCTCACTGACCAGGGCAAGGTGGCAGATTTCCTTTTAGAAATGTGTCCCAACTCTTTGAAGAATAAATGGTGGAAAAGAAGCTGCACGTACAAAGACAGACAGTTATTACGTTCCCTGGCTCTCTTCAGATAAGAGCCTCAGTTTTCCCTTTCCCTTACTGCTTATTCACACTCTATCTGGGCACCGGAGTCAGTCTGGTTCCTTTAATTGTGGGAGTATATTCAGAGAAGTCCAGGCAAATGACATTTGGCTTGTGATCTCTCTTTTCCTTTCTCTCTCTCCCTCCTTTTGGAATTAAAAGAAACTTATTCTCCAGTTATTTCTTACTTCTCTGGGGAGAAAATGACATATAAAGAATAGCTCTTCTAGGATGCCTGTCAGTTAGCATTATCCATCAATCATTTTGAATTAGTTATTGGAATAATGGTTGATCGTTATTACTGTAAGTGCAGTTAGGATTCTTCAGCTTTATCTGAATGACAAAAAGTGGTAGTTCTGGGCTGAGATTTCGTGGCCCAATATGTTTGCCTCAGGATGCTCGTCTGCTGGTGAGGGACAGAAGAGGAAAAATTATCTGCTGATGTGACAGAGACGAATATAATCTCAGAAGTTAGATAGATAAATAGACAGCTAGATAAATAGATGGATGGATATTATTTGGTGAATTGCGCCCAGATTTTGCTTTCATTTACCTGGGTATAAACCCTTCACCATGATGATGCTTGCTTATATAGTTGAATTCATTGCAACATCCCAGGCAGCCAAACAGGCAAGCTGACTACAAATAGACTGATTCTTTTCCATTTTAGGATGGACTTTGCTGCTGCATGATAAGCCCATTTCTTTTTGTTAGGGTAAGAATAGCACTGCTTTGTTGTTTTCTCGGCTGATCACTCCGTTTTGAAGAACGCCTGGTGACTCATACCTGAGCCGATGGACAAAACATTGTTAAATCTAGACTGAGCTGTAAAGCTGCAGTCATAAACGAGGCATCAGCAGTGTAACTCTCCTGGGATGAGCGAGCACTTGGCGAGATGCAGCGTGGCTTTTGAGACTGGTTCTTGACTACAGCGGCTTTAAGGTTGTTCCCTCTTGCCTCCATCTTGGCCTGAACAGCCTTCTAATTTATTGCCAAAACTGTCCATCCTCTCAGTGACAATTCTGAGTTTATTTTTGTGAAGATTCTCCTATGTGTCCTGCTTGCTTCATTCATAGAAAAGAATCTAAGATCAGAAAACTGCAAGTGGACAAGGAGGACACAACAGCTGAAAAATCTGTCTCTAGAGGAGAGCATGGTAGTGGTATTTTTTAAACATGTCTTTTCATACGTGCCCAGCCACATCCCCTTTCTAGAAGCGACTGCTTTCCTGCTGTATGCTTCATTTTACTGCTGGCCACAGTCAATATTGGCCCTATTTGCAGCCAAAGCCTTTCTGCCTCACTTAAATGCAGCTCAAAACCTAACTAAGAAATTACTGATTTGACAGATACCAAAAATATCTGGCTTACTACTATCGTTATTTAATTAAAAATAACTTTATTTGAATTAATATGATTATTGAATGCAAAAATATCTGATTAACAAACATGATCTCCGAAGTGGAACAAGCAGATTTTGCCTTACGATTGTTTTGGATTCATTTTCCCCACAAGTACATAAATAAAAAGAAACAAATTGCCATTGTTTTCAGCGGGCAGAATTTGAGCGTGGAAGCATTCAGGTAAATGGCTAGTATCAGTAACTTTTTTCAACAGTTATAGGACAGTAAAATAAGTTATTTTACTTTAGCCCTTTAATTATAGCAGATTCTGGGATACGTTTCATAATTAAACCTTGAATATCCAAGTTGACTCACAGACCAAGTGTAAATATTTGAACAGTTAGGTTATGCCCACGATGTTTGCACACCATCATTTTGACTCAGGAATGTCACATATATTAACTACTGTATGCCACATACATGCAAACAAATGTGTGCTCCAAAAAGGAAGTTATACATATCTCGAGGCTTAGAACCCTGATTGTATATGCTCTGATTGTTTAAGAAAACATCAGTGGGTACAAATCTGTCCAGTACCATTTAATTTTCTTCTAGGTTTGGCTCATAAAAGCTGCCACTCATTTACACCCATGCCTTTTGACACCATTCTTGCATTCCTCTGGCATTAGGAAGTGGTGTTAAATACAGAGTTACATAATGCTCAGAAGCCCTACTACCAATAAAAGCAGTACATGATTTCAGTCTCTTTCATATTGCTGAATAATGTCTCCTAAAGCTGATCAAGTACAGTAAGGTGGTAAGAAGATACTCTAGTAACTGGGAGTATTGCCAGTGTACATTACTACCTCTGAGCCCTTACTAGGTGATTTAATAGGGTATTGATTCAAAAGTCAGGTAGTAAAAACTATATGCATATACTTACTGTTTAGTATTTCCCTTGGTGCATGTGTGTGACATTAGTATTCATACAGTGTTTTTTCCTTTTGCATTTCATGTACCATATGTCATTTCAAAGTGTTTATTTACACCACTTGTAAATCAAGGAAGAAAAAGAAGGAAAGGGAAACACAGTGGAAGCAGGATGTCCTGCATTAAAGCTAATACATATTTATAGCTGCCTCTTTTCTGAGTTTTAGGATACCGATTGGATGCAAACAAAGCACATTTTAGTGGCATTTCCTCTTTTGAAGCACGAGTTCAAACCCAGTAAAATCACTTGCTTCCATTTGCTTCACTTAACTTTATTTAACAGTTATTATACAGTGTTAAGGCTTTCCATTCTGAGTAATGTTCCAAGAGTTAATGTCAAAATAAACCAAAGAAGCAGCCACAGAAAGATAGAAAAAAGTCAGGAGCTTTTTTAGGGCATTTTATGTGAATTTTTGCTATCTTAATTTATGAAATCATTAAAGAGGCAATGAAGACCTGATACCAATGATATATAAGCTTCTTAAGAGTGCCAAATGACTGGCTTTAAAATCAGATGCACTTGAAACAAGGTCTGCTCTCTGATCAGGGATCTCTTCTATGTTTAATCAGATTTTTAGCTGGATTCCACCATGATGTCCACACATCTAGATAAGGTTATTCAGTAATCTGAATTATCCAGGATCTGACAGGTGACAACCTAACTGATTTTGTAAGGGAAATTAAGCAAGGATGAAAAAAAAATCGCAAGCAATGTCTTGGATCCAGTTTTGTTGTGGATGTCTTTTAAATGAGTATAGGTGCAGAGAACAAACACCAGTGTTCTGATGTGGCCTGAGGGCCTCACTATTCACTAGAAATTAATTAAGTAGCATGAATTATCTGTAGTATTAGGAATTCAAAAAGCAAGATGCATTAATTGTGCTGTCAGTTCTTCTGCCCTGTAAACAGAGATGCTAATGTAGCCATAGTGCTACATGGTGTGATGCAGTCCAGTGCGAATAATTAACTACAGGCTGGTTGTTAAGTTCATTCACAGCTGAAAAAATGGAAATGTGTTGGGATTTTGTTTTAACAGAGGGCTAGTTATTGGATAAGTAGAACATCATTTTGTATTTCCTGCCCTAAAAGCCAGGAATTATTAGTTGAACCTAAAATATGAAAAGAGAAGGTATTTGCCAATCAAGACCATGAGGAATCCAGGTCTAGACTTCAAGAAGCAGCTAGCTTGAGGAGAGGGTAGAAAATTAAGCAAAACCTGTCAGTATAAAGTGTCAGTATTTTTTTGAAACAGTGGCACAAAGATATATCTGGGAATAAATTTTCTCTATCCTAGGAGAATTCAAAATTGCAACTTTCTTGTTATTTTAACGTGAAAATGGTTTATCTATCCATGTTAAAAGTAAGAAAAACCTTTAGTGCTATTGCTTGCAATCCAGAAAAAAAATCATACCGCTTGGGCAGTAAATTTCCACTTCAAGTGAGCATGCCGCAATTTGGCTATAGCATCTTTGTACTGACATACTTGGCGTACTCTGAAGGCTTTAAGACTTTAACAATCTTTGGGGGAGGTGGGTTTTAACCCCTGCCAAGGGCTTGTCAGTGGCTACCACTGAGGATGGAATTTCAGGGCGCTGCAAGGGTTGTCCTCTCCTGTATGTTGGAACAGCATGCCAAGGGGGCTAGCCATACAGTGGCCATTCATGGCTAAAGCCTGAGCTAGCTTCGAAACTTTTTCTCCATATATTTTGAATTAATCAGGTTTCTAGCAGAAAAGGATTTTGATACTTAAGAGCATCTGAAAACTCCTTCCTTTTGTTTATTTTCTATTTCAGTTATGCCTAGAGTGTTTCCACAGGGTGCTATGAGGTCAGTGTGGACATGTACTTAAGGATAAATAAATAAGAGACTGTATTTTGGTCTTCTAAAGATTGACCTGCCCCTCCTTTCCCTGAACTTTGAGAAGATCTCAAGGGGCTGTGCTGAAGCATGTGGTGTTAAAAACATCGGATCGAACTCCTGCAGACTTTTTCACGGAGCGAGGGATATGCGGGACTTTTTAAACCAGTCTTGAATTTGATTACTTGTTAAATAATTTGATTAATAAGTTATTTGTTAGTTAAAGACATAACCCAAAGGGATAGATGATAACATGCTGCCACATATATAATTAACCTAACTACCCTAACTCAAGTGAGTGTTTAGATTTTAAGTCGAATTTGACCTTATTTCTTCATGGGACCTGAGGTGGTCACACAGAGACTGGTTTTCAAAAGATCTCCAGGCCAGATTTGCATGTGTTCAGAAAACCCAGCTGGGGCTACATTTTTATAAGGTCCAAGCTCTCATTTATGCATCTAAATAGCAACCTGAGGGCAGAGAGGTATATCTAGCATCCAGCGTGTGAGACTTAAATGGTATACAGCTTTTTAACAATGTAGTGAGTGTTACCTGGATACAAACATTGGGCTTGCAGATCAGGTTGAATTCGGTTTCTGAATTTGAGAGTTGTTTATGGGAATTTTTTGCATGTGTGATCTCTGAGATTGCTGTATATGTTTTAGTATAGAGGAATCAGGAAAGGCAGAGCCAAAGTTTTAAATTCTTACCTGCCTTTTTGCTGAAACCGTACGAAACTTCAGCTGTTGTGAGACTCCTGAGTGGAAGGTCAGGACCCTTTCAATGAAAACTGGCCAAGTTTCAGAGGTGCAACAAAATCCACAGAATATCACCCTGCTTCAGGTTTCGCTCTGAACAATTTGTCATGTCTTTTTTTCAACCTTACACAGGACAGGGATGGTTTGGCTCTGAACATATCTGCCAAGTCATCATGTGCTCAGTTCTTGGCTCAGACGCACGGATAGGCAGAGAGCACCAGGAGTTCTCCCACACCTGCCATGCCAGGCGCCACTGAAACCCTGGCACAGCAGGAGAACAATTTCAGCATTTTTTAAAGGATTAGATGTAGAATGGAAAGCATCGTCTTTTTGTCAAATCTTAATTTCTTTTAATATGTATTTGTGGAACTCAGCCATATAAAAGCACAGCAGTTATTTTTCAACACGCAGAAATACTGGTTGGGCGCCTTAGTATTGTTGATTCTGTTAGGTCTGTTTGTAGTTAGGTATTATTGACAGGCTCTGTGCTCATATGAAAATATTTTGCTATTAGTGACTTCCCCTTTTCTGTGCAGTGCACAGCTAACACAATTTGATGATTACACAGGTCCTTTTCTTATTTTTTTTTAATACAGGCAATTATTGAAAACAGAACTGGGATCCTTTTTCACTGAATATCTACAGGTAGGCATGTGTTTTCTTTCATTTAAATCAGATTTTGTTGTACACCACTGAGCAGAGTATTGATGGCTATCTATCTATCTATCTATCTATCCATTCATCATTGATGGATTAATGAGATTTGGATTTTATATATATAGTTAGATAGGGAAAGCCCAAGCTGTGAAATAGATTTGTGCAGTCACAAATCTATAAGAAGTCATTTCTGTAAGACATTTCTGTCTTTCAATAGACTTCAGACATTCTCTTTTAAATTAAAACTTAAGTCCCTGAGCAAATCAGATAAGGTCATTGTAGTATAGTTAATAGGAAAGACATTTAGCAGTAAGTACACATTCTCTTTTGAAGTGGTGTTCTTTCGGCTTCTCTAAGACAGAGTACACACTTTGTGGGTCAGCCATTTGAAGTTTGAGAGCCCATAATACATGCTGTATCAAAGCAGTAGATGATTATATCATCATTTGGCAAGTGTCCCAAGTGATGTAAGCAAGATGGACACAGGACACAGAAGTCCTTTGATGACTGATCAAAAGTTAAGAATGAACAAAATGTGCAATATGATGGCTGTAGGGGAGTACAGAATTGAGTAAAGGTAGTCTGTATTTTATTTACAGAATCAGCTGCTCACAAAAGGCATGGTGATCCTAAGGGACAAGATCCGGTTTTATGAAGGTAACTTGGATTTTAGCATTATCTACTATGTCTGTCACAGGAGTTTTAGCAAGTACATTCTGGAGGCAGTGTGATGCTTTCCACTATCTTCTTGGGATTCAACTTCTGTGAATTAATTCCTGCAGTCTGTTGTTGTATCCTGCCTTGGTGTTCCCATTGGCTTTCATCAAGGAGAGATGATTGCCTAGAGCAGCAGTGAGGGAGTAAAGGAAAAATTACCTCCAGCATTGACTCCTCCTTCAATTCTGGCCCACTCCATGTTAAGAAGAAGCGTAAAAGTATAGAGTGAGATAGCTTAATAATCAAAAAAATGAAGCACTAAGATCCCAGTTAGTTGAAGTCTCTGGCTAAGTCCAAAATAATGATGTAGATTGTTTCAAGAGTTATTCTGGATTCATGCTTACATAAATGAGGTCAGACACTGTCTCATTTTTTTGCAGTCAAGGCTCCATTTGTCTGTCTGCACCTTCTGGAGGTGTCATCTTACAGAAGTAAACATCAAGGATAACCGCCACATGATGTGTCGTTTTACTGTAACGCTCATTTCGCGTCCTAAGCTATTGCGTGGTACTGAGATGCACTGTTAAATATGGCATTTTGTCCTAGGTGCAGGCTTACAAGTTGCACCAGGGGAGGTTTAGATTCGATATTAGAAAAAATTTCTTCACTAGAAGAATTGGAACAGGCTGCCCAGGGAAGCAGTGGAGTCACTATCCCTGGAGGTATTTAGAAAGATGTGTAGATGTGGCATTTATGAACACGGTTTAGTGGTGGACTTGATAGCGTTAAGTTTGCAGCTGAACTCGATGATCTTAAGTGTCTTTTCCAACGTAAATGATCAATGATTCTATACATCATCAGAGGGTGAAATGGTTTTGGAATATATTCAAGAATTATTGCCCATGTATACAGTCTGAAGATCTTTGGGGAGTCTTGAGGCAATTTTAAAGAAACGTGTCTTTCCTTTTCCAAAGCTGCAGTCATAATATCACTTAGTCTAAATGTACTGTTTAAGCAGTAGCCTGGAGACAACCATTTCCATTAGTTTCAGCTATCTATAAATCCTAAACATGACCTGTCATTACTGACAGTATGGTTGATCAGATTAAGATAGTGCTATGGGACCCGGCTTTTCTGATGAGAAGACAATAGTTCTGAACACTGCAAAAAGAGAACAAGTTTCACATTAAAAAAATATCCAAAGAAAACTACCCAAACTCTTGAAGTCAAACACAGAATTCCTCAGTTATATAAAACAACAGCTTGGAGAGCACAAGGGGAGCTGTAAGGCTCTCAAGTATCAGATCAGAAAATTAGATGCAGAGACCTACCAAAGTCCAGCCCCTTTTTCTTCTGATTTGACTAGCATGAAAATCAAAAATACAATCTCTGATGTTTCAGGTAAAAGCTGAGATGAAAAATTGAAATGCGAGACCAGTGAATGGCTTTCAAATATAGGAGCATGTTTAGCAAATACAGAATTTCAGCTAGCTGTTAAGTTTGGTTTGGTTTTGAATTTAATGTCTCATATTGTGGTTGCCCCTTAAAATATGGTCAGAAATACTGGTACGGAAAGGATTAAGTCAGTCCTGTCTTTTCCATGTTTTTTCTGTCCTCGAAAATGTCAGCTCACTAAAACTGGTAAGTTAGAGGAGGGTAGCTGTAATTTAGGAATCTCATTCAGAGGCAGAGTCTTTCTGACGGGCAGCTTTCTGTTAGCTTACGTGGGGACCTGCTGATGGATGTGAGTTTCAAAGGCTGGAATTTGAGTTTTCTGGCAGCAGAGGCAGCAGAGTTCATGGTGTAGTCAGTGACCCCATGGCTCCCAAAACACCTGAGACAAAGTTGGGAGCTATGGAAATCTTGGCAGCTCCCATTCTGGGCAGGGCTCCCTTCCTGGGTCTGCAGCAGCAGCAGTGGTCCTGCCCTCAAATCTCAGGTTGTCTCAGGTTTTTGTCTTCTGAAAATTTTAACCTTTTTTTTTTTATATACAATTTCTTATTCTTACATTTCTTTCAGGAGTTTCAATTAACTTTTAGAAACACTGCGAAAAGTACTACATGCATTTTTATGTCATGCAAAATTGACTATATTGTGCTTCATTAAAATGAGCATTTAGAGCAACCCACCTTCCTAGAATCTGGCAAATGCTTTTGGTATATGTAGGGATCTTTGCCTGACAGTAAACCAAACATATTCTTGAAAGGACATGGAAGTCAAGTTCCTCTGTGTGAAAGATGCTTATGATCAATAAAACGAAGGAATTCTACAAATCCCAGTAAAAGGCCTGCCTGGCAAAGGCATTTAACTTTGCAGCCTTCCTGACCTGCTGTACAGAAATCCATCACTTCACAAAACATGCTACCCACAAGATGGAATGATTGTGCGACAGTAAAGGCATGTTTATCTCAGGGTAATTTGACTGCATGCAATTCTGGCAGTAAGATTTGGAAAGGACCAACGTTCAGCACCCAGATCTGCAGCCAGATTTGTAAGGGCTTAGTTTCCACTTAACCTCAACTTGGGGGTAACTAACATATTTAACTCTTTTTAAAACTCTGCCCTTAAGGCACAGAGTGGTTGGGCTTCTCCTTTATGATCAGGTTTATATCTTTGAAACACTGTTGAGTTTTAGACCCTAGTGTATGGAGGTTGTAATGCAACACTTAACTATTTGTTTATTTGTTTGTTTATTGACATTGGTATTATTACTGCTACAGCTGCTCAGAAATTTTGGACCTGGTGTCCGACTGTATTACACTAGAAGTAATGCAAGATAAATTTTTTAAAAATTGAAACCGAGAACACCCTTTTCAGTTTTACGCACAAGTGTGTAGGACAGAAAGAACTCCTGCTTGGTGGTGCAGAAATTAAGACTTTGGTGTGGTTCACAAGCCAGCATCTGCAGTATAGCATGGCGATTCACATTTGTCACTGAAAGCACTTAAAGTCATCAAACCAAGAATAATTCAGGAGTTGCAGATGAGCCAGAGCCAGTGCTATTTGTCATGTGCTTAAAAATGCAGAGAGGTCAAGTATCCCATAATAAAGATTGGCACTTGGCTAACTTTCCTGCTTTCATGCAGACTCTCTTTGTGATATGTGTGTAATTCTGGGCAAAATATTCTCTGGCTGAGGCCCTAAGTAATGCTGTAATACACAAATTAAGAATAGTATCTGATTCTGACACCAATAGGAATGTTGATTGATTGTTGCTGTATTTGCTTCCTGGTAAGTCATATTGTCTTGTGCGAATGCCTCATAATCATTGATGTATTTATCTCCTTAATAGTTGCTGGTGGAGGTGCAAGTGGCATTGCTCTCCTTTCACAGTTGGGTTAGGGGCACGGGGGTGCTAAAGAGCTTGCCAAGGTCACACAGGGAAAAGGGGTTGGAAGCCAGCATCCAGCTATCAAGTCAGACTTCCTCTCCTGTAGATTTCAGTAGATTCCTGTAGGTTTTCAGCATTTGCTTCTGTGTTTTACAAAATGTTCTGTGAGGAAATTAGAGTCCAGCTTGGTTGTACAACCTGGCCACTGCTTCTCCAGTCTCCACTGGGGAGGCTTCCAGGTGGCTGCAGCTGGGTGGGAATGACCAAGGAGGTGGTCTTGCTCTGAGGACCATGGGGAACTCAGGTCATAGCAGGTTTTGACTGCATCCTTTGAAAATTGCAGTAAAACATAGAACCGCACACCAGTGTCTTTTTCCATAGATCTTGGGTGAGATTTTCTATGTAAGCAGAAATACAGGGAAGCTAAGGGATCAATTTGAGGGAGTGCTTTGTGGAGCACCTCCACAGAGCATGGTTTACTCTGCTGCTTACAGCATGGAGGGCAGAGAGGAGCACAGTGGGGGAGATTTCTCTGCAGGAATACTTCCGTGTTTAACCTGCTGTCCTCCTCCTACTCGTCTTCTCCACAGTCTTGTCCAGTAGGTATTACTCTGAGAAGAGGAGGAGGTAACTTGGGCTATTACTCTTTGTTCTTCACGGATTTTTTCTGAGTAAGCTTTAACCTCAGCGTCTGAGTCTGCTAAGAACTTTAGATGTGTCACCTGAAAAGACACAAATACTGAATGATCTGATACTCTGAAAGGAATACTAATTCCATACTGCTAATAGTAGCTGGTACATGATTCATCTTTGTGTATAATAGCAAATTCACATTGTTTCCTGCATGTTTTAGTCTTTGCAGTTAGCTGATTACAACCTAAACAGTTCACTAGTTTCTTCTGTGGTTTTGCAGGGCAGAAACTACTGGATACCTTAGCTGAAACCTGGGATTTTTTCTTCAGTGATGTCCTGCCCATGCTTCAGGCTATTTTCTATCCTGTGCAGGTGAAAAATTACTCTCTTACTATAGAATCTTGAAAAACTGGAAAAAGCAGCTTTACTGGTTCATCAACAGATTGATGCAATCCTTAACTCTCTCCTTGGGGCAACCTCCCAGTGCAGCAGTTCTGTATAGTCATGTCATGCAAATAAGTTACTTCTGCAAACAGATGTGAAGTGCTTGGGTGAAAAAGATGAAGGGGAACTTTGAAAACAAGTTGAGTGGAGTGCAGGGAGGATGGTTAGTCCTGCTCACTCACATTAGAAGTCAAAAAAGGTTATGAATAATAAACTGGAATATGCACACAGTGAAATAAGTGGGGCCGTGTTGTCTTAAATATGTCTGTTTCCGTCTCTACAGTGTGAATTTGTCTCTGAAGCATCTCCATTTTTGAAAAGGAATTGTATTTCCGAGATCAAATTCTATGCTACTATAAGAGGACAGCAATAATAGTGGAGTTAGAGCAGTTTACATGAGCACAGAATTTAACTCTGGTAATTTTAAATCCACAGTAGGTACTTGAACTGATTTGAGTGAAGGCTCAATCTTCTAATTTAGTGATGGCCACAGAGTGGTGTTTATCACTTAAGTCCAAAGGAAATCTGAACCAGATAGGTATAAGTGACCTTCTGGATTGCTCCTAGATGCCTACATTTGTTAGCGGGAGCTTGGTGCCTAAACATATTTGGGAGAACTTTGGAAACCTTATCCCATTTTTCCAAGTGGACTTTATGCCTAAAATGATTGTCCAGGTGTTAATGATATCTGCCTCTGCAGATGGTTACAGGCATGAAGTCTGAATTCAGTGGAAAAGCTGCAACTTTACACAGAATGTGATTCTGAAAGAGAAGAGCTCTACAAACATACAGGGCTACTTCCCCCACCGACTTGTATCATACCAGTAGAAACCTTAAAATGATAGAAGTAAGCTGGTATTAAAAACCTGTTAGAACATGATGAGAGATTTTTTTAAGTGCCACGTAGTTTAAATCCAAGACGTTTGGGCACCTGAAAGTACAGGTAGGCTCTCAACCTGGTTTTCTAAAGCACTTGGCTAAATTAAAACTCACTCAGCTGTTTTCAAAAACTGCACCAAATACTCCTTTTCACTGTTGTGTTCCTGAGGCTCTTGAAAATAATTTACCGCACCTTGAATTTTCAAAGGAACCTAGAGGGGGTAAGAGCCTGAAGTCCCATGTGATTTCAAATTGACTTATGTGGCTGTTGTTCTGAGGTTACTTCCAAAAGCCCATCTGGTGCTTATGTGCTCTTGTAAATTCTGCTCATTAGCAACTGAAGCAGATTTGGGGCCTTCTTTACTTCAGTATAAAGTTAAGGGGTGGGGTAGGGTTGGGTCAGTCTTCTTTATTCCAAGCTAAGATAAACCAATACCAGCTGAATACCATACTTTCCAGAAGTGTTAATATTTGGCTGGCAGCAATTATAACTGCAAGCAAGAATACATATGTACAGCCATATATTCCCAAGGAAAAAACCCCGATGCCAGAATCAGGAACAGTTTTACAACTCCTCATAAGGCAAATGATGTTAAATTTGGCAGACAGAACTAGCATTGCATTCTTCAGATTAAATTTTCTTCAACGAGAAGGTATTTTTGAACTGCAAAAAGATGTCTTTGAAAATGCAGTATAAAACTTCGGCTTTTCTCGTGCCTTCTAGTGAAGTCTCCCAAACTGTAGAGAAAAGGAGGATCCACAGGTGGACTGACTCAGGATTCCCACCGTAATTTGAACACAGTACCCAGCCAGTACTTAAAATCTTGAGAAATAATGGAAATTAAAACCTTTTTCAACCCTGCTTTTTTTTTTTAAGGCATGTGATTCATTTCATTACTGTTAAAAGTACGACATATTCATATATATCCAGCACTCAGGTGTGACCTCCCACACCTCACCTCAACCCCTCATCACCTTCACACAGTCAGACTCTGTCATTTTCTGCAGCATTCACTGCCAAATCAAATTCACTGTGCAAACTTGTAGACTGCTCTGTGTCCTTTGTTATCGTTCCTTTGCTTTACATTCAGGTTTACCATTCTTGCAATCTCTCAGAAGTGGAGGAAGGAATTCTGACAGAGGATTTTGAAATTCATTTTCACACTGCTCATAATCCATCTTGTGTTGTTTCTGCTTCTAAGGGGAAGGAGCCCTCAGTTCGGCAGTTGGCTCTTCTGCACTTTAGGAATATAATTACCCTCAACATTAAATTGGAAGATGCATTATCACGTTCCAGAGCCAGAGTTCCACCTTCTATTATTCAGATGCTGTTAATACTCCAGGTAAATTGATTACTTTTCTCAAGCTTTTTTCTTTGTCTTTCTGTACTGTATTGCTGAAGTCTTCTTAAGCAGGCTCTGATCTTTCTCATTGATTGAAAACTTCTTCCCCAGAATGCCAGTTCTTCTGTGCAATTAAATGTGGACCTAATGTCTAGAAGTAGAGATTGTAGAGGTTCAGATTTCATGCCTTAAGATCCAGAGGGTCTGAGAGTAAAGACTCGTTTTGAAACTGTAGGCCATGAAATATGAAGTTTTGCAAGCAGACCAGTGTATGTGGTAATAAATGACTTCCTTGAATGCTGCATGTTGCTGCATTAACAGTTCTGGATATGAAGCTTCACATCTGGAGTACGCAACAAACTGAATATTCAATTTATGGCTGAGTCATGGTCATATTTGGTCACTGGAACCGAAGCAGTTGGTATAAAAATGTTAAGACCAGATGCTGGTATTTACCTTCAGTGTTAGATTATTTTACTTTTAGTAGTTGTGAGGAGAAACAAAAAGAGGAATTCTAGGCAAAAGGCAAGGTTAAGATCTTTTTTCGCTTAATTAAAGAAAAACATGAGCTTATGTTGGGGAGGCAGAAGGAAGCTAGAGAGCCAGGAGTGGATTCTTAGAGGATGAAGAGGTTGAGATTTTCCTAGCTGGTGGGTTTTTTTTTTATATAAACAGGTAGATTTACAGCAAACCAAATGATATAGTTTCTCACACTTAGAATGTTTCTTTGCTCTTCATCACTGTATTAATTAGTTTTGTGTCTGAAATTGTTTTAAAGAGCAGGATAATCCGAAGTCCAGTAATAAAAATGGAGCAAGGAGTAAGATTCTCTCTGCTAGGTCAAGAAATGGTATTTCACCCCTGCTATCACAGTGTACAGTTGTTGGAGTGTATAATGGTGTGTTCAACCTAATTTTCTCAGAAAAAGATACTTAGGCAATAGGACTGCCTGCTCCCCACCTTGTCTCCCTTCTCCCTAGCATTCATTTTGTCAAATGCTTCTTGAAACTGATGGCTAATTATGGCACAATGACAGCAATATCGGAGCTATTAAGATTCCTAGGGGTTTCGTGGAAATTAGTGTCAGAGAGAGGAGAGGAGCCTCAGGGAAAAAACTGAAGCATGGACCTAACTGCATAATGAGACATCAAAGAATTCACATAATTGAACTGTGAACCCAGCTATGTTAATAGACACCAGAGACTCCACATGAGAGAGTACCATCCCAAAAACCTGAATCACAGGAAGATTGTCTATCAGGCCTCATCCCTTCTTAGATGCAAGGTAAACTGTCCATTCTAAACCAGGTTTCAGCAGTCTCCTTGCTAACAGATCTGCTAGGTTTTCGTCATTTCTTCTTTAAAGAGTCTGTGTTAGCAATGGGCAGGATCCGGCTTCAAATGAAATCAGTGGTGAGCTGGGAACTGAATAACATCCTGGTTTAGAAAGGTCACAGGAGGTGATGTGGAGTCATTTGCCAGGATCAGTGCTACAAGAAACAGTTTCTTTACAAATTGCTTTCTTCAGCAACCAGAAGTGTTAATAAGGTGGATGCCTGTTTAGTGTAAAAGACCAAATCCAGTCTCACTGCAAAGCGGTTGATGGAAATCAATAACGAAGTGAGAGAGGGAGTTTGCCCCTGGGTATTTATTTCTGCATATGCTACCTATGTTTGTGTGGTGGGGATGGTGAAAGTCCTTTCTCGGCAATAGCTGTGCCAAACTAGTGGTTTAAAATCTAATGGAAATTACAGGAAGAGGTTAGAAGAAGATCTGGGAATGAGCTATTTACGTGCTTAGCAGTGTTAATCAATAATTGGATTTTAGAGCAAAGGCTTTTTCCCAAATTCAACTGTCACATTAAACAAAAGGAAATTTTATACATTTATGGCAGTATAATGGAAGGTTCTTGATTTAGTTTAACTCAACATGTGAATCGGGCTGGAAGAGAGATAACAATTCAGCTGTCCAAAGAGCACATGGTGGGCTTGTGTACGTGGATTTCCCAGACTGAGAGATGATGTCTTGGTGTGGACATTGTCTAATCCCTACCCTGTCTAATCTGTCTACCATGGATGTCTCTTCCATAATAAACTCAGTGACACTGGAGCGGACTCCCATGGTTAGAAGATGAGTCTAGTGATGTTGACCCTGGACCAAGTGGTGAACTTGGTTTCTCCACTTCTGTCCTTGTCAGCCTTGTGCAGCTGTGTTAGTAAATAAGGAGTAGGTGATGTTTTTCGAGACAGCAGCTGTAATGTCAGCTGAATGTCACAGGCTGACAAAGACCCAGGTCACAGGTTGGCAAAGGCCCGTGCTGATATGCGCCCGTCTGTCCTATTAGTCTAGATTAAAGTGACAGAGATGTGGTAACTAACACAGGGTGCATCTGGTATTGCTCATGTTTTAGCTTGTCAAGTTGCAGGGGAGGAGCTCTGTCAGTTTGTCAGAAGACACTTTCCTTATGGAGGGAAAGGGAAACTTTTTAAACACAAAATTGAAGCTGCAGCAATCCTTGGACTTTATTCAGGAGGTAGGTGCTGATTCAGCGAAGATCAGTAAGCACATGTTTTACCTGAGCTTAGGTTAGCTTCATTGCCTTCAGTATATGAGCAATTTCATTGACCTCTGTGAAGTTACTGACCTATTGCAAGATGCACACATTCCTCGCTTGCTCAGCTGGCTGCACTCTGGCAAGGAGAATAAAACAGTCCCTGCCAAAAGACCTCCTGAATAAAAGGGCCTGAAATGAAGTGCAACCTTTACTTCATTGTTTGGGTAATTGTTTTTCCTTCTTCGTATCAAATCTTTTTTCCTGTCCACAGTAAAGTATTTGCTGGAGGTATGCCTACCAGCCATGCATTTAATACCTAACGTGATACAGTACCCACACCAGACCTCTGGTGTACAGTGACGTGGTAGAGGATCTACGTTGGGACAGAAAGGGTTACCAGCCTGATGCGTACCTCACAATTTGCCCAGAGAGCCAAATACCTGAATTACTTTCTGTTTAAGACATCAAAGAATAAAAAAGAAAATAATGGCCAGGGGGAGAAAAATCTTCTGTATTCTCTATGCAGTCCCTTCAAAAATGAAGGAAAGAAGAACCTTCATTTCTGGCATAAAGCTGTTATAAGTATTTTAATAGCAGATTGTATATCTGAAGCTTTGTTCTAAGATACTTTCCATTTAAAGGATCAGAAATTAGTCCTGGGGTTAATTATTAGACTTGGGTTCTCCAATCCAGCAAAGCCACATCTCACCAGTGCTATAACCTGGTCTAATTACAAACCTGCAATCCATCAGGAAAGAAGCAGTCCCCAGACTGGGGGAAGGAGTGATACTCCTGTGCTGCTGAATTCAGTGGGAGTTTTATCACCGCTTGGAAAAAGGGCCTTATACCACTCAAACTTTCAGTTGCCAGCATAGCCTGACCCAGTTACAAAGCACAAAGCACAATCCTTTGTGGCTGCTTATAGGCAACTTAAGCTGAAGTGCCTCCAGGATGCTCCTGTATAAGTTGCAGGGCTTTTAAGAGCAGAGTCATGACTGAGGGAAATAAAAGAACTAAAAACCTGCTTTTGAGCACAGAGGGATGCACAGGAGCTCACGTAACTACACTGAGTTGTCAGTCTCGCCTCGATGACCTTTCTCTTTGGGTAAAATTAAGAAGCTGGAGGGAGAGAGATCAACAGGAGAGATTTTCTCCTTTATGCTTTGTGAACCAAAGAGAACAGCACTACTACTGGAGGATAAATAATATGACTTATTTCCCAAGTGTTTTGTCAAAGACCTTTGCCACTGAAACTGGAACATCTTATCTCCAGGTATCTCTCCTGAGGTCTGAGAAAGTTGGAAGAGAAGAATTAAAGAGTGTTTATCTGCATCTTTCAGTTAACATCAGGATTGCTTGAGTTCACAGAATCTCTCTGGGTGACCTGAGGTATTAAAAACCGTAGAAGAACACAGCACAATATCTCTCATGCTGAGGGATGAGGCCTCACTAAACTTAAGCTCTGACGAGAAAAATAAAACCTGTGGTTTCCTTTTTGGCTTCTCTGAGCTTCATCAGAACTCTCTTGCCTGTTGTCTCTCTCTGTAAAGGAAGACAAAATAAATACATAAAACTGCCCAGTGGGACCTATTCGTTATCTCTGGAAAGTTTCTTAAATAAAGGTTCAGCTCCTTGCAGTTTAAAGGGGTGGAAAAGCACATTGCTGGAGTTGAAAGCAAAATGCAAACAGAGCTGTTTTTCTGTCTCAGCAGCCACATAGCAAACCAAAGACAGCATAGTGGTTAAAAACAAAACACCCTTTGCTATCGGAAAACTGCAGGGTCCTGCCTGTGGTACAACACATTTGCTGTGATGCTGCAATGTGTGTCAAATAGGATCAATTCTTTATGACCATAGGTTTTTTAATTTGGTGGTTGCTTTTGAGAGGTTGTCCTACTAAGTCTCTTAGACCTGAAGCATAGGTTCATCAAAGCGGGGTGTTCGTGAGGTTTCAACATGCTTTTAATTTCTCTTCACCTTTTTCTGAATTCCTGGTTTATAAGACACAAAAAGTAAAAACCAATGTATTGTAGACCCTATTTACATATACATTACCATATCAAAAACCTCCGCTTCCCCTGGATTGTGCATAAATGTGTTTTCTTCCTTCCTGGTGAAAGGGTAGCTTGTCTGTGTCTTCTGCATCAGCCCCACAGGCATGTAAGGAGTCAGTTAAGAAACTGAGAATTTGGCCCTCAAGATTTGCACCTTAGAGTATTTTGTAGAAAGAGCGCTCACTTCTAAGCAATATCCTCTGTCTTATTCTGTCTTATTTATTGTCTCTATCAGCAAGTGCAGTTCGCATTAATTAAATGGATAGGGGTTTGTTATCCTGGAATGAATTTCTATTGCCATGTTTTTTAACAAGGATAGCGTTCATTTGTTATAGGGAAAAGATCTTTTTGAAAGAAAATCTTGACCTTTTTGCTAGTGGGGACTGCTTGCTATATTTGATTTTGAATTTCTTCATAGGGTTTTTATTACTGTGCTAGTTTTCTGATGCTGGGAAACATTTCTGCATGGAAGCAGTAAAAATGCTAGAACTATTTCATCTACATCTTGGAGTATTGCCTCAAGCAGGTTGGGCTGTGCTGTGTTAGTGAGTATGAGACAAGAAGCTGGGAACTGACAGGAGAGGTCAAAAAAGTGACTACAGCAGTAGCCTGAGTGCAACACAGGGGAACCAGAAAGGTCTAAAGGTACGTTAAAGCAGTGCTGACACTTTGGTCAGCCGATGGTACCAAGAAGGAGTGCTACACACACTATTTGTACTAACTGAAGTATTGCCTTTACTTGGTTGCGTGTCAATCAAGAGTAATGCCCCTGCCATAGCTTGGTGTAGTGGTAAGGCCATGAGTCAGTGACAGTTGGTAGCTATCCATTTTCCATTTGCAAGCTTTTGTAGGCTTATAGTTAAGGAGGGAAACCACATCAGAGGCATTTTCTCTCTGTAATGTTTTTAGCTCTGTTTCTACCTCACACTTATTTCATAGCTCACCGCGAGTATGTTTTCTCTAGGGGCAGAGATAGGGGGAGCAAGCGTGGTTACTCTTAACCATTCTGTAAGCTTGACTGACAGGGCGCTTTTCAGTAGTAACTCCAGCGCAGCCAGCATTCTGCACCACAGACCCCGAGAGATCTGCATTCACGTGGGCCCCCTTTGTAACTAAGGCAAATGAAAAGAACAGATTTCATTTTGAGATTGAGTACTCTCCAAAACCAGCTCTCAACAAATTGTCCACGCTATGTGTTCTGTGGAAAAACAGGAAAGCAACATAAAACGTTGTAGTTGTTTTGCTTTATTATATATGAACCTGTCTCTTGAACACCATGGTGTAGTAATTCAAATGTGCATCTCGGCCTTTCTCTTAAGAGACAGTTTTCAAGGGAACACAATCATAACGTTGTCCATACCAATTAAACACAATTGTTTTAGAAGGCAGTTTGCATTGTGCATTTTAAGACTACCTCGCATTAAGTAAATTGTCACTTCTGTGAAGGATACCGGTTGGTTAAGCAAAGGTATGGCTTCAGATGGAGTTAGTCAAACGCTGCAGCAGTTGTCTAGACTGCCCTGGGTTATGCTGCTAACCATCCGTCAGGTCCTCTGCAGTTACTGCCCATTTGTTGTCTTGCACTGTGGTAGGTGAGAAGTGTTTACTTGTCTCCCATCAAATTACTCAACACTTGCCTTGGGGCTGGAGTGGGTGTGCATGGAGTTATGGTGTAGCTGCTGCCTACAGCACCTGAGACTACCTTAGCCCACAGTAATTTACTTGTGCAACCTAAGTGTGAGTTGTTTCAGGTCAAGTCAGTTAGATACATGTTTAACTGCAACTAAACCAGGTTGTCCTTACTAAAATATAGGTCTGTCTCCTGAAGTTTGCCTCCATTAATGAAACTGGCCTATTAAAACCAGTACAAATTCATTGGTATGCAAATCCGTAATCCTTAACAAAATAAGTTAAATCAGTAAAATCATTCTTAACTTGAATTACAATGTCCCTGCAGACCCTATAATTTTATCAAGTAAGAGGGAGAAGTTTTTAACTAATTGCATTAGTGCAAATGTCTTTTGTGGACCCATTTGGGCCAGTAGACTAAAACCGTCATAAAAGAGAGCATAGAAATTTTGACTATTGAAAAACTCTGAGCAGGAAATGTTCCCAGGGTGCAAGAATTCTTTGAGGCAGGGGGCTTTAATACTGTAATTCATGGGTTGTCTACAGAGGGAACATAAGAAAGTTAATCTAAGCTATCTTTTAAAGAAGATTAATTAAACCTCATTAAACTCTGTAAGGACACTTATTCTGAGAATTAGAGGGGTAGGAAGGGAGGCGAGTTAAATTAATGAAACTTCAATTCTACACCAGAGGCCTATGCACAATTTATCGAAAAAGCTTTCTGTTCTTAGTTTAGTGAATATAATTTCATTTTCCTGGGTGTCCCCAGGTAGACAAAGCCATACATGGCAGCTGTCGAACTGCCCAGGGCACAACAGGGCGAAGTCCCCAAGGTGGTGGCAGCCCGCACAAAAGGGAAGGACCATTTGCTCTCCAAGACTCAGTTGTGTCCATGCAGGTAGTGAGGTCAGCCAGTGCTGTGGTGGGTATCGCTGGTGCAGCACCTCCAGTTCTGTCGTGCTGGGATTCACCTGGCCCTGCTCATGACAAAGGCAACAGTAATTTCCAACAAAAGAACTTGTCAGAGTTATTTTGTAGTGTTGCATCCAAGGGCTTCCCTGTGTTTTTTGGAGACGAGTCAACGTAAGTTTCCAGTCAGAGCTGTACTGAGCTGCAACTGGGTGTGCAGTGGCTTGGATAGTCCCCCGTGCAGGTTCCACCATGCCCCTGCTTTCTCTCTGGCTAAAGCTTTCAGGCTGAGCACAGGGCTAGCAGAGAAGCTTCCTGCCAGGAGATTTCAGAGGCAGACCATGTGCCTGTTCTGCTCCTTGAGCCTTTCCTGTGGCAGACACAGGGCTGCACAGTGTTTGCTGGATTTTGAACACTGGTGCTTGCTGGTAGCACAGCTTCTCCCATCATACTGCTGACTGCTTCATCACCTTTTACCTTCCCATACATTGCCTCCTGACTTTTCTTTCCCCAACCCATCTTATTTTCCCACAGGGCAGAAGGGAGAAAGGCAGAGAGGGAAGTAGCTGGCATTTTGTTAGTCACGTGAAGGACAGCTGGAAGCTCAGCCTTGCAGGCAGCTCTTTCTCTGATCTTAGTTTCCCACTCTAGTCTTTGATTATGCCCATAAACTGGGTCAAGACCCAGTAGCAGCTGTACCAGGATGCACAACGGGGAGAGCTGCCTGAGCCACAGGCCCATTGGACAGTCACGACTGACGAGCATCTTTCAGCGATGCCCAAACTGCTGAGTCCTCCTGGAGGCAGCGATGACCTGAGCAGGTTACAAGGACCTGGTTACCTGGACTAGCTGCTGTAGTGGAAATGCAGATGCTGTGAAACTCCGTTTGCCATGTAGGCAGCAGGAGCTGGAGCTGGTTGCATTCTCTGGCAGGCAGCCAGTTGCCCATCTGGTTTGGGGACAGATCAGGGCATGCCAGCACTCCTTGCCCTGCATCCTGGTTTTGGCTATGGTAGAGTTAATTTTCTTCCTAGTAGCTGCTTCAGAGCTGAGTTTTGGATTTAGTGTGAGAATAATGTTGACAACACACTGATGTTTTAGTTGTTGCTAAGTAGCACTTACCCTAAGTTAGGGATTTTTCAGTAATATTGTGCCACTAAGCAGGTGCACAAGAAGCTGGGGGGGAGCATGGCCAGGACAGATGACCTGAACTAGCCAAAGTGATATTCCGTACCATACAATGCCATGCTCAGTATATAAAAGGGGGGGGGGATTTTTTCCAGGGGTGGGAGGATCACTGCCTGGAGACTGTCTGGGCATTGATCAGTGGGTAGTGAACAATTGCAATTGTGAATCAGTTGTCTTTTCTTGGGCTTTATTTCTCTCTCTGTTTGTCACGTTCCTTCTCATTACAATTAGTATTATTAGATTTTATTATTGTTATATTTTATTTTAGTTATTAAACTGTTCAGCTCAACCCAGGAGTTTTAGGGGTTTTTTTCCCTGATTATTCTCTCCTGGGGGGCAAGGAGGAGTGAGTGAGTGGCTGCATGGTGCTTAGTTGCTGGCTGGGGTTAAACCATGACACCCTAGAAAGGAGGTGTCACCAGCAGCAGGCACTGATGTGAATTCCAACTTCGTGGAATAATCCCCTATAATTAGAGAGGAGCAGAACGAATCATTTCCCATATGAATTGTTTGGAAGCAACTCTGGCAGCTGTTTGCTTTCTGTCAGGAGTGATTTCTCTTGGGGTTTTGGTGTTTGCCTGTTTCTGTCTATGCCATAGAATTTTATTATTATGGGAAGACATGCTTCCATTTAAGCCAACAGGGTGATAAAAAACAAATTATATAAAATGTCCTAGCCTCTGCGTTCTCCCCAGAAGATGCACTGAGGAGAGGAAGAGTTGTGAAAGGAATGGAAGCTCCTGCTCTGCGGTGCCACCCAAGCTTCAAGCCTCCTCTCCTGGTCTGTGGTTACTAGTGCCAGAACCTGCAGTTCGCTGGGACAATGTACACCAGGCTGGTGGCATGGGGACTTATGCAGAGGATAACTGCTTTGTGGTGCATTCCTTCCAAAAATAAAAAGGCTGTGCATTGCAATCTGCAAAAGATGGGAGAATGATTGAATAAGTCTCTCGGAGGCATCCTTTCTCCCATGGTTAGTGGACAGGGTTAATTTTCTTCTATCAGTCATTTCACAGTCCTACCCATAGCTCTGCTGCAGCTGCAGAAGAAACAACTATGTGGCATGGTGATATGGGACACGTACTGTGAAATTCATTAACTTGCCACTACCCAATTATTACAAGCAATTAAAAGGTAAACAGTTAAACCCATGACAGAGCAGGATTCAGATTACTTATTTGATCTAAACTGTTATCTGTTGGGAGCCTTATCCTGTTTCCAATGAGCTACTCAGTGGTTATAGCCAAACTTCTGCAGCGCAAGGTGACAACAATATGACGGGTCATGCCTACAAGTCAGGTGTGTGGGCAGTCGCGCTGAGTGTCTGTGGCGTGCTGTGGCTTTGCTGCAAGTGATCCAGATGGCCATGGCAATATGGTTTTGCTGAGAAGTGACCTTTCATCAGAAAGAGGGTGGGAGCTGTAGTCAGGCAAGCCAGGGGCACAGGGAGAGGACCGCTCACGACTTGCGCTTTTCAAAATGGAGTGAGAGGCTTCTGGTTTGAAGTTGTTAGACAGGGGACTGTGCTTTGGTGCTCTCTGATTCAAATGCAGAGCAAAATGCAAGCGTGCTGCAGTCAAGCAGAGGAAAAGCCGTTGCTTAGCCTGGCTGAAATCTGTCAGAAAGGTATTTCTCAAAGCACAACTGTTGTACTCAGAGTGACTCTCGCATAAAGCCAATTTCATTTCTTATTGAGCAGCTAAGAGCTGTCAGCTGCTTCTATTACTGGCCGCTGTGTATCTCCAAGCCTGTGTTCTTGCTAGCGCGGGTAGACAAGAGCCTTCCTGCACTCTGCTCTGTATAAACACAATGAAAATACGGTCTCTGCACTAAAGATTGTGCAGCCTGATGCAAGAGACATTAGTTGTAAATGCACAGACAAATGGGGAACAGAGGTAAACAAGGAGACAAACATACTAGAAGTGATTTTCTGACAAATACTACATCGTTGGCCCAATGTGGTCCTTCTTGTCCTCTTGTTGTAGGGTGCCTGTTGGGCTCCAAGAAAAAAAATACATCCCTCATTCCCCCTGTATCGCTCATGAGCCTTTCTTGTGGTTTCCTTGTTTAGTTGAAGTGAATAAAACCTTGGAAGCAGCAGTGGGGTATTTCCATTGTTTCTCAAAATCTCTGAATCACATGAGGACAGATGTTTAGGCGGTATGAAACTAATACAGCTGTGCTAAATCCTGTGTATAGTAGAGAAGGAATTCGGCACTAGTTTTGCTTGGAAAGCTCTAGAATATGGTTTATGTTTAATATAACATTTAAAAGAGAATTGAGAGAAGGCTCGCTCCATAGAGGTGGCTGTGTGATATTATGTGAGTTAAAGTACCAGCCAGCATTGAGGGGAGACAAAAAAAAAAACCAACAAAACCACTTTCGTTTCAGTAGTAGGATCATATTGACAAGACGTAGGTCAGGGCATCTGTTCATTTCAACCACACGTTTCCCTTACATGTCAATATACCATGGTTGTTGCAAAAATTGCTGAATGCTGCTGAATTTTGCCAGAGTGTGGAGTTCCCAGTGTGCATGTCCCTGGCGGGTGGTGGGGACAAAGGAGGGAAGGTCAGTCCTTTAGAGCCACTGCTGCGATCATGTCCCTAATCCGTTGACCGTTTGCGTTTAGGGAGTGCACTGCTCAGTGGTCTCTGGCTGTAAACTCAGATTTTGTGTGCTTGTAGTTCTTAATTTCCTTTTATCCTCTACACATGGGGTTGCTGAGAGAAGGTTTCTAGATCCAGTCAGTTACTTTCCAAGTATTTTGAATCGGCAAAGACTTTTTTATTGAAACTAAATTGTTCTGTAGAAACGTGTTGCTTTCTGGAAAGCTTTTGCTGGGCTCCCTCAGGTCCAGGCTGCTGGGCCCCTGGGCTCCAAAACTACTGTGTTCTGGGACTAATGGAAGCTCAACCTCCTTGTGCAAGAGAATAACCATGAAGCATTCGCTCAGGAGTGCACTGCTCAGTTCCCAGTTATTCCAGTGGGTTGCTCCCTGCCTGGGCAAGCAGCAGGGTCTGGGCAAGCAGCTGTCCTGAGTGGCTGGTTGCCCAAGCAGACAGCTGCCCGCAAGTGGTCTCTGAACCACACACCTTCTTAAGCCAAGATAGATAGGTGATCTGAAGGGGATCTGCTGATTTCTGGCTCACAGGGATGAGTCATTGGTGATGAAAATGCTGTCACTACCAGAAATAGAAAAAATTTTAAAAATCCAGAAGACACAGCTGACATGTCTGCTCAGTCTATTCAAGTGTATTTTAGAAAAGAAGAAAATCTGTCGAGTAGATTCAGTCGTCTGCAAAGCATGAAGCAGCATGGAGGATGTTGAGGGATGAATGTTCGTTAATGATTTAAAAGGGTAATGTGGCTGTGAAAAGGCAGTATCAAGAAATCCTCACAAGTAGGTGACAGCAGTCAAGTTAATGTTTGTGGTTCTTCAAAAGCGTTTCTTGGATGTCTCTTCAAAAGAGCCTGGATGCACTGAGGGAGGGCTCTGCCATCCTTTTTTCTTTTTGAGTATCCACCTGAAAATAAATGCAAGATGGATTTTCTTGTAATAAATGTTAAATGAGAAAACACTCAGAGCCAAGACTAGGTAAAAGACTCAGATGCTCAGAGTTAAAAGTCATCAATTCCCCAGCAAGGTTAGATGAGCTTAATGTGTGTAGATCAGCAAGAACTTCAAGAGGGAGCCTAAAAAGAAATTAGAAGCTTTATTCTCTTGGACATTAAACATCACATCTAATTATTTGGTAACTCACAGGGTGATCTCTGCATGGGGGTGCACATGCGCTTCTGTGCATATGTGTGCCGATGAGTGTGATGTGGCAGTGCTAAAGCATTTGTAAATGCAGGTAGATTAACTCCAGCTCAAATTTATTCCATAAAGCAGCTCTTCAGAGACACTCACCTCTGCATAGATTCATTTGGTGGGTTGTTTCAAAGTCAGATTAGCTTATGCGACTGAGATGATTGCAGCTGTTGTCTGTGCCCAGGGGAGTCACTAAGCTGGGAATCAACCTCTAGCCCTAAAACTATGAAAAGCGGAAAGGCATACCATTATTTTTGTTGGATCTTTATTAGCAAACTTGCTATTCAGCTTCTGTAGCATCCTAAGCACTATATTTAAAACCTCAAAGTAACTTCCTTTCTTCTAATCATTTCTTGTCTTTTACTTATCTTCAGTCTTCATCTTCTGCTTTGTCTTTTACAGTCTCATATAAAATGTTTAATAACAGTTTAAAGAAAAATAATGAATGGATTTCATGGGTCAGGAGAAGACTAGCCTGTTCTTAGTGTTTGATCCTTTCTGGAAAGAAAAATTCTATTTCTATCTTTCTGCAGCCAAGCCATTTGAAAAACTCAGCAGCTGAACACAAACCGTGTCTGGGTGTTTTGTCTTCCTTATCTTTTGTCTTTGTCTCAGTGCCACCAATGAAAGGAAGAGAGAGACAGAGCAGCTTCTCATGCTGACATTGACGTAACTTGGCACTCGCTAGAGATTAAAGTGAATATGACAAGATCTTTATTTCTGAGGCAGTCACAGGGATCTGAAGTGCTGACTTCTGTCAATATGGCAATGGCAAGCTTCTCTGCCTCTCCCTCCCTTGAACACTGCTGCTATGAGAAAAGCAAGAGGCAGAGATGAGACAAGACATGATTTAACCCTTCAAACATTCTAGGCTTTACCAATATTCCAGTGGCTTAGGATAAAATGAAGTGAGGGAAGAATAATGTGAGGGAACACTGCTGGGAGCTTGTAACGATACAACCATGAATTGTGTGGCTGCATCTGTCCAACACTTGCAGAAAGGATACTTTTTCATTCATTCATGGCTTGGCTTCGCGGACAAAGATTTGGGGGAAAGGATACTAGTGCCTTGGAATGGACATGTAATGCTTAGGGCATGGCCTCCAGTGATTATAAACCAGAATAAAATTATTAACCTAACAAGGATTATTCTGACGTAAAGCAATTGAGAATTTGATTTACAAGTCCTACTGTTCACATTTCCTTCCTCCATGTGATATACCTGTTTGCGAACACATATAGCATAGTCTCAGTGAAAATTAGTCCATTATGAATTCTTAGCCCCCTCCACCAGGCTGAGGGGCAAAATTGCTTTCTTCGAACTTGTTCCTATCTGCAAGGTGTGGCCTCCATTTCCCCCCAGCCCAGGCACATTTTTTCATTCTGCATTTGGACTGCTGCAGAGAAACCCTCACTGGGAAGAGGGCACACATAGTTTAAGTGGATCAGGTTCAGCTTAGTCAACACAGGCTTGGGCAAAGCAAAATCTAGTCCCTGCTTGAAGCAGTTTTGATCCTGTTTTGAGTCTGTTTCCTAAAGGCTAAAAATGTCTGAGTTATCTGCTTGGGATGAAAGTGGCATGAATCATCAGGGAAACCCAGAAGGAAGTACCTGAAATTTTCTACCCTGGCAAACACAGGCAAGTGGGCTAGAAGTAGGAGCAGGAAGGTTAAACTCACAGTCCTTGACCCCTTTCTGCTCCCAGGTAGTTTGATGCAGGGCATTTTTTACCCTGCATTTTTACCCCATATTTTACCTATCAATTTATTTTGTAGTACCTCTCAGTGAGCTCCTAGATTTTACTCAACATTTTTTATGGGACTTGAAGCTCTCAAATGGAGAGTCCTTCAGAAATGCTGACCCCATTGAAGCCGGTAGAATAACATGAACCAGCAATGTGCCCTTGCTGCAAAGACGGCTGATGGTATCCTGGGCTGCATTAGACAAAATATTCTCAGCAGATCAGGGTTCCTCCCAGGGAACAAGATGGGCAGTTGGGGGTGAGGGAGCCCTGTATCTCCACCTACTTGGGCTTCCTGATTTTGTATTGGAGCCCAGGGAGTTCCTGCAGGAGGTTTAAGAGCAAGGTCTTTGGAGTTTCAGTAGAGTGTTAAGCACGTCATATGGAGTAAATGAAGATAGAGTGAACAGAAGAGTCCCACAATGATGGAAGGAAGAGCAGCAGCTATGAACAGCTGTGCACAGGACAGCTTCAGCTGTTTGGGCAACAAGACTGCTGCTCCAAAAGCCACTGTGGCTGCCTCCAAAGCATGAGTCTGGGTGGGCTTGGTCAATGAAAGTGCCACAGTGTTGTAGGGAAAACAAAATTTCTACACACCTGGGGACCACTCCTGAAGCCTCTTCTCAACCAAGTAAACCATAATGTAACATCACTGGCATAGGATTGTGTGTGAGCATTTCAAGATCAGTAAAAATTAGATCATTAGCTATTAGATGATATCAAGTATGTGTAGGTGTCTGTTCAAAGGGGGATGGAGGGATGCAGACCTCAATCCAGAATGTGAGCCATAGAGTAACTGGGAGCATATGCTGCGCCAGCAGTGGTGCACTTGGCAAGGAACCGTGGCCCATTTGTCCCAGATTCCTCCTCACAGTGATTTCATGCCTGCCCTGAGACTGGGTTGCTCTGTGTGGTTCATGTTTTAGAAGGCTAGGTATGATGCAATGAAAGGTGTTACGTGTGCCAAAGTGGGCTGACAACTGCTCATGGCCTGTAAGGGCACTGGTTCCCAAATCTCTTACATCCAACCCTGCTGCAATCTCTTTGACTGAAATAAGCAGCAGATCTTGCCATTTATGTGGTCACCAGGGTGCACGCTGCAGCCTGCACTCCCTTATCAATTTTCCACCAGCAGTGTTGGGTGGGTAATGTGTATTTTCACTATAGATGTTATTCTGTGTCTGCTTGCGGTATGTCTTATGACTTAATTGCAGTTTTAACTGGCAGTAGTTGGGCAATGGTTACTGTCCAGTGTTTGTCAAGATTGTTGCTGCTGCAGGTGTGTTTCCTTTAGTCATATTGATCGGATTCGTTACCAGTGAAAGAAAGATACATAGTTCTTAATGCATTCTTCTTTCCCCCAAGGAATCTGCTGCTTTTAAGCAGAAAATAGCTGTTTTCCTGGGTGATTAAGACACGGCAGTACATGAGGCCAGGACCTCACTGTCCGTTTGGGCCTGACCCTGTAAACACTTCTGGCAGGGTGTTTCCTTTCACGCAGCACCAGGTCAGGACTCCTTCAGCTGGCAGTAGGTCACTGGTTTGTGTTGGTAGAGCAGGGTGGAGGCCAGCCTTCAAGGATGCCCCAACAGACCCAGGCTGAGGATGCCCTAGCATACTGAGGTTCAGGGTGTGTTCTTTGGCCACGAACTGAGCCACACTCAGCCACCAAGTGTAATGACTGCTGAAATGACTTCATTGCGTAATCCAGAAGTCTGGCTTTTACCCCTTTCTCTCCCGAGTCAGAAGTCAGTCACCCAGAATCTAGCTTGTGGCTGTTCCTGCTTAGTGTCCTCTGTGGTAGAGCTGCTCCCACAGCAAGCACTAAGATATACTGTACCTCCTTCAGTGCTGTGTCTGCTCCTGGCGGGGTGCTGGGCTTGGGTCCAGAAGGCCTGCTTCCTTTGCCCACCCTGACCTGGGGGGAAATGGATTTTATTTATGATTTATTTTACTCTATTTTATTTTATTCTATTCTGTTTTTCATTTAAAAGTTATCCAGCAGTTTGTCAGCTGAAATAGAAGGCAGTCTTCCACACCAGTGCTTACTCATGTAAACAGGCTGATCAGATGAAGCATTAAAGCTAAAGCTGAGTGCTACATCATTTAGTCAAGGACCAGTGTATACTTCAGCACATCTACAGTTGCAGGTGGGCATGAAGTAGTTCCCACTATTGCATCCAGTTGTTAGGGTACACTTAGATACTGGAGATATCTTTTAATGTACAGTGTATTAGGTAAATAGTACTCTGTGATGAAGAGGGAAGCGAAAAGCAACTGAGTGATACCACCATTTCTAGATGTTACTAGTGGTGGGTGCTATTAGGCAGAACTAGAAGCTGTGGAGGACCTGTGACCTTTTATAAGTACTCAGCAAATACTAAGTTACTGCTGGTCAGTTAAAAGCCGTTTGGTGTTTAATAGTGGTTTATGAATATTTTCAGACACAGATGAGTGAGAAGTTACAGACGTCAAGTGGACGAAGAAAAGGTTTATAAATGGAAGGAGTCAGGCATGAGAGAAGGATGGTCTTGTGGAGATCCAGCTAAGACACTGAAGTAGAATCACGTAAGCCATGCATCAACAAAAAGCAGCCAGGTAGTAAAGCCAGCAGTTAGGTTTTATTTTCTAGCCTCTTGGCATGCATGAGACATCCCCTTGAGGTGTGCCTGATAGCCAGAGGACGTGACAGGTTTAACTGTAGCTCTTTTTCTCCAACTGTTGTGATTTATGTGCTCAGTTCTCTGCTCTGGTGCCTTGCGTGCCATTAAGAGGGCGATACATAGCAGGATGTTTATGGTAAATCATTTTTCAGTCAGTGTAACCCACCAATTTCCAAGATATCACGACAGTGGGACGAAGTGGTGAATATACCATTCTTCTGCTGGTGGCTGCCCTGCCCACCAGGAAAAATTTCATCTTTGTTCTACTTAGTGCTGTGCTAGCAGCCCACTTGTGAGCAGGCTGTAATTCACAGAGCAATGGGGCAGAAAGTGATGCAGCTTGCTCCGTGGCCCAGGAGCAGTCTCTGCTACTAGGGATGTATTTCATTTTTGGTCTCCGTGGACAGGCTATTAACAGTAGGGATTTGCCATCAGCTTTTGCCACCGAAGCAGTGAGGTTTTGCCACCTCTTGGCTCCCTAATACAGGTAAAAGGGAGACGTGCAGCTTTGCCTCCAGTTTTTGAAGTGAGAAGCAAGAGACATAAGCAGCAAATGATACATAAAACTAACTTCCTTCCTGCCACATGCCAGCATTTCACAAGCCAGGTCTTTTCCATAGGATGTCCCACATCTGCTCACAGGAACACGGGAAGCCTAAAGATTTGTGTCCTAATTTAGCTGGGCTAAATGAGACATACCAGACCATGAGCAGTCTAATAGTTTTTCATGGCTGTGACTGTCTTTGGGGATTGCTTGATGTCTGGGTTTTTTACCAGTGCCTGAAGAAGTCAAGTAGCCAACACGAGGTGAAAAGTGGTGGAAGGCAGATGATTAATTTCTGGGCTCCTTTGCAACTCACAGCCTGAATACCTCTCCAGTGGGCTGGGCTTGGTGCAGCCAGGTTTATAGTCATTCCAGAGCATTTGTTTGGAAGTACTGATACTACCCGGTTATATTTTAGGTGTTTCTTTTTACCAAAAATTAGAGGATTTCAGTTATAGTGAGGAATAAAAAGAGAGAGACAGAGCCTGAGGGAGTATGCAGCAATGACAGCCTTGGTTCAGAGGGACAGAGGCTGCAGGGCGGGCTTGCGACTTACACCGAGTTGGATCGATGGCAGGTCTACCCAACTGTGCGCCACTATCACTCAGTGCCTCTGAAGAGAAAGAGCAAGCTCTTAAAAATTTATATAATAGGATATAGAATTAAGGAGTTGTGATTGGGGTAATTATAATGCAAGGGTAAAATAAAGCAAGGACATTTGATTTTCTTTTTTAAGAAAAATTGTGGCAAATGTTAGCGAAACAGAGTTCAGGTTTCTGTCAGCTTTGCAAGTCATGTAGCCTGTGTTTAGACACAATGTTGATAATGGCTTAATAGTAATTTTTGTTAAAACATATGTTCATTAAAAAATCTTCAAAGCTATCCATCTTTCTTGAACAGCATGCAGAGGATTAAAGTATATAAACCTCAGCCTTGAGTAGGTTTTAAGGTTGTGATTGAGGAGGACTCTTCAAGTCCTTAAATGCCTGTCTGGAGTGGCCTCCACTTTACGACCACTTTGAAGCTTAGAGAAGTCCTATGTATCGAAAAAGGAGGCTGTGGCCTTCCATGGGGTTACAAAACCCCCAGCTATTCTGAACATGTCTGTTCATTTGCAGTGCCAAAAGTCAAGTTTATTCTTTCCCCTGTGCTTTCATAAGAAGCCCTCGTACCCTTTAAAAACTCAGTAGGAGTTTGTGGTTAACTTACGGAATTAACAGGAATGGAAACCTGGGTGGTGCATCCATTCTCACTGGAGTGACTTATTTTAACCCATGGTGTTTTGTTCCCAAACACAAGGAATGTTTTGTTCCACCAACATACTCGAGTGTAGCACTGGGGCGGCGTGCATGCGACCAGTGCTGCGGTTCAGCAAGCTGGGCAGTAACTTCATAAAGTAGCTACCTCGATAGCCTTTAGGGTATATGGCCCTTCTGGGAGCGCTTACGCAGATCTGCGTAACAAGAACAGTAGTGCATAGGGTCCTTTTAATGCGTTTGAACTACTGTATACAATTCTCTGTCTCCAAATGATTTAATTACAGGTCAATGAAGTAAGGGACTTGGATACTGTGTTACGTGCAGAAATACATGGCTCTGTTCTTGATGCCAAATACTGACCTTTTCCATTTGCAACAGTATTCACATATTCTAGACTCAAATGACCCTCATCCATGCCTCAAGAGTAGGGCAGACTCTTGTCATAATATTACATTATAATCCTTCCAAAGATAATGAGGTGACTCTTGTTGCATTTCAAAATAGCATGACCAAGATGAGGATTTGATCCACTCTTTTAGAACTACTAAGGTGCTTGTAACTATCTGATACTGAGCTATTTTGGCCCTCAATTGAGAAATAAATAGGTCAGGCAAGAGCTTTGAAAGGAATTTAATAGATACATCTCACACTTGCAGAGAAGCATGAAACTCTCCCGCTAAAAGGAAATTGGGTTCATGACAGGTCACAGTTCCCTCTTAAAGTAAGTTTTTGCATGTCTGCAGAGCAAATACTGCATTAAAGATAAGGGAGAGTCTCTGTTTTACCAATAATGCTCCAAGATTTCTTTTTTCCTCCAAATTACAATACAGCTTCTTGCAAGCTAAGCAGCCAGCCTGCTAGATACGACTTTTGCTTTATTGCCATATAGTGACATACCAAACTAGTAAAGCATCAAGCAGTAAGTACAAGAAGAACCATGAGCTGCCAAAATAACAAGAAAATACTTTTTTCTTAATGTATTGGTGACTTCTAAGTCCTGCCATCAGTTTTTCAGAAACTATTGTGATGTGGGTAACAATCCCAAGTTGGCTTTACTCCAAAGTTAATTTTGTGTTTACAAGCAAAATCACTTACAAATTTGGGAAAGGGTCTAAAAAGGATCTCATGTATCTTTAAGTATATATAAATATACATGTAGATAGATGTATAGTTGTGTCTACAGGTATATCTATCTATCTCTATTTACATATATATAGGAAGCCTTTATAACCGTACTTTATTCCATCCTAAACTTCCACCAGAAATGTCTTCCCACTGAATTAGGTGTCACACTAATAAGTGATTTTGCATGTGACAAAATGGATGGGGTGGAAACCTCTGATATGGAGAAGAGTTTAAATACACCCTTGGGGCTGGCAGATAGAGCAAACCAGAAATTTCCCCCGGTCTGCTAAAGCCGATCTGCTTTAGAAGGTGTCCATCCTTCCTCCTGAAGTTCCTTGCCCCCTTCAGCCCCATATGGTGCCAAGTTACAGTGCTCTCTGAAGTGAGGTTTGCCCACTGCTGTGGTAACAAGAATTGGCAGGTCAGTCGCCGTTTCAGAACCCTTCTCTAACACAGCTATGCTGGATACTATCAGTGAGGCAGCCCCCCCAGGGCCATGGGATCTGCCAGCTGCTGTTGCCCCTGTTGCTGTGTGCTTGGTGTTCCCTGTGCCCCGCTCCTGCCTGGCTCAGAGGCACTGGTGCCACAGCAAGCCCCCGCTGGCTGCCCTTCAGATGCACCAAGGGCAGCACCAGCCACACCTGGGGTTCACTAAAGAAGTGACATTGGAATAATTGCAGAATTGGAAGGCCCCAGTTTCTCAGTAGGGTTGTGGGGCACTCCTGCCCGTGTTACTACCTTTGGTGTACCTCAATTAATCTGTTATGGGCTGATGCATGAACCTGCAACTACCTTACTCGGGGGCCATGATCTTAAAAGTTCATGAAGAGGAGCCAGGGCTGCCTTACACCCTGTGACCCAACCTTTGACACCTTCAACCCGGTCCCTGGCACTTCCCAGCCATGTCATATTACACAGCTGCAGCAAAGACCAACTGGCTCCGCGTCAGGGGACATTTGGCTTCATGAGCAGCGTGTAGTGACTACAGCGCAGTGATGCCGAGCCCCTGGGCAGGGGCTGTGGCCGGGTGGAGGTGGCCCCAGCTTGCTCTGAGCCTGCAGACATTCCTCTGTGGGCCACTTGGGCTGGAGTAATTAATAAATAAGTGGTGGTGGTGTTCAGGTCATGTGGAAAGTTTAGTTTTGGAAAGCTGAGATAGTCCTTGCTGAATATCAGGATGTACTTGTATTGGGTTAAATAGAGGCCCAGAGGATGTTTGTCATTGAATAGCAGGGCAGAAAGAAACGCAGGAAAAACAGTCTTTTTTTCAGGACATGATCCGCAGGCTGTTACACTCCTGCTCTCACAGAAGCTCCACACAGAGAGAATGGTTTAAGGGAACTGCCCTATCACGTGCCTGGAGGAAGGCCTGGAACAACAGCCGTGCAGGAAGGATGTTGCAGGTGGATATGGCACGTGCCAAGGTGCAGAACAGAACAGAAGAAATCACAGCTCCAGCGGACGCCAGATATTTTATGACTTTTCAGTATGTTTTGAAAAGCATCCTGTGGATGATCAGAGAGCTGAGCAATAAGAGTAACGTCCGGCTGTGTTAATACTGGGTGCTTTTACACTGTGAAGGTGATATTTTGTGGCTTCTTCACTTCAAAGGTGAAGGCAAAAAGCAGGCAGTGCTGGGTTAATGGTTGGACTTGATGATCTTAAAGGTCTTCTCCAAAAAAAACTATTCTGGGATTAGCACTGCTCTTGGAAGAGCAGGAATGAAGGTTGAGGGCAAGGCTGAAGAAGAAACTGCTACAAGTGCTTAGGGAGTTGGGATTTTGAGAGAAGAGGATGTTTCTCAGGAGCAGTGAGCTGATGGGCTCTTCAGGCAGAGCAGCTGCAGGGCAGCAGTGGTGGGGATGAAGCAAATCTGTACCCCAGCACAGCTGCTCCCTGACCTCATGATGGAGGGGTATCACAGCAGCTGGAGCTTGGGGGTTGTCTCCATCCCCTCAGCTCACCTGAGGAGCCTATCCCAACCCAAAAGAGCTGCTGGAAGCCTCCTTGTATCCCTGCCAGAGCAGCAATCAGTGCAAAATACAGCATGGTCTTTTGCAGTGTTCGTCAGGGAAGGAGGAGTGTGTAGCGGAACAGATAATTGACACCCAAGAGGGAAACCAGAAGAACTTTTCAGGCATGTAAGGCTGACAGGAAGTCAGACTTTAGATGCCACTGGGCAAGGACACTTTTATCACTCCTACAGTGTCACAGTTATGCTAGTGGTAAGAGTTATTTCGTGGGCAGTGAATTACTGGGTTTCGTTCTCCACAGTTGATATTTAGCTACCCTCTTTCACAAGTATCAAAAATACTTAAACGGCAGAAAAGTAAGTAAAGCTTTACCACAAAGTCTGGGCATGAGCAATACTGAATATCACTGGCTTTTGCTACTAGTATTATATGTCACATTTAGGAGACCAGTTCCAGAGGTAATTGGTGTGGCAGCCCGGAGTGGATGGCCTAACGCGCTTGCCTTTGCCAGTAGGTTATGAGCTTGATGCAATTGCGAATATGTAGTAAGGTAGCAGGCATGTTACCCTTCAGAGTGCTGAAAAGATCTTGGCTAAATGCCAGCAAGACAGGAGGGGAAACCCTGGAGCAGACCTCAACATGGTAAAACTTGAGACCCTTCCTCCTGTTATTTGAAACGTTTTCTTTGATGCAGGCCAACGGTGACTTGGAAATAATACATACACCTTCACTAAGTGTTCTGAATTACTCCTGTGTTATTTTTGCCTGGCTTAAATTGGTCAAAGAGCTATGGGCTGCTTCTGCTCTTACTTTGGTGTTTGCAAGTTTTCAGATTCACGGCATGTGCCCTTGTGTTCATATTTGTCTTTGTGACTTTCTCAAAGATTTACAGGACATAGCACATCTCCAGAGTTTGTTATTCATTATTTAAAACCTGCTGAACTGGAATCCAAATTCTATCCATTCTCTGGTGGCCATTATTTATTTTCCATTCATAAATTTTTATCAAGTAACGCCAGGCAGCATTCAGGCAGCGCAGCAGCCAAGAGGTGAAGTAAGCCATTCACAAACACTTAGCAGGCTGATACTCACCCGTAGACACTGGTTGGTGAGTCACACTGAGCAGCAAATACATCCTGAACATCAGGATCCTTTCACATGCTGAAGGAAGTGTTGCAATTTTACTCATTTGATCTGCATATTGCTCTCTGGAGGCTTTCATCCCAGCATGTTTCCTTTTACAATAATTCAGGGACATACTATGAAATCTGGAATTCTGCTAAATTCAAGCAGACTTCTTGCTGAGTATGACATTTAGGATCTTAATTCTGCAACAAGGTATGTAAAACATAAGGCCACATAGCAACACACTAAAATGTGAATTTACTTGAGGTTGCAAGAGGAATCCTACGCATGAGTATGCTGGGCTGGGCTCAGACAATGCAGGAGCATGCACGCTGCAGCTGTTGAGTGGAAGTGAGGCTAGGGTTCCATCAGGTTTTCCTGTCACCTCTGCAGCCTTATAAGCCCATTTTTTGGGTGGAAGTGCAGAGTTAACCGCTGAGGGCAAAATATTTTGCCTGTGGTTGCATCTTACCATGCTAGTTATAATGTGACTTTTGCCTGGGTAATGGCAAGTCTTAAGGAAGGGGTGAGGAAAGAGATACAGACCTCTTCACTATAAATATTTCTTGTGGAAAATACCCTGGAAGAAATATTTCCAAGAGTCTGCTTCACCTTTTTCTTAATCCTGTTAGCATTGCTTAGATGGCAGCGACACCATGTGGTACCAGCCGCTGGTGCAGCACTCAGCAGTAGTTCAGGAAGTCGGTATAAGATTGCAATAACAAAAAGTCCAGGGCTGGTTTTAATTCACCTTCACGGACCACATCCTTCATCCTCCCTAAGTGCCTTTGCACTGAGCAGGATGTACCTTTCTGGATTTAAATGCCCTGGAAGTAGCTACTGGCCTCTTTCCAAGCGTTTGTGCAGTGCCTTCATGGTGAGTCCCTCTGGTTTGACTCAAATCTCTTGCCTTACGAGTAAGAGGAGTCAGCTGTAGTAACAAACCAGTATTGCATCATGGTGCACCTTTGCCATATAAAATGTGAAAATGCTTTCTGCTTCTCTTCTTGCCCCAGTGATCAAGGAAAGCTTCTGGTGGTAAAGGACAGTGCTCATCTTGGGTATTTTCTCTCCTTCAGGGGGTTCACGAGTCAAAAGGTGTGACTGAAGATTATTTGAAACTGGAATCCCTGATCCAGAAGGTCGTTTCTCCTTACTTGGGCACATACGGTCTGTATTCCAGTGATGGACCCTTCATGCACTCTTCCTGTATCTTGGGTAAGAATAACAGAGGCTCAACTTGACACAGCACAGAGGGCTTCACCAAAACCTTGGTCCACACAGGGCCAGGACCCACACGAGTGGAGACTGCCAGTACTGACGCAACTCAGCCAGGCTCCTGTTCTAAGGTTATGCTCTTCGCAGTGTGCAAAGTCACAGGGAAACTTGCCAGTGGCAGAAGATGAAAACAGATTATCATAACAGTGCTCAGTAATAAATCTGTGAATCTAGGGTGTGATTAGCATTTCCATTCTACCTTTCAATAAGAGAGCTTTAACACAGGATGTTCTATGAGCAGTGAGAGGAAGAAGCAAGAAGCCATTTCTAGAGTGCGAAGTAGTGTCTATTCATTAGTGCACCAAGATCATGCAAGGCTATTTAAAGCAGGGAGGAGAGTAAGAATTTGTCTTAGAGAAGACTAACCAATAAACCTTCAAACATATAAAAGCTTTCTAAAGAGTGGAAAGTAATAAGCTGTTCTCTGTACCACTTGTGGTTTAACTCCAGCCAGCAACTAAACACCATGCAGCCGCTTGCTCACTCCTCCTCCCACCCACTGAGGTGGGGAGGAGAATTGAAAAAAAAAGGAAAACTCATGGGTTGAGAGAAGAACAGTTCAATAACTAAAATAAAATAAAGACAAACAAATAGTAATAATAATAAAATGTAGTAATAATAATAATGAAAAGGAATGTAACAAAAAGAGAGAGAGAAATAAAACCCAAGAAAAGGACAAATGATGCACAATGCAATTGCTCACCACCTGCTGACCGATGCCCAAGCAGCGATACCCACCCCACCCCAGCCCCCAGCCAACCCCATGACATTCTGTGCTAGGGAATATCCCTTTGACTAGTTCTGGTCAGCTGTCCTGGCTATGCTCCTTCTCAGCTTCTTGTGCTCCTGTGCACTAGCAAGACACGGGAAATTGTAAAGTCCTTGATCGCTTAACAACAACTAAACCCATCAGTATAGTATCAGCATTCATCTCATACTGATTCCGAAACACAGCACTATTCTAGCACTAAGAAACAAGCAACTAAAAGGCAGAGAAAATTAGCTCTATCCCAGCTGAAACCAGGACACCACTGAAGATAAGAAAAATAGAGTGGGCCACACACAGCAGGGGAAATTCAGATTTCATGGAAGGAAAAATCTCTAATGTCACATAAACTGCCTTTGGAGGCTGTTCAGGGTTGCCCAGGGCAGTGGTGGAGTCACCATCCTTGGAGGTATTTAAAGGACGTGTAGATGTGGTGCTGAGGGACATGATTCAGTGGTGACCTGGCAGTGCTGGGTAATGGTTGGACTCAGTGATCTTAAAGGTCTCTTCCAGCCAAAACTATTCTATGATTCTATGATTCAGTCTTCACCGCTAGAGGCACTATATACACGTCAAACACACAGGCAAGGTGGGGAAACGTGGTCCTGCCTGCTGGAAGAGGCTGTCAGTGACCCTCTTAAGTCCCTTCCATCTTATTTTCTATGATTCTTTGAGTTCTGAAGCATTCAGTGACTTCTGTGAAAGCAAGATTTAGCCAAGATGAAGGTCTGTTGAATATCCCATGTAGTAATTCAATCTGTTGAAAATGCAAGTGGGATACTATCAGCTTAAATCAAAAAGCAAATGCAGTAGTACCTGAGTATTTTAATGTAAATACTGTGATGGCCTGCTTGAATAGAGAATACAGGAAAATAAGTTGAATGGTGTGTTTTCTGTGCAGTCAATCTAATCTGTTTGTTTGTCAGAAATGGTCAATAAGGTAGCTGATTTTCCCTTGAAGCTGAATGGAAAAATGGTTGTATTGCAGTAGGCATTTAAGAAACAAATCAGTTTTACGTGAATAAATAAAAGCCAGTTATTTATTGAAAATGGTTCAGGATTACTACTTTGTATTCATTGCTTGCCATTAAAAGGCCACAAACATTTAAATGGAGCACCAAACTGACATCTTCCGAATACAAGCTTTTGTTTGTCAGGACAGAAAAAATGCACCCAAAGAGAATAAAACTCCAGTGAAATTGAGTTAGAAAGTAAACGTCGTATTACGTGACTGCAGAAGACAGGAAGGTTTTGGTGGACCGGGCACTGCCCCTTGCTGCGGTCTGGGTTGTAGATCTGTAGTAGTACCCCAGAATAGGTCTTACTATAGGCAGTGAACTTGGATCTGAGGGAGCTGAGTGCATCAGCTGACACATCTAGTTCTCTCCAGCTAATTTGGTAGCATGATTTAAAGCTGTGACATATAGTCCTTGGGACTGGTGGGGCCTCGGACCTCTTTTCTTCCCTCTCTGGCCAACACACCCAGCCTTCCTTTCCAGCCAAGCCCTGGTGTGACGTAAAAGCCAGAATTCCTGTGGCAGGGCGCCCCCGGGGAACCTTTTCTGTTTGCCAGGTCAAACTCCCAAGAGAAAGTCCAAAAATGAACGTGGCTCAGTTGATTTCACTGCTGAGGCAGACACAACTGCAAAATACAATCTTAAGTACAGAAACTGGCTTTTTTAGTAGTACAGCACACGATTGGAATTTGTGTCCAGGTAAGCACATAATTATACATAAGTATAATTTTAGAAGAGACTGGCATTCGTAAAGGAAATGGCGTGGTTTGCAGGGGAACATACACCAGCACCCTGATGTAAAGCAGACAATTCGGATGCAGTGGTTGTGGTTGACTTCCAGAGTATAACTCGATTCCCTTCTCCAGCCGTGCCCCTTTCATGGGGATGGCCAAGTGAGAGTAGCTGGAATAAAGCTTCAAAAGTGACACCTATTATTCACACCACTTTGGGTTTTTAGCACAAGCGGGTCTGAACACTGAGATCTGCAAAAAGCTTGCACGATGGTCATTTTGATGTAGCTGCCCAAAGCGCTCCAGGCCTAAACCACTGGTGGTGCATCTCTGTGCTGACTTGCTGCCACCTGCTGCTCACTCTGTGGAAAGAGCCCACTTGGTTAACAGCAGCGTTCAACACAATCACTGCCAGATTGAGTGCAGGTTTGCTCCCCAAGACGTTGCTGTGGACACTGCCCTTCAGTTAATGTTTTCAAACACTCCAGTGCTCTCTCCTTGTGTAGTCTCGGAACGATGCTTTGAATTAAAGTTTTTTCCAGAATTATTAGTAAGACTGCCTGTCTTAGTCCTTGTACCTCAAATTTCAAGAGACCTGATTCTCCTTGGATGGGTGGAAAAGTTAATTTTCAACTACAAGAAATTAGGCATGACCTTTATAGTCTGAACAAGACAGCATTGCACTTCCTGTTCTTGTCTAAAGAAAGTATTTGCAATTGTATATCGGGTCTCCCACAATATTATTTACTGTTTTACTCCAGCTGCTGAAGTCACGTCAATACAAGGGAATCTCAGCTATTATTTGTAAAGATAGGTTTGACATCTTCAATATGCTAAAGAAGTCTAGGAAATCTGAAGCCTATGGATCTACAAAACCAGCAAAATGTATTCTTATATACAAGTTTCTGTCATTCAAGAAAAGCTCATGAATATTCAGGCCTTGACTTTTATTTTGAACACTCATAATTATTGCTAACATGAAAATAGGAGACTTTGTAGATATTACTCTGGATCTTTCTCTATTTACAGAGAAGCGGTTTTTCAGGCGTTCGAAATCTGGTGACATCCTTGCCAAGAACCCCGTGGTACGATCAAAGAGCTACAACAATCCACTGCTGACACCAGTGGCCGAGTATGAAACCGAGGGCATGGCAGCCAATGGAACAGGCATCCGAAGGCACTCCGTTTCAGAAATGACCTCCTGCCTGGAGCTCCAGGGGTACTCCAACCTCACGACCATCATGGACAATGGTTCCAAGAGCTCCATGACGGCCACAAAAAGCTCACTGTCAGGAGACCAGGAGAGGCCCAGCACTGGGTCAGTGCAATGCTCTAGCAAACTCAGCACAGCAGAGCAACAGAAAGGACTCTTCCACTCAATGGACGACCCACATAGGTCTTTTGAGCTGGACAGGGACCCTTCCTTGATTCCAGTTCCCTCTTCCAGCCCTGAGAACATAGTGGATCAGATTTTGGAGTCAATCGACTCTGATTCTGAAGGCATTTTTATTGATTTTGGCCGAGGCTGTTCCAGTTCATCAGGATACAAAGTGGATGTGAACAGACAGAGCATCATGTGAAGGACACTGGGAGACAAACCTTGGGTTTTAATATTATATATGAAAGCTACTAACGCATTGAGTTGGACTATGGGCAAGCTATGTATGTCTAGGGCAGAACATCTGTCGTAGGTCATCACATCTGGACTGAAGTACACAAACACAGGTTTACAGCAAGCGGGAATCTGCTGCAGGGGGGAAGAAACTCCAACCACATCTCCCCTGTCCCTGCAGTCGGATTTCCTACTGTCTTTATAAACTTAAGGGTTCACAAGCTGGTAAGGGTCTGGTAAAATACTATTAGTGCAGCTGGCAGTGTTCATTCAGGAAAACAGCCTGGCAAATAGCTGTGTTCACTTTTAATTTTCTCAAGAGATTTCCTGTAGACAGTGGGTTGTTCTCTGAAATGTAACACCTCTGCCAGAATAAAAATCTATCCTTTTAAAAAACCAGAAAACCCCAGAGGCTGTGGGCCTTCATGCCACAGGATACAGTCGTAAAAGAAGTCTCTTTTAATCTTTTTCTTGTACATCTTGTATGCACTCCTTTGCCTAATGATGAGTTAGAGTTCTTGAAGAAAGGCAAATAAACAGAAATGTGCTACCCGACGTCACACGATGCCTCATGTCTCACGTTCTGTTTCACAGCTAATACCTTGTGTCTGTGAGAGATTTGTCTTGAAAGTGGTTTTTAAGGCCATGCTACTTTGCTCTGAACATGGCACTTCCAAGAAATCTGTGCAGTCGACTCCTGGAGCATCTGTTGTATGGAGGGATTCCAGCAGAATTCAACTTATTTGTTTCCTAAATAAATAAAAATACGGCCTTGTGGTGGAAATCCTCATTACATATTTATATTCTTAAAGAAATACAACAATGCATATACTGTCAATTATGTATTGGTATTTGGGGAGCGTGAACCTTTCAGCTCTTCCCATCCTGAGCGCTCCCAGCTCTTTGATTCTCCCTCACAGTAACATGGTGGTCTAAGAGCTGTGTCAGTGGTTTTACAGAGGATTGTTCCACGTGATGCTAAGGGGAAGTAGTAAATCCTGATGCGTGATAGATTTTTGATCAGATGGTTTTACAGTGAAGAAAGAGCTACTTCTTCAAGGTACTCCATTCTAGGCATCTCCTCTGGAGGAGAGAGTCAGTTGGTAACTCCTGAGCTTCTGAGCAGAGACTGGTCATCAGTTTGGTCTGGCAGTGCCTGGCACTTAGCTCAGATGTCAAGGACTCTGCAGCTTTGCTCTGCACTTGCACTGCTGACCCCAACATTTGCCAAACTCTTTCCCAGGCTTTGATTACATTTCTAGGCTCAAGGCCCAGTTCTGATACTTAATTTTCTTGGGCCTCACTGCTTGATTTCTCCATCTTTTGCTACTGCCCTGCTTCACTGCTGCAGGTTTCAGCTTCTGGATAGATGTGCAGGCTTCCTGTAACACAGAGGTTGGAGAACCTCAGAAGCCATCTGAGGAAGGAGCCCCAGAAATGAGACAGCGATTTGGCATCTCTTTTGCCTCTTTGTGTTTGGCGTGTTCAGCTGGGCAGCCTTCCCTACAGGTAGGCACTTACATTAGGTCATGCTTAAAAGTTTCTTTTACACAGAGATAAATAATTATTTCTATGTCCCAACAGTCTCAAACCCAACCGCCAGGGAACACACCTAGATGGGACCATCCAATGTGCGGCAGAGCCAATGTGGAGAGACGTACCAACTGGCAGAAAAGCAGATGCAGCGGAACTTACCCTCAGTGAGAGCAACTCCAGTGCCTGGGGGGATGTTTGAGGTCCAGTAAATGAAAGGGTGTGGGATGCAGGCACCTCATTAGCCCTCTGAATCTGCAGCTAAAAGTTGCAGATTGTCAGCTCACCCACTGGGCCACTTCCTGGCCTTGGCTATGGCTGGGCAATCCGGCTGTTGTGCACCGGGGCACCCCCAGGAGGAGTGCACTCCAGATGGGGCTGAGCATGTTGGCAGCTTGCTCACATCTGAGGTTTACCAGGTTCCTACCAGCCGTTTGGTGCTACCAGTGGGTGTTTGCCCACCCTCTCCTAGCTAAGGTGCAGGACGCGCCTGCAGTCTCAAGGCACATCTGGTGCCACGTTTGGCCCTGTGCATACTACAGGGGAGAGAGGAGGTCTCGCCAAACTTGGAT
Source organism: Bucorvus abyssinicus (assembly GCA_009769605.1). NCBI lineage: Eukaryota > Metazoa > Chordata > Aves > Bucerotiformes > Bucorvidae > Bucorvus > Bucorvus abyssinicus. The sequence goes on from CM020025.1 coordinate 80,376,662, forward strand.
CCAACAAATGACAGGATTGGTGATTTCCAAAAGTGTTCTAAAGTGGTGCAAGCCCCCAGGCTGGCACCCTCAGCCTCCACCGTCCTTTCTTCTGGCAAACACTGCTCTGTTTCCTGAGTTGCTGTTTAGGTTGGAGAAAAAGATGATCCACAGCCTTGTTCTAAGAACACAGTGCAGAGGAGGAGAAGATATATTCAAATCCCCACGAGAAAATTGAAAAAGTATAGACCCATTCACCAGGACCCCATCCGAGAAGGGCAGAAAAGCAAAGCTAAATCCAGCCTAGCCCTGCCCTGCCCCCAAAACGGTGATTACCACCTGTGATGGGGTTGAATGAGTATTTAAGGAAGGTAGGCTCAGCTGTTCTGGGATTCATTACTTGTTTTGGGGTGTTGGAATGATCTGTGAGTGCTGCTGAACCAAGTAAAAGGCTTATGCTGATCCTCTTCAGGATGAAGATTTTAATTGGCTTCAGCTAAAGTAAGTTAACTGATAATGCTGTAAAGGAACAGGCTGCGTGCTGCTGGTGTGGTTTAGAGCTTGCTGAGCTAAACTTGCCTCTCTGCTAGCAAATGTGGTACTTACAAAACTGTTCTGTCTGCTATGCTAAAGCTCTTCTGCAGTAATGACTGAAGAAGGAGCAAGTGCATTCTGACTTGGAGTTTCTGCTGCAGTTTGGGGGCTATTTTTCACTTAAAGAAAACATAAATTCAGCAGGCTTGCTATGAAGAGCCTGAAAAGCTGGAGTTGGAGTTAAGTTCCCTACTGCACTGATGATAGGGCGGCATTTGATCTCTTCTTCAAGTTTATATTAAACTCTGCAGGCAGATATGACTGTTCATTGAAAAATCAGGTGTGGTGGTCTATGGCTAATTCCTCTGAGAGGCCCCATTTCTGCTGTCCTGGGGCATGAGGGCTCTCGTCAACTTATTCCCCAAAAAGTGGCATGACTGGGGCACTGTGTGCTCTGCCGAAGGATGTAGGTGGAGCTGTGCTTTAGCTCCATGCTTTAAGCATTTGTGCAGGTCTGGTTTGTAGCTGGAACATCACGTGTGTGAATGGGCAAGGTGTGGAGCAGCATGAAGTCAGACGTAGCCTGGGAGGACAGATCGTGTGGGTGATGCTGAGAGAGACCTGTGCAGGCAATCCAAGCCCAGCGTTCAGTGCCTTTGACAGCTGCACAGATGTGAGACTACCCTAATTTGTGGTCCTTCTACTAGTAATACCAATGGAGGAGAGTCAGGGATATGGTCTTGGAGACAAATCATGGAGTCATTGCAAAGGAAAAATGTGTATCGTAGAGAATGGTGCAGGCTCTTGCCAAAATATATTTATAAAGTGACGGCTTTCAGCTTTCCAGTGCTGCTATGTGGCAGTGTCCCAGTGCACCAGTGATACTCAAAGCTTTGTCCCTAAGGGGGCATTCTCAGTATGCCAGTTACTCCTCTCCACCCTCCTTTTAATATGATAAACTGTGGCATTTTGTATCCTAATCCAAAAATCAAAAGCTCTCTGCTCTTTCCCTGGCTGGGATGGGTTCCAAAAGCTGACAAGGGATAATACAGAGCAACAGGTAGCACTCAGAGCTCCTGTCACCTGGTGCTGCAGGGGGAGCATTATGCAAGCAAAAGGAGCTGGGAGAGTAACCTTAAGAGCAGCTGCTGAGCTCTGTGGAGAAGTAATACTTCTCTGTAGAGAAGTCATACAGCTCCCTGGAGCACAACTGGAAACAGCAGAATAATTGCCTGCAATTAATGCTGCCCAAACAGAGGGCTCTGCTTTCACTGAAATGGGGAAAGTTACTTTCCGTTATTCAGTTGGCTCCTGCCAAGCTGGTTTTGATAGTGCTTTTGACTTAAACAAATGTGCTTGCTGATACCATCGGAACTGCTAAGCTGTGGTGACAGAAGAGCTATGGGCCACCTTCTTCAAGGGCTGCCATACAGACACGTGAGTATATGAAAATACCTGATCTCTCTCTAAAGGTGTGGTTAGAGATGTATGGATTTCTACTTCATTAGGATAATATGCCATAAGAATATCTTGGAAATAAAGATGTCAGAAAGCCCTTAGTGTTATTTTTGAGCTCTGGTCTGCAGAGGAGTGACTGTCATTCAGAACTTTTCCCAAAGTACCAAAATTTGGAGGTGGGGAACAAAAACCCAGATATCAATCAAGCTGGCAGTGCAGCAAAAACCATATGCAGCCATTTTAATATACATAAATCCTTGCCACCATGCTCTCCAGGAATATAAAATACTTGGTTTACAACTGAAGTTCTGGAGGCATCCAAGGTGGCTCCTGGCCTCTCCATATGGCCTGAAGGACCTCAGGCTCCCACCTGTTTTCTGAGATTACTGACAGATTAGGGATTGCTGAAGGATGGTGATTATACCAAGCTATTGAGAGAAGTCCCAGAAAGTGGTTCAAGTGTTTTTCGTGGTTCCAGGATACTGCAAACAAGTGGACACGAACTCTCTCTCATGCTGTGTGTTGGCCTAGTTGCTCCATCAAAACTGATCATTAAACTTGACTAGTTTCATCAGACTCAGGATTAGGCTAAATGTGTCGTCTCCCTGAAATTCCCTACCTGGCTTAAAGCTGCTGCTTACTCCTCTGCATCACCCTCAGAAGCCACTTTTCGGGATGATCAGCAGCACGGAGCTAGCTTTGACCTAGTATCCCAATGGCATAATTACACCTGTGTTTTAATACTCTTCAGGTGGGTACCTTGGCTAGTAATTAAACAATGAAGACAGCCGTTGCTTTCACCAGTGGTGCACCCCTCAGGTCTTGGGTTGGTTAATGGGATTAGCACAGGGCTGCTTGCCTGCCTGGAGCAGGATCGCCTACCTGAGAGAGGAACTGCCAGGACGTTCTGCCAAAGCCAGAGGAGAGAGGAACGGGAAAACGGAGTGTGTGAGTGGCTGTGGAACTGCGGAGGTAACAAAGCTGCCAGAAGTCTAGTGGTAGTTAGTTGCCTTTGTAAAGTGAGGCTAAGCTTATATTTCTGAGGGCCTGCATCAGCATTTTCCCCCTGAGACTGCTGACTCTTCCAGAATATATTTATTTCCTAATTATCTGAAGATGAAACTTTTTTTTTCCCCCTGCAAAAGCAAATCATTAGTCTTAGGCAGAGTTTTGGCTAGATTCCAAAATGCATTCCCTTTATAAATGCTAGCCTTCTGAACTCTGGCTTTGGAAATCAGGATTTGAAGGGAATTCTTAGGGCACTGCTGTAGTCTTCACAATGAAGATTAGTCTTGGGGTCAAATTGCTGAGCTGGAACTTAGAGACTGAGATGGCTTAATCCATGTCCTCCACAGGCTTTTTGCATAAATTAAAGTCCCTTAATAGCTCTATGCCTCTTCAGAACATGGGGATAACGTTCTCACTTGACTTTCTCGCGTTTTAAATTGTCACGTGGATTGTCTGTTGAATGAAGGTTTCATGATAAAGCATGCACGAGAAGAGAGGAGGCAGCGTATTGGAGAATGGTTTAATGTAAATCCACAATGCAACCCTAACTTCTGTGTGTTTAACTTTGTTGCCATCATACACTTTTAATATAGCTATTCATGCTAATTGATTTGTATTGATGATCCATTCCCTGTCTAACTCCGTGCCTGGTTTGGCTTTCTTCCCCGACAGCAATCTCCACTGACGTGTTTCCAGTTAGGCTCTGTTTCTTCAGCTGACGTTACTGCTCTAATACTCCGAGCTTTGAGCACTTTGTGCTTTTTGGTTTGGTTTTTTTTTCAGTCCATATGACTCTGTTCTTGGCAGCATCAAGCTTATTGCCCATTACTCTACACAGTTTAGGTCCCTCTGAAATGCCTCATGTTCTTTCCTAAATAGACTCAGTATATTGCTCCCCCAGGAGCACATACCTCTGCTTCGCACTTCATCCATTTCTTCCAATCAGAAAACTGTAATGCATTAGGCTTGATTTCCAAGGAGGAAAATTTATCTTCCCACTTGCGGTAGTTTTGTGTAAAATTGAGATCATAATGTTCTGTTCTTCGTGATCACTCAAACTGTTTCTTCGCAGATACAAGTGTGCAGGTTGCTAGTTTGTGTTTGGATCATACCCTCAGGCTTGTGTTACAACGCAGGTATGGAACTTGCGCTTTCCAGGTCTCCGCAACGTCTGTCTTTCCTAAGTACTCCATTTACTGTGAATTACTAAGCCACTTCATTCTCAAACCTCACGGGTATGCAGTCAGCTGGAATGGTAACACGCTACAGGAGGCTGGAGAAGTTGGTAACCTCTTGGGCTGTTCACAGGAAGGTAGAGTAGTAAAAGTGGAAGTGGAAACGCTGCACCTAAAATCTGGAAGCAAAACGGGGTGCAGGTGCTAGAGCAGAAGACAAAAGATGCAAACCATTTAAAGGCAAAACTGAACGGACGTCAAATGCAGCTAAGATCTAAGCCCCCATCTGTGCCAGCAACTTTGCGATGTCCCTATTCTTAAACCTTGTTCAAGCCTCCTGGCAGAGGAGGGTGAACGGAAGTTATTCTGAATTAAAAACTGTACACAGCTCTGAGTGTAGAATTTTGTAAGCCTTAGGGGAGGAATTTGTTAGGTTACGGGTTAGGTTAACATTTTCAGTTTCACTGGTTCAATTTAAGTCCTGATTTGTCATACAAAAGTTCCCAATCTTTGGCAAAATTGGGTTTTAAAATCATTTTTAACTGCTTTTTGTGTCATCCACTCCAGGAATGAGGAGTGGTGGCAGTAGAGTATATTGTACCACTAAAGAATGAGGCAGCACTCAAGTGGATAAAAGCTTTCTGAAGAAAACTCCAGATTTCCAGGGTACGTTGACCAAGCGTAGGAAGAAGGGGCTTTGTTGCACAAACATTCCTGCAACTCTCCAGCTGCTGTTGTGCACAGCAAGGAGGAAGGCGATCAGCTGCGCTCTCTGGGATATGATGAACATTGCCAAGAGAAAAAGGCTTGGCATGTTAGTTATTTTCCGGATTCACTTCTCCCCTCCTTGGGTCAAACACAAAGGACTCTGATGCACAAAACAGCATTTGGGTGCCAAGACCCAAGGTGATACCTCAAGTTTTACACTGTCAGATCCAAGCCAAACATACCTACGGCAGCACTAGTCCCCCTGCCTCCTCTTCTTGTTTTGATGTCCTATAAATAAGTAATGGCTGATTATTGATGAACAACTCTAATATTTTGAAATTAGTCTTGCATAAATCAAGCCCTGGAAGGTATTGTAGATGTATCCACAGGGTATGGATCCACCCAAACACTTCCACTAACCTCCTCCATGGAGCATCAGGGAGCCTTCTGCAGTCAGAGACTGTAAGGATCCAGTGCAGCTCAGGATCGGGCCCTGACAGTCTGGAATGAGAAAATGATGAAGAAACAGAGTAAAATTGATGCCACACTTAGCATGGAAATAATCATAGAATCATAGAATGTTTGGGGTTGGAAGGGACCTTTAAAAGTCATCTAGTCCAACCCCCCTGCAGTGAGCAGGGACATCTTCAACTAGAGCAGGTTCCCCAGAGCCCCATCCAACCTGACCTGGAATGTTTCCAGGGATGGGGCTTCTACCGCCTCTCTGGACAACCTGGGCCACTGTTTCACCACCCTCATTGTAAAAAGTTTCTTCCTTATATCCAGTCTAAATCTCCCCTCTTTTAGTTTAAAACCGCCACCCCTTGTCCTGTCAGAACAGCCCTTGCTAAAAAGACTGTCCCCACCTCTCTTACAAGCCCCCCTTTCAGTACTGAAAGGCCACGGTAAGGTCTCCCTGGAGCCTTCTCCAGGCTGAACAACCCCAGCTCTCTCAGCCTTTCCTCATAGCAGAGGTGCTCCAGCCGTCTGATCATTTTTGTGCCTCTTCTCTGGATCCTCTCCAGCAGCTCCATGTCCTTCTTGTGCTGAGGACTCCAGAGCTGGACACAGCACTCCAGGTGAGGTCTCACCAGAGCGGAGTAGAGCAGCAGGATCACCTCCCTCGACCTGCTGGCCACGCTTCTTTTGATGCAGCCCGGGATACGGTTGGCTTTCTGGGCTGTGAGCGCACATTGCCAGCTCATGTCCAGCCTTTCATCCACCAGTACCCCCCAAGTCCTTCTCCACAGGGCTGCTCTCAATGACATCAACCCCCAGCATGTATTGATACCAGGGATTGCCCTGACCTGGCTGCAGGACCTTGCACTTGGCCTTGTTGAACCTAATGAGGTTCACATGGGCCCACTTCTGCAGCTTGTGCAGGTCCCTCTGGATGGCATCCTGTCCCTCTGATGTGTCAACTGCACCACTCAGCTTGGTGTCATCTGCAAACTTGCTGAGGGTGCACTCGATCCGGCTGTCTATGTCATGGATGAAGATATTACACAGCACTGGTCCCAGTGAAACTGCACAGTGATGACTCCTGTTTGCACGTGCAGTCTGCAAGGACTACACACGTGCTTACGGTGCAGATTCAAGTGAATGCAACTTTCTGTAAGCAAGAATCGCTTAATGATTTGCTCATACTGAAAAACTAATTTGATATTCTACCTTTTGCATCTTCCAAAAGTTGTTCCTGAAATGCTCTGTGTGGGCAGGGGTACTTGGCTGGTGATGCTGCAGTTCAAATGCTTTATTTTAAATGCTGCCAGCAGAGGTATCAGTCTTGGTTCAGGTTGTAGGAGTATTCAAACATAGCACCAAGTCGCTGCTAAAAAGTCTCATACATACGAAGACATGATATTTTTATTTTCCTTACTCTTGAAACTGTCATATACTTTCCTTTTACTAGTTGAGTTCAGGGATTTATGTGTGTGGTTGGTGGGTTTGGTTTACTTTTTTTTTTTTTGGATGCTTTAAGTCAAACCTGAAGTCCTGGTTTTCTGCTCTTGGTATACGCTGGGATTATCTCTCTGTCTTTTCTAATACAGATGGCTATACTTATTTCTTCTTTTGCACAGTAACCCCACCAGCTAGCTCCCTGGGAGACTGTGGCAAAATCGGGCTGCTGGCTTCATGTGAGGAGATTCTCCCTCAGTGGCCAGGCTACATATTTAAGAAGGGAGACATCACTGTAAACAGGATGGACTCCAAATGGCTCTGCTGTTTGCTCTTTCCACTGGAATTTTTCTTTTCCTTCGTTAACCGAGCTGCTGTTGCCTTTCTGACCAATCTTACTGACTCTACAAGCTACAAAGGAAGACACCACAATAATCCTGCTGGGATTCAGGATCTGTTTCTTGGGCTCCTTTTTGCATGGCCAGGAAGCCTATTGCTGAGGGAGGTGAAGATGGCAAGGAGACACACCCCGAGCTGAGCACCTCCTTGGAGGTACTCCTGTTGCAGCCTGCCTTGCAGAAGACAATTTCCAATCTCATATGGTCAGAAGTTGTGAACAGCATCCTTAAGCAACACCTCCTCCTCTCTCTTATCCAGACTAAAGCTCCACCGAGTAAGGAGTCCACTCAGCATAAGCATTTCCCCTTCCAGCAAAGGCTTTTCAGGAGGGCTACGCAGTGCAAGGTTTGCTCAAGTCACTGCCACAAGCCGGCATTTTCCTAGTGTGGGACTCCAAAGGCAATTCTCAGAGGAGAGATCTTCCTCACAGCTGGCTGGGTAGCACTCAGTCTTCAGACTAAGATTTTCTACAGTCTGTGTTTGCAGGTTTTTCTGTGGCCTTGCCTCTAATTCCTTGGGTGAGCAGTGATATCAAACCTACATCATCTCCTGTTGGGATGAAAGGATCCTGCAAGTCCACTTTTTTGTCTCTCTCCATGTGCTCTACAGGCCAAAATGTATAGTCCATAGCAACAGATCAAATTAATCCATGGTCCTGCCTCCAGATGCTGGCCCTCAGAAAATCAACATATTTAAAACGTTGTGCAGGCTTTCCTCTCCAGAGAAGTGCAGTGCTGGGCTTGGTGCTAGCATGCAGAGCACCTGCGCTTAGCACCATGGGGAAATAGTACTCAGAAAAATGTTAGTGCGGGTGGTACACTTTTGTGAGGATGGACCCTACTGCCCCTAAAGAGGAGCCACCCCATTTATTGATTCCAACAATTCAGTTCTGAGCCTCTCACCAAGAAACATGGATCTTCTGGGCATTTCTTTCCAGATTGCGCACTGACTGGCATCATTGCTTCTCTGCAGGCTCAGTGGTATCGCAGCTCCCTTTAGGAGCTTCCTGGTTTTGCAGTGGATTAGAGCTTGTGCAGTAGTCCTGTGTTACTATCCAAACTGGCCACTGGATTGCACCATTGCTCCAAGAAAACGCATCTGAGAGCAGAGGAGCCAGCTCAGAGAGCAGCAGCAACATGCTGAGCTTGCTACAAGAAAACCCGTCTCTGAACAAACTTACGTCTTCATTTGTGGGCTGGTAGGGACTGAGAAGTACAACAGCCTCGACAGCCTTTGATTTCCTTGGGCCATGGCTCCCGTGGAATACTCAGTCAGGCACAGTCTCACGAGGAGCTGGGCAAGAGCTGCTGTGTGGTGTTTCAGAAGACTGCCCCTTCCATGGTCTCTCACCTCATGGTGAAAGTGAGAAGACTGAACAACTTGGAGAACAAATTGCTCTTGGGAAAGACCCCAGTGAGAGGAAGAAACAGCAGAGGGGCAGCACAGCCATTGCTGCAGGACCATCTCCTGAGACATGGAGAGCTGGGGTGTAGAAGACCCTTTTAATGAACGGGTGCAAGTAGTTCTTACAACAGCTGTCTTGCTTCCACCCTGCACATCACTCCTCTATCCCCCGGCGTGCCTGGAGTTGCTGATGTCTTCCCTATATCCCAGCTGAGGAACCAGCAGCCTGAGACATGGGCACTGCCACAGGGCTGCTGAAGCTCGGTAACTAAAAGATCCATTTCTATAGAGGTCAGACGACCCTCCTACAGATTTGGACAAGGTTCCAAAGCAGGGCAGTCTCTTGTTCCTTCCCATGTGTGAGGTTTTCAGGATGCCAAGAAAATACTGTTAAGAAGCTCGGAGGCACCTTGCCTCTGAGAGGCAGCCTGCCCTGATCAACCTGGCTTCAAATGGCACAATTTTCCTTTAAGAGGTGAAGGAAAAGGGTAGATTTTGGCTTCTGGCCCTGAGGTGGTTGACTCCTCCAGTTCGCAGCATCTCTACTCAAAACACATAGTTCTGTATCTGCTAATTGTGTATGTGAGACCGGTGGTCTTTATTGTGCTTTTTGCCTGGCACAGCATTTCAGCCAGGTACTCAGTCCTCTTTCTTTCTGCGTGTCTGTTCCACAGCTGTGCCCTCTGTGCTTCTGGATGTCTAGGCTGGGTTTTCTGTATCCTCCCATCTCATCGGTGAGCTGCTTATACCCCACAGCTCAGCACAGAATATTGCCTATTTTGCTCTGGTTACGCCGCTCATCTCAGAAGGATTAACCTGATTGCTTGTGCCTGAAATCTGTGATATTAACTCCGTGAAGCTTTCTGACAAGGAGATCCCCACCAAGGACTCTGTTATGCTGAGCAAAACCTTAATGGTGAGGAAAACCTTAGTACTGATGAGCCACCTTGGTGGCTTTTCTGAGATGAGGAGGATATAAGGCTGCTTTCACAGAATCAGTACGTGCGTGGGAGCGAGAAAAGACGTGGCACTGAAAACATGCGAAGTGCTTTGCTTTATGTGGTGCAATGAGCCAGCACAACTAAAGGCCACACCTTCCTGGAGCACACAAGAAGGGCAGTGATTATCATTGCATCTGTTTGTTTAGTTCACGTGTAGCTGGTCTTAAGGCAAGGCAGACGTCAGAACCAGTTCAAGCTGAGCCTCTTAACTGATGTACATAAAGACATACCAAATGCTTTGTCACTGTGCCCCAAGACCTTGACTAAATTAAAAAAAAAACCACCCTTCACTTCAGTGAAAGTCAGTGGGATACTTGTATATACAGAGAATCCAAGAATGGTTATCTGTACAACATACTCCAGCACTGTTCTTTTAAGAAATAAGGGTAGAATGGGTATTTATTTCACTGAAACCCAGATACATTGTGCAAACACGTAAGTTAAGCTTTGCAGTCCTTACTGAGTTGTAATTTAAGATGCTCCTAGGAATCAGTATTTTTAAAATATATCCTGAAAGTAGGTAGGAAGTAACCCAGCTATCCAAGTTGCCAAATACCTGTGATTGTTTGAGACTATTTGGTATAACTGTTAAGTCATTTTCAGAGATGCTTTGGATGATTCAGTTAGGCTTGCAAGAAGGTTTTACAGTTTGCTGATAACAGCTCCATGCTGCTCTTCCTGGCTACGATACAAAGAAAGGTCTACAATATTTGTCTGATGAATGACTGAATTTATATATGTCTTAGAGTATGAGATAATAAGTTTTGTGCTTTTATTTATATGACATTACTGTGGTAATATATTCAAGTGCATAGCAGCTATTTTGTTTTGCACACCTAGCTTAAAAAGCAAAAGTGCAGTTAACTTGCTGATGATGTTGGATCAACGTGAAGCTAAATATTATGCTCAGTTTTTTGATTTCTTTAGGCATGAGGGGAAGGAAGGTAGAGGTAAAGGCAAGGGCACATGCAGATCTCTGCCATTCTGCAGTGTCTAGAGGTAACCTGGGACAGCATTCTTGCGGCCTAGGCACACCGTAATATTAATTGTGTCCCTTGGGAGTTTCTATTATTCCTGTTAAATAACCAGCAAAAATGATCCAGAAGTTCAAGGGCTTGTCCAAGGCTATGAAAAGAACCTATATCTAAATTCATGACTGAAGAGATCATTTCACAGTCCAGTGAACACACAGTCCCTCAGGCACAAAGCAGAGAGCTGAGAGACACAAATGAGCCCCTGAGAAATGAAAACCTGAGGACACTTGTAAGGGAATTGCAAGGAGATCCCGTCAGTGGAGAGAGCCTATTTCCCAGAAAACCAGATCCTGATCAGCTACCCTTTCAGAAGTCCGTCCTTTTCTAGCTGTGCTGGAGGCTCACATCAGGGTGGCGCAAGGAAGCTCCATCAGACAGTGCCTGTAGATGCTTCTGCCAGCTCCTCGTTTGCAGTGCCTGAGCACTTTGACTGACAGAACCTATGCTGAGCATTGCTTGCACAGTTTCTGCTCGCAGTGCCAAGTGGAATGATCCAAACCTGAAGTGGCGCGTTCACTCTGCAGACTCTTTTCTGTCCTCTGCCACATGAGGACAATGAGGAAGAGCACAAGATGAAACCTTTCACAGTTGGCTTTCACCAGGTTGGAGTGACAGTGTTCAACGTTGTTCTCAATTCAGGAGGTGACATCATACTTCTTCCCAACAAAGACCTTTCCATTCCAGGAAGACAGAGTGACCTCCTGCAAACACAAGTGAGAATGCCCCAGGATGTCTCAGGGCAAGGTTTCCTCTCTCTTTGGAGGAGACAGGGGTGGCTCTGAGTCCTCCTGGAAAAGGAGCATCAGAACTGGGGCACGGGACTGCAGGTATTGGCTGTCTGGGAGACTGACCACAACCCTTTTTGAAAAGGATGGAGTCCGGTCATCTTTGAGGACTCCCCAAAGAGATGCAGTGATATCACCACTTTGAGAGATGCCTGGTGAAGAGGTGAGCAAGACCAATGCTTAGGAATCCTCCTGGGGGTCTGGGAGAGGATGATGGGAAGCAGGATCTTGAGCCCTGCAACAAAACACGTCCCCAGCTCTGGCTATTGGTCAAGGCCCACGGCAAGGACCACCGCTGACAGAAGAGCTTTTCAGGAGTTGCTTTTCCTTGAAAGAGCAAAAGCAGTCCAGTTCACCCCACATGTGCCACCTAGCTAGGGCTCTTGGCTCAGTGCAGCTCAGAAGCCCTCTGCAGTGTGGCCTCGGAGGTCGTTCAAGAGCCTTTGCCCTTGATTCTTTGAAGGACCGCTCAGTCAGGCCCAGTTCAGCCCAACTCAAATGTCCCTTGTTGATCCAAATCTCTGGTGTGAGTGCACCCAAGCTGCAAAAAAGGGAATCAACCCTTGCCAAGCACATAGTCAGATCACAGCTTCCCCTTGATCCCTGCCTGCTGGTTAGTCCTAACCAAGCTATAGAGAAGACAGTCCAGCTGAGGCTCCAGATTACCTTTTGCTCAGCTCCTTTCAAAGCGCCAGCACTCAGGTGAGCAAACAGCAATCTGCTCAGAGGAGGAGGCTCCAGCGCTCCCTGCATGCACGGACCCATTCCTGGTATTTTCTACGTGGCAGGCCTGGTTTTGATCTCTACATCGAAGCACTGCGATGGTTTCGGGTTGTGTCTTTTTGTAAAGAAACATTTATCTTTTCTAATATGCTTCTTCCTCTCCAGAAAACTTCTTAAGCTGTATCTCCTTTTCATCACCAAAGCAGGAAAGATGCTTTCATCTTCCATCTCCAGTTATACTTCTCTCACTTCATCTTTAGAAAAGCAAAAAAAAAAAAAAATCCCCTTTTAGTAGCAAATGCTGTTCAGAACTTTGTTGGGCAATTCTTCGCCCGTGGTAACTCTCTGTCTTCTGAAAGGAAACGGGTAAACCCTCTAATCTGAAATGATGGGAAAAAATATCTGTGCTCAGCTCGGAGACGCAAAGATGAACATAGGCTCTGCAATACTGGCTGCCACCTTGACTCAACCGCACAACGGAGGACGTAAACCACAAAGCAGGGAACCTCTCAAGGTAGGGAAGTAGCAAAGGTTCTCGTAAGAACTTAGATAATTGTTTTGTTTTACCCTGGGAAGAGAGGGAAAGAATCAAATAAATCTCTCACAATTGCTGGGGGCCCCGGACGCACCTTCACCGCGCCAAGGGCAGACGCGCTGGTTTGCACTGTAACAAAAGGGATGTTGCCGATCCTGTTTTCCCATGTTGAAAGAATGATTTTAAAAATGCCAAGGCACGTGCAGATGTTCAACCTCTTTGGCCTCAGCGAGGTATTTCAGTAAGATCAGAAGTGACCTTCTTCTGTCTTCGCATTACTGTGGAGCTTCTCCTTCCAGGTAGGCGCCGCTTGGCTGGCGGTAAGCGGAGAGAGCGCGCGTTTCCCTCGTCACCATGGGGCACTCAGAAACGCTCCAGCACTACAAAAGAACAGCAAAAGCACCGGCCCATCGCTGCTGGTCACGCGGGTTCCTTTACCTTCAAGAGACACCGTCCTTGTGGCTGTTTATCCACCTCTGAACAGCTTTCCTGGAGCTGCCATTTGTCTTATGTCCCGTACATAAGGGTTAGCTGTACAAATAACACAGACTCAGCTCTTCTCTTAGGATCTTTTAATCCAAGCCTTGTAGGTCAGAAGAAAAATTGTGCTGGGTTGAAGTGCACACTTTTTTCTTACACTTACACTGGTTTTGGGTGTAATTTATTGTTTAGTTTATGCCAGACCTGGCCAAACTGTGCAGAACTGTCACTAACTCGTATCAGCTCAACCAAGATAGACTTGGTTCCAACCAAAATAAGGACCCGGGCAGCTCTTGCACTGGTTCGGCAGAACCTGTAGAAAATCGAACATCTTGGCAGACCTCATCTAAATTAGGTACCTGAGTGAAAGGCCTGAGCCTGTGCTGGGATTACATATTTATAAACTAGGCAGTTATTAATAGTTTAATTTTTTTTTCCCCTACTAGAGAGTGTTTTTCTGCATATTCTTGTCTTGCAGCTAAGTGATGCTTCCTTTCCACTCCTGCAAGTCTTTTTCCTCATCGCAAGCCGCAGTGACCTTGCATCCAGGAAATACCAGCTGAGCCTCCTTTAGCTTCAGTGTAAATAGCTCAGTTCAGTGCTGTTCAGTTTTTTCAGCTTTGTTTTACAAGATTTACGGACATAGAAATGTTACAGCATGTTTAGACACTGAGATCAGTTCAATTGTCCTTATCTTTTTGTTTAATAAATACACAGCGATAAGTCTGCTTTGTCAGGTTGGGATATGTGAATGCACTCGTGTGAGGGGAAATTCAATAAGCTGCAATGCTGAGAGCAGCAGATTATTTTTTGTTCTTCTCAAAGCAAATAGCTGTGCTTACAGTTCATACACACCACCACCCAAAAAAAAAAAAAAAAAAGTACAGGCTCTTAATGCGTGTCAGATTCTCCATTTCCAGTTTGCTCCTCTGATACCTGACATGGGCAGAACCGTGTGGTGTTATTAAATTAATATATGGGGCTTTGAGTAACATCCACAGGCACAGGGATGCTCTCTGTATGCTGTTGATTGTTAGCAGCCCAATATAACAACTTCCGATTCACCCAGCGGATCTTGCACGAGTAGAGGCAAATTTACTGAAGAGAAAAATCTCTCTCAAAATACTACAGCAAAATGTTGTGTATTGAAATAATCTCAGACACAATTTGATAATGTCATGTGAATTGATAGAATCTTCAGTTAACGTCCAAGTTTTGATTCTGAAAGATAAGGACAACGAAACAGTCCGAATTTGTGAGGCATAAAAAGCTATTAGAATTTTAGAATTATAGATAGGGAACTTCAGCTCTTGAGATGTAAGGTGCAGTACAAGTGCTGTTATTACTTCTTGGTTTTTTTATTAATGCTCCGTGGTTTTATGGGGAATGTAGTTAGAAAACTGAGATGTGGCTGAATTCCAGGGCTTCCCTGGAAGTTCGGGACTGCTCAGGAACACCCTTTATTCCCGTTCCTGGAAATGCATGCAGTGGCTCCTTAATTCAGCTTTGGCAATTGCTTCCTCCTGTGTTACCTTACCAGCTGATTGACACTTCTGTTTCACCGGCCCATGAGCACGAGCTGCTGGCAGTCTGTTTTATTTGATTACCCCAGGGGCCAAGATCTGCTTGACTTCTGTTTTCATCTGGCTTTGCTGGGTACAAAGCAAAACTGAGCTCAGCCCAGCGCGATGCTGAGCCGTCCCCCGCCACTGAAGGCTATGTAATTTTGAGCAATGCTTTCGACCCTGCAATACTGAGGCCACGCGCTGAAGTGAAACAGTCTGGGTGATACAAGGGCAGCCGTTTTCAGAGGCTGGTACTCCAACAGCAGGGCGAGACTTCAGCAGCATTACAGCAGCCCCTCCATTACTGTCTTCTGCAGCCGCTCTAAATGAAGCGGGACAAGCATGGCACGAGGGGTGCTGCAGTGGGGAAAGGGGGTTCCCTTGCAGCACCTGGCAGCAGTTTGGATCCAACCGCCTCTCCTTCAGTGGTGCTGTGGTGGTGAAACACTGAGGGGACAGCCAGCCAGCACCAGCAGTCAACAGGAACAGGGAAAGCAAAAGCCCGCAACTAACAGGTCTCGCGCAGTTTTCTCCTCTCATGCTACCTGGCTGTTGCTCAAACTCTCTCCTATTCTCTTCACACATATTTCTCCGGTGTTTCCTTTCTTCTTTTGCTTTGATTTCCATATACCTCTTCACCTGCAGAGTAAACCCATGAGAGGAGAAATTAATCATGGTAGAGCCGATGCTTGCCATCACGCTGTCTGCTTAGCCCACGGGGTTATAAACGTGTTCTGCCAAGTACTTTGCAAGGCAAGGATCTGTCCCCTAGTGCTTGTTAGGCACTGCTATCCTAACGTTCATTAAAAACTTTACGCCAGCTGAGGATGTTATTAATAGCACTAATTGCTGTAACTCGGCTTACTCCGCTTGACACGAGGGCAATCGACAGTCTCCAATGTTTAAGAACCACTCTATTTGTGACAACGCTTCACGCAGCATCCTTGTATAACCTCTCACTTCTGTCAGAGGCATGTGCAACAGCATCGAAAAGCCTCCTCTAACTTTTGATCACGGTAATGATGCACTATGAGTTCCAGCAACAAAACGTGCTTTTCTTAAACAGGCTTCAGAATAAGGCAGCCTTTCATGGTACTCACTTTGCTATTTTTAAAGATTACTTTGCAAAACAAATATCCCTAGAACAGCACTATGTGACCAGAGATTAATGTTTTACGTACTGGGACAAGTCATTTCCACTATGCGTGTCTTGCCAAAAAATAACGAAGCTAAATGAAATGGAGAGTATGGAAAGGAGCTCACTCTCTGCTCTTGCCAAATGCTCATCTCTAGCCCTGTGTGCCCTCTCCCACAAGCTATGGAGTCCTCAGCAAATCACATCGGATCTTAAACGTGGGAAAACAGATTCAGAGACACGGAGTCTTGTCCTTTTAACGCGTTAATGAGACACGAAGTGTAAACACAAACGAATGGGAAAAAAGCAGTATTTCACTCGAATCTCTGTAACATTAAGGATGGATACACTTCAGCTTTAAATAATTACAGCACCCTTTCTCTCCATAGTTATGATGAGCTACTTAAATAGGCTTTTGGTCTGTTCTTCAACTGGCAGTGCTTTTCTCAAGGTGACCCATCATAATTTGCAGCAATGGGGAGCAGCAATTCCTAGAAAGCCAGCAGCGCTGTTGGTTTTGACCTAAGCTTTCCACTGGTGAGCTACCAGTTACCTTCACAAAGGTTTCAGCGGCTCCGTGTGGAAGCGTACATGGCGCTGGCTCTTTGGCAATTTGAGAATGCAAGATAGCCAAGATATCAATCCTGTGGATAAAGTTGCTGGGCAGTAGCTGCTGTAGCGCTACTTCTAGATCTGGAGATTTTTGATCTTCTCAGATTTAATGACTTTCTCAAGCAGAGGACTTAATGTGCAGGTGTTATTTAGCAGTAACACCTGACTGGCCACAGACACAATAGATACCGATTGATGGGCTTGCAGAAAAGTATACTAAGTATAGTCTGCACCCAAAAATTGCCCTCTCCTTTTGGCAAAGATGGATCGAATGTAAATTATCAGAAGGAAAATATATCAAAGCATACTAGGCAAATCTTGAACGAAAATCTAAGTGAAACTTACCGTGCTTGAGTACTTGTATAGGCTTAGGAATTCTTGTGCACAGTTGAAAGGAATAAAAGGCTATAGACCTATACCATCTACAGAATACGTAGAATTTCCCCTTGTAGTTTGGGGACTTTCTTTAGAAAGTTTCTGCATAAGGACGGAGATTTTCAAAGAATTTCTAAGCACTATATACCTTCCTTTTAATTTTTTCTGACTTATTTCCATTGACTCTTGTTTTTTTCATGTGCAGTGATTGTTCATCGTAATAACCCCTAAGGGAAAAGGCAGCGTGATGCTTCTGAAAATACAGCAGATGCTTGTAATATCATTGCCCTCTCTACCGGGACTTCTGTAAACCGATTCCTTGCTACATTCGGCACGTTAACATCCAGGAGCAGAATACTGCTTGTGGAATTTATAACGGGGCCAGGGATTTCAAAAATTCATCCATGGGGTCTTGTAACTGCAGGAGCTCCAAACTGTGCGTTATCAATGTGCCTCGACTTTGCTGGTTGGCAAACACACCTCAGTTTGCATTTACAGCCGATTCTGAACAGTCTTCACTGGATACATCCTTACTCAGAGACTGTCAAGGAGAACGATGATCTGCCAAGTACCGATGTGTTTGGGAATATTCAGCACAAGTTTTGGGGCGTGTTATTTAAATGAATGACTTCTTGTGTCACCTTTGAAATACGCATCGTCACTCCGGCAACCTCTGTATCCTGGAAGGCGTGCAGTGCAGTGAGACCTGTAAATGAACACGAGGCAGGCGGAACGGCATACACGATGAATGAGAAAAACTAGTCATTAGGAAATCCTGGGATAAAAACAGAGGGCACAAAAAAAAGTATCTCACATGGGGGTGAGGTGGGAAAGCAGGGCTGGCTTCATTTTTTTCTGTCTTGGCTGGTTTCCGGGAGCGCACACAGGGGCTTAGAGTGAAAATATACATGAAAAAAGCAAAAGTCCATGTCACAACAGAAACCCTGTGTTTCCGACGACCGGTTCTTCTATGGCATCGTTTTGTCTTCTCCGTCTCCCTGTCATTTTGCACCGATTTTTTAAACCTTTCCATGAGTAACGCGTAACTCCCCCTCTGCTCTGCGGGGCTTGGAAGCTGCACCCGTTTTCCCGACACAGAAGCCCCTTCCTCCCCATTAGCTCTTTGTTACAGAGAACGATTTTCAGCCGTAGAAAACTCGCCCGGTGCCTGCAGTCGCTACCGCTGTACTCGTGCCACCTCCTCGCTCCACTTGCAGACAGCGATGAGCGTTAGCTGGCAGCAGGCTTATTTCCAGCACGTTGGCTCCAACATCCAGCTCTGCTCTGAGCCCCAGCGCTGTCTTTCCATACAGCCGCTACGTGTTTGAGGGCTCTGTAACCAACCAGCTTCCCTCAGCAGCTGAAGGGGAGGCAGAATTGCACCCCCACAGCTAGCATTTCCTATTTTTCCTGATCAAAAGTGCTGTTAATTCAGTGCTAAAACTGTAGTTGTATTTTTTCCTCTTGCATTTGGGTTTTCCTTATTCTTTTTTCCAGAGTGGTATCTTCAGATCATGATTGAATGGATTGAATTAAATGCTTTGCAAATTAGTTTTTTATTAAAAACACTGGTATTAGAAAGTGGGATATTTCTGTAATAGTGTGCAACTCAGAATTAATGTCTTCAAGAAGAATGCACAATGCTCATTTGCTTCTCAGCGAATTATGATTTTAAAATGTCAATGTTATAAACCTTTACAGTCCTGTAACCTGGGAGAATTCCAATCCTAGTGCAAATCTCTGCAACACCACTTTTCCCACACACACCCCCCTTAACTCACCTAGCTTAAATCTGCACTCTCTCCTTTTGGTACATGTGACCACCAGTAGGGTTCTTGAGTATGTACAAGGAGAATACATTAATCTGGTCTAAGCTTTTGTTTCCCTACTTTTTTCCCCCTTTTTTTCCCCCCCTCCTTTTTCCCCCCCTCCTTCTTCCCCCTCTCCCTTTCCCCCCTCATTTTTCCCTTTTTCCTTTTTTTTTCCTTTTTTTTAAACACCCATAAATACTTTTGTGGAAATCCTGGTCTTTGACGGAAGTGGCAGAGTGTGGGCAGAACACCTCGTTCCTGCTCGTATCACCTATTTCTATAGATGGTTGTCCTGCAGTAAGTATATCAATACAGCTAAAGCGCGACAATTTTTTAGTGCTGGCAAGGTGTTACGGTGTAATTTTCCTGGGACACGTTTTTGCTGATCGGGCATATAAAAATCCTCAAACACCATGCTGCACCTAAGTTCAAAGGCTTATGTACTTGCTGTTGTTAATACAAATAGCACCCCTAGTAGCAGCAGTACCACCACCTTCTCTATGCACTTGTGAAGTGGCCGCTTACCTTATCTCCAGGCGAAGTCCTAACCCCATTCTTCACATGTTCAGCTAAAACCAGAGTTCTCTAACCACTCTGGACACTTTAAATTGACCTGCAAGTATACTGGGAGCCTTCCTCTGCTACACCTCCTCATCCTACAAAACCACAGCATCCAGCACAGCTTTTTCTTGGTCCTTTCTTACTCCACTGGTGGATTATAGAGAGCATCCATGTTAGTCTAGCTGGTTACCAGCCACACTCTCAAGTTGCCCATGATCTCAGTTGCACGGTTACAAGACCATTAGACGATCTAGCATTGCCTTGGCCAGCTCCTGTTATTCCACTTTAAGTAGATCTATTCCATTGGCTTATGAATGCATCTTGTCTTCTGAATGCCCTAACTCTTTTTTAAATAAAAAAATTTATGTTTTAGGGCACTGCAGGTGGGATACAAATTTGAGAACTTGTATGACAGCATCACTGGATTTTGTAAACACTGCATTAATTTTTAAGCATACCAGAAAAGCAGAACTACCAAAATACCTCAGTCATTCCCAAATCTAAAATCTTCTCCAGATTACATCAGCAGAAAGGTATTCCATGGCCAAAATGTGAGAGGATAAAGGCATCATACAGATTTAGCACACATTTATTTGGGAAGATATTTTATTCTCCCCGGCAGGATTACAGACTCTGTGTTTAGAGGCTGCCCTTGTGCTTAGCATGCCAAGTGTTTATGCAATTCATCTTTCACGCTCACGCCCCGACATATCCTCCTCATGGGACGCTAGAAACTCATCCAGAGCAGAGGGGTGTTGGACTGCCTGTGAGTCTGAGCTTTGTCCTCTTCTATTATCTTTCTTATCTACACACGCTACTTTGAGATATAGCCAATTCACCTTCTAGAAATTTCTGATGCGGTTCACATTTCCCCTAAAACAACCTCTTCAAACCCCTTTCTAAATGATGGTTTTGACCTCTGCGACTCCTGATAGCACGTAGGTGTTTACCGTTCTTCACCTTAACTTGTCCCTTTTTTGGGCTGAGCCTGTGGAGGTAGGAAAACTAGTGCCATATGCATAAGCACGTTCAGCAAAAAATGCTAATAACCCCACACCACTGGATAGTGATTTGTCTTTTCCATCTCCTTTTGGTGAGGCCCTGGGGAAAGTGCACAAATCAAGAGACAGGTGGACATAAAACAGTGATGAATGTCTCCCTGGGCTTGAACTCTTAAGCAGCAGCTCCAGCCTGAGTAATGAACCCAGGGCATTAAAACAATTCTTATATAGAGATGTCTTCTCGGGGTGCTTCTTCAGCACCGACAATTATCTCAGTTAATGATGCATTTGCAGAGGAGCTTGCTGAACTTCTTGGACCCAGCTCAGCCCAAGCACAGCACCACCAGAGTCAGTGGAACTCTGCCCATCTAAATGAAGCCGGAGTTTTTTGCACCGTGATTAACAACATGTGTTGCTTGGACGAAAGAGAATTGCAGTTGTACACTGGCTTCTAAAAATATTTTCACTCTTGAAAGAAGCCTGATTGACAAAGAATATGAGCCATTGAATTATAACATGCCAGATTTTACTAAGAACACTCTAAATATGCAAATTTATGGGAGGGGATGCAATATTCTCATTCCTATTTAGGATGGGTTTGATAGACAGAAATAATTCTCTTGTCACTTGCTACAGAGAAGAATTATTAATTTTGCTTTGTCTGTAGAAAGGCAAAAGCCAGCAATCAGGCTACAAAGTAGGTGCATAAATTGGTTGACTTTCAATGCCTCTTTCTCCATCACTTCTTAGGAAAAAGAGAAGATTTCTTAATGGTGCCAGGTTCCATTAGAAGAGTAGCGCAACATAGTTTTAATTGACGCATGCCATGTCTGAGGAAAGTAACAGGCAAACTCCCTGACCATTCAATTACCATATAAATAAGAATGCACATATCTCCCAGCCACATATCACATCAGCATCTTGCTTTTTTTGTTTGTGATGAAAATACGTTAGTGGCTGAAAGCAGCTTTTCATTTGAATAATGACTGAATGCTTCTGTGAATTTCAGATGGTGGATTAAGACCTTTCTTTTAAAAGTTTGCAATTTCCCTAAAGTTCACCTGCTGCCTTTGCTCAAGTGAGGAAAAAAAACCCCAAAAAAACCAAAAAACCAAAACCCAACAAAAAACCAAGGCAAATGGGAGACTTCAAACTCAGCAGCTGCGAAGGTGCTGCTGGGGTTTATAAACCCGTTCAGGGAAATGAAGCATGCAAGTGCTCTGGTGCCTTTGGTTCAGCAGACTGTTGTTGACAGCAGAGAGGAAGATAGCCCAGCGGTATGTGTTTTCTGGTACAGACCAGGGCTCTTTTTTGTGCCTTGCCAGCTGGAGGTGGTGCCCTTACAGGTGCACATCTCAGTTCGACAAGATCGCCAAGGAAAGAAGCAGCACTACCTTCTTTTGACTTGGTCATGGGAGAGGCACCCGATCTGAGTCAAAATTAATTACCCGTGGCACATGTATGTTAGCTGTTCAAGGAGGTAGTTATTGACAGGGAAACGCTACCAGGCGAGGTAGTGGCATGCGATGCCTCCTTCGTTCTGCGCTGCAGGCCATTTCTGCTGC
Organism: Bucorvus abyssinicus; assembly: GCA_009769605.1. NCBI lineage: Eukaryota > Metazoa > Chordata > Aves > Bucerotiformes > Bucorvidae > Bucorvus > Bucorvus abyssinicus. The sequence continues at coordinate 80,398,409 of CM020025.1, forward strand.
CAGAAGTTTCATTGTCTCTTCATTTTCCAGCGGCAGGAGGATGGAAAACCCATTTGCTAGATAGTCAGTGGATCCCAAACACCAACCACCCGTTTTCTCTTCCTCCTTCCCGTACTAAAGTATGGGAAGACATCAAACTTGCTTCGGTCCAGCTAAAAGATCAGTGACAGTCCAGTCAAAATGTCAGAAAGGGTGGGCAGCAGCACTTAAACTAACCATGAGACATGAGTCTAGTAGGCTATAAAGACATGGTTCAACAGCCAGCTTCTAGGCCCTTTTTGATTTCCCAAAGAATGCTCCGTGTCTCCATGTTCAAACAAGTACCGCCGTTCAAATCACTTTCCCATTTTAGGAAGAAACATAAAGGCAGTACCATGCTTCCCACACCTCATTTCTGAAATAATTGAGACTTGGACACTGACTGCTGAATAGTTTTGAGCATGTCAGGGAAGGCGAGGAAGTGGTTTGAGCCTCTCCCGAGGATCAGTGGAGCATGCCAACCTGCAGTGACCTGCTGCGATACACAGAAGCACAGGGCTCTGCCAGTGGTGGCTACTACACTAAACTCTCTGCTAAAAGTGCACAGTTCGGAATCAGCCGTTAAAAAAGAGCTTCCACTGGATGGAAGGCTCTTTTTCCTGCTTTCTCCTCATCTCTTCCCCCTGACTCTTCACTGAGTCTCGGCGCTGAAAGCCACTGTGCTTTGATTGTACCTTCACACCACTTGGAAAAGCACTCAAATTGCATTGGCAATTCGCTCCGCAAGAGCCATCTTCTATGTCTGATTTTCAAAACGTGTACGTAGCACATCTGCCTGAAAAGTCCAAGCTGTTAATTATCAGCTCCAAACAGTGTATAGGTGCAGGCTGAGAGCATCAGGCTTTTCACAACAGGGATTTGTTTCTCCCAAGTAAATTCCTCAAAGTGTGTATGTCTTTCTATCCCTTTCACCACGGAGTAAGAATCTATGTCTATTTGTCTTGCTAGAGAGGGAGATAATCTATGTGGTACTATACATTTGGAGTAGGGCAGATAAAGGAATGCGTGAATAGAGACCTTTGCTTGTATTTGCTGCCAGCAGCCATTCTGCTTCTCTCCTCAGGTTCAATAGTGCAATCGTTTTGCTATAACAAAATGACCTGTTTCACTGGTGTAGAAGGGGCTTTCCTGGTGGTGGAGTCAGATTTAGCTTAACCATGTCCATCAGACAAACAAACAAAAAAACTAAGTAGGGTTCAAGCAAGCATGAAACTAAAATAGAAGAATGATGTTAAAAAAAAAAAAATCCAGTTTAAGTTCCCCTTACATACTTTCTGTATTTTGGGGCCACTGATGTACACTTGCATTCCTAATTTCGTATATTCATTTTGAAAAGCAAAACACAACGCTCCATAATAGCGTTCAGAGAAGTTTCAGCATAATAGATAGATGTCAACAGAAGCCATATGGAACATGAATAGTATTGTCTTGCTCTGTGGCCCATTATCACCGTGGTCTAGTTCCATATGGCGATCGAGCTCTGCTCACATGACTGATGTGCAGGCATCTATGTTATTGGAGCGGTTAACCAATTAATGACCATCCACTGCCATATGTGCTGATTCGACAGTTCACTGTTTTCTTTGCATTGAAACTGATTTGGGAAGAACTCTGTTCTCAGTTCTGTTCTAATGATAATAATGTCCTTTTACACAGAAACTGCACGCACAGTCACACCTCTAAGCTGTGCTTACTGAGAGGGAGCTCTTGATGCGAACTGATGCAAAGCTGTGGTGGTAATTCAGGTTGAAGCAGGTCACGACCTGAAACAAGATGGTCTTTCTTGGTCCGTATCTTGGGAACAAATTCTTACCAGTGAACTCCTGCCAGAAGCAAAGTTTAAGTCATCGCCTTAGGTGTAATTCAGGTAGGTGCTGAACATGAGGTAGAGAGAAACTAATGAAGCTGTTTCTGCCAAGGGCTAATGAAAATGGTGAAAAGAACTTAATTTTGAGACTGTTCATCAGTTAAAAAATTTAGACAGGGATTTAGATTTCAGACTTCAGTTGAAGACCAGATCTTTTACAGATTTCATTAAAATCTTCATGAGGGACAGGTTTTGAAATGTCTTCCTTCTAGAAACTGTGCGACTTTTCTGGCACATCTGGCACGCGCTGAGAGGCAGGGCCTCAGCTGGGCGGACAGCTGCTGGGGGCCAACGTGCTTCTTTCTGAAGCCCGTGGTTTCAGAAGGTATTTCTCAGAAAAATCCGTATCTAACCTTCCTCCATTGATCTGTACTTATCTCTGCCCTCCAGGCATTACCATGAAGGCTCACTTTGCTTTTTGTTTACATTACCTAATAAAGCAACAAATGTATGTGTACAGCAGTGCTTCAGTAGTACTTGTGGGTCACACCACACTGCTCTTGCAGTTATTCTATGCCTTAGAATAAGCTTGTTTGAAATGAGAGTACGGATGATTTACCCGGCTAAACTGTTTGCTGCTAAATTCTGTGACACTAACCCAGCAAATGAGGATTTGGCCTAGACTAGCACTTATTTCCTGTAAAAGGGAATGACTTTTAAAAAAGCCTGTGGATTCACAGGACTGCTATTACCATAGCTCACTAATGATAATTACCATGGAATTTCCTACTGGAGGAAACCCAACTGTGAGTTCATAAACATGAGAGAAAGCAATGGAGAGAGAAAAGACAATTCAAACAACTTTTCAGTCCCTCAAATCTTGCTCTCGATGCTCAGCTTTCCTTTGGTGTTAAATTCTATGTTGTAGCAATGAAAGACTGACAAGTTGACTGAATGGGGAACTGTAACAGAAACAAACCCAGAAAACAAGCGATTCTTTTTTATTAACGTACATTATTTTTTACTCTAAGTGGTGTAACAGGAATTTCTTCTTGCCTTTTAAATTAATGTTTTTGCTTTATTATCCATACAGTAGTACTGCCTGCCATTTTAGAAATTAGAGACACATTTGAAAGAATACTGGAGGTTCCACTGAATCTATGTATTTATGTTGTATTCATCATGGTACATTATACCATAAATAAAAAGATACTCTGCCCCATATTAAGTCATTTTACATTAGAGGGCTCTCATTTGCGACTTCCTCTAATGCAAGGTTTAACAATAGTGAATTATGTTCCTTTAGTGAACCTGTATATAAATTACAGATTTGGAGATGACAAATAGCATCTATCTGGTTCTGATTCACATGAAATGAAAGGCTAGAATATATACTCACAGTAGAGTCAAACTGGGTGCACTCTTCTATATAGTGGTCCCTTATTTTGAACAAAAGAAAGGTTGCATGACATATTAAGCTTAGTCTGGAAAGCTGCCACAGCCTTACTCAAAAACATAACCTTGCTCTTTCTGTTGATCTTTCCTCCAGTTTGCATAAGGTCAGTTGGTCTCAGTGTTGACTCTTATCTTAAGAGACCCACCATGCAAACCCATTGAACCTTGAAGAGAAAACAAAGGTGATCTTTTACCAAGTAAAAATCTGCAGTCTGATGTTATTCTACCATTTTATCAGTAAAACTTGCTTTCTGTGACCAAAGTTTAGCCCATGCTTTAGATGCTTTTAGATCCTACCTACAGAATACTGATCATTTACCAGTGCAGTTAAAATAACACACATGGTATACAACTTGCACAAGAGTTCTGCCGACAGGAGATGATGAACAGCTGAGCTAGCACCAAAGCCTGCCAGGGACCACCCTACAGTCGTCAGTACTCTGATGTGAATTTTGCTGCTCAGAAGACTTCAATGACTGAAGACTCCCCTCTTCCAAATTTCTTGACAATCTCCTTTTACAAACCAAGCTCAGTGCCGTAGGATGGGGTCCATGTAAAGCCATCTCTGAACAACCTGCTTATTCAGACACACAAAAGGATGCAGAGGGGCTGAGGTACAACAGCAGAGAGTTTCATGCTGGCTGAAGGATATGGAAGTATGTTGTGGTGCAGCCAAAAATCTGGACTTGTCTTCCTCCACCCCTATCTGTGCTACAGATCTGAGGAATTAATTATAACTCTCAGCAAGAACCTCACCGTGGTCTTCTCCGTCTGGAAGAAAGCAGCCTGGAGTCTCATATCAATTGTGAGCTAATTAAGAAAGTGGCAAAGTCCATAGAAAGACAGCTCTTTTAAGAACAAGCTAACGCTAGAGAAAAAGTTCTCTCTGGATTCTGCAGGACAAACATAACACTTTATTCACTGGAATGATGCTTCACTTGATGAGCTTCACTTCTACATCTCATTCTGAGGCAGCAGTTGGCTGCAATTGGAGACAAGCAAAATTATTTTCTTTTAAAATAATAAGAATTAGTCTAAATCCATTGTGTGAACATGTTCAGAAAGAGGAAAGTAAAAGCAGTGTTATTCAACTGTACTTTTTAGGTTGCACACAAAATGTTAATACAATAAAAATACCAACATAAAAAAAATGCATTTGAAATGGAAAAGGGGTATATGCAAAGCAATGCCAGAGCATTCATGTTGCATACATAAAATCCCAAAGGCATTATTGTAAGTAAATCTGGAAACTAGCCAATCTGAATGTGTCGTTTTGCGGAAGAAACCTGTGAGGTGGACTTTGAATTAAAAAAATATAACGTGGCTTTTTCAGCCTGAGAGGTTAGTCTAAAATCAATCACAGACATGCTGTGCCTTAGTTTTAGGTCAGACTTAGTGGCCACAGCAACCCCGGAAAGACACTGAAAAGCCTAGAGACTATTGTGTGGGACTTGTACTTGGTGAAAACAGACTGATCCAAGCATCTACAGGCTCTTTTATCTGACCTCATTAGTACACAAAGCTTTAGAACAAACGCTGAAGGAAAAACTAATTAAAGTTGTGGAGGTATATGAAAAACTAGTTAGAACGCAGCAGGACCTCACCAAAGACAGAACATACCACGCTAAGCCAGTATCTTTGTCTGGTAAATCATTTTCTCAAACAATGAAAATATGGTAGATCAAATCTATCTGGACTTCAATAAAACATTTGAGAGGATGCCATGTGAGAAAATATTAATTAAGATGGAGAGATGTGGATGAATGTAAGTACGGACAATAGCGTGAGCTGAAAGGGAAACTAGATGGAAGGAGGTTACTAATGCCATTCCATAGGGACAGATTTCAGAACTAATCTTAGTTAAAATTTTATTAGTGACCTTGGCACAAAAAAACATGAACGTGCTAATGAAATTTGCTTGTGACATAAACCTAAGACCTGCTGTTACAAGAGAAAAGGACTGGAATACCTTATGGAATGAATTGGATGAGTCTGTGAAAAGGAGAAAGATAAATTATATGCAATTTAAGAGTAGTAATATGAGGTTGTGCACTTGGCAGAAATCCCTATCAATTCTAGTGAAGTGAGATGAGGAGGAAGCTTCTCCACATGGACAGAAGAAAGAAAAGACAGTGCATGAACTAGAAGTGAGTCCACAGTGCGCTGATTTCTATTTGGAAAAGGCAGCGTGAGGGGTGTACCATGCAGCCAGAGCTGTAAGGAAAGTTGTATCAGGTCAGATACCATGTCCCACAGTCCTCCTTCCTGACAGTAGCCACCAGCAGAACCTAAGGAAAGTGAGTCTGGCAGGATTTTCCCAGAGCAGAGGAAGCATCTGGCAATTCGTGATCCAGTGAGGTGATGTCTTCTGCCTCTAACCGTGTGTCGTGTTGTCTGTCTCCCCCTCCACTTCCCCCCCCCCCTTTTTATTTTTTTACTTACATGATTTATCTCAGCTTACCTCCCACTCTTCTGCTGGCAATGAAAATTTCCTAGCATTACTTTGAGGGAGTATAAAGAAAATGGCATGATCCCAGTGTAACTGTGAGACAAAAGATCAACCTCGAGTCTTTCATTAGGATGCTGATGCTACTTTGGACCTCTCCTAACTGCATGGGAATACTTGGATAGACCTAAAAGATCTGGTGTCACATGCTTGTAAAAAAAGGTACTTGAAAAGGATAAAATGTTGGTCATACAGACTGGAAAATTACCCCAGGCAGACATCATCTGTTCTCTCCCCCGGCTGAAGGAGCAATGCCACCAAACGCATGCAGTGTAGAGCCCAGCATCACACGTGTGCCTTACAGCAAAGGGCCACAGCCGACTCCTCTGCATTACTGGAATGAATTATGAAGGGTGGGTCCCCCCCGGAGTTCTTTGTCAGTATGTTCATTCCTCCTGCTGTAGTCAGACGGCGATGCTCGAAAACCTGATAACTAATTTATTTTTTCCCTAAAAAATAAAAGAGGCAGTAAAAAGAGATTAAACTCCCCATTTTGCCTTTGCATCTGGTTTTGTTCCCCCACTTGAGACACCCAGAGGCCTGCGGGGTGAGCAGGGGTCCGTGGGCCCGGGCAGCGCAGCCCCAGCCCCGCGACCCCGGCCGACTCTCTCCTCCCTCTGCCGCAGATCACCCGCGGGAAACGAAACCGAAAGGCTGGGGCCGGCCCAGGGCCCTGATCCGCCCCGGCAGCCGGCGGCAGTTGCTCTGAATGGGCTGTCCAGCCCCGCACTCGGGGGAGAGAAGGGCGGCGGTGAGGCCCGGGCCCGCCGCGCAACATCCCGCCCCGCCAGCCCGCGGCGGGCGTCGAGCGCCCCGCTTCGTCTGGCCCGAGCGAACCTCCTCCGCCCCTCAGCGCCCCTCGCCGCCTCCGTTCGGTCGGCCGGGACTGCTCCCGGCCCGCCCCGAGCCCAAGGTGAGGCCGTCCCCAGCGCGGCCCAGCAGCCGTCCCGCCCTCCGCTGCCGCTCAGGGGCCGACGGCGCCCCGACCTGTGGCCTCGCCCCTCCTCCGGCCGCCCGCAGAGGAGACGGGTCCCAGGGCGGTGCTGCCGCGGCCCGCCCGCGTCGTCTGGGCGGGAAGGAGCACCTGTGGTGCCTGCGAGCCCCCGCCGCCAGGTACGTACGGCTGGCTCGGCCTGGCCCGGCTGCTCGCCCCGGGCAGCGCGGAGGGGGCCTCGGCTCGTCTGTTCCCGGGGACCTGCTGCGCCCCCCGCCCCTTATCTTCGGGGCCGCCGGTGGTTTCTCCTGGGCTGGCAGCGCTGTACTGCTGGTGAGGGAAGGTAAAAGCAGCTGGGGCTCCCTGGAGGGAGAGGTGGGAGAGAAACTTGCTGCCGGGAGGGCTCTGGGCACAGCGCGGCCTGGGCCCGGGGCTCCGTGCAGGCTGGCAGGCGGGACCCCCGGTGTTCTTCCAGAGAGCCCTTTGGAGATGCGTGCAGGTAAATGCAGGTGTGTGGCACACCAAGCGCTCTTTGTGCTTCTCGTTTTAACAACCTGTTGTGCTGCCCTTTGTCTGAGCCGTGGGCTGTCTGAAGGTGCAGCAGCTGCTTGGGTGGTCTGGGATCCCCTCTGTGCACCCCCCGCCCACATTTCGCTCCGCCGGGGAGCGCTTGCTTCAAGCTCACCTCGCAGAGGGGGCACGGGCGAGCCGGGATCTGGCAGGAATTTGGTATGTCCTTTCTGTGAGATGTGTTAATTTTTCCTGTTTCCTACAGTAATATGATTCAAAGGTCATAATGAGAGACAAGTTTGTGCTATTATAGATGTGATAGGAGAGGCTGTTACTTTAGCCAGTGCTTGCACCTACCCCAGTCTGAGAACTGAGCCCTGTGGTTATTTGCACAAGGGTATGATTCACCTGAATAGGATTCTGAACATTAAGAGTGTGTGAAATAGGTTGCTGAGTTTGGTGATAGATAGGTAGCTGAATTTGCACCGGTGGCCATTCCCACTGACTTCGTGAGAGACTTTCATAGAACAAAAATTTTATGCCTGTTGCAGAATTGGAGCTAGCATCAATGTAAAACCTCACAAGAAACAGAAAGTGAGGTTAAGATTACGGTAAGCATTATGTAATTGAGATGCAACGCTATAACTTCAAGCCGTAAAATACCTCTTAAAGAGCATCTCTAGCTATGTTTTGATATGTTGCGCTTTTAGGGTTTTCTTTTGTCCATTTTGTTACTAGTCCTTTAAAAATTAATTGCTCATCACCCTCATTTTAAAGATAGATATATATATTATTTGTTCAGTTTTCGTCACTCTTTCTATATGTGTTGTATCATTTTTGTAGTTAAAATCTGTATTGGTGTACACTTGCGTAAGGGGCTGAATTCATGCTGTACGTGAAACTTTCATTGCTACCTTTCCAGATGTCTGAGGGATGACCTTGTTGTTTTGTAGTAAGTTTTCCAGTCAGGAGGTGGCACAAGGTTTGGTTAAGGCCAATTTAACTGCTGGGGAGGGCTGGGAGTACAGACTAGAACTGGTTCCTTTTGTTCCCTGCCTTTAGCATTCCTGCAATTCCTCCTATGCTGCCCCCGCTTCCAAATGCACCCTGGTAGAAGTGTCCACCAAAAGGATGAAACCTTTTAGGGCAGGCAAAAGAGTTAAGCCTCTCTTCCTACACTTGCACAGCAGGTAAGCAGCTTGCCTGAAATCTAAGGGAAAGGCCTGTTCCCAGTTAGACGCCCTTCCCCTTCCCGCAAGGGTGACTGGATGCCCAGCCAGGAGTTTCCTGTCCTTGATGCTGTATGTTGTACTGATGACCTTGCTGGGATTTTGGCTTTTTTTTTTTTTTTTTCTTTTTAACACAGATGAACTGTTGACCTGTTAGTCTCTGAGCGAATGATTGCTCAACTTCTTTTCATCTGGTCTTTCTTGAGTACAACCTGGGTGGCTGGATGCAGGAGTAAACCTCCTCATGGAGCATCAGCCAGGGCAGTTGAAGGTAGGAGCCTTGCTTTGGCACCAAAGCCTCTTCCAAGGAAGAGTGACCCCAGTTTCTGAGAGGTGTTTTGGCATCTAAGTGTGATTTTTGCCACTGATGCGTTATAGACCTTAGGTATGCTGCCTAAAAGGACATGCCCTTTTAGCTTCAAATCTAGCAGATTGCTGAGAGGTCTTTGAATGGATCTAAGTCAGGTAGTGATGTTTCTGTAACCAAATAAACAGTTTTTTTAGTGTTGCTTTTGCACAAGTCACATATTCCAGTGTCTTCAGACAAAAATACGCAGTAATGCTAGGTGGAACTAACTTTAATAAGTGAAATGAAACTGAGATCCCTGTGTGGTTGTCTTCATTGTTAGAGCAGGAATTACAAAAGTAAATAAACATGGGGAGATGTAAACTGTGTTTTTTTTTTTTTAATAGTTCTTCTGGATAAATGTTTAATAATAGTACCACTGGGGAAATGCGTAAACAGTGTTTTTGTACTCCCCTATAAACTGTCATAAGCTTTTTTTTTTTTTTAAGAATGTGGATAGACCCATGAAGTCATCATGTGCTGAGTGAATATTGTGGTATTGTGGGTATTGTTTCTTACTGGTTTTGAACGTAACGGGTTTTTTTCAGATAACTTATTCAGAGTCAAAACAGTCCATAGTGTAAAGAGTTTGTGCATAGTATAGCTGTGTTCATGCTCTGCTCACTGGTTTGGTTTAATTTTGAAATTCAGATACCACGGAACAGTCATTGTTTAATAGGCATTGTGTTATTGAAACTATAACTCCCATTTTATTTAGAATTGTTTTTGTAAGTCAAATTACTTTTTTTTAATGAGACTTAACAGAACATTATGACTCTAGGGTCAGTATTGTCACCCTGCAGGCAGTATAAACCACAGTCCAAGATGTCGCTGTGGCTAGGGATGTAGGATGCATCGCTGAGACCTGGAAATTAGGGAATCCTGCCAGGCAGGCTGTTGCTCAGGAAGGGGCCGAGCAGCCAAGGTCCGCTGGGGGGATGACTCCCCAACATTAGTTTCAGTAGCTCTTGCTGCTCACCACATGCTACAGCTGGGGTTTCAGCTTTCTTGCCAGCCTCCACACCAGCATAATCCACTGCCAGGCAGATGATACAGACTGACTGTGAGTTACGTGAGGCTGCAGGCTGACCCTCTTTTCTTCTGAAGAAAAAAGAAAATTACATTTGTATCTGGCAGCTTTCCTGCACATCCGCCACTTCATTGGCTTAGCTGAACTGCAGAAAAGAAGCATCTATTTCATGTCCAGGAGTGAAGAGGTCTGGTTAGGATTTATATATAATAAAGAAATCCACGTAATTTTTCATAAAGAAAAAAAGAAAAACCCAGACTATGTGGACAGTACCAGTATTTTAACAACAACAAAAAACTCAAATACAGGAAAAAATAATCTGGAAAATATAAAAATCATGCTGGTTTTAACTGATATTTTTCACAAAAAACCCTTTTGGAATATGTGGGTAAAAGTACTGATGGAGGGAGAGTTTGAGTCAGCAGTATCTAAGACTGAAAAGGAATGAAAGTGCAGAGTAATTATTTTAGCAGCACTGCTGAATATTACTATAATAAGGCACAAATTCTGGTGTACATATATTCTGTTCAAGCCTGACAGCTTAAAAACTGACAACTCAGTGTCAGTCTCAAGGAGACAATTATCAAAAAAGCTTTCTTCGCTTCAAATGAGAGACCGGCAGGTAGTATTACCAGTATACTAAAGAATGGGTTAGTTGAACCATCAAATTTTCCTTGACATTAACTAGAATAAGCTTGTTGTTGTTGTTGTTATAAAATAGAAGAAATTTTAAAAGAGAACTAAATATAATAATTGACTTCTAATACCTGCTTTAAGAAACAAGGATATTGGAGGGATGAAAAAGTAAAGAAGAAATGATTATTTCTTTTCTGCATCTAGTGGAAGTCTTACTTTGTTCAAACTTTCATCTTTCATTCTTTATTACTGAATTCACTTTATATGATATTGATGCAATCCATATTCTTTGAGGTTTTTTCCTACTCCTGCTCACTCTGTCTTGCGGAGGCATAATCTTTGATCTATGACGACAATAATTTTCACAGAGTATGCAGACAGTGGCTGCAAATGGAGAATAAGTAGCATGAGCTGACGAACATGTAAGAAATAACAATCCTCTAATCATGCAAATACGGGATGCAATGGGTCAAACCACACATTAGAAAGGAATTTTGAATCTGTGAGTGCTGCCATTTACTACACCTGGCACTGCAGGTGCCTCTGAGAATCAAGGACTGCGTATCCAATGCCAGGCACTCAGCACTGAATTCCAGCTGTTATTTGGTTTTTTTCTGTAGACTGGTGGCTCTACTCAGTTTTCTGTTATTCTCAAGCTAATTCTTTACGTCAGGTTAGTCTCTATTTTTAGTTCTTTGAAGAGCAAAGCATTTCTCTCTTTCTCTCTCTCTCTCTCTCTCAATGGTTTTGGGGAAAACCATATATATATATATAGGTATTCTTTTAAGCTATTTTTCCATGCTTTTAAACTATTCCATAAGTAAGGATTATATTTCTGTTTTTCTGTTCAGGGAACGTGGCAATCTCTCAGGAGGAGCAAGCTAGGATTGGCTCTCCTGAGGAACTGCGCTGTTTATCTTACATGTTGTCTCTTGGAAAACTCGTAGGTAGTCTTCAAATTATCGAAAAGTTCTGTTTAATGACTTGCAAAGTGTTTCATTGGAAAGCATTCGTAGAGGCAAAAATGGATTTCAGATTATCCATATTAGCTCTGAGACCATCCCTTCTCTTCTCTGTGTGCAAGCCCTGCCTCTGTGCCTACACCCCCTACATTACTTAACAAGAAGGAAAGACAATCCTCTTTTCAGTAGAAATGAATGGTGGTTCTTCAGATCAAGTTCTCCTGTGCAAAAGCTGAAGGAAGAATTACATGGAAAGAAAAAATACTGTTCTGAGCCTGTAATTAAAGTTAAGTCTTTGTGCATATACATAGGGACCTAAAATCACATTGTGGAGCCAAACTCATCTCTGGCATTCCTGAAGGTCTGCGTGCTAGGCTTAGGAAGCACACTGATGCTCTTGTAACAAATTCGGTGGCTTTGTATTCATACAGTAACTTTTAATTTTAAAAAACATGGTAATTCTGTTGTAGGATCATATTGACACCACGTAGGTCATCATCAAGGCTGAGTATCAAGATTAGCTGTATAGACTTCTGAGTCTTTATGTGATGGAATAACTGATAGCAATTGTAGGTTGCTCTTTCCGAGGCCAAGCAATGTAAAAACATGTAGTAGCTGATGTGCAGATAGGGGGGGAAAGAAAAAAAAGGTGGTGAGACAGAACAATCTTGGGTTTCATTTCAAGCTACATTAGTGGGCACAGATTTTCAGCTTATTATGCCCTTGAGTTGGGACTCATTCAACTTCTCTCTTATCTCACCTTTTCTCTCTTATCTTGTTCAAATCCCATTCCTTTCACTTAGCCTTCTCAGTAACCCTTCCTGAACTCCCATCTTACATCTTTTGAGGCTGAAAAATTTCAGCCCACAAATAAAGTTGTGAAGAACTGAAAATAGCGTCTCAGACTCAGAAGTTTCAGGTGAAGCCAGCTAGGCTACGATACCAGCCCTGTCCATAGTAAAGAAAATCCCCAGCAGTGTAATTTAATTGACCTTCAACTATGTCTGCCTTAAGGGCTTTTTCTTTGATTTGTTAGTTCTGGAGAGATCTTTTATACTATTTTACATTAATGTTTTCTGGGAATATTTCTTTTAACTGTAAATTCTTAACATAGACTATAGCTGACATTGCATGCTCTGTAGCGCTTGTATTTCGCTGGGTTTTTCTAACTTTGAAATTAAACCTGCTGAAGACTTTGGGCTTCCTCTTTGATATGGCTCATGCAGCCATCAAGGAATACACTGTCTTTATGTGATGCTGCAGGATTGTGGTGATAAAGCTGAACATCAGAGCTTTGAGAAGAACATTCACTGGGAATTAGTTGTTCTGTGACGTACAGTGATCTCTGACATAGTGACGTGGTGACAGCATAGTGCAATGAAAAGGACATGTAACAAGTTACAATACATAGCAGGTTTCCGCAGATAGATACTAGTCGCTGCTTGAAAGAGCCGAAAGGCAGCAAAAAGTGACAATTTGCTCTCAGAGGAGGTTTATCTCCTTGGAGAGCTAAACAAAATAACTGAAGTGTTGGAGCTGGGAACGAATGGAGGGCTTAACACACCACTTACGGCTGTGGGCAAAGAAGCAGCAGGCTTGAATGGGGGGAATGAAAGTTAAGTTAATTCAAAAACAATGAGAACCACAAATCATCACTTAAATTTGGGTAGGAGAGAATGAAAGAGAGAACAATGATATTAAATACATAAATACATATATCTTTCCCTCCATACTACCCCTCCCCACTTACTATGAGCCCTCACATGCGGTTGGCACCAGAGAAGGGCTGGGGTGGATGGGAAGGGAAAAGTGCAGCCCTTTCAACCTTTTGCATTTCAGTTCCAAGTTGAATTTTTTGGGACAAACTTCCTCTCCAGTGCGTAACCTCTCTCTGGGGTGTGCATTCATCGGTCCAATGGCTTCAGTGCTGCACTCAGCCTGGCTGCAAAACGCAAGAGTCACCAGGTCTCTGGGGTATGTTCTGGGTTCTTCTTTGTATTCTGATGGGGTCTTCATTCTTGGCACTTTGTCCCTTTTTCTCCTCCCTTGCCAGTGGTTACTCTCTGTGCAGAAGAACTTCCTCCCCACTGAGTGGGGACTTCCAGGGTTCTTTTTTCTGTCTCCCGATGCCACTTTCTTTCCACCGCCTGCCAGTAATCAGCAAAGTGAAAAATCTACTTGCCACGTGGAAGATCTTTACTGTCCCAGTTGCCGAGGTGACTGCTTCAGGAGTTCTCTCTTTTTGAACTGAAAAATGTGCACCAACAGGAACAATGTGGTTGCGTCTTTTTATTATAGTGGTGTTCAAAGAGGCATTGATTAACATGGCTTGGCTCCAGGGGCGGATGTGAAATTGGAGCCAAGGCAGCAAAACATCCTTTTGTGCCTAAACAAGGGAAAGGCGGGGAAAAAGCCCCTGTCCTTGCCCTGGAGCCAAAATCCTAAACCACAAAAATACTTTAAACCAAACCTAATTTAAACTAAACCTTAAACTCCTTACAGAGTTCTCAGGCATTTGTGTACCCTCAGGGTAGCCCTCTGGGATTTTGCTGGCCATTTCAGGCTCACACTGATGAGCATGGGGAACTTGGGCTAGGTGTGAAAGGGATGCACAGGGAGAGGTTGAAAGGTTGTTTACAAGGAAATAGGCCTGTTCTATTCCCTAGTCTCCAATGAATAATCTCTGTAAATATCTACTTCTTCTTAATGTTCTCCTGATATCATATAACCTGCACTACTCCTGTTTTGTCTGATGTTCCTCTCTCAAACCTCTGTTGCTTTATACGCACACACATACAAGTTTACTAAAAATTTTCTACTAAGCCTACTAGTAAAAAGCTGTGCAGCCACCTCTGTATGAATGTTAAAGAAAGCTTATTCCACATCATTTGTCAGACCACTGAATAAAAGGTCTATAAGCGCACGATAATGTGTGTTCTGAGAAACCACTGTATTGAATGCTACATCCTAAAATACTTCATGCTGTCTTTTATCACATAACTAAGAACTAGAGAAGATTCAGAACATAAAGCTAGTGAGTCAATTCTTGTTTTTAAGAAGCCATTGAATTATTATGGAAGAATGCATAACCTGCCATACAAGAAATTGGGAAGACTAAGGTGTTGCCATTCACAGACTCTCCACATCCATCTTCACTGCTATCATTCAGTATTTTAATCTACCATGTGAGGTAGAAAAAGCACAAAAATTATTTTGTTTGCTTTATACATAATCTTTCATGTGTTTACACATACTATGTATGTAAATTAGCTGAAACAATTTAAAAAATCGAGTTCTATGGGCTCTTTTTCTCTAACTCTCACTCTCCTTTCTCTTCTGGTAAATGTTACTAACTAAAGTCTGTAGTGTCATAAGAGCTTCCACTTCTGGAAGCTAGCCCAAGCCTGAGAAGCCACTTGCGTGAAGCTTGAGTTTGAGGCTGAAATTCAGAAGTTTGACATGTTCCTTACAAAGCTGGCTTTGAACAAAGCCTGTGCTGATCTCTGTAGCTTCAGAGAATACTGATGCTCCCAGCAGCTCCGTTACATCTAGCTTCAATACGTGGTAGCACAGAAACCGTGGTAGCTTTAGGTTTAAATTTGAGTTTCATATGCACTTTTTTGCCTGGATATAGCACTTATTGTCATCTATTGGATGAAATAGGAATAAAAAGGTCCGTTTTCTGAAAAATTTTCTATTGGTTTCGGTTTACAGGGCTTGCACCCTGTGTTTCAGAAGTTGGGAACTGGTAGCTTCAACCTACTTGTTGAACGTTAGCTGAGATTGTGTTCATGGTGGGATGCTAGGGAGTCACCTGCTGAAGCTGAATGCTGTGGGGAACAGCAGGTAATTTTCGAATTCTTCAGATGAGAGTTTTTAGTATAAGCAATGACCCTATGCTTGGGAGGGAAATACCTGACAGCATAGGAGTGAGGTCCTATCCCAACTCAACTGAGGGCAGCGTGAGTTACAAATGCAGCGTGAGTTATGGTGGTGATTTCCTTGGGCTCAGAATCTCACTCTGTGTATGCATGAATGCCATTGAACCTGTAGCTGAGTTTTCATGTTAAACTCTGAAGCCAGAAGTAACCAGTGCCTGAAGGCTTAGTATCATCTTCCCTGCTCTAGTATGTCCATGGAGTGTTATTTGGCAATGCTCTTTTGATCTTGCCTAAAGGTAGGAAAATTATTTGGCAACAGTGTTCAGATAGCAGAGTAAGTTATGGTTATGTCTGTAGCTTTGTTTGTCTCTGCATCTGGCCTTATTACACATGCTGCTTTGCTTGACAAAGTTGAAGTAGACTTGACAAAGTTGAAGTAGACTTGACAAACTCACAATTGTAACCTTATCTTTGCAGTCAGAAGCCTACAGGTCAGGATAAAAAATGTGTTATTAAGACTTGTGAAGGAAAATACTGCAGGAAAAATGAAAAGGGGGAAAAAACCCTTTTGGGCTTGACTCAACAGCTGTCTTTGAATGTAGAGCTTGTAGTACTGCATATTGGTGTTATACAAATGCAAGTGATATTACAGGTCTCATGACTCAAGTTTAGTTCTGAATGTGGTGGCCTCTGATTGCTTACTGTAACCTGGTGACATCCCATATATTAATTTGTAATTATTTGCTGCAGTTAAAATAGGAAGAGCAACAACACTGATATGAACATGAAAGCTAATAATTTTTAAGTAGTTAGTTGTAGTTAGCTTTACATAGTGCATTTCTTATTTACTCTGACAACCTGGTAACTTTTCCTCATCCCTTTTTTTTTTTTTATTGCTTAAAAAGGCTTCTCTCCCTTCTGCAAAAGACCCATGCAAAGAAACCGACTGTTTATTGAAAAGTCTGTGAAGATGTCCAAATATAGAATGGTACCAACTAGGAACCATTAAAAGTAACAATGAAAAGAAAAAAATTGTAAACTGGGGAAAAAATCTCTTATTTTTGTGTCGTTTGTGTCGTTATCTTTGCTTTTACTTGTACCAGCAGTAGGTAAAAGTTTTTTGGATAGAATGGTTAAAATAACTTCTTGTTCCAGCCATAAACCTGGTAGGGCCCAATTATTATAAATGGGATTATTATAAATTCTCTTTTCTGTTTCTTTGTTTCCTTTCCCTTCTTTCTTGCCCAGCAGACAGGAAGTGTGAATGAATTTGCTCTAAAGCCAAATGATCCTTGTCTGCCCTCAGGATAACTTACTGAGGATTTTACTGTAATTTTTTCCTCATCATCTGACTTTAATGTTTAAGAAGCCTCATGAAAGCCTACTTTTAGACAGAAGCCTGACTAAATCTATGAAAAAAGAAAGAAGGGAATCATTTAGAAGTCTTATACCAAAGACTGGATGAAAAAACAATAGTACTTTACCCCCAAATGAAACTTCTCAACTGAAACTCATGAAGAGCTTTGCTACGATACAGTTACTGACACCGAGCAGGACGCTTCTTTTCGAGGAGTCACCTTGACTTTCACCGAGTATCTGCTAGGTGGGTGCAGGATGGGGTGTAAGTTGAAGGTTTTGGTTGTAGGAGCTGTAGTCGAGGGGAGTGGAACCAAATTTCACTCTAATCCTGGTACCTGTGAAAGTACTTTGAAGCAAAATATATCTCAACATGAGCTAAGAGTGGCAGGATCTGATTGGGTGAAGAGGGGCAGAACTGCCTGCTGATTAATCAAGCAGCTAACGCTTCTTCAAGGCATTGATTCATGAAAACCTTGAACACATAATTCATTTATCTAGACTTCTGCTGAGCTTATATGTGAACTGGTGCTTTATGGCTGTCCCAAATGCTTTCCTCAGTCTGGGCCTAATAGGGCTGTATATCCATTTTGTGTTGAGGCATGGCAAGTGACTTACAGATGTGTTCCTAATGTATAAATAAAAGTGAAGAAAATTATACAAATCCGTCTTTGGAAGGAGGCAAAATATGCTGTCAAGTGCTTTGTTGCTTTGATGGGATTCTCAAAGCTTATGCTTGGAATGTGTCGCTGTTCCTGAAAACTAATCTGGTAAACAGTGTGCAAAGTTATTTTTTTGGTTTGGGTCGGATTTGTGGGAGTTTTTGTGGTGGTGGGTTTTTTTGGTATGTTTGTGTGTGCTGTATAATTTTAATTGACCCTCTGAGGGAATGGAAAGCTTCTTTCCCCTGGCCTTGAATTCTTTCCAGAACTAAGCTGGCTTAGGAATATTTATTCCAGCTGTTTCATATGCATTTATTGATTATGACCAACAGCTAACACAAAGACAGCACATATATTAATCAGTCTAAAGAAATAATGTTTGTCTTAACAACCACATTGGTAAAGCAAGTGTGTTACCTGGCATTTCTGGTGAGGTAAACTGTGTGTCCACATCCTTGGAAAGGGTATAAATGTCGTTCAAGAAAAACTAGGGATTTATTTAAAAGGTTAAATTTCAATTTATGACAATTAGAGGAGAAGAGACTCACTTGATAACCTTACTTACTTTTGATCATTGCATTAATGAGTAATTTGTATTTCTTCTCCTCCGCTATATGGCCTTGCTGTTTTCTACAGCAGACTTAACGATATCTTTGTCCCCTTGCTTTTTTCTCAAACTCTGCACTCATGTTTATATACTGCTTATTAAATATTTATTAAAGATATCAAAGGAAATATTGTTGGAAGGTGCATAATATGATAAAGTACTGGGTGCACAAGCTTCTTTTTCAGGTCACCTGAAGGGCTTGAGTGCCTGAAAAGCTATCAGGTTGGCTTAATTAACCCTTTGATTTAATAAAAAACATTTTCCTCTATGCCTTGCTTAAATTCAGACTTTTGTGTTGCTTCTGTTGTAATAGTTCTTTAGCCTGTAACAACACCGTAGACTGTAGCAGCACTAAAGACTACTTTAGAAGGTAAGTAATTTAAAATTTCTGTATGGTTTCCATTTTTGTGATGTCCTGACAGAGAAGAGTAATGAAAACAATGTGGTTTTGTTAGATATTAGCATAGGTTTAAGAGTGTATACAACTGATGCACTCATATCTTTAGATTTGTGCAGCGATTAGCATATGTATGTTTGGAAGTTCAAAAAGATCTGGATACCAGTGTTGTTAAGTACCTCTGAAGAGTCTTCTAGTTGCGTTTCATGGAGATTAATGGGCTAATATGCGTCATTCCTGCAATATGTTATCAATGCTAGATTTATTATGTGGGAAATAGGATTTATTATTTTCCAGATGTTAGAAATTTTGTTTCTTTCCTAAGGTGATAATTTGTACCTGTTTGGGGGTTCAGTTAAAGAGAAAGGTAATAAACCAGGTGCAATGACAGCAAGCAGTTTATATGACAGTAGGGAACTGGCAAGATTGCTTTTGAAGTTGACTTTTGTGAAAGTATGGAAAGGACTGATAGTGGAATCCAGTTAAGTCATCGTTTCAGCTGCCATGCTAACGATACCACTTCTTTTCTTTTTCTGAAATTTTTAACTGAGAACTACGCTGTAATGTGCATGAATGTAGATAAATAACTTTGGATAAGATGATGAAGTCTCCAGGATGGAATCATAGAATTGTTTACGTTGGAAGAGACCTGCAAGATCATCAAGTCCAACCATTAACCCAGAACTGCCAGGTCACCTATAAGCCATGTCCCTCAGCATCACATCTACATGCATTTTCAATACCTCCAGGGATGGTGTCTCCACCACTTCTCTGGGCAGCCTGTTCCAATGCTTGGCAACCCTTCTGGTGGAAAAGATTTTTTCCTAATGTCCAATCTAACCACCCCTAACACAACTTGAGGCTGTTTCTTTTTGTCCTATCACTTGTTACTTGGGAGAATACACTGATGCCCACCTCACTACAACCTCCTTTCAGGTAGTTGTAGAGTGTGGTAAGGACTTCCCTCAGCTGCCTTCTCTCCAGGCTAAACAACCCCTGTTCCCTCAGCTGCTCCACATAGGACTTGTGCTCTAGACCCTTCACCAGCTTTGTTGCCCTGCTTTGGACGCGCCTCAGCACCAAAGTGTCCTTCTGGAAGTGAGGGGCCCCAAACTGGACACAGAATTCAAGGTGTGACCTCAGCAGTGCTGAGTACAGGGGGACATTCACTTCCCTGCTCCTGCTGGCCACACTAGTGCTGATCCAAGCCAGGATGCTGTTGGCCTTCTTGGCCTCCTGGCACACTGTTAGCTCATATTCAGCCGGCTGTCAACCAGCACCCCCAGGCCCTTTTCTGATGGGCAGCTTTCCAGCCACTCTTCCCCAAGCCTGTGGCGCTGCAGGACCCAGCACTTGGCTTTATTGAGCCTCATACCACTGGCCTCAGCTCATCGATCCAGCCTGTCCACATCTCTCTGTAGAGCCTCCCTACCTTCAAGCAGATCAACGCTCCTGCCGAACTTGGTGTCGTCTGCAAACTTACTGAGGGTGCACTCAATCCCCTCATCCAGATCATTGATAAAGATGTTAAAGAGAACAGGCACCAGTACTGAGTCCTGGGGAACGCCACTTGTGACTGGCTGCGAGCTGGATTTCACTCCCTTCACCACCACTCTCTGGGCACAGCCATCTAGCTAGTGTTTTACCCAGAGAAGAGCACACCCATCCAAGCCATCCAAGTGGAGCAGCCAGTTTCTCCAGGAGAATGCTGTGGGAAACCTTGTCAAAGGCTTTCCTAAAGTCTAGGTAGACAACACCCACAGCCCTTCCCTCATTCACTGCATTGGTCACCTTGTCATAGAAGGATATCATAAACCCATGCTGACCAGGCCTCACCACCTGGTTGTCCTGTACATGCCGCATAACTGCACTCAGTATGATCTGCTCCACAACCTTCCCTGGCACCGAGGTCAGACTGACAGGCCTGTACTCTCCTGAATGCTCCTTCTGGCCCTTCCTGTGGATGGGCATCCCGTTTGCTAACCTCCAGTCAACTGGGATCTCCCCAGTTAGCCAGGACTGCTGATAGATGATGGAAAGTGGCTTGGTGAGCACTTCCAGCAGCTCCCTCAGTACCCTTGGGTAGATCCCATCTGGCCCCATAGACTTGTGTGCATCTAAGTGGTACAGTGGGTCAATAGGACAATGGTACAATAGGACCTCTTGGATTATGGGGGCTTCATTCCACTCCCTGTCTCTGTCGTCCAGCACAGGGGGCTGGGAACTCAGAGAATAACTGGTCTTACTATTAAAGTCTGAGGCAAAGAAGATGTTCAGCACCTCATCCTTTTCCTCATGCTTGGTCACTATGCTTCCCTCTGCATCCAGTAGAGTCGTGCTAAAATTTAAAGCAAAATATTAAAAATACTCCTCTAACAGTTCAGCATTATACATAAATTTTAACGTTTTGGTTTCTTACATTTTAAGATAACACGTCTGTTCTTGCAGAATTAACAAAAGCACTAAAGAATTTATAATAGTTACAACTACCCATTTCTGTACAAAATAACACTGTCCTGTAGCATCACTGCTCTGTCCCAGAAATAATGTGTAAGAACTTACCTGGTTTTAAGGCTAAGATGAAAAATATTATCTTAAAATGGAAAAGTAAAAATAAACACTAAATGCATATGGCCTTAAAAAGAATCCAAACAAAGACTTTATCCTTTCTATATAACATTGGTTTAGGGACTTTTGAGCTTCTTTTCATGTAACGAACAGAGAAGGAGCATACACAAAGGTTAATTCCTGCAATGGATTGAGACACAGCCTTGAAAATCAGAAAGAATGGAAGACACTCTCCCTGTCATGAGTCTCTGTGCTCTATCATACCAAGTTACACCCTGATGAACCAGTCCTGATTTCTCTGAAAACTATTTTCTACTAGGCTCATCCACTCAGCAGCTGCAGAATAAAGGAACAGCACTTACTTAGTGATAGTATGTATTGTCCTATACTTGGAAGGAAGGCCAAGCTCATGCAGCTGTTTTTTTCTGTATTTCCTCCTCAATAACCACTAAAACATTATTCTTTAACTACCCAACCCCCCCAAACACCTGAATTGCTTTGTTTCTTTGGAGTTTTGAAGCCACATGGAAATGTGGCTTGGCTCCTCCAATGCCTGGGCCACTCAGAGCACACCTGCATTGAAAATCTGAGTCATGAAAAAAAATAACGCTCCACAGCAGAGCCACCATAGCCTAGCACCATGCAGAAATCCTGGCTGGTATCTCAACTTGACAGAGCAATTACTGTGGACAGCGTGCTTGGGTATTTGGCACTTCCGTGGTCCACTGTGCTTCAGTTCCGTACAGAACCTGCATCCCAAACCCTACCTCCTTACTCCTAGAACTTACCGCTTTTAGATCTAGGGACTCTGGTTTTGATGCCAAATTTTGCTGGCAACTCGCCCCTGGCTTTCTGTGCTTATACTCTTTCAACACTCCCACTTCAAGTTGGGATGGGATAATCCTGTCTTCTGTTCTGCCAAATGCCCGCTCTCTGGTAGATTTGATCCTGGCTGGCAGTGGGAAGAAGGACAAGGAAGAGTCAGGGACCTGCTACTTGCTGTTCCCTCAATGATTGTGTTTTTAGTCATACTTCTCTGTGCCAATTCAAGTGTCTCTTTATTCTTCCTTTGATTTAACTCCTCTCGCTTTGTTTTACTGCCTTCCCATCCACCAAGTTCTTCTTTCCTCCTTCTTTCTGTCTGGCCCTCCCCTTTGTCCATCTTTTTGTTTCCCGCTCCACCACAACTTTTGATTTCCAAGTTCTCCGTAGTTCCTTCACCTTTGCTTAGTTCCTCTGTACATAACTTCTCACCTGCAACCATCACCAAATCTGCTGGTTAACACAACCCTTTGCTTTGCTGGTGTCCCACTTCTCCTGCCTGAAGAGCTCCCTCTTCTGAGCTCTTCACTCCCTGGCACGATCAGACTACAAGTTCTCAGGCTGCACCTGAAGAAAAGAACCTTCAAGGTTGCAGACCCTCCGGAAACAAAGGGAATGGAAAGTCTAACTGCAGAAAAGGTTTTTCTTTAGTCCACTACATTTCTTACTGCTACTCTGGTATCTGTTAGAACAGAATTCTGTCTGAAACTTGCAGGCAGATCATCCTTTATTTGTACAATAATTATTAAGGCTTAAGAATTCATCCCACTATACTTTTTCTGCTTAAACTGTTAATGATGAAACCTGACTGAATGAGTAAATGTATTTGTATTCCCTTGGTACTTACAATTATTCTGGCAACTAGAACTGTAATTTGCTAAGCGATCGTTTCCATTTGTGATATAGTGTTTGGTGAAGCTTGATGGCTCAATAACCTAGTACGCAAACAATTTTCAGCACTGAATTATTAGTGTGAATTCAGTGTGACTACAAATCAACATGTGCACCACATAGATGTATAGCAGCAAACGTAGGAGAAAGAGACAGTAACTTAACAGAAATAGTAAGCATTTTTATCAAATAGGATAAATTTAATTTATGATGAAGCAGCCTCTTAACACCAGTTGGTGTTACCGAAAATTGGAAGAAAAACTCCTTAATACCAGTGTAGCGTTAAGAAGCAGGCACTTTCTTTATTGTCCAGCGCTGGGCACATGGGGGATCATTCCTTCCAATCGTGTGCACCCTATGCTGCTACAGCCAAAGCTTATATCACCTGATTACATACATATTCATTATTCTCCCCAAATAATCATACATATTCATTCTATTTCTAAAAACATGATTAAGAGGATCTATTTTGTGGAGTGTGACGTATCCTACCGGTCTCAGAAGAAACAGCATTTGAAGATTTTCATGGGAACTCTCCCATTTATGGGGTCTAATTGGCAAAGAAACTTGTGTTATCAGAGTTTATTGTGATTTATGCTGGTTTCAACAGGTCTTCAAATGGCTTAGCTCATCTCCCCTCTTCTGTTTTGTCTCCTCCTGTCTGTTTTCCCAGACCGCTGACCTGTAGTTTAGATTCTTTTCATTCCTTTCCCAGACCATCAAGGTTTTCGTATCTCTAATGGTCAGACTAATATTTACAAGGTAATATAACATTGGTTCAAACAGTGTTTAGAACAAAAATTTATTAATGTTGAAGGTAGGTAAGACGGTGCCTGCATGCTATATTGTACTTCTGATGATGATAAATGAGACTTCAGTTTCTGATTGGCATCAACTGATGTAATTTTTAAGCAGCACTGCATTCATTTAAAGCAAATACCCACTGCATATAGAAATAGATAAAGCAACATTTGCTACACTGTGCAAGGAAGGGAATTCTCAGCAGGGAGGATGGTAAACACTGTGTAGTGTACTCCTGAAATAAGAAGTTTAGTTTTTGTTGGATGAAATTATTTTTCCTCTCAGAGAGAACCATGTATTCATTAAGGTGTTTTGGTTTGGGTTTTTGGTTTGTTTGGTTTTTTGTGTTGTGGATTTTTTTGTTACGGGTTTTTTTGTTTGATTGTTTTTCTTTTTACCTATACACACATTTGTATGTGAGGAAATATAGAACATAATTACCTAAAATAGTACAGATGCTAGAGCAGGAAAGAGATATGACAGGGTTACTGCCTAGTGCAGCACAATCACACCCTTCCTGCAGCAGAAGTTCTACTGCAGTTTGGGACATCCTTTACAGGCTGTCCTGGAGCATGAACAACCCCTGTGGGATGCATAAGCCCAGCTCTTTCGCACTGTCATCTTTCCCCTGAGAGCTGGCTCCATGCAGACCTCACTCACCTGCGTAACTTGCAGTTATATGCTATGTCCAGTCTTGACGTATATTGCAACTTGCCTGCCTCTGTAATGCTTGTGATCATCTCTGTTGCAACACTGGAGCAGGCAGGTAAACAGAGTGGGTTATACTTTGAACCTGCAAGTTCTACTAGACCGCCCATCACTAGTTTTCTTCTTCTGCTGGGAAACCAGTGATGTATTGTCATTTTACTGAGCATGAAGTATGTAAGCATGGTCTCTTTCCCCCACCCTGCCATACCCTCTTTGCTGGAAGGAGTCAAAAATCTACTTATGGGAAGAATTAAGCATGTCAGGGTGAAAGAAAAATTGTTTTCCTACTGCATATAAATACCTGCACGTATCAGCCATTCCCAGCTCTAAAAGCACTAAATTAAAGGGGTTATTTCTACCCATTACTAGCAAAGAGGTTTTGGAAATACTCTTTCGTTGTCTGAAACTGTGCAGCTATTTTCTTATCACATCCACTCGTTCATATGGCAAAGTGCAAGCACATGGAAGAAGAAAGTGCCTAAGGTATAACCAATTGCTGTATCATTAGGACAAAATTATCTGAGCATGGATAAGTGGCTGCAATATGACACACTACACCACCATTTTTTGATTCAGCGTAAATGTTTGGCTAAACAGAGATTACTATAATGCAATCATAATAAACATTAATGATCAGTCGTCTATGGAACTTACTCTCTGAATTAATATACTGTAATACACACTAATGTGGCAGAATTATGTTGGGCTAAACTCTTGTTTAACTAGCACTTCCATCTCAAGGGATTACACACTTTCAATTGCAGGCAAGTATATTTTTAAGGCTGTGGTTTTTAATTAAATTAATCTGACAACTTACCAGACAAAGGGTTAGTGTATTATCATAAAAAGGGTTTTTTTTAATTGCATGCTTATTCACTGGTAATTCCTCTGGCTGAAATAAACTAGGGCTTTTAAAATAAATTATTCTTCTTATAGGCAAATGTTTCCAGCTCCTGTCAAGACATAGCAATACCCAGGTTTACCACCATTCCTCCCACCTCCAAGCTGCACCAAAATGAAATAGTACTGTAAAGCACAGGAGGTGAGTTCCAAAATCCATTTTATCTGGTGAACATACAGCCCATACTTACTTATAAATCTCAATTCAAAATCAAGTTAAATGACAACAGCAGCACCTATAATTCCACTGTTTCTTCATTTGCACTGGACTCTTTCTTAATCAGTGCACTGAAATCCCAGTTAGCTGTTGGTTTGCCCAAAACAATTATTTCTCTGTTAATTCACAGGTAGTGCGATTAAACATTTTGGTAAGTTATCATAACTCATTGTGCAAGGCAGGAAACTTAGTACTGTAAAGCCTGGTAGTCCTTTATTACAAGAGTTCAATGCATGATGTCCATGAAGCAGCCAAAGCAGCTTGTAAGTGTTTCAGGTGAGAATTCAGGCATTGTTCTGCTTGTGCCAAGGGGCTTAGGAGGTCCCAAAACAGTTCTCGTGTTCGATAGTAGCAGTATAATCAACTAGCAACAACAGCTACTTCAAATCTAACCTTGAACCCAACTTCCTTCCGCAAGTCCACCTTCCTTCTTTCCAGTCCACCTCAAATTTCCCCTCTATTCACATCAGCAGAATCTTAATTTTTAAAAATCACACCCCACACTAGATTTCTGTAGATGCTTTGGTATTACAACTGAACAAAAAACGAAAAACAATTTTACATTTCAAGAGCTTTTGTTTCTTTGATGCTGGAATTGTAAAGACTGTATTAAAATATTTTTTGCTCTTCTTGCCACCAAAACTAAAACTCGCTGGCAACTGATACACACTTTATTTTGCTGCCTTTTGTGAGCAAAATTTTGTGATAAGTAACGTTTGTGGAAGAGCACAAAGAGATCTCGTACATGACAACTGCAGAATAAAATAATAAATTTGTCAGCCAAGACTATGGAGTAATGGGAACTAGAGGAATTAAAATCAGAGAGGAAAAGGGAGGAAAAGGCAGATCTTTCCTTACTAAATTATGAAGACTAGGAAAAAAATTTAAAGTTTGAAATATGGCTAAAAGGCTTCCTGTCCCCCATTCACTATGCCCATGTCTTTTAGAAGTGTAATTCTCTTACCTGGTATGGCATACAGAAAACTAGCTGAAAAAAGACTAGCTAAAATCTGCATGAGAAGCATCTTGTGTTCTGGTTCAATGATATATTAAGTGTGACTTTCGATTTCCCTGTACTGGAAAAATTGGGGTCACATGAAAGAAAGAAATGACACAGCATAAATGAACTCTACAAATTCAAATTTGTGCAAGCAATTTTGGCAGGTTAACTTTTTAATCAGAAATATTTGTGTGGCATCAAGTATCTCCTGTCCTCCTGAAGCTGACATAAACAAGGATTTATGATTTTTTGCTGCCTTGAGGTACTCAGACTAAATTGACAGAAATGGAATTGTTCATCACTGCACGATCTGGATCAAATTTTTATCGTTGGCTGATCCGCTTGCATGTATTTTTGGTAATAATGATTGTGGAACTATTGCCCCATTATAAAGGTTTCTACCTTAAAGGCGCAGGAGCAGGCCAACCCCATGTGCTGAAAGACAAGCTGGCAGGGAAGACCAGCCTGGATGAACAGAGAGCTTTGGCTGGAACTCAGGAAAAAAAAAATTAGTTTATGACCTTTGAAAGAAGCGGCAGGCAACTCAGGGAGGCTACAAGACAGTTGTGATGTTACGCAGGGAGAAAATTAGAAAGGCCAAAGCCCAACCAGAAATTAATTTGGCTACTGCTGTGAAAGATAATTAAAAATGTCTCTATAGATACATTAGCAACAAAAGGAGAGATAAGGAGAATCTCCATCATTTACTGGATGCGTGGGGAAACTTAGTGACCAAGGATGAGGAAAAGGCCGAGGTATTGAACACCTTCTTTGCCTCAGTCTCTCATAGTTGTACTCTGGGTACCCAGCTACCTGAGCTGTAGGAGAGGGACTGTGAACAGAAAGAAGCCCCCACAATCCAAAGGCATGGGTAGTGATCTGCTACACCACTTAGACACACACAAGTATATGGGGCTGAGTGGGATCCACCCAAGGGTACTGAGGAAGCTGCTGGAAGCGCTCAGCAAGCCACTTTCCATCATCTATCAGCAGTCCTGGCTAACTGGTGACTTGGACTTTAGGAAAGCCTTTGACAAGGTTTCCCACAGCATTCTCCTGGAGAAACTGGCTGCTCCACTTGGATGGCTTGGATGGGTGTGCTCTTCTCTGGGTAAAACACTAGCTAGATGGCTGTGCCCAGAGAGTGGTGGTGAAGGGAGTGAAATCCAGCTGGCAGCCAGTCACAAGTGGCGTTCCCCAGGACTCAGTACTGGTGCCTGTTCTCTTTAACATCTTTATCAATGATCTGGATGAGGGGATTGAGTGCACCCTCAGTAAGTTTGCAGACAACACCAAGTTCGGCAGGAGCGTTGATCTGCTTGAAGGTAGGGAGGCTCTAAGGAGGGATGTGGACAGGCTGGATCGATGGGTTGAGGCCAATGGTATGAGGCTCAATAAAGCCAAGTGCTGGGTCCTGCAGCGCCACAGGCTTGGGGAAGAGTGGCTGGAAAGCTGCCCATCAGAAAAGGGCCTGGGGGTGCTGGTTGACAGCCGGCTGAATATGAGCTAACAGTGTGCCAGGAGGCCAAGAAGGCCAACAGCATCCTGGCTTGGATCAGCACTAGTGTGGCCAGCAGGAGCAGGGAAGTGAATGTCCCCCTGTACTCAGCACTGCTGAGGTCACACCTTGAATTCTGTGTCCAGTTTGGGGCCCCTCACTTCCAGAAGGACACTTTGGTGCTGAGGCGCGTCCAAAGCAGGGCAACAAAGCTGGTGAAGGGTCTAGAGCACAAGTCCTATGTGGAGCAGCTGAGGGAACAGGGGTTGTTTAGCCTGGAGAGAAGGCAGCTGAGGGAAGTCCTTACCACACTCTACAACTACCTGAAAGGAGGTTGTAGTGAGGTGGGCATCAGTCTGTTAGATTCGATATTGGGAAAAATTTCCTTACAGAAAGTGTTGCCAAGCATTGGAACAGGCTGCCCAGAGAAGTGGTGGAGACACCATCCCTGGAGGTATTGAAAATGCATGTAGATGTGATGCTGAGGGACATGGCTTATAGGTGACCTGGCAGTTCTGGGTTAATGGTTGGACTTGATCTTGCAGATCTCTTCCAAGTAAAACAATTTTGTGATTCTGTGAAAATGCAGGTATTTTAAAATTAGCGAGTATGTACTCCATACCCTTAGGTAGCCCATCCTCACAGCATTTTGCACAAAACAGTAATCAGAAGCTGGAAGAATGAGAATAGTTGGCTGGGAGTTAAGTGCTGCTGCAGCAGAGATCTGGGACAAGAAGCTTATTGGAGGAAAAGGCTGTGAAGAGGAGCTGAGCGGTGAGGGAAAGCTGCCATCGACTGTGCTGCTTGTATTACTTGTATGGGTGTACAGCTGCTCTGCTGTTGAACCAGTTTCACTTCAAAAAGCTCATCTGTGTGTTGTGTGTGTGTAACTATGGTAATCCTGTTGTTTATATTTATTCTGACAAAAAATTGTTCTAGGTTGTGACAGATCCTCTGAGTAGCAAGGCAGGCTTTTGACGTTAGCTGAACTAGCCCCAGTCAGTCCTTAAAAGAGGCCCAAAGAACCGCAGCCCTGTGGGCTCTCGCTGGCAGTATTGGTGTCTGTTTGCTACGCGTGGTCTAGCTGATTTTCACTAACATATTGCCAAAGAGTGGTAGGTCAATAAAGAATATGAAAATAAATTAAGTCAAATACCTGAAAGCAGCTGCTAATGATGAATATGGACTTTGGTTTTGGTAGACATTGTGTAAGAAATACACTGAGGAAAAACACTATTTGGTGCAGATAACCTATGGGAAGAAAGGGAGGATGTTTTGACTACGCTTTCCATGAGTGTATTATGCACTCAGCTCATGTGTTGCTGTGTTTATTAATTCCATAGCAAACTTCTGGCAGTATTATAAATAATAAAATAATCTTCTGAAACTGCTTTACCTGGATTTGTAGACAATACCCCTTAGCAAATACTGAGTTTATGCAGAGTTCTCACCCTATCAAAATGTAAATTGCAGACTGATGTTACATGATGAGCTGTGTCACACCTTTTAAAAGTGACAAAGAATATCAGTGGAAGGTAAGAACATCAGGAAAAATAAGAGAAACCACGCATTTAAATTTGAAGAAGAACATATCTGACAGATGAGGGAATAAAAAGAATAGTCATCAAAGACATCTGCACCTTGACAAATGTTGGGAGAAATCCCTTGTCTTTGTTTGGACTCTCTGTGGGTGCAGGTTCATCATCAAGCAGTTCTGTGTGCATGACTGCCTTCATTTTCCATGAAGTAATGCTCTGCTCTTTTAGAGATGTCAGTAAGTAATAACCTTACCTGTGGAGGGATGGAAGTGGTATTTTGTAAAATATTTTCAAATTTCTATTATTAATAGAAGATTTGTAGTTTGGCTCTTTTCAGGACTTCTTTAACTGCCTTTTTGGAGGGGTGAGGTGGGGGAAGGCACTAAATTTGACAATTTACTAGCAACAGTGACACGTGGCATGGAACGCTATTAAGGCAATTATGTTATCTCCTAGGAACAGAGAATGCTGCGGTCAACGGAAAATCAATTTCCAAGGGTACTACAGTAAATTTGTCTTGTAACTGGAAACTTTCTAATTGCTGCCCCAAGGGAACAGTAAGCTGAAAACCAGGCAGATGGTTTCTTCCTCATTTCCGTTATTCTTTGATTCCATCTAAATTATTTCTACCTTCCCAGTAACTTTGTGTGTTAAATGTTTGCAAATGTTTTAGCACTATCATAGTTGCTCTCACTTGTACAGTAACTTTGCTGTTCAAAAGCCAGATGTTTTTCAGCAGACATCTAAATCTGTCCTCTTTAGATTGAGCCACTACTTCTAACTATAGTGTTAGCAATTAGTATGGAGGAGTGTCCCAGTTTAGGAAAAAAACCCAGTTTCTCCTGTTTGGGAGGTTTGTTTTAAACTGACCCATTGGAATATTCCCTCCCATGTCACGTTTAGCGCCTCTCATTGGTTGTAAAAGTTTCTCGTGAGCGCTCGTTTCCCTTTAAGAGGCACATATCACAAGGAGAAATTGTTTTTTATTCCATGCTATGCAGCAGAAGGATTGTATCTCTTTTTTTTTTCTTCAAGCAGGGGCTCAAGGAGATGTTTTTTTTTCCCATTACATCAATTCATTGAGATTTTCATTATTTATTCACGTCATCTGAAAAGCATTCTAGTGTCAAAGGTACAGCCTAGTTTTTGTGACTTATTTTATTTAGGATTTACAGTTAAAATTCAATACGATGGAAAGGTCTGATGTAAATAGCTACTTTAGAAAGAAGGTAGTCCCATTTCCTTATAAGAGCTTTGGGAAATATTTGGTTGGGGTGAAGTGTGTGAAGATCAGATATATTGAACATTGGCTTTGTTTTTTCTGAAAGTTTGGCTGAATGCAGGTGGTAGTCGATGAAAACTAAATTGAAAAACATGATATAAAAATAAGTCACAGAGAGATTATTGTGGTCAAGTTCTAGCTTCATCAAAGAGCAGAAGGGCCTGCTTGGAAATACTCAGTGGAGTCGGAGCCTAAGAGGTGTGAATACAAGTGTGAGGTATAGGTTGAATTTGGAGCCACTTGAAAATCTCTCAGTATTGTTACATTCTTAGGAAATGTAAGCATTTTGTTTAGGAAAAAAACTTAGGGGAAGATTTTTCAGATAGAATAGAAAAAGTCCGTTTTCATTTTTTTTACAAGTACACTTTGCTTCAAAAACGTTTTTAAATTTTATATGAAGTAGATATTTATGTATCATTTATTCCTGACCGTCAAAGGTACTCCTGATCCGATAATATACCAAGTACTTATGAGCAAACTGTGTCAATTACTGAACTGTCTACAATACCTGCCACAAATTAGTTGCTTAAAAAAAAAAAAATAGCATTATCACACTAGCTAATTGTTAATTTTGGAAATGTCTAAATACCACTAATAATAATAATAAACTAAGTAATTAATGCTTGGAATATCAATCACTAAGTGTTTTTTTATCGTAATTTAGAAACAACAGAATTATAATTTTGAATACTATGTGGTAAAATTAACATGAGTGAAATACATCTGGCCCAGAATTGCTTTCATTGTTTAAAGAAAATTGTTGCTCAGTGAGAAATTGCATAATTTTCTCTTTTGAACTTAATGGGACTTTTCCGTGTGTAGGTG
This sequence comes from Bucorvus abyssinicus, assembly GCA_009769605.1. NCBI lineage: Eukaryota > Metazoa > Chordata > Aves > Bucerotiformes > Bucorvidae > Bucorvus > Bucorvus abyssinicus. The sequence goes on from CM020025.1 coordinate 80,429,816, forward strand.
CTTTTAAATGGAGAGTTTCTTGTAAATGGAGATAATTATTTTCCACAAGAAACAAGTAAGACTGTTATAAAATAGTTGGTAAGTGTTTTAAAATGTTCAAAGTGAACCATGTTCATATTTTATCTGCAGTGCAGCAAGTTATGGAAATGCATGGTTGCCTTTGGTGATAATTACATTAGTGTCAGGTCTGTGAAATGTTTGGAAAATTTATGGAAAACTTTCATTAGCCCTCAGAGGTGCTTTTAAATATTACAGTGGTTAGCAGGTACTTGTTTTACTGCAGTACTTGGGAGTTACAGTCATATACTAGGATGCAAATTTGTTCTGCCTGCATAGACCAACACTCAAAGGATAGACTTCGCATGAGCAGGTTAGAGCGTGGCTCTAGTTCACACATGTGGTAGCTGTGGTTGCTCTACTGACAAATCCCTCTTCAGGAAAATAAGTAAATATATGCTTATAATTAAACAGATCTTTACTTGCTTTGTTGATGTGCATTTTATTACTAGAAAACAACTTATATATCCCTCGTCTGGTTAAAAAGAAAGAAAGATAGTATCTAGCTTTCAGACGTCAGAGTCTGGAATAAACCTACTTAAGCTTTGGGATGTGCGGAGTGCACAGCAGCAAGGGGGCAAGCCGTCTGGTCTTCTTGTGGTCCAAAATAATTTCCCCGTTTCCATGCTTTGAAGGAGCAATACAAAATCTAACCTCTTGATATAGGACAACGTGCTTGTGTATGCCTTTTCTCAACTACCAAGCCGTGAATTTGCATGTTTTCTTTTTACGGAACGTGTTTAGATGAAACAAACAGGTATGAAACAGGTTTGGTTTTTAAATGAAATTCAAAGGAGAATAATAAATCAAAAGCTCAATTTCTTTTTCACCTCCCCACCCAAGTCTGGATTTTTCATTTAAGAGAAGTACTCATTTTGCGCTTTGGAGCAGCTGCTTCAGGAAGACAGGTCTTCTAAATGGTATTCTTCACTCCTGATGCTCACTTTGGGTCTGTTACTTAGGATTTGGTTTACAAAGCGCTCTGCAGAATGTTTGACAAAAAGTGTAGTGATTGCGCAAGGAACTGCTGTTTTTTCAGGGTTTTATGTATTTATACTCACTTGAAATTTTCATGAAGTTCTTCCATGGGAAATGTGAAACATTTCCTGTAATAAACCTTACAGCTGCTGTAGGATAAGTTACTTTGGTGTGAGGGTGTGGAGTATATATATCTTCCTCATCAGAGAAATAAAATTAAGAAAAGATTAAGGTTTAAGTTGTTTCCCTAAGTGAGTTCACCTGATTCTTAGGTTTATCATAAAAATATGTAATCTGTAAATATTTTGAAGAACAATCCCATACGATAAAAACAAGTCAATTTGTTCAAAATCTTGTGATTTTACATAGCATTTCTGATTTTTGGACCAGTTTTAAAATACTTCTATAATACTCTGTGTTGTGAGAAAATGCTGGCCAAATGGCGATGAGCTGGTTCCTCAACAATAACTGGGCAGTAGGATTTCTGGCGTGTGTCTTTGTTTTCATTTTGTATCTGTATGGTGGGTAAAATATGCCGGATTGTGACGACAGCTACTTTTATTTTTCTAGAGTTGACCCAGGGATCATTTCATCCTGCAAGAGTCAATTAGCAAGATCTGGATAGAGTTGTTCCTAAGGGAAAACATGTCTGAGATTGACTATGAGAAGCTAGCTGAAATAGGTAAGTATTTTTATGATACTTCAGATGACATCTGCGTAGAGTTACAGGTGATTTAATAGAGCGTCTTCAGTAGTGAGAGGCTTCACCAACATTTTGTAATACTTGGAGTAATCCAATATGAGTTACAGCTACTGTACTGATGTGTACCCTATTAAAGCCATTAGGATTGAAGGTTAGTTTAATACATGCAGCTTTTATGAAATATTTGTTGATGTTCCTAGTGCAATTCTAGGCTATTGGAATGTCACCATCATCACATATTGTGGCACAAATGAGAGTCATTACTCCAAACAGACAAGTATTGAATGAGCGTAGAGATTGCCGTATTGCGTGTTATTTGTAAGATGTTAGTCAAGCTGAGCAGTATGACCAAAGTTTTAGAGGCCTCATAATTTTGAAAGATCAGTGTTACTTTTTTTTTTTTTCCTTGAGTTTTTAAGGATGCCAGACTGAACCCTAGAGCCAGAGTCTTTCAGATCTCATTTTCTTTCCTTTTTTTTCCGCCCCCCCACCCTTCCAGCTCAGCTTCCCTTTTCCTTCCCTTATCTGAGCTCTGATTTCCCCCTGTCATGCCTTTCAGGAGCAGCTGTCTGCCCTTTTTACTTCAAAGGCTTGCTTCAAAATCCATTGAAAGCAATTTTCCCTTCAGCCTTGGCAAGCTCTGGATCGGGCCGCTGGTGTTGTCTCCCAGCCTGGGTTAAGCGGCAATAATAGTGTGAGTAGTAACAGATGATCTTCTGCTACAGCTCATGGAGCCGGGCAATAACTCTTCTATCATTTGCAGGAGAAAAATGGAGCTGAGGTCTCCCTCAGTTCGGAATAATGAATCTTCTGTTTTATTTGCGTTCATTACAAAATATTTCTTGAGCTCCAGTCCACTTGTTCACACATTAAAAAACAAAAAAGGCAAAAAAAAAAAAAAAGGAAAAGAAAAAAACCCCAAATAATTGTCTTACTAGGTTAGGGTTCTTCAGTAGGTATGATTACTGTTGGGACTTCGTTATTCCCTGCGAATAAGTGCAGTACAAATGGGCGAGCGTATTTGCTTTGCTTCTCTAGTTCTTTGGCACGTCTCAAAGCCAGGTAGCTTACAAATCCTTACCCCTTCTATGTGGAAGCCTATCTATTTTTATGCATAGTACAAAATAATTTTTTACAGAAGGAGTTAGCTTCTGCCTCTCTGTACCAAAGGCTGTAGTTAACATGCTGGTTGTTTCTCTTGTGTTTAACTTGAATATACAATTCACTTTTAATAAAGCCTGTAAAGTTTCAGTGGATTATAGTAAATTGTTCACAGCTTCTGCTTCACGTCCCCACAGACTAGCATTTCCTACTTTGTTTTCTCTCTTCCCTTTGAACTTCTTGTTACTTCAGGTTGTTACACTGCCAGGCATGGGGGAAAAAACTCCTGCAACTAACAAATAAAATAGTGTTTTCCTTGTTCTGAGCTTTACCGTGACTTAAATATTTGAAAAAGGATAAAACTGTGAAATTCATAGACTGCATTACATTTGTATTATTCTTCCCAGGTCTTGGGACAAAAACATTCTTTCAAGTGAAAGAATACTTCTCCAGTTGAAAAAAAAAATTTTTTTTATATATGATACACTTTTAAAGGGTAGAAAAATTCATGTTTTGGAGATAATAATAAGAAATGAGGTTTTTTTTGTGGGTATGAAGTGGTCTCTAATGGTGTATTTCTAAAGGTAGATTTTTTTTTCCCCCCCCCATAGGACTGCTGATTTATTTTCTGAGGCAGCGTTAATGTCAATTCAGACATAAAGAAACATTCAAGTAGTAGACATGTTCCTGACTCCTTTTTGTCTTTGAGAAGCCCAGCCACTAGTGGCGTTTTTTGTTCTTGTGAAATGCATTTTTGGAACAAATCAAGTTGAAAGCAAAAATGAGACAATAAAGCTTTCATGTCACTGTTTATAGCATAGAAAGGTACTGAGGAACTGTGAGTGGAAAGCATTCAAAAATATTTAGTAAGAGTTGTTCCTCTAACACTTATTAGCTACTGGCACATAAATCTGCCTGAAATCAATACTTAATGTATTGTTTCTGCCCTAGTGTGTCTTGTGTGGTGGTTGTGGCATATAAAATACGCAGATGATGAGAAGACAGTGTTCTCGAAGTACTTTTTGAAAGTGGCACTAATAATGTTATAGATAAAACTGTTAATTGTACCTTATTAAAACGTGCATGGTAAAAAGAGATGCATGATGTACAGGGGGTGGGGCACCTTATCAGAACATTAATTATTCTCTTTACCTGTGCCTCTTCTTAAGTCACCAAGACACTTGTGTGTTAGTGTGTCAATTTAATGCTATTCCCATAGATTTCTAGAAAACATTAATTTGAATAGTGTAGAAGCATAAGTGACAGTAATTATCCCAGAATCTGTCTTCATTTGTATACGTACTTAGGATCGGCTCTTTTTGAACCTTACAACAGTTTGGAAAAAACCCCAAACAAACACAAACCAAAATCAAAAATCCCTGGAACAAGATTGATTGACCCTTGTGTTGCTTGTTTCAGTGCAGAGTAGATTTTAATTCTAGCATCTAGACAGAATCTACTGAGGTTGGGGGAAGGATGCCCATTGATTTGACTGGGCTTTTGAGCAGACTTTCACACTTTTCTTTGGCCTCTAGCGGGAGGGACATTTGGCTGCCTTGCCGATTGGGAACTCGGAATGTTAAAGGATTTCAAGGAAACTGGATTTGGGGGGAGGTGAGATGGAGATTTGTTTACAATTTGCTACTTTTATGCAAAGTAATGAGTGTACTCTGAGAGCATTCACGTGGGGTATTAATGTGGAGCAGCTGTCAGTGCATGTGTTGGTGTACTGAAACTTCGACTTCTCCAGTTGGGCAGCCTTGAAATAAAGGGCAAGAAGCTGTAGAGGGGTACAACAAGCAGATTGTGGGAGTGTAGAAAATGATGAGACAGCACCAGCAGTCATGAATACCAAGATCACAGATTGCCAGCTGTCCAGTCATTGAGATTTTTGTGAGTGTCACAGTAGATATTAATCTTGAGGAGGACGTGAATGTAGCTTTGAGGTGTTGAGGAGTTGCTTTTCCCACATATGAGAGAGGGTTAAGAATGAGAAGCTGATGTGAAACTGCAACAAATGGCGATGAAGGCCTGTATTTTTGGCAAACTGAGCTAAAATTCAACCATTCAATAATGTATTGGAGGCAAAAGGTTTTCTCTGCATTAGCATTTAAACATTCTGGCTTGCTCCTTTAGAACTGCAGAAAGATGAAGCAGAAGATACACAGTCAGAACAGGAAGAAACATTCATGTCTCCCTCGCTTGAGGATCCTGAGCTAAATATCAATCACCCCTACTATGATGTTGCAAGACATGGCATCATCCAGTTAGCAGGTATGTTTGGAAAATACTATGGCTTTGTCTTACTATCTCCTTATCACGTTTGTCTTACTGTACTCCTCAGGGTGATGCACAGGACTCACGTTGATGCTTCCAGCCTTCATCCTGAAAAGCAGCCAAATAGCAATATAAGAACTCAGTGTTTTTCTACGGGTGAATTATGAGCCAAATATTGGAGCTTAATCTTGCTTTAAAACTATAACTATAGCAATATATTATAATCCAAGGCCTAACTGTGGCTGTAACAGGTCTGTACTTTATTTGCTATAAGCTCTTTTGTTTTCAGAATAGCCTGAAGTGTTGTGTAGCCACACATAATCATTTTTCTAGTCTGTCATGGAAAGGGTGTGCAAATGAAGAGATAGGGGTTACTGTGTAAAAACTAACAAAGGCAGAAAGGAAACTGTTGACATATATGTTAACTGCATTTATCATGTGACTTTCTGTTGTGACATGGAGAGAGGCGATGGTTACATAGCACTTTTGAATATTGGATCATTTAATGTTTACAGTTACTTAGTTTTAAAACATTCGGTGATGTGTAAGACATGCAAGCGTATTTATGATATAAAAGCATCTCTTTAAAGTATGTGTTGCATTTTTTTTTTCATCAATTGCTTATTTTTCTCCTCTTGTTTTTGCTCATTAAAATAACATTAATAATGACAGTCCTGAACTAAAGAAATCTACACAAGAAGAAATGAGTACTGGTGTTTAACACTGCTCATCCTAATGAAGTCTTGGACTGTGTATTATGCACACTTTTTGTACCTCATCCTTTAGTGAGCCTAGATTATAATTTTTCAGGAAAGTGGTGAGCTCGGGTACCTTGCTGAATTGGAGCTATAAACAGGATGTCATCCAGGTGAATATCAACTTTAGCAAAACCACTCCTCTAGTCAGGTATAGTTGACTAGGGCAGTGAAATCCGTGGTAATTTGACTTCTGACTTAGAGTGGGAGGAGAATTTTACCTGTAGTACCTTCTCTTGAAGCTAGTTACATGCAGGATAATAATTACTGTTTACCTTCTTCGAAACTAACCTCCCAACACAGGACTCAAATCCATAAACAAGGGAATAACAGATCCACATTCTTACGATTCAAAAGCCTGCTCATCCACCAGGCTGTTTCCCACTCAAGCACCAGTTTTGAGATGGGGGAAATACCAAGATATAGAAGTTATTAGTGAAACTATTGAAGTAAAACTGACAAAGTGTGAAGTAGATGTGTTAACAAACACACTGGATTCACCAGAGTCATCACTGCTCACCTAAGAACCTCTTCCATCTGCTGTATTAGGCAGTGGTACACAATAATGCTTTAAAAGAGATCTTCAGCACATTTTTTCCTCCTGCTAGTATACTCAGCATCAAATTGTGATGGGTCATGTATTTACTGCTTCAACTTTAATCATGAACAACTACTTAGAAAATGGTTGTTGTTCCCCATTCACTCAAAGCTGCCCTGGAATTCATAAGCACTTGGTATTTGTCTGTTTTAGCTGGTGTTAATTCTGAAAGGTCGTTGTGTGTTTATTTTCCTTGGAGGAATCATCACGATTTTTGCAGCTAGAGGCATAGCGGCTGGGTGATGAGCTGAAACCCCTGAGTCTGTGCTTTGACAAAGTGCCTCTTCTGCATCCTTCCAGACTGAGGGAAAAGGGGACAAGCAGGCAATCTTAGGAAGTTCTCCTCAACTGACCAGTCAGATGTTCCCTGCTAATTTATTAAAAATAAAAAAGTTTACCTACTACCAAGGCAAACAAACCCAGTAACTTTTGTAGTCTCAGGAGAGCTCTGTTATTTGTCTTGGAAGAGTTAAAATGGTGGGGGAACTCAAAAAAGGGGAGAATTTTGGAATGAGAAGGTGAAATATACCAGAACAGCTCCTTTTGAAAATTCATGCTTTTACTGCTGGTGAAACAGAGAATGTGGTAGGGGCAGAACGATCACCAGCCTGCCCTTTCCTGAGCAGTCCTACCTGGCTTTGCGTTGTGTATATGCCTTATTTCCTGCGTTAGAGCTTGGGAATGTGCTTCAGAATAGTGGAGTGAAAGCTAGTCTTTTTTAAAGAGTCCTACCTCTAGCTTCTATAGTTTCGTCTTAGAACTTGCTCCGTATCAGTATTTGCTTGGAATAAACTCCAGACATTAGGCACACTCCTCATTTAAATTCACCGGAGCAAAGGGAGGTATTCGCAAGATGAATCTTGGCTAAAATGTTGGATTGTGTCTGATGGTTTTGTCCGTAATGCTGCAGTCTTTTGCAGGGAAAAGAAGTCCCCTAGCCATTGTTTAAGCTCAGAAAAGAGTGACTTCAGCTGCCATTTCAGTCAGAAATATGTGATGGGGTTTTGCGAGTCTACTGGACAATTTAAATGCGAAGCACGAGCCAGGAGCCGTGCTTCAGGCAGCAGTCTGCACTCTCTAAAGCAGTGCTGGTGGTGGGATGTGAGAGAGCAGAGGTGTGCGTATGAATGCAGAACACGAGAAAGGTGAAATATGATGCAAAGACGAGCTTCACCTCCACAAAACGAGACCTCCCTATCCCCAGTGTAAACTGGTCTGGAGTTATGCTTTAATGTTTTCTCGATTTAGATTCAAGTGAGGAAAAGATGAGCTCTTCAGAACTCCTTCCCATCTTGGAAGAGGCCAGTCCTTTTGAATCAAATGATTTTTAAATTATTTGTACCTAGTTTATAATGGTTTTAATCTCCTTGAATAAGACAAAGCATAATCTCAGTGATTGGAATGGCTGTTTTAAAGCAATTCTGAAAGCCGTTCCTTCAGTTTTAATTCTGTGGTTGAAAGAAAATGACACATATTGTTTGAAATGATTGAATTAAAACCAAGAACTTTGGTGAAACTATTTGCAATAACTTATCCATCTCCAATGGTGGTCTAATTTCCAACAGTTAATTTAAAAAAAAAAAAAATTCTTCTTGCTTCTCACAAATGAAAATGAATTATACCTGCTTTCCATAACAATAGCTTTGACTATATACAAAGGGGATTTTTGGAGTTGTATTCATACAGGGTGAAAATACAAGTTATTAATTAAGAATAGAGGACGTTTTTAAAGGATGCATGCTTTAATAATTGTTTATTAACTACAGACATTTGTGTCACAAACACTAATGTGCAGCTGACTAAGCATATGTAAATGGAACAGTGCTGCAGTGCTGGTTCTTTTTATTTCTGTTTTGAAGAAGAAATTTCAATCTCTTGCCTAAAAAGAAACTCAAGAGTTTCTGGCAAAAAGGAAGGGACTTGTAAGCATATATGATGCATCAAGCTTCCTTATTTTCTGTAGTTTGCTTCTGTAATATGATTGCTGACAACTTTTTGCAGTACCTTTTTTTTGAGTACATGCTTATTTAGTACATGCTTTATTAGTGTCTGATGCTTGTGTTATTAACTGCCAGTGACATCATTTTATGTGTTAGACAAAACTTTTTAATGGAATCAAAGTCCAGCATTGTTTTGAATCCATAGATTGCAGGTATCCAGCCTGGGTCTTTGTACAGGCTGTCCATAATTTTCTTCGAGATCCAGTTGTCCTTTTCTGATTTTGAACCAGTGCATTAGAAAATGATTACAATTATATTATGTAGATAATTGTTGTAACTTAGGTTTTGTAGCATGTAAGGAGAAACTGTAGTGATTACCTAATAAGCCTAAGACACAAGTCCTGATGATGGTCAGTTCATCTCAATGACAGCTTTACTACTTCTTGCAGTACCTTCAGGAGCAGATCTGTGGTCTGTAAATTGAAGAGTCACCCAAAAGGACTGTGTTTGAAGACTTTTTTTGGTTTAAATTTGCTTTATATTTTTTTTTCCCAAAGGGTATTTGTAAAATCACTATCTCTGACATTTCATGAGTACCCTTTTGGAGAACACAACAAATCAACTAAGAGACCTAAGACTTGGGCATTTTTCAAGAGGGAGGCTAAGAGCTCTGGTTTGTAACCTATTTGCAGCACAAGAGCAGATTTTAATGGGGGCTTTGCACTTCACAAAGCATGTACTAACCGTTTGGGTGTTGTCCTGTTTTTCTCTCAGTGTTATGAGAGGAGCTCCAAAATAAAGGTTGATGTCAATGAAAAGTATTTCCTGCTCTACTGAAGAAGGAAATTGCCTGAGTGATAGAAACATGGGGTCAAATCCTCTAGGCAGGAGTTGAACTTGGATTTTCCAGATTTTCCACCAGTTTTCCTCTTTGCCAACTATTTTCTTCTCAGAATGTGGAAGGGGAAAAATCTGTATTTACCACATTCCTCACTTTGAACACCTGACTGTAAGTTATAATGTCTTTTTGAAAGACAAAACTGTGTTAATTATATCAAATTATATAGACGTGTTGTTAAGAAAATATAATGGGTCTGCTTTAAACGTCATTTAGTAGAGCAAGAAGCTTGCTAAAACAAATGATGTCTCAAGGTGCCAAATTCAAATGTGAATGTGAACTCAGCTTTAGGTTTTGGTATCCTGAGAATAAGTCATTCTACACCCAAATATACCTTATTAAAAATAAAAACCCAGCACTTTTCCCCCTTTACCAGGTAAATGTAAATTATATTCCCTTTCTGTTTGGCTATTCTGCTGTTTCTTTGCTTTCCTTAAATTTTCTTTTATGCTATCTATGAATTATCAAAAGACTTAATTTTGCATCACTGAAAGCAGTTTTGATTTTTTAGTGCCAGCTAGAACTGTACTGACATTAGAGAGGTTAGCTTCAGGAATGGCTTTAACTCACCCTTATTTCAGCTTATTTTACATACTTTAAGAGGAGCATGTATGAAATGTAAATAATTACTTACATCAAAAAGCAAGCTGTTCCTTTGCTTTCAGCTAATCTGAAAGAAAAAAAGGGTGCTATGGCAAAATATTTTTCTTAGACAAAATTTAAAAGAAGAATTGCTGATGGAAGAATCTTTGATGGGGAATCTTTGCTTTATGAGGGGAATGAACAAGGTTCCTGATGTAGCAAATCTCCTGAACATTCACTTATGGTCATCCCTATTTAGAAAGACATTTGAGCATGTACTTAATTGTAATTTTAGCAGTTTCCAGAATTAGCCAGGTACAATTCTCTCACAGAAAGTTGGTTTCTAAATAAACAGGTGGACGTGAGTAGAATGCAGAGGAATGAATGCAAAAAGGGATCTTTGGGATATCAAAATGAGTTGACTCTTGGAATTTAGAGTTGGTGTCATTCTCTGTGTTTCCTTGGTGGATCTGGTCTCTGTCCCAAAGGATAAACATTACAATGGGTATTTTAATACTTGTCTTTAAACTGACTAATATCTGTTGTAATATATTTTCATATGATCAGCCGAGGTGATCAATGCCAGGAGAAAGAGAGCTCAGATTTCTACAGCTGAAGATACAAGCTTCTCCTGGTAATGTTGAGACTCAGCTGTGTTATCTTGGCTGTGTGTTTCTTAGCTGACTTAGGATTTTGCCATTATGGATGGACAGAGACCCATAGTGGATTAGTTGTGGGTATATTTACTGTCCATTTACCCAGGCACACCTCAGAAGTTCCATAATGGCTTTTTTGCAACACCTTATTTCCCTGAGTTGTAGAGAGTAGAAGGAGGCTTGAAAGCACAGTTTGTCTCACCATTTAACATAGTGTAGTTAAGGTTTAGGCTTATTTTCTCTGGCTTAAGTTCTATTAAATAAACAAATATGTGAGCAAGTGTTTCCACTGGTGTGGCAAGTCCCCTGGATTTTGACCCTACTTCTACTCCCATTGAAAATGGTGGCAAAACTTCTGTTGACTTGAGGATCTTGCTTTGCTTCAATGTGATAATGACAAGTTTCAGAGAAGTAAAATGATATTTCACTTCTCACTTGTAAAACAGTAATGTTTAGTATCATCAGAACAAAAGCTTTTAAAAAGTCATCTTAAAATCACAGCATTCAAAAGATCTCATTTGCAAATTGGAATGAGTCGTACCATTAGAAAAGACCTTTTCATTTGCAAGGGGCTGTTAGGAAGTGCCATGCCATCCAAATTCTTAATTAAAAGTAGAACAATCCTCTTTCCCACTTGACCTCCCCAGGGTCTTACTGTAACTTTGTTTTTTCTACTGCAAAGTTTAGTATCAAAAGCGATGTATGATTCATGTCTGTTTCAGTGAAATCCAGACAAATAAAACCTGAGCAGATAGCTTGTATTTTAACGTGCATAAATCTCATTCTGGACAGTGCACCCTACACGCCCCTCTTTACTCACCGGGTGCAGGGGAGGAGGCTGGCGTTGCCGTGCTGTGCTCCCAGCAGTGGCTCTGTGGCCAGCACAGCCGATAATCCTGAGGCTGCCCAGGAATGCATCTGCACGATAGCAAGTGCCTGATCCAAACGCAGGAGCCTTCTACCCATGGGCGAGAGAAGTCTGTCAGACCTTTTTCTGCATGAGGGCAGAATCTGAGCCAGTGACTTTAAAAGGCATAGGTAGGTGGCTAGAGGAGCGTGAATGCCCAAGCAGTTGAGGCACTCGGTCTTTGTGAATGTCTCCTGAATATCTAGAGCTCAAAACCAGCGTAGAAAGATAAGGGGAGGAGCACATTTTCCATGGAGGGTAGAACAAGTTATCAGCTTTCATCTGAAAGTGTTTGGTGACGTTAGACTATGAGATAAAGTAGGTTAATACAAAACTACATGTCTGACCTGAAAGTAAAGCATGAACGAACAAAGCTGATACTATGCTTATTTTTCGGTTTGTCCTCTGTAGAAAATGAGACATCCTTCAGTTCTATCTTAAGTCCAAGAATAGGGAAGTGTGGGTTTTGTGGGATAAAAATATACTCTGTGCTGATTTAAAATCATGCTTCCATTAATGCTTCCAGTTACGTACTCCTTTGAACGTGCAGATAACTGCCACTCCCCACACTACCTTCAAACTGCACTTCCACATGTTTGGGCAAAAAATTTTGCCCTCAAGGTCATGGGATTCAAACTATGTTGGACTGGGAAGCAAATGCTGTAGCGAATGTGATGGGTATTTCCTGGAGTGCTCAGTCACAGCCCTTCTGGAGGAGGGCGAGGAAAGCCTGCCTCTGTTTTGATCAGCACTGCGCATAGCATGTCAAAATTTGATGATGTTCAAAACATTACTGACACCTATGAAGAAGGAACAACCCCATTCCTTTCCTTAGTCACCATCACAAATGGGAAGCTGGCACTGCTTTATTTAGCTTTTTAGTGGAGTTGAGGTTCTCAGTCACCTTTTCTGGTTTACTGTTGTTGCCTGTGTGGCACTGTGGGGTGGGAGAACAAAGTGCTCTGCTCTGCTGGTAATTTTGAGAAAGTTTCTCTGCCTCAGTTTTCCCGTTAGTGAAACCAAGCAATTATGTTTGTTTATGTTTTAAGTGTACCTGCAGTATTGGGTATGTTTTTCTGCTTTTTAATTCAGTCAGTGGAGTGTGACCCACTGTAACAATTAGTGACTCAATAATTTCACAGGAAACCTGTCTTAGATTTATTTTGCTCATAAAAATGATTGTCTCTAACACATAAAATATTCTACAGTGCATTGTAACACAGCAATATTTTTTCACTAACAATGATTTAGAGAACAATCCCTTATGTTTTAATTTAATCTTAGGACATAATTCATATTAATGCATGTCAGGTTATAATGCCTTTATAAATACTCTGAGAATATCAAATAAGACACTTAAAAATAACTTCAGAAAATAAAATAATGGCCTGTTAAAGAACAGTGACATACCTGAGTACCTGTAATTGCGGTGTTGTACATATTCTTCCTTCAGTGGTGCTCAAGCACCTTATTTAACGTAGGAGTCAGAACTTATTTTTAATGTGGGAAGAGGCCTTCTGTGATGAAAAAAAAATCTTTGAGAAATACAATAAATATAAGGAGTCAGCCAGAAAGGAACAGGAAGAAAGAACCAGCCATCAGAGGAATCTCAGAGAGAGTCAGAACTACAGAACTGAAGTGGTAATTACCAAAAGTCGGGATGAGTTAGGTCTTCAAAGGATGTTAAAGCAAAGAGCAAAATGTTCTTTAGTTGTAGAAACAGAAGAGAGACAAGTGTTCTTCTGTGAAATAAGTAGTGAGGTGGCCATCAGAGATAATGCAGCTATAGCTGTCAAACTAAATTAATACTTCATCTTTGTTTTCAGTAAAGACAATAATGTTGATATTAGGAAATCTTTTTAAGTCCCGTGTGCGATATTAATCTGCAATTTATTATATAACTCTTGTCACCCTTGTTCAGGAAAGGTACATTCAGAGTGGAGCCAGGGTAGAGAACAGCTAGGTTAGGGTGGAGATACAAGATCTAACTTGTTCACAAGCAGTAAAATACAGGCTGGAAGGGGATATGATTATTGTCTACAGTGTCGTTTGGGATGGTAAATAGTATGGAAGGAGAAGCGCTGCTTCAGCTGAGTGGTTCCATTGTCACGCAAATGAATTTGGACAAATTCGCTGTGCTTTTGGCTGGAATTGAGAAAGCAGGTTGCTACTTGTCAAAGCAGTGAGCAGGAGGAGTGAGAAACAGAAAAATCCTAACTGTTTTTTAAGATAGAGCTCAACAAATCAATGGCAGGATTATGAGGTACAGTTTCTGGTTGGAATTGATAATGCAGAAGTCCACGTTCGTACATGAAAAGTCATTAAGCATTAATCTCACCTCTTGCCTCCCTTTTCTCCTTCTGCAACTAAAATGGAACGGGTTTAAACAGGTGCTGTTCCGTCGTGACCTCTTTCAGTACTGTTGAACACCATTAGGTAGGAACTGGACAAAGCAAATAGAGGGCTTTTTTCCTTAGTGTGAAACCTCCTGGGTGAAGACAGCCACCTCTTCCTGAGCTGAATGAAGGAAACCGTATTACTGTCAGGGGAGGGTTTTCGTGGAAAATGAGTGTTCGCAAAGCTGGGAAGTGTTGTGTTTTGTTCAGATCAAGTAATTTGAACCAACAACAGTAATACAAATTAGAACAGCTTAGGAAGTGGTCTGAAGCTGTTCTACTCTTCTACCCGGTTTTCATAGAAATGTTAATACGATTTCATTTATTCATTAAGTGACTCCATTACAGATTTAACTTCCCCTATTTTACTTCATTTTTATTTGTTTGTTTGTTACAGCTACTTACTTAATTATGGGTGAAAGAGGAACAATAGCATTATAAAGAATATCTGAAAAAAACCCCAATTCTTAACTTTATTGTCCTCCTACTGATATCAAAGCTAAGCTTTGTTTTAGTGGCAATAGAAGCAAGTATTAAATATCATTTAGTTTGAACATTATTTGAAACATTATTGGTCTAATTTCAAAAATTCTGTCTAAACATTTTCTGTGATGTTTCTGTACTGCTTTAAAAGGAATGGTATCTTTGACATAGAAACATGTTAAAATCTTAACACCTTAGTCTTCAGTGCTGAGTTACCTTCAGTACAAGCATGACTTAACCTTTGCACCTGGCTTTCCAGATAGTGGAACTTGGGTGTGGGGTGGGCATGGCGTGAACACCAACCTTCTCTATACCGACAGTGCGGGTGAACCTGTCAGGAGTCGAAGAGCAAATGAACTTGAGTGCAGCATCATATGCTTTGTCAGAGGAACTAAGGGATGGACACTTAGGGATCATCAGGTTATGAAAAGCATATTTGTGTGCCTTGCTTGTTGTGTTTTAAATGTGATGTGAATGTAGCAGCACTTCTGGAAAAGAGTGTCTAAGAAAGCTTAAGTTGGTTAAAAAAAATCTGACTTAGATGTGCAGCAAAGCAGATGCCCAACAAAGCAGTATTCTGATAAGTTCCACAAATAAAACATGGAGAGTTTGAAAACAGGTCACTTCCAATGCTACTAGGGAGAGTTTTCTTCCATGACTGGATGCTGCAGGAGGGTTTAAGTGTTCCCTGTCAGGAGCTGAGCACCACCAAACACCTTTGAATATGACTTTCTCAGCTTAGCTTTGGCATTTGCCCAGCAGCTGCTTCATTTCACTGCAGTGGTGGCCAAATTGCATTCTGTAGGTAATGTCATTTGACAGTGAAGTTTCTCAGTATGTTTCGAGTAACGATGGGACATTGAGGTAGCCCCAGATATTAGAAGATACCCTTCCTCCAGATCACTGAGGTCCCATTGCATAAGTAAATGAACGTTGTCTTTACTAACTGTTTTGCTCTCTAGGTGATGACAATTCTGGAAGGAAGGTGATTACCTTCAGTTGCTGCCGTATGCCCCCCTCCCATCAGCTCAATCACACCAGGTTGCTGGAGTAAGTTTCTCTTAATCTCCTGTGTGGACTACGTTACATTTTATACGTGAACTTATATTAGCTCATTTCCAAGTGAACGAGCTTTCAGAGAGGAGAGGCAGGAGGCAAGGAGTGAAATGAAAAAAGGCTCTAAGACCTACTAGTCTTAATATTAAAGTGAATGAGATGTGGATGAAACTGCCAGAGTTACTTCACCTGGAATCTTGGGTAGAAGAAGCAATTCACTGTGTACTGAAATTAACTCGTCATTTTGATGTTATTAACAAATCCTGATCTTATTTAAAGAATTGAATTTATGATGAGGACCAGTGCAAGAGAAATACTAGTATTATAGTGCTCTGGGACATACGTTCTCTTGAATAGAAGTGTTTGCCTTAATTTGCTCTATGTTATCTCCTACATCACTCAGCAAAAGCATTGTTCAGTTACTTACATCTTAGTGGTTTTCCTCTTTTTATACAAAGATCTGCATTACCTATGCTTAACATTTTTATATGTATCTCACTTTGAAATATTTGGATTTTTTGTGTTATGTGCTTCATTTTTATGCTCTTCACAGCTAGGGTATTTCCACAGCCTTAGGCTAAAGCTTCCTAAGTAGCATTGAGGGAGCATTAGGACCTAGGAGGAAGAGCTGTGCCGGTTAGCTCATCACCTAGAGGAGCTACTTGCAACAATTATAGGAAATGCTAGAGAAAGGAGTGTGACAATCCATGTTGCTACTAGATCAAAGAACCCTTCCTCAGGTCTGTGAGGAGATGCCTTGATGAAACTAGGGCTTCCAGTCCTTAGACTGTTCTGGACTTGAACCCTTGTAAACCCACCTGGAATTCACTTGGAAAGTCTGTGCTAAGAGGGACTGAAAGTACGTGTCTGAATGTGAAGCTAGCAACATAACTATCAAGTGATGAGCTTTTGAATAGTTAGACTCAGGTGTTGAATTCCGAGGAAAAGCTGCAGAGTATGCACAGATTGGCAGGTGTTTTGTGATGAAATCACTTAAAGAATTGATTTGGTAAAACTGCAATTTTGTTACAGCCTTGGAAGAGGCTGTAATTGACTGTACAGTAATTGTACAAAAATACTGGTTATTTTATGCCCACAAACTCTCTCAAATTTCTTTAGGAGTACAGGCTTTCTAGATGCAATGTGCCAAGGAATCTGCGTGCTGTAAAATAAAACATGAGTCACTCTGTGTGTAAGAATATCTGTTTAGATATACTTTAATTTAAATCCCCTTTTAAAAAAGTGTTGAATGACTTTTACTATTACTTCTTCTGTTAAAATACCATTAAGTCAGGGATCAAAGCAGCGTTATGTTAATTACAGTGGTAGTCCTTGTCCCAGGCTATACGCAATCTAAGATTTACAGCATGCTGAGGGAATAAGCTGATAAATGAGCCTGTGGGGGTACAGTGTAAGCTATGGGCTTTCCATGCAAAGGTGGAGAGTCAGGGGCCTTGATACTTGCAGATAGCCACAGCCTAATGGCACATGGCACTGTCTATTTTATTGAATGAAAATCACTTACATACAATTACGAGCAATAGCTGGGGCTCTGTCACGGAATAATAAGATAGCATTGAGGAAGACACGAGAAGGTTGAAATATGACACAGCAAGTCATGAGGCCGGATCGTACTTCTCCATCATTGCTTTATTTGAATCATTGAGCTGTGTAATAGGCCATACAGTGTCCTCAACTGTAGGAGGAAGGGAAGAAGAAAGCATCTTAAACCATACCATAATAGAATGAACACACAGAAATCTGCTTATAAAACATGCAGCGTTATTTCAAGATGCAGTAATAGGGTAGTTCTTTACTTTTAAAGGAAATGATCCATGAACGCAGTCCCCACAATACAAACAAAGGAAAGGCAAATATATTCAAGAAAACAGTTTACAGTAACAAGTTGTAATTGGCAGTAATTAGGGTAATGGATTTTTCAAAAATATAAAAAGTTTTAAATTGAGAGGAAACCGGAAGATTTATTCTTCATTATTTTGAAAAGTCAAAATGACATTGTTTGCTTGGCTAAAAGGAAGAAATAAAAGACCAGAAGAAAGCAAAATAAAAGTCACTTTCAGTTAAAATGCATCTTTTAAAAAATTTCTTAGAAAACACAGTCCCATATTGTCTTCATCTTTTAGTGATTCATAAGTACCATAGGTTTTGCAACTAAATACGTACTTCAAATTTCAGGCTTTGTAGTGATGCGGAATTATTTGCAACACTGTCACTAGAGCAAGATAAACTTGTTAGAACTTGATACACAGTAGCAAATGTGAATTTACAGTCACTAGCATTCTGTGCAAAAATAGCACATTTTCTTTTTCAGTTGCTGCTTTGAAGATCTCACCCAGTAAACTCTCTTAAAACTAAAATGTTACCTTTCTCCTCAGGTACTTAAAATATACTCTGGACCAGTATGTAGAGAATGATTATACAGTTGTCTACTTTCACTATGGCCTGAAGAGTCTGAATAAACCATCTCTGAAATGGTTACAAACAGCCTACAAAGAATTTGACAGGAAGTATGTCTCCAAAATATTCAGTTTACTCTTTCAGTTGTGTAATGTCTGTAACTAACTTCCATGAGGGAAGCAGATCTTTCCTGATCTGCCCACAGCTAACTGCATGCCTTTTGCCGTTGCAAATTCTGGGAATGATGCTGGTGCTATTGGTTCTCTTGTGAGTGTATTCTGTGCAGTATGAGGGCATGGTCCGGGTGCTGCAGCAGTTACCCAAAGGTATATAAACGCTTGGGAGCAAAACCAAGAGCCGTTGCCTTTTCTGTGCACTGTTTAACAAGATACCTGTGACACCTTATGTGACTTCCTTCTTGATGATCTCGCGGTTGTGGTGTTCTGAACATCTTTGTTCATCCCGAGGCTAGGTTGTGTACAGAAAAGGAAAGATTATTTTTTAACAGCCTGGATCTCACAGGCCTTGAAGTGTTCGTGGATTGTTATATGAAAAGCCCCAGAGGGTCCGCTGCACTTGTATATGCCTGACCGTTGGAGTAACGCTGGCTACAGCTCGCGACTTCATGTTGTAGTTGGTTAGGGTGTAGTCGAGGCCAAAGCTTCTAGACAAATAGCATTTTAGTAGTGGAGACTAAAGTTCTGATGTATATTCTCTGAAAGTGCGCACTTAATGACAAAGCAGAAAATTCTTATTGAAATCAGTTACTCTTTTACATGTTTGCAACTTCTTACTTGTTTGTAAGTTGGCCTCGAGAGAGCAACATGACTGAGAGCAAAAATACAGCTCTTTCCTAAGCGTGTATGTGTATGATGGGATGGATCAAGAAGCAAATATAAAAAAAAATGCCATGAGAAAGATTACTGGGTGTTTCTAGACTAGACTGGGACCAGTCCCAGTGGAATAACTGATCCTGCTTTGAAAATCGGAGATGTTGAAGCTGGTTGTCTAATGCCAGAGCTCAGACTCTTTGAATCTCGCCCAATAACCTCCTGAAACTCTAAAACCACTAAGCAAGAAGATGAGGTTGTGCGTAGCAGCCATCAGAGCGGCAGTGGGAAGCTGTCACCAGAAGGCTTTGAGATACTGCTCTCTGCTCAGCCGCAGACGAAAAAAGCTCATTTTTCCTAGTAGCTGAATAGGGTTAATTCAATATATCTGTTTTTTCTGGGCCTGGGTAAGGGAGAAGAAAGTCAAAGGACCTCTTATATTTTGTCTGTGATGAGTGATTTGGACTACAGTATTGGGTTTTGTCACACACTGACTATTCCTGAAAATAAAGCCTCATACTCTTTTCCTTCTGGGAGAATCCCAAGCCAAATTTACAGTTGCTATATGGGGAGATGCAGTACAAGGACAATATCTTCTCTGTTGCCTTCTGCCATACCTACAAGTGCACAGCGTGACTCTCATTTTTCCCAAAAACCTGTTCTCTCCATTCCCCCACCCTGACCCAGAGAGCAGGAGAACCAAAGAGGAACAGAGAAGCCCAGGTAGCTGGGCAAAACTGTACACCCATCATTTTATTCACAGTTGGAACTTCTTACCATACTTGATCACTGAAAAGCTCAAAGCAGTATTCGCAGCCTAATATGTATGTTCAGCGGTACTAGCCAGAGAAAAAAACCCAAACATAGCACCTTTCGGACTTCTTCTGCGTGTCTGTTTTGGGCTCAAAAGAAAGGAAGGACAGAGGAAGGGTACAAAAGATGATGGTAATTAGCTAACATCATGAAAGCAGATGTTCAGTAGGAATAGTTTCAAAAGAATAGATCTTGCTTTGAAGGTTTACAGTAGAGGCTCAGTAAAGTCTTTTGGGCATTTAATTTTAATCTAGGAAACTCTGAGGTACATAAACTTCCACAGAAGCAATGGCTGCTTATGCCCATTGCTTCAAGGTACAGAACAAATCTAAAATGGAAAGTAAAGCAACTCAGGTGTTCTGATTGTTAGGTTTCATTGTCGATTTTGGGTTCTTATCCACAGCAGTGCCAGTTGCACAGGGATGGTTGTTTGATCGTGTATGATAGCAGCTTTTGTGAAAACAGGGTCTTTTTCATTGAGAGATGTGTGGGCCCAATTAAAACCACAAGGAAAAACTGTTGTGATTTCTGAGTTGGTCCCTTTCCTCCCCCTGCTCTTACCATAACCTGTTACAAGAAGGTTTTTCTTAGGAGGTCATGGTCATTTTTTTTTTTTTCCCCACAATCATTGTTTTCTAGCAATGAGTGGTGAACGCTTGGGAGGGACACTCCCTACTGGGAGGTGACATTGTCAGAGCAATAAACAACAATTTGGATATAAAAGCAGGATATTTCATTATGCATTTCTCAATTTCATTTTGCAAAAACATTGAATAAGAGCAGTCTTTTTGTGCAGCCGTTTCAGTTCCAGCCTATTGTTTAGGTATCATGATATGACCCTGTAGAATGAAGCAAAGCTATAATGGAGAAGGGGTTTTGTTTCATAAGAAGGGAACCATACAATATAAACCAGCATGTGGTCGACGTCGCCTTTAGTAATTACTAGCAAAACAAGACAAAAGTAGTGATATAAATAAGAGATCAGATGTAAATTTTACATCTGAAAATTTAGAAATTTTCTCTGACGTGAAACTCCTGTAAGCAGAAAATAAAGAGAGATGAAGGAAACTAAATTTTTGTATCACAGATTTTTTTACAGACTCTTTGCTCTCTTCTCAGAATTTTTTCCAAGTTGCTTAATTTCCCATCTGTCCCCTTGATATTAAATCTATGAGACAGCAGACATAGGTTAGGAATGTAATAATGTTATCTTGGCCCATTATTGTATCATCAGACCTGACCATTTTTAAAAATTGGGGTATTTTTTCATTTTATATTCTGTTTCTTCTGAATTAGGTCTTTCTGATGTATTTGAAAAGAATGGTATATAATGTTCCTGTAATAATACCTTCCATTCAGTTGTAGCTATTCAGTTCTACCATCTATGTTATTCAACAGTCTTCTAACAATTTCATTTTCTTTTCCTAGGTATAAGAAAAACCTTAAAGCACTCTATGTTGTACATCCAACCAACTTCATAAAAATTCTGTGGAATATATTTAAACCTCTTATAAGGTACTTGACAGTTTATTCAGCACATTTTCCTGTTTAGTTTAAGGATGACTTGTTCTCTAATAAGTTGTTTTTAGAAAGGCTTGAGGTAAAATATGTCAGATAACAGCACAATACCCATTTAAACTGTCTTGAGCTAATGAGTAAGGTGAGCTTAAGCTTGGGTATAAATAATAGGGTAGAGTTCTTTCTAAGAAAACGAAGTCTCGCTTCGTAGTAGTTTTGCTGATATGTTAAAGTAAATATCACTTAAAATCATAGTTATTCTGTGGACCATGAATGACTTTTTTTTTCTTCTGTTTGACAGCACTTAGCACAATAGAGCTGGGTCTGTGACTGGAGTTACTAGGTGGTATGGTAAATGGTTAACCTTCAGTCTGATCTCAAGTGCTGACATGAATAGGAATAACACTGCTTGTGAGTTCACAGTTAATGGATAAGCCCTGAAGTGCCCATATGAATTTGAGATGGAGGGTATAATAGTGAAGGTAGATGTATTTTACTGGCGTGTTTTTTTTCCTTTGCATGGTATAAATTGACGCTATCTCCAAGGAACCAGCAACAGTGGGTAGATATTGCTAAGTGCTAGGATGGTTGGGCTTTCTTAGTTTCTGCTCCTGAGCTTCTGTCACTTTCAAAATAATTCTGACATTTTGCAGATTATATTATGATGTCCTCAGGGCTGGAAGACAAAACCAGCTTATCTTGAGAAGCTGTAATGAACTAACTAAAAATGTCTACTACAGTAACTTGCAATTGATTCAATTTCTGACTGGTAGAAAGCTAATTAATTAGAAAGGGGAAGTTTAACTTCTAGACAGATCAGAACACGTAAGAAGCATGTGAAAATAAAAAAGTGGTTACAGCAAAAATCATTCCAGAATATGCTGTTCTTGAAACAGGAAGACTACCTATTGATATTTATTTTAACCAGCAGTAAAATGAATGCCAGAGATCCAGGACATAGAGCAATGGTGAGAAAAGCATGACAGAAGCAGAATGTCCAGTAGATTATGGTGCCTCAGGAATGGGGATGGATTTGGTTGGTTGGTTGGTTGGTTTTTGTTCCTGACTTGCTGTAGAGTGAGTATGGAGAGCTTTCTTAGGAAACAGCCCCCCCCCCAAAAAAAAAACCCAACCCAAAAACCAACAAAAGACCTCAAATCAACAGTAAACCCAGAAGAACTCTTGATGGACATTACAACACTCAGGTGAAATGAACTTCTTTCTCAGAGGGAGCAGAGAGCATCTTAGGAATAGTTCCAGGCAAGTGGTTTTGGGACACTGAGGGATTTTAGTCTGTACATGTTAATGCAGTCAGTGGAGCCACTGCTGGACAACAGCTGTGGTATTTGACTCAGACTAATAATTGTCTGCTAATTCTTACGAAAGAAAGAAGTTTACAGGTGCCTGTTTCAAATACTCATTTTCCTTGGATCTCACTGTGTCTGTAAATGAGTCTTTTTTTTTTCTTAGAGCAGTATGGTACGCTGGCAATTAAATCCTTGTTTTCTTTGAATGTGAAAATGGGTGATGTTGATAAGCCTAAGCATTCACACCTAGCATAGAAAATTCAAACCAAGGCTTGTCATCTAAGATGCATTATCATCTTGACCTTCTGAACATCCTGCTTTCATCAGGATTGGCTGTTCCTGTTCGTACTTGACTTTTGCCACTGTGTACCTGGATACTTGTTTTGAGTCTAATTTACTAACACTCTCTTTTGTTCAAATATGTGACCAGGAGAAACAAAGCTGTTTGTACACTGTGACTGACAAAATAATTTAAAGTGTGAGTAAACTCTGAAAAGGTCCATAAGCCAGAATGCAGGAATTAGCTGAAGCTAGGAAAAAACCTCTCTTTACTCCTTTAAAATAGTTTAATTGCCAAATGCTCACATGCGTTTGTGCTTTGGATTGACTCAAGTTTGGGTTTGTCAAGTAAGGGAAAACATAAGAATGTAATTTTATAACTGAAGTGTGAAAGTACCCACGTACAATTTGCCTAAATTATACTGTCATTGAAGACTGAAACTTATTAACTGATTTCTAGTAGTTAATTTACTAGAATACTACAATTTCAAAACTTGTTCACAGTTCCTTTTCCTTCCAGTTTAGAATAATCTTATTTTAGCAGATCATGCATTTATTTAAGTGTCACTATTAAATCAAGATTCACAAAAAGGAGAAAAAGCCTCTTTACTTTGTTTCCTAGCTTTGCTGAATTATAGCCCAGACTTATTTATAGATGGTGTTTCCAATCAAAAGAGCAGACGTAAAATAAATTTCATTACCAAGAAACATGTATTTATTTTTCAGAAGTCTGTTAGTACATTTGGTACGTGTTAGGATATAGTCTTAAGTACTTCCACATGAACAATGTGTTTGCTAAGAACTGGACAAATGACAGAATTATTAGAGTGAAGAACAAAAGTAGTAATTATTTTAGCATTCCTGTATTTGGAAGTATTTAAGAAAATGTAAATACTTGAAAGTTTTCAAGCTCCAGAAGCTCCAGTCCCAAAAGAGATGAGCAAGAAGGTAATGTAAGTCAAATGTATTTTCTCCAAACTGGGGGGGAAAAAAAAATAAAAAAGTAAGAGCAGCACATTTCTGTGTGTGAGCTAACAGAAGCCACCACCTGTTATCAGAATGATACACATTTAGGTGGTGGTGGTGCTGTGGCATTTTTAAGGCACAGCAATAATTCCTAATTGCCCACGACTTAGATATAAATTACGTGTTCTGAGACATGTCCTGTATTGCTAGTGGTGATTAGTTACTGTGCTAGCCCCCGTGGCTTAGGTAAGATGTTGAAATCAGAGGCTGTTTTGGGTAAGAGACATACCGAAGAGCTCTGAAGTTGTGCACACGCAGACCGATATCCATCAGCATCCCACAATAGCTTGCCTGTTAGCAAAGTTTAGCTCATTTAAAGTAAAAGCTTCTAAAATGTTGCAGTGACTAACATTTGTACCATCTCCCACTAGAGGGAGTGTGTGTATGTGTATTTGACAATCCAGGGATAATTCATTAACGTCAGAGAGTTTTTCCTCCAATTTTGTTATAAAAGTAAAATGCAGCAAAGTACACTTTTTATCATAAACAACTTATTTTGCTTGACACTTCATTACAGGACAGATATTTTGTGTTGCGGAGAAATACGAAATTATTTCAGACCATGTGTATAAATGTGCTGCTGAAGCTTGTTTGAATACTTCAGCGTGTAAAGTAGTGTATTCTGGCTGAAACTCAAGACCTAACTAGTGATATTTGGTGTACAACTCATAGAAAAACCTCATTGTTCGGATGTTTCCTAGAAACCATCCAGACCTTTTCAAAAGAGATAAAGCTGATGGCCCCACACTTCAAGCGTATGCGCTATCCACACTTTGAAAATCTTGCCTGTCTCTTACTTTGTTATAGTTGGTGTCTACGGTCCCATTATTTTGTCTTTTAGCCGGGAGGAATACCCAAATAACAAATGTTCCACTGGCCATCTAACATTTTCTCCAAAGTCAACAGTTCTTTCAGTGAGTTTCCAATGCTGTGTGAAACCTGGTTTTCAGTGGCTTTTAAAGGAGTGTTTTTCATATCTATGCAAAGCACAAAACATTCAGATGGAAGTCAGTTATTTTTATTCAAATCAGACTCTCAGGCATGCATTGTATATGTTTGATCATAAGAAATGAAATACATCTCATGTCTCCTGCTGCTTCAATTACAGTCTAATTTTGATTTGCATCAGGACTCGCATTTTTGTAATAGAAACTAAACCCTTTGTAAATGTTCCTCTCCTGCTGATTTTTTTACATCTTTGTGGGTTTATTGTTTTTTATTTGGTTTTTTTTTTTTTTTAGCCATAAGTTTGGGAAAAAAGTCACCTACTTGAACTATTTAAGTGACCTGAGAGAGCATCTCAAATATGACCAGCTAAATATCCCTCAAGAAGTCATCCGGTATGTGGCAAGTTTAAAATACTTTGTATCGCCTTTTCTTAGGTAGAGTTACATCCTGTTCACTGTATTGCAAGCAGAATCTAATCCTATTTATCCAGTGATTAAAAGTCTAATTCCCCCGTTTGTGCTTGGTTGGATTTAATTCTGAAAGCTGCATTGCTATCAAAGACGTGCTGAAGTGCGTCAGGTGTTTAGAGAAGAGAACTCTGTATAGTTTGCTACAGATTTGGAACATTTCTGTCTCAGTTGTGAAGCATTTTCTTAGTATAATTGCCGTTTATACGTGAGTGTTAGCAAAACCAATCCATATGTCATCACTGCTTATGAGTGTCACGTAGTGTTCATGGGCAAAAATGCAATCCTGACCTCTTTGCTTGCATATTGTACCAGATTAAGTGACTTCCTGTCGCTAAAAGCATTCCCAGTTAGCACAGTGGTGATTGATTTTAATCTTCATGGACCGTTCTGTTGTTAGTGGATGCATTTACTTTTATATCGTGCGTGTATGTGTGTTAGGGAGGAGTATTGGAGAAGGGCTGAGAGAAGAACAGAAAAAGAAGTACACAGGGCTGGAATTGTCAAGTGCCAGTGTTAGTATCAATAACAGTCTTTTTGACACAGCACTTTACTGGGAAATGCTTTGATGTACTGACAGGAAGTGATTTTATGTCACTGCTGAATGAAAGTAGCTGGAAGCTTTGATTATGACTGTTATTGATGCCTGGTGGGTTTTTACACACTTTTTGTGTAAACATGGAATAACAGAAAATGCCTTACAGCTCTAAGGTTATGAATTGCATTGCTTGGTTGCCAAAGAAAGAGAAGTTGTATTTTGAGTAGCAAATAGCTTTGAATTTTGCTGTTAAATTATAGTGTGTTCCTATTTTTTGGACACATTTATTACTGTGCTCCATTGACTGAAGAAAAAGAGCTCTTCTATGTCTTGCTTAAGTATTCTACCACAAATACAACTTAAAGATTTCCCTAATGCTTAAATTAAATGCAAGACCTGTGGTATATGTGCTATTGTCAGGAGATCAGCATCACGAGCAATACTGGTAGCTGTTTATAAATGTAGTTTTTCAGCCATGGGGCACAGAAAATCAATGATTTCTCGATTTTTGCAGACATGACGAAAATCTTCGGAGGAAACAGAAGGGAAAACTGCCACCTGTGGTTAAGGTTCCTCCACCACGGCCACCGCTACCTACCCAGCAATTTGGAGTCAGCCTGCAATAGTAAGCCATGAGATTTCTAAAATTCGAGAATTCCATACCCTGCAGCCTTCTGTAATGTTCAGGTTCACTGGACGGAACACCTGCAAATATTTTGTATATTATATCTTTAGTTTCTCATTCTTTTTGAAAACCATGAAAATAGGAGGCTAGACAACAGGGTTTACGAATGCAGGACAGGTCTCGCAGTCCCAGCGACCTGCCTGGTCTTCATATTTACAATATCTTTGTGGTAGGTAGTGGCTGCACAGCTCTTCTCCCAGTGGACAGAAATTTGCCCGTATATGAGAGAGCCCCAAGCTGGTCTGTTGCTGGTGGGTGCTGGCAGTGTGAAAGTGGGTTGGAGAAATTTAAATGGTGGATAGCGAAGCCAAAACAAAGCTTCAGGCTCCAAAATGGTTGCCTAAAGCTAAAATGGATGTTTGAGCCTTTACATGTTGTTGTTTTGTTGCTCACCTATTGTTCTGATCGGAGTTCTATGAAGTGAATAAAGTCACTCTCTTCCAGAAGTGCCCTGACAGCTGTTTATGTAGATTACAGCGCTGTATGTGGCAGAAAAAATTATTTACTTTACACAAGGAACAGGAGGCGATAGTACTTGTGAGATTCAATTTTGGTAAAAAAACAACAGAAAAATCCACTAAACCTTCTAGCTTCCTACCCACAATCATTTCTGTCATCTTTCTGTGGCATTCTTCTCAAAAAGAGCTGAAGAATATTGTTGACATTCAGCAAAAGCAATTTAGGCTGTCTGAGACATGGGCATTTGTCTAATCTCCTCCCACCCCCAGTCTACTTTTCTGGTTCTAATGACTCAGCTATAAGTGAGATAGGAAATACAATTTTCCCCTGGTTAAATGGTAAGCATTAGTCCTCTCTGGAAGGCCTGAAATTAGTGCAATCAATATCTATTGTGTAAGAGCTACTATGACATTAATTTTTATGATACCTCTTTAGAATTCAATGAACACTTGAAACATGGCTAACTTGCTTCCCCAGTTCCGAGCATATCTGTTAGGTGGACTCCACTGGGTTATTAAGAAGGACAACACTTGATGCTGCCACTGCAGTAGTAAAACCAGGACTGTTTGCAGGCATAAGGGCACGCTCTGTCGCTTGCCTCCAGCCCAGCCTGGCTGCTCAAGCAGCTCTATCGAACTTACAGGCTTATGTGATCGACAGCATGTTATATGCCACTTCTACCATTTGCTAGTTATATTTTTAAGTCTTGGATGGTGCCTGAACAGTAGACAGTGTCTTTTGCTGTGCTGCACACATTGATGGTGCGATGGTCACCCTTCCTGTCACTTTCTAGCTGCATTATGCTCAGCAAATCATGGTCTTGCTGAGTGCCTTAGCTTTCCCTAAGATAAAAGCGTGGCAACTGCACAAAGAACTTTTCTGTGGAAGATCTGTGGGTGGAGAAACACCGAGCGAGGCATTACTATCATTTTTGACCTAGAGATTTCCAGCGCTGCTGATGGAGGCACTGATGGACAGATATTCCCCGTGTGTGGGTGGAGTTCACAGCACTCAGGTGTCCAAAAAAGATACTTATTCATTCTGTTTGGCCACCCTTGTCCAAATTCCCTCTTGCAGGAGAGAGGATGCAGCATCACCATTTAAAAAATAAACAAGTCTCCTACAACTTCTAGATGAGAAATAAAGACATTCATTTAAACTGTGTCTGTGAACAAAGGTACTGTTAATGGAGAAGAGGGAATGGTACGTGTTGGGAGCTTCTAATATTTGAACCCCCAAAAAGTATCAATATGCATCTTGATGAATGAATTGCTTTTGCTAGTTCCCTCTCCTTTTACATTCTCTATAGACTGTAGCGGCAAAATGGCAGGGACCTCTCACCTAGCAAAGAGACAGGTCTGAAGTCATGTTTTCAGTGAGGCTCCTTTTGTATAGGCTCATAGAAATACATGTAGTTCATTACAGTTAGTAAAAAGTCTAGTCAGGGGTGCTGCTGAGATAAAGCTGCTGTCGTTAAAGGACGGTTTCTCTGTGGAGACTTCTTCTTTAGGCCTGAGATTTCAGTGCTTCTGGGATGATGATTTTTATTGAGTCAGTAGAAGTTGGTGAATGGGATTTATCCGAAGGCCTCATAGGTGACCTTTTGCCAAGATGTTTGATAATGGTAGCCCAATGACTTCTGGCTGTGGAAGGTGGTAAAGCCATACACTTTTGAATGTGCCCCCCTAAAAGCAGCAGACTATGTTCTCTCTGGAAACACTTCATCATTTAACTTTTTTCCTGTTTATATTGGTTAATACATTTGCGTTCCAGACCTATACTTAAAAACTAGAAGGGCAAAAACTGACTAAGTGTTGGTTCAAAATATCTACTTTTGTCTCACAGGCCGGGGGTAAGAAACCAGTTTTGTTGAACAGCAAAATGAAGCCGAATGAAGTTTCTATTTAGACACCGATAAATGAGTGTCTGGGACCAGTGCCTCATTGTGGAGAAATCTCTTAACTCACAAATACATTTTTAACCTTGTAGGGTCATATTTTCAAAATTACATAAGGTGAATAGGATTTTAAAAATCATGGGAAGTCTGTAAGAGCTGGGAGTATGGTTCTCTGAAATGTAATCTTTACTGGATTTGGGTTAATTTATGAATGAGCTGAAAAGCTTCTTATCAGGTTAGTGCAAAACTTTTCTTTCTTGTGTTACCCCCATCCACTCAGGATCCAAAATCTGAATTTAAAATTTGATGTCTTTAAGCCCTCAGTGTCATCCTAAGTTCTGTGGGGAGGAAAAAACAAACACACCAAGCTGACTTCATCTTAAGTGTCCATCCAGCTTTATTTACATTTAAATGTCTGGGGTTTAAGTGTGTACTTTATGTTAGGCACAGACTTGAAGTGGAAAACCTTCCTCATTGTGAGCTGCTGTGAGGGCTCAATAATTTGGTCTTTGCAGCTAGAACTTGAATGTAGTACCAAGTTGTCCTGAAGTTTCTACTGAAACTATGCTAATTCAAACAATAATAGATTAGCTTAGTAAAGGCAGTTAAATCATCCAAAGTTGGCTTATAGGATGTCTTTATTCTAAAGTGTGGGGACCAAAAAACACTGGCTGCCTCCCTGTTTAATTCTTTATGCCTACGTATGTAAAGCAGACTTGCCCATTTTGCTGAAAGACAGTCTTTCCATAGCATTTACAATCCCCAGCCTGGACTGCCTGGTTGCCAAGTTGTACCTTTAAAGGTTTGAACTCATGTTAAAAACTATGTGAGTTCCTTGAAAATACAAAATAACACAACTGGAACTAATGTTCATCTTCATGGGGATATCAGGCAGAAGAGTCCTCCTGAGGAGGTTTTGTCCACACTTAACTTTTCAGTTATAATGTAATGAGAATCCGTGCTTGGATTTCACAGTACTTAAGAATGTGTAGCAGAGAGTGGGTAGGATAGGGTGCATGTTTAGAGTTTATTACGTCCTTCTCTAACTTGCTAATTCCAGCTTTTTGTGTGCAGATAGAGAGAGGAGAACAGCACTCTTAATGAGCTAGTTGAAGGGTTTATCAAGTCTCATGTCATGTCTCTGACAGAGGGCAATAGCAGATGGTAGCAGGGAGCAGTGTTGGAACAGGGCAAGCGTACAGAGATACTTCCTCAGGTATAACGTCCCAGCTTGTAGTGATCAGAGACTTGCAGAGGAGAGTACACCAGTACTGTGGAGATTACTTTTTGTTACTCACCGGAAGCTATCACTTTTATAAATCCAGACATTTCAAAGAATGTTTGTGCATTGTGTTGATATAGCAAGGCTATTTTTCTGTTCTTTCAGCACTGCTACCTTCATGCACAAAATGTAGAGCAGCAGGAATTAGCTATTCAGAACACATCCTCACTAGTTTGCGCTGCGTGTCAGGGTGAAATGATTTTTATTCTAAAAGCCATTAGTAAAGATTTCATGTTTAGAAAGGCAAGGAATAATTTGGGGAACCCTCTGCTTATATCGATTAGATAAATACAGTTAAAATGCACAAATGAAGCTTCCTGAATTTATGAAACTTTAAAGGAATTATTGATTGATTTTACGGGCCAAGCGGCATCGTTGTCCTCTGCTGTATGTTCAGCAAGATCCTATAAACCCCCCGTTGCTGCACCCGGTTGCCTCTGTAATCAAGGAAGGCTACAGCTGAGCTCCAGCACAGAGCACAGAGTTGACCTTGACTAGCTGTTACCATTGTTCTGCTTTCTCCGACTGGTTTTAAAATCTAAAATTAAATATCTTTTGAGGGAAGACAAGAAATGTTTTGGTTTTCTATCTATTGCCATGGATGGGGAGAGGGGGCAGAGAAAATGCACAAAATTACCACAGCTGTACAGCTTGTGCCTGTTGAATTGTTATCGTACACATTTCAGGGTGCTTTCCTTTTGGTCATAATCTTTCCGCTTGTGCATGCTGTGCATGCGTGACCAGGGAGGAAGAATGCATTCCAAACCAAATCTTGGCGTGTCTCAGCAGGGAAAAAGTGAAAAGGAGAGGAAAAGCGGAGAGAGAGAAAGATTATCAGCCAAGAATACTTAATGACACTTCAGAACAATGTGTAAAGGCCTTTCGTGATACCTGTCCACTGTCTAGAAAAGAGTCATTGGATATATAACGTGTTGCAGTAACTAATCATATATCCTACAGTGAGGAGTACTCATTCTCTCTGGCTACTGTGTTTATCAGAATAAACGCCTCTTGAATCTGACATGGTGCTGCAACACAATGCAGATCTGTGAATCAGTTACAGTAAACTACACTGGGTACTGAAATGCTCTGTTGTGCTCATCTCTTAAGCAGAAAGAGATCTCTCATTTCTAATTGCCCGTAGTAGTGCCTGATCTCCAGTGTCAGTTTGCATTGTCCATCATAAGCACAGCTGCTCATCACATCCTGAACAAGGCAACAAAAATGCAGATTAATGGACAGGATCCACAAAGAGAGGATAGAGGTGTAATTTCATTGACCTCTGAGCTGGTCTGATTTACATTAGCTGAAGTAATGTCCCTATTATTTTCTGTCACCTCAGGCCAGTAAACTGAACACTGTATGTCACATTGTGAAATGCTATGAAAATATGCATCCCAGCTTTCCCCAGAACAAGCCTTTGCATGTGACTTACAGTGAATATTCTACTCTATTTTAAAATGCCATTTATCTTGAGGACCTTTTTCATTGAACTGAGAATGGTACCTTTCCTTCAAGGGAAACAGGAATCCTGTAGAAAATGGTAGAAGTGCAGAAACTCTGCCTTTTTTTTCATAGAAGAAGAAAAATGATGTGTAGGTTTTATTATTACAAATTATAGCTCAGTTATTTGTCTCACCTCTCTGACAGATAAACTAGTGCTCAGCAGGAGCAAGTGCTGTAAATAATCAGTTTGCTATTTATACGCTGAAATGGGAAACACATTTATGGGTAACAATAATAATTAGAAAACATTTATTAAAAGCTGCTGGGTTGCTATTTGGTGCCTCTGGAGTGAGCAGCTGTAAGAGAGCAAAAACAATCAGTGCAACTTCAGAGAGACTGAGAATGGGTTCCATGAGCTTAAATTGTCAATAATAAAGATGTAACAGCTTCCAAGCAAATTAAAGTCTTGATGATGTTCCCATTTAAGTGAATTAGGCTTTCGACTAATTTTAATAAAAGTTGCCCTAAATGTTTAGGGTACTGATCTGAATACATGAAACAAAATTATTTGATAGACAAGGAGTGTGTTATAACTCCCCTACTAAAAAGGCTGAAATAAATGTGGGGTTTTTCTCCCTTACTTTGATTTGCTGTAGGCTTTTCCTCACTGGTATCCCGAACACTGACCTTGGTACTGACCTCATCTCCCAGCCCCTGTTCTTACGTAGTCCTTTACAGAGGAGAAATCATTTCACTGGGGATTTCAACTTTGTGTGCTCTGCAAAGAACCCCTAGAACTTCCTTCCTCATGTGGTTTATTAGCGAGGCTAATTTATTAATAAGGCTGCACACTCACTGCCTGGTTTTTTTCTATGTTGTTGCAGCAGGGTTGTTATACAACACTCATCTGTTGGTGAGAGAAAATAATTCTCATACAGAAGCTGCCTTTCAGAGCAGGTTCGGGGGTTCACGTATTCTGTGTTTGCATGGCTCTATTCCCTTTTCTATGTCCAACTTTTGCAGGAACTGGTATGAGGGAGCTCATGGCACTGAAGCAAAGTTACTTGTTATTTTTTTCTCTCCAAGGTCTAGGTGAAAGGCAGGGAGAAGAAGAGAACAACCCAGGTCGCAGAGCTGGTCTGAGAGCACTGCACAGCTCTTGCTTGGTTGTAACAGTAACACTGACTTTCCGCTCTACAGTGTCAGCAGCATGTGTGAAACTGATGTAAGATTGTTGAAGCTGGAAGAAGCAGAAGGTACTAGGAGAGATGGGATAAATATCCTGAAAGGGGATGAGAGGATTTTTTTGATGGGAGAGGTGTTATGGAGGTACCTGATTGTCACTATAGGTAAGAAGAGGACACTGCTCTGGGGACTAGGTCATAAACTTGGTCCTGTTTGCGTTTAAAGCCATGGCCTTCTCTAATCAGTGAGTGTTTTTCATGAAGCACTTGGGGTCTCCGGTTTAGCTCTCATATCTGTGATAATGGGGAAGATTGAGGCTGGACTTAGTCTTACTAGCCATTATCATGTTATGATACTGCAGAGAATGA
Source organism: Bucorvus abyssinicus (assembly GCA_009769605.1). Lineage (NCBI taxonomy): Eukaryota > Metazoa > Chordata > Aves > Bucerotiformes > Bucorvidae > Bucorvus > Bucorvus abyssinicus. The sequence continues at coordinate 80,462,669 of CM020025.1, forward strand.
TTACTCTAGCAAGTTCAGTACTGTTTCCTGTTGAAATTAATGATGCTTTGCCAGTGGGTAAGGATAAGAAACGGTATCATTTCACCTAAAGATCATACTTGCAAGCAGCCACAAATGATGGCAATTACTAATGTATAAAAGATCATACTTTAGGATTAGCTGAATTAAACTCGTTCCTTGCTGTTAGTCTTTTCCTTCCTGCAAGTGCATTGCACACATTGTAGAATTTATTAGGTCAAATGTCTAAAATGATCATGTTAGAAACATGGTTTTGTGAAACTTGGCCATATTTTTTTATCAAAATTCCCATGTCTGTTTACATCAAGGAAAATTCTCCTGTCCTAAGCAGTTCCTGTTAGACGTAGATACAGTAGTGTCCACAGAGCAGTCTTAACCCACACATAAAGCGGTATTGAATTTTTTGCACTTTATACTTACATGGATTCTGGTATGGAGACTTTGTTGGAAAAGGTTAGGCAAAAATTGTTCAATCGATTGATTTTTAGTAAGGTTCACAGAAGAACTATGGGCTTATGTCAACCAAATTTGACAAAGGAGTGGAGCTCTGACAAATACTACAAGCTTTTGAAAACCATTGGCTGGAAGGAGTGAAACTGCAGTAGGAATTCAGTTTTCTGTTGTCTTTGATCTGCTGGTGCACCAGTTAGTGTTTAGATGGTGATTAGTTATGAGCTACTCCTTACCTTATGAGGAAATGTGAGATAAAGAGGTGAGGGGAGGAAGTGAAAATACTCTGTGAGGGAAGTGAGGTTATAGATGGCATAAAGAAATGATCTCTAATTACTATGATGAGGAAAGAGGTAGGATCCATAGCAGCTCAACTTTAGTTTCTGTGGCTGAGGGAACAACTTACTTCCTTTCAAACAGCAGGTTGGTCTAGGTATTTGAAATAGGAGAACTAGCTCTGGGAGCAGGATTAACAAGTTTATTACAATCATGTTACAAGTTGCATTGTTTTACATAGCACTAAGTGAAGTGACAGAATATGTGCAGTAGAGAGAAAAAAAATAGGGTCTAGGAGTATCTGGATAACCTACAAACCCACAGATGTTAGTGCCTGGGAAGAGATTGAATGGTGAAAATAGGAAAGGAAGAGTAGGACTGGGTGGACAATGAAACTGTAACTGGCACTGGTGTCTCAGCATTGTGTCCCGGGAGTGATGAATGAGATCAAAATGTTTGATGGCTGAGTAACCAAATAGCGTGAAGTATGCTCCTCTGTCAGTTTGAGCATGGCAGGCAAAACTACAGGGTGATTCAGTGCCTAAGTCATGATCCTGCTGTCAGTCTTCTTGTTGGAGGAGTACCCCCACCGCCGCGATATGTGAAGCTGGGGGTGACCAACCTCTTAAGCTTGGAGTTCCAAAATTAACCAGTCTACATATCTTCTTCTAAGTCCCTTTGTAGGTATATGGAAAACAGATAGGAGGAGGAAGGGGGGTTTGGCTATTTCCCTACCACACGATGCTGACTTACGTTGCTGTAATTGTTTTATTTTAAAGTATTTTTACGTGTAGTGTAAACACTATAAAAGAGAGTACTGGATCACTCCTTTCCTTGCAACCATGTTGCAGAAGTTGTATCATACACTCCAGTTACTATCAGTTGTTTTATATTAATAAAGTAATAAGCAAGCCTAGACAGAAAGAGAAGAAATCACAGCACCTGGAAAAGAAAATAACTCTAAGAATCGCTCTCCTCTGCATTGGTTTTGCAGGGCAAGGTTTTGACAGGGGTGGAGACTACAGGGGTGGCTTCTGTGAGAAGCTGCTAGGGGCTTCCCCTGTATCCAGTAGAGCCAAGGCCAGATAGCTGCAAGACAGACCCACCGCTGGCCAAGGCTGAGCCCACCAGTGGTGGTGGTAGCACCTCAGTGATAACATGTTTAAGAAGGGGGAGAAAGTTGCTGCACAGCAGCAACTGCAGCTGGAGAAAGGAGTGAGAATATGTGAGAGAAACAGCTCTGCAGATACCAAAGTCAGTGAAGAAGGAGGGGGATGAGGTGGTCCAGGCACCGGAGGAGAAATTCCTCTGCAGCCCACGGTGAAGACCATGGTGAGGCAAGCTGGCCCCCTGCAGCCCATGAAGGTTAACAGTGGAGCAGATATCCGCCTGCAGCCCATGGAGGACCCAATGTTGGAGAAGGTGGATGCACCTGAAAGAGGCTGTGACCCCAAGGGAAGCCCTCATAATACAATCATAGATCTCTGTGCTGTTTTGTGCTGGTGCTTTAGAGTTTGTCAGTAAAGCTGGTCACCTTTTAAATATCAAATATGAAATTGTACACACATATTGTCTACTTTAAAATTGAGACCGGTCCTTTATTTCATTTTTAATTAATATAAAAATATACCAGAATACGTAGCAGATAGTGACCGTCTCTTTTGTTATACTTTTTAAACAGCCAAAGACTTTTTTTTTTTAAATAAGGAAGAGAAGTGCAGAATTTTTTGCACTGTCTAGATCAAGAAAATGCTATTTTTGATTTTTTTGCCTCACCTCTTCACTCCTGAAAGAGAGAGAAATCTCATTTCATGGCAATCATTCAAAGTGTTAACAATCTCACTGCATCACTTCTCCTTCAAAATAAATAGTACAATATCCTTTTAATTATTACATGCACTGTGGCTTAAAAAGAGACAAATGACAATGAAAAATCTGCATGATAAAAGGCTCCTAAACTTGCAGCATCCCTTGATCAAGACTTACTTTGAAGCATGTACTGCACACTCTTCCCTTGCCTGCCTCTAAACTACTTCAAAACCCTGTTCCACCAATGGCGTCCAACCAAGTCCTGTCAGAGCCACGTCCACTGCTGTCAGCATCACGGTTAAATGCAGCCCTGCTGGGGTGTGCCAAGTTGGGGGAAAAAAGCTGGAGCAAAACCAGTCTCAAGCAGGGGCAAAGTTAGTCTGGAAGACCATTCTGCTGCTCTGGCTTGACTCCCCTCCAGGACAGTAAATAGCGTTTATTACACAGCACCATTGCAGTTAGAAGAGGTTTTCTAGTGAAAAGAAAGTGTTTAGGAATGTCTTTTTGAAGATAAGTCCAAGTCACCCCTTCCAATTACTTGTTCAGCACCTGTTAAGAGTTGTGGAGGACTCCTGTGTTTGGTGCAGATACCAAGGTGCAGGCTCCTCAGTTTGTGGAATTTAATGTATGCCCTCGGATGTCTCTCAGGTTTTTGCTGGGACTGTTCTGTCTTCATGTTTACTCTTGGTCTATAAATGCTATTTAAAGGCTGTTACTTTTTTTTCTCCCCTAACAGTATCAAGGACAAAAATAAAGATGAACTAATTCCCCCAGTAATGAAGGAAACTGTATCCTACCTAAAAAGAAGAGGTGAGTTTTGTGTCAAAAGGGGATGTATCTTTCAGAACAAAGACAATATATGAATGTGTATATATATATATATATATATATATATTTGAAGCTATATAGTGCTTAGTACCTGATTCAGCAAAGTTTACAGCTGCACAGGGTGTGTTTAAATCCTGTAGGCTCCAGTGGTAATTGGGCACTGCCTTGAGAGCTTTGATGGATAGGGAATGCTTATTATCAGATTGTTGTCCCACTATGAAAAAAAAAAAAAATCCAAACCTTTTTGCCTTTAGGTTTAGATTAGGGACTAGCAAATGAGAGAATATGACTTGAAATACAGGTCATCAACCCATGGCATATTGTTGGTTTTAAGTAGAACTACCAGTAAAAGTCAATGAGAAGTTCTGTATTTATAGGACCAGTGGCCATAAAAACTCATTGGAAAAAACACCTTTTGCGGAAGTAAGCCTGAAGTCCTCCTTTCACAAAATACTTGTACTGGCATTTACAGACCCTTTGACTGCAGTTCATATCTACAGTTACATTTTACAGAGATACAGATTACAAAGACCTGTATTTAAAATGGGAGCATCCAAATCCAAGTTCCTTGTATCGTTTTCATGTACAGGGTCAAAGAGAAGATAGACTTGGAACCGCTGCCTATACCACCGTTCTCCCCAGCACATGCCTGGCCAACATAAAGAACCAAGTATCAGGTGCTATCTGGAGGTTAAGTGCACAGGGACAAAGGCACGTGCAGGTAGAAAGTCGGAGATAAGGCTGCAGTCTTGAAATTGCTTTTCCCAGTGTAATGTGATTTACATTTTGATTCCTGATTTTAAGGCAGTCACAGCAACATTTCCATAGCCCTTTGTGCTCCAAGGCCTTAGAGTCTCACAAGTGTTTGCTAAATCTTACAGTATCAAATCTATAGCCTAGGTACATTTGTCTTGCAGGTGACAGGACAGAAACAGCATAACACAGTTATGTGACTGGCACAGCATGACACAGTGGTAGAACTGGGAATGATTCCTAAGATCCCTGAAAGAAGGGTGTGAATTTTTAATAGGTGTGTCAAGCGAAGAAAATCAAAATCTGTGTGTTTTAGTTATTAAAAAAAAATCACAGGTGTTTAATACGCCATTAAGTTTGGTTAATGTTCATTTTGACTATCGCCACTAGGGTTTGGTCTGAATTTGAGTGTATTTATATCCTAAGTGAGAAATTGCGAAGTTTTTAAAACCTTGTGCTGAATAGCCTTCACGTTTGTGAAGACAAAGGGAGCAGGGCAAGAAAAAGGTTGCTTGATTCTCAAGAGAAAACCTGGCTTCATTTAAATCAGTGCAAGATCATTCTGATTTAAATGAGGACAGACTAGACACTTCGTGTCTCGCCCTCATCGCTAGGCTATGCTCCTTAATATTCTAGCTTCCCCTAGGGTAAATAAGAACATTAAATAAGTGCCCATTTTATTTTGGTGGGAGTTTCATACCTCAAGTGAAGCTGATTCATGGTAAGCCTAAGACAATGAGCGTGATACCCACTGCACTGAATACCTGCTTACAATCTGCAAGCAGTGGAGCATAGCCTGGGTAAGGGTGCTTGTGTACAGAACAGCTAGCTACTTGCCTCTTGAAATTGCTAATTTATTTTCAAAATACCTGCAGCAGCCAAGGCCAAGTACTGAATTGGGGCCAGTTCTGCTATTAAAGGTATCTACTGACCTGCACTAGAGTAAGAGTTCCTAATAAACTTTATTGAAGGCCTCTTGGTCCAGATTTGGGATTTCCACTCAGGCCCGTAAAGCTGTTTGTATGTGCTGTTTTCAGACTGGTGCTAATGATGAGAACTTTGCGGGTGTAGCTTGTATAAAATATTATGGTTGGATCCAGTGAAATAGTTTGCTACCAAGAATGGTGAAGGCGAGTGACTGGCAGCTTGAGACAGCCCCTGTAATTATAATGCTAAGTGGATAGTTAGAGCTTGTGTAGTGTATCAGCGCATGGCCCATCTGCAGATGAAAACCAGACTTTTTGGTTTTAAAATGTTATGAAATGAGCATCCTTACATATATTTAGCTTGTCTTAATAGGCAAATATCTCTTCCTCACTAATCACAGGAGTCAAGAGAGCTAAAATGAGGAGGAATGTGCATTAGCATCATTACTGCTCTCAGCTGTTATTAATTAGAAGTTGAGTGAAAATTTAGTCACTAAAATGTTAATTAATTTAAACTTTAGGCTGTGCTTGGGAGGAGGACTTTGCATATCTGGCACTTTCTTGGACCTGTTTAAAGATTTTAAAGAAATAGGAGATTTATGACCATCATTATATCGTGTTGATGACCGGTGACTAGTAATTCTTGCACTGATCTGCCACAAAACCTCCTCCGCATCTTGCTTTTGTTCTTTCTGAGTGTTTTGTCTCATCACTATTGCACCAGTATTGCACCAGTCCCATACTCTTCCTTCTCAACAATTGCTGAGTCCAGCTCAGATACCCAGTTTCTGAAGCAGCAACACCAACTGCATACGGGGAAAAAACAGCAATAGCATATCTCATAGTTGTGATAAAAGAAAGGGTTGGCTCAACTTTGTCATTGCAGAATTTCTCCTAGATGAAATGATTGTTATTCTGAAAGCAGCAATCATCCTTGGGTTTTCTCCAAAATTCATCTTTTTTTGACTAAAAATTCATCTGTTCAGTGCAATATCGGCACAGTTTGCAAAGGATAGTCTCTGAGGAAATGTGATGATACTTCTGAACAAAGCCCTTGTCCTACTTCATGCACCCATGCAAGTCAGTGGCATGGTAGCGTGGGCCACTGATAACATAGTCCAACCCATGCATTTGCTAGCTGGACTATCTCATTTTTCCCCCAGGTCTCTGTCCTTCTGTGCTCCCAGGAAGGAAGGGCATGGGCTCTGTCAGTGTTGGTATTTTCCAGCCAAGGCCAAGTTTGCTCAGAGCTGTCATATTCTCTATCATAAGGAGATCTCCACAAACCAGATTTCTAAGGAGAGATAGCTTGTCAGGTGGAGTGTTTTCTGACATTCTCAGCCAGCTGATTCTTGAAAGCCAAGTACCTGCCATGCCAAGGCTGTTAAGCAGTAGGTGATAGACATGCATTTTTTTGCACTTGATTATAAGTGTGCAGGTATCTGTTGTACCTGCTGTCTGCTATGATTTTAACTCTTTCTCTAAATCTAGAATATCTCAATTCTGCCATCAGCTCCAGCAAGTGTCGATTGCCGCGCTGACAGCCCCAGGAGGCTGACTGGCAGTGTTCTTTGCACTCCAGACGTGGCCGTGAGCACAGTGAAAGCTTCAGTTCATCCTCCGGAAGTGACAAAAATTCACTGTCGTTACCCTATTCCATTTGATTTTGGCATAGTTTCCAGCATCTCAGAATTAGCAGGAAGGGGGGTTTGGTTTTCACCCTAGGTGCAGTATTTCCATTCTTTCATCCCATTGTTACATTTTCACAGCTATGTACCTGAAATCAGTTTCTGAAACTCTGACCTCAGTCACAAAAGCTTCTGCAAAATCATGCTTCATCTACAGGGTTAAGATTTCTTGGAACATCAGAGACCCTCTGACATCTGTTAAGTCCATTCTGTACTGCTCAGGCTCTTATTTCTTGAAGAGATCTGATGCACGAGCTGCAATAGTATGCTACCAGGCTAAGGAAACTTTGTCTCTAAAGTTTACCCAGCCTTTTTCATCCTAGTGACTCAAATCCTTTTGACAGATTGCTTCATGTCACATTTTTGCTCCTTGATGTTTAAATTTTCTGCCTCGGTTTCAGGCCACATTGTTTGCAGAAGGGTTCGTCTCGGTGTGGAGGCATCCTCATCTGTACAGAGGAGCCAAAACTCCTTCTTGTAGTGAGTTACTGAGTGGGCTCTGACAGCAGCAAGCAGGTCCTCATCCCAACCGCCAAATGAATGTTATGACAGTGAGTGTGGGTTTCTTCCTCATATATTTATCCAACTGCATATTTAGGTAGCTATTTCTGAGCAAGATGACTCTCACTGGATCCAGTTAGTAAGCCACCCAGTACTTTTAACAGAAACTAGAGAATCTACTATAAGCGGAGATTCTTCTACGTCTGTTTGTATTATATATGGGATCTATTATGGCTGATGCTTCAGGCAGTATTGCACTAAACACAGTAAACTAAGTTTTGTAAATTCTATATTAATTTTTAGGTTATTTTTTTCAATAAGGAAACCGAAAATAGCCATTTCATCACTTTCATTCTAGCTCCACTTTAGAGTGATAAATCATTTAAAAATTTTTAATATGGAATTTTAAAAATGTTTAATTTCAATTCCTGCTAACCTTCACCGGAAAGAAATAGTGTCCTAAAATGAGTTATTAGTATCTGAGAAAATCATCAGCTTATTAAGACTAAGCCTCAGTGTTCATCTTCTGGACCAAACCAGAGAAGTGCTCTTAATTTCAGGAGTAAGGTGTTAGCATCCTCCTGAATATGGAAGTGGTCATTTAGTCAGGCTAAATAGGAAGGACTATTTTACCATAGCACATTTGTGATTAGATCGTCATAGTAACCAGCGAACCAGAGGACATCTTTTCTATGCTCAGCCTCAAAACCACCACCTATTCATCTGTCTAGTTTGTAAATGCACTAAATAGGATTTTTGTGTGTGTGTGTGTACTACCTTATCGCTACCGTGCCATGAGAAATTATCTTGCTTAATTAAGATAACCTCTTGGCATTTTTACTAAGATTTCCAAAATTTTATAAAATTTGCATTCTCAGGAATAGCCAAATAAGGAAGCAGCTACATAAAAAGTTGCTTAGAGAACTTATTACTAAAGGGACCATGTGAGATCAGCAGCAGCTCAGAAGTGATGGAATAATAAACTCACAGTGAAGGAATCGTGCTACACAATTATAAAGTAGAAAAGATAACTGGCCCCTATAGGAACATTATCTTGCAGTAGCCCCTATTGCCAAGTCTTTCTCTCTTACCTCATCTCTTTTGTTGACTGGAAGTGCTTTGCAGCAAAAAGGTTTTGTGTGATGTTGTCTCGTGGTACCACAGGAGAGTCCTGGGCGATGACTAAGATTTCTAAATGAAATGGTAATAACCATGCTATAGAAGTTAATGATAAAGTAATAAATGTCCTATGGTGTGATTATAGTGGCAACTAAAGCTGTCCTTTATCTGTTCAATAGCAGAAACAGTGGTAAACAGTGATTAATCTTTCCTCCCCATCCCCTCCATGAAGCACAACAAATCTTGCTGATGGAGAAAGTTTTGGTTCAGTTTTTTAATGTGAATGAATGCATCCTGGTGGTGATAGTCAAAATGGGTAGAGATGGATGGTTATGCATTCTGAATACGTTTGGATTGCTGCAGCTTAGTGAGTTCGCCTCCTGGCCGCCGCTTCTTGTGATCAATCAAATATCTTTTAAAAATGCAACACTGGGAAAACTTGACATTGGCCATATAAACATTTCTGAGTTCTTGGCTCTTTTGTTTTCATGTGAATGTTTTTACCTAGTGTTCATGGGTACGAGATAAATCCCAAGTGCCATCAAATAAAAATGAACATTGTAATAAGCAGTTTGTGGTTTTGTGCTCAGGCATTGTAAATAAATTAGTTTCAGAGATGCTAAGTGTAAACTGAGAATATTCATTCATAAATCTCAAGGCTAGGGACTATGCCATTCAAAACTGCAAGAACATAAATACACTTTGGTTTCTGGTGAGGATGCACAGTTGCACATCTGTGCTGCTGCTGCTGCTCAGCTTTTCAGTAGGGCTGGAACTGTCCCTTCTCTTCCCCTCTGCCCTTGATCTGCTGTGCGCCTTCTTGCAATGCAAATCATCTTTACAAACTGCAGACATGACGCTCAGTTGTTCTGTATTCATTGCACAGAGACCAAGGGCAAGAAAGGCTGTGCAATCTCCTCCTCAAACCTGTACTGTATTCTAGCTTGAAAAAAAGAATCTCTGATTTGTCTTAAGCATAAAAATTCACAGTTGCCACCACATTGGGCATTTAAGATGTTACATTGGAGACTGGCAATTAAAATATGCTATAAACTCATCAGTCCTCGTATTAGAAATAAATTCTAATTCTAATAAAAGTTCTAATCTTTAAAAAGGAATCTTACTAGAATTAGGTAATCTGCAAGAAGATGTCTAAAAAACTAAAAAAGAATGAAAATCGTTTCCAAATCAGGATGGACACTTCCTGAGACTTGGCAGGACTCCAGTCAAAAGAAACATTTCCAAACTCAATTTGGGACGCAAGGAATTCAGATGCTTACTCTTTGCTATCTCTTTCTGATGCTTTCTCTTCTGAAAGCAGACAAATTAACAAAGGTTTTTGATGCCAGCAACCCTCAAATCAAGGATGATTGAAAGAAAAAGAATGTAATTTTCTCATCTCTCTTTCTTTGACAAGTTTGCAGCAATTTGACAGCATGTGTTGCTTCAATTTATCTTTATCAGTTTTGATTTTCTGTGCCTTTCCTGTGGGACAGCTGATGGGGGGGGTAGAAAGGGGTTAAGTGTTGTTAGGAACAATTTATTAATTCAGAGTGTGACACAGTTTTGTCATTGCACTGTGAAATTTTGTCTGCGGTGGTAAAAGCCATCTTATTTCAATGTGGAATGAAGTGCCTGCCTGTTTTCATTTATGATTACTGACATTTAAATAACTACTCAGTTAAGTTCTCCATTGCAGAATCACTGACTACAGATGGCTCTTTCACTAGTCACGTCCCAATGTTTTTTCTGTATAGCACTTAATATTTAAAATAATATTTCATTCTCTTTGGTCTGGAGAGTTTAGTGCAGGATAGCAAAAGTCCACTGATGTCTAGCTCGATCTGTCTGTATTTTTTTGGTGAGGGGCAGAGAGCAGTTTGTTCTGAGCTGTCTCAACAGAGGCTCTGCAGCGTTGATAGATTACGTGAGGGAGATGCAGCTGCGTGTTTATCAGAACTAGAAAGTGCAGGCTAGCTGCTCATGGCAGTCATCCCCTGGCAGTGGTCTGGCAAGCACTGCTGCTCCGGGGTTGGTTGCTCCATGGACTGTGTAGCCATGCCATTAATGGCAAAATAGTTAAATAGTATTTCTCTTTAAAAGGACAGCTGACATGAGTCATGCTGTAAACAGGATTTGACTGAAGAATACTACTAACAGAAATTAAATAGGCTACTTCAAAATTATTTTTTTAAAGGGCAAAAATGAATACTTTGAGCAGCAGTGACCAGGATTGTCTTCAGACTATTTTATTTCCTCATCCTGAACCTTTGATGGCTCTGGCATATATTTTGTCTGCAAAACGAGGCAAAACGATTAATCTTGTTTTAGTGTGGGCATCATGTGTTACCTTAATTATGGCGGTTCCGAGAACTGTTGGGTTTTTTCCCCTACTGTCAGAAAAGGAAGAGACAGGTTTGCAGAAAGCATTTACTGACTGTCTATAAGGATGTGTATTTATCCATCACAGTGAAATAACCAATGAGAGGCTCCAGGTTCCTTTTACTCCTTCCCATCCTTTGTTATAAGACCCCAGCTGGGGACATGTGGTAGTGCCGTTCAGCTTTCGTGACATGGGAAACACCATTTTTCAAATTATGTTTTGAGGTATCTTTCCCCTGCCCTGCTTAAACACAGAAAGCACTGAGGGCAATTAATAGACTTACAGACTTGTAAAAAAAGTATCCTTCTCAGTTTGTACGCATCACAGAAATCAGGAAAATATATTGCAAAAGGGCTGTTTTGCTACCCAGACTCATCATTTCCCCTCTTCAATAGTATAATTGCTGTTGACTCATGTTTCTGTTTATCAGTAGGCTGAAGTTATGACCCATGCTTTATTTAAAAATTGCTAAAATATATTATTTTATGGACTGAGCATCTTTTATACAAAAAAAAGATGTGGCTGTCTTACTTTAGAAGGAGAATATAGCTTTTTCTTTTTTCCTAAGAGTTGCACCAACCTACCTGTAATTAGTGTCATGTCATTTGGATAGGTTGCCCACAAATGTGAGAGGGACTGGAGGTATCTGCTTTGGTAGTTGGCTTGTTGCCACATGTGATCAAACAAATTGCTGTATATTGATTCAGGTTCAGCTGACCTGGTAAATGAATTCTGAAAGAAGCACAGGTATAGCCCGTATCTCAGATTTCTGCAGATGAGGATAAAAGTTGTTTCTCCCCCTCCAAAAAACATCCAGCAAGAGCTTGGAGTTATGTGCTATTACAGGAACATCGATGGGACGCAGGGCCAGACAAGTACAGCTGCTGTCTATGCCACAGATTAATGTCTTTAATTAGACTCTGGAAAGCTTAGCCAATAAAGGCATAAACACGTTAAAAATTGATATTTATTACATTGTAGTTTTTACAGTGAGATTCACATCAGACTAAGCATTAACTATTAAGCCAATTCCTGCAAACCGAATTGCAAGTGTTCTTAATGTCCATTTGCTGAAAGACTTGTTTCTACAGAAAACTGTCCACTGACAGCCAGCATAAAATTCTACAAATTCTGAAGAAGTTATTGTATTTCTTGTTTGCTGAGGACAATGTTTGGAGGAGCTAGCTGTTCACAGCTGCCATTTCCAAAACCATGTCTTTAGAGAGGTTGCACTATAAATCTAATGGAACGGTTTTACTACAGTGATGTCGTTTGCCAACTTTATTCAACTGAAACATGACCTGGCCGGGAATAAAGCAAGTGGTCAAATAGATCATAATTACTGTCTGTTTAGTTCCTTTAGTAAACACGTACCTCCTTATATGTTGTAGTTTGAGATATCATACTCCTTCCAGAACTGAGAGCATGGGCTGAAGTTTTAATATTCAACCTGAAATTTAACAAGCAAGGGCATAAATACTTAGAAAGTAACTAGGAGGTGTTATTCAGCTGAACTCCAGCTAAGCCTCTAAATCTAGTCAGTGGAGCACTTTCAAGTAGAGCTTGGGGTTCTTCGCAAAAGTCTCTGAAGCATGAAAGCATGAAGTCTATGAAAATTCACTTCAATAGTACATGATCAATTATTTCAGTATACTGATCTAAATTCATATAAACAATACTAAATACTGTTCTGTAAGGAATGGGTTTATTAAGGAATTTTGTATTAATGTACCATTTTTTTTTATTTTTCATGTATGAAATATATATACAACCTGGGTGAATTTACAGGAATGACTTTCATTAATATATGACTCAAAATTTTTCTAGAACACCATAAAGGTTCTTGATCATGCAAATAGATGTGTGTGTACTTTACTTGAAATACATGGACAATTATTTCAGTCTGGGTACTTATCTGCTGAAAGATAAGCATGAAAACATAAAAACCTAAATCTGTTCTTCCTCACTCATATAAAGACACATACAGCAGTCCCTCCAAGTCAGTGTGGTTTGCCACACTTCTCAAAACATCAGCAGTTTTATGTTTTGTCAAAGCAGCATAGGCTAATGCTTTAGCTTACTCTGCTTCCAGTAGGAACCTCCAGTCTCCACCTGAGCCAAATTGCATTACCAGCTCAGTAGAAGGAACAGCACAAACTGGAGAGGGAAATGAAGATTTTACCAAATTCAAAAGGAAGAAGTACCATGAGTCTTGAGGAAAGTAACACTTTTTGTCCCCATCCTGTTTTGCATAATTCAGATAAATGATTTACCTTGAAAGTTGCAGTCCAAATTAGATCCTTGACTGGATGCATTTTATTGACATTTTTCCTCTGTAGCTGAAGTCAGATTTCCGTTAGTTCACAACACAGAAGTAAATTAGGTAGATACCCTTCAGGATATTTATGATAAATATTTCAGAAGTGCCTCAAGACTAGAATCAGGTATTTCAAAATACCATGGTCAGGCAGAGTGTTAAGTCCCACTGACTTAGAGGGCGGAAGGAGCAATGGTCTGCTTCGAAACTACCTTTAAGGTGGGAGGTGGCCAGTACCCCTCCAATGGTAAGAAATCAGCTCCTCCATCCAAAGATCCTGTGAAACGTTCCCCAGTCTAATGGGTCTTGTCTCACCCACTGACGGAGAAGGGAGGTTAGAGAATCTTTGCAAATGCTCTCTTAAACTTATTAAAGGTTCGAGGCCTTTAAAAGGAGAAGAGTAGGTTTGCAGGCATGGTTTGGGGCTTTCTTTGCAGTTATGCTCAGCAAGAGTGGGTACGTAAGCAGCCAGGTGAATCTAAATCTCCTGCTTCTATGTCATTAGGTGCAATTGAAAGCTAATTTAAAGAAAAGTTACAGTTGCCAAGGCACTCCAAAACACTTAAGAAAAGGTGGTAGTATTTCTGTGAGACACATTAAAGAAAGTGCGGTAGGAAATGTTGCAACATTATTTGATTGTACATGCTATTCTCAAGGACTTTATTTCCAAAAAAAAGATTGTATCAAGTGGGTTTGTTCCCTGTCCTTCTGCCTCTGTTCTGTTTCCAACTGAACCTGTAGGGAAAAACAAGAGAGTGAGAGCTTTTACAGATGAGACCTCATTAACTGTTTTTTCAGGACTACGAGTAGAGGGCCTCTTCAGAAGGTCAGCCAACATCCAGACTATCAAAGATGTTCAGAAACTCTACAATCAGGGTAAGCTGTCATCGTACCGTTGCCAGCAATAGTGTGAGGGCTTTGTTGGTGAAGCAGAAGTGCTAGCTTTCTTATAATTAGTTAATCATAAAACCATTTGTAACATAAAACAATAAGAGCACTAGTACAGCAGCCGGAAAGATAGCCACAGGCACTTAACGCTTACGGAATAGCAAGCCATCAGCTGATGTCAGACCAGAGCTTACATAATCTGTAGCAGCTAATGAACAATAACCACTCAAAAATGGTCTGTATTTTCATAATCATTTGTATTGCGTCTACGTGCTTTACTGTAGTTACAAAGTGCAGTGTTTCTGTGTCATTTTGCCTCTGTTTTTGTACATGGTTATGGCAAAGCAATGTAATTTTACCAAATAATTCATGAAATGTAGTGAAGTCATTTTGAAAGTCACTGACTTCCCCATGAAGTCATTGTATGAAATGCCTTCACAGGGAGAATCTCTAATAGCAAGATTAATAAAACGCTATGAAAAATACAAAAACAAAATACCAGGAGTTAGCAGCAGCAGAAAGCCAAGAGGTTTTCTATTCAAAACGGAGTGTGAAACAGTTTTTAAGCAGCAGTTTAAGGAAAAAGTAAAACATACGATTAAAGACTTTTTTTTTTCCTTCTTGTTCTCCTTTTAGGCAAGTCTGTGAATTTTGATGATTATCATGATATCCATATTCCTGCTGTTATTCTAAAGACTTTCCTTAGGGAACTCCCTCAGCCGTTACTAACATTTGAGTGTTATGATCATGTCCTTGGGATCACGAGTGAGTATAAATAAGTCTTAGAAAAATGCGTACAACAAGCTGAACTGGACCTGGCTAATTCACAACCACTGCTCTTTGCTCACCACGATGCTGTTAGTGGTATATAATGTTGTTGGTGCTTCACTGCAGCCACGAATGGACAACCTCATAATCTGTACCAGAACAAGGTGGTCAGGGTTACCAAGACCGTCTCTGCTTCTTAGAAGGTTTACTGGGTTATCTGTATTGTATTATTAAGAATTAAATCAGACTTCTCGCTGTCAGGGCTCCATTGTTATGCCGCACTGATTCAGTCTCAGTGATTCAAGTTATGTCAAAGCAGCTTTAGTTTTAGCAGCAGCATTGGCAGAATTGTAGGAACAAAATTCATTTGGCCATTTGTACGCTGCTTTCCTTCCTGGTCCATTTTTTTTTTTTTTTTTTTTGGGAGGGTATTGTTTTTATTGGAGCTATTGCCATGGGATAATGTCCTAGGGAAGAAAGGATCTAAAGCCATGAGAAAAGAAGACATTGATTATCTAAAGTTTTGGCATCACATGAAGATATGAATTATAAAACTTTAATTAGTCTTTGTCAGGAGCTAGGAGTTTAGAATGCTGGCAAGGCAACTTCCTAATAGATGGTGGTTGAATATCTGAGATTCAGTACCTAGTACTTGTAGAGACTGGTATTTTGCCATCCAAGCTATAGTTAGACTAGCAGGGAACCAGTAGAGCTTCCAGGAAGAAGTCACAAGCACACGTATTTTCAAAACCTGCTTTTTGAGGAAATTATATATATTATAAAGGAGTATGGCTTCCAACAAGAGTCTGTTAGCATACTTGTGGTAACCATGGGCTGATGCTATTGCAATGTGTAGGTCATCATCACTATCATGACTATTGCTGTTGAGGTAGGTCACTAAATAATTCAGACTGGGGATAAATCTCAATTGCTATGAGTTGGTAAAGTATAGATGAACGGCAAGTTTACAGTATCTAGATATACCGTATTTTAGGCAAAATTCTTATGCTGTGCCCATCACTAGCACCTGTGTATATTATTTCATATAATTACCTTTATTTATGCTTTTCCATTAAGACCTTAATCAGGTCATGTTCGTAATCCTCTGAAGGCCTGTCCTGATTTTCTGTTTACAAGTTTATTGATCACCACCTTTCAAATCAAGGATTCGTCTGTCCACACACGAAGTATCTCAGGGCATTGAGGTAAACAGGTCTATTCACAGGGAGGTTGTAGAAATGGAAGGCATAAGGATTGTCACTGAGAACTGAGGAAAGAATAGGGGAAATTTGGAAAAAAAAATATAAATGCTAATTTTTACTGAATTACTCTTGTGCTGACTTTGTGGACATGATGTGTACTTCATCATAGAGCTAAATGAAAAATAGGAACAAGCCTGAAGAGAATCTGAGAGCCAAGCATTGTCCTAGGAACAGTGGGAGGTTTTGCTTGGCAGAACGCCTGGGCAACATTCATTCCATGTTATTTTTGTTTACTGACTTCTAGATATTGACAAAATATGTTGAAAAATGTGGTTTAAGAGAATGTCTTGTGGGGCTGTCTCATTATGCAGTATGATGTCCACTGTCTTCTCTTGGTGCTGTGGTGGCAACCTGATTTTAAAGGATCATAAGCTTGGAAGCCATGCTGGACTGCAGCAAAGACATATTCTCTGTGAATACAGTGCAGAAGGGAACTTCGAAGAGGTGTGATCGCAAAGAGCTGTCTTGGGATGATTTGAAAACTCTCATTCTGTCTTCTGGAAGACACCAGAGCAGTGCGATGTGTCTATTACATCTCTTAACCTGCAAACCCAGAAATACAGAATCTCTGCTTTACAGTACTTTGAAATGATAGCGTAACTTTTCTCTTTAGTGTCTCATCTGAAACATTTTTTCAAAGAGTTATTGATGGGAGCTGTGAAATTTATTAGCTGAATGACTGACTGTAAAAATTAATAAACCCTTGAAGTTTATAACTGTCAAAGAACTTCTTTGGTCGTGAATACTGCTAACCAGAGTCCCTTTACCCAGTATTACTACAGCTCCTGCATTATTTACTCTGCAGAAGGCTGACAAAAAATTCTTGGGACTCAGATTATTGTGTTTTAGGGGAACCGGTAGCTTTGCCATAGGAGAAATGTCAACACAGCTCACCACAATATAGCTTCTGGTATTTAATTCAGAGCTTAGGGGAACGTTTAACATGCTGAAATTCTGTGCATGCACACATACTTACCCACACGTCTAGCTGCATCAGAAAGGGAGAGAGAAGTGCATTTGAAATGTAATGCAGTGTTAGTGTAACTCTCACCCAGACTGTCTAGATGGTGCAAGGAGTTTGGGGTCCAGTTCTGGTTTTGCCTGTCTGTAGAAATGAGTTAATGAACCTGCGCAGGTGCATCTCTAGAAAATTCTTACCCATCAAAGTGACCATCTTAGAAACTTTTGCCAAGAGAGAAGAATTTCCTGCAGAATCGCCGAAGTGTTTTAAAGAGCATTTTGGGCAGGACTAGGCCTCAGCAAGAATAAAATCAGAGCATAAAAAGTAGACATCTGGATTCAGTGCGTGGAGAGATAATGAGATTCAAATCAAGCCTTTTGAAAGTCCTCTCTAGCAAAGAAATTATTTTGGCTATTTCGCTCAGTCAAGAAAATACTCTTGAAGTTAGTCTTCGCTGGAAATATGATAATACCAAATCCGATAGGAACATTCAGAGGGAAAACCCTAACTGCTACTTTGGTCATGCAGGTTAGTAAAGCTGAATTTTGTGGTGAGTTTTACAGGTGGATAACTAAAGTAATTCCGTGACATATAAATAAGATATTATTTCTTAGTCATGTTTTGGAGTTAAGACTGACTTTGACATTGCAGGTGTGGAGAGCAGTTTACGAGTCACCAGGTGTAAACAAATCATTCAAGGACTTCCTGAACACAACTACGTTGTTCTGAAATATCTGATATGCTTTCTTCATATGGTGAGTATAGACAAAATTTTCAAAATAGTGCCAGTCTTGTCTTTCTAAATCTGTTCTTGTTAACTCAGCATTTAACATCTCCACAAAAGGTAAAACTGAATGATTTTGAAAGTATGGTGAGGTGGTCGTGCAGTACTTTACCAATGGAGCGAACTCAGGATGCAGAACCCACCAGTTCTAAGGAGTCAGGGGTAAACAATGGTCTGCCCGTCTCTTCACCATGAAATTCTTTAGATCTAATGAAAACTACTATGAAAATTCAAGTGGAACTGTGCCTGCACTGGAATATTTAAAACTCCAGTCCCTCCAGTCTGCAGTCATAAATATTTTTTTGGGTTTTTTCCTATTTTGGAGTGAAAAAACCTTACTTTTCAGTGTCAGGGAAAAATTAGGTGAAGTCACCTTCTTTCTCAAAGGTGTAAATCCTGGGCGACTAGAACACCAAATAAATTAGTGTCATTTTAGAAAATCATAGAAATATTAATGAGTAACAATCAGCAAAATATTTTATATTAAATCTTAAAAATAACATTTTCCAGTTAAAATAGCCTTTCATTCTGAAATTTACTACAGTGTTAAGTGAAAATCTTCGAACATGACATTTTGCAAGGATTTTTGGTATGCTTTAGAATAAGTGAAATCATGTGTCCTACGTTTTGATTTGCTGATTTTTTTTTTTTTTTTAACCCATTTTTGGAAACCCCACAAGTATGAGGGTTTGGGGAACATCCTTTGCGAATTACAGTTAAAAAAGAACAGTTAGCCTAGTGACACCCTTTGGTTACCAGTTTAAGTGCAGGAAAAGACTAATAGGAATGTAAATTTTCCTTCCTTCTGCCTTATCAAATGCATTGTCTTTTCCAGATTGCATTTTTCAAACCCAAGTGCCTAAAATTGAGGATCATGGTGTAGCTGACACCAAAGTAAAGTGACCTGGCCTTCAGAAATCCTAAAAGCCTACCACAGCAGTCATGTATATAGAATGTTGTTGATTTACACCAGGGGAGGAATTAGCCCTCAGTAACTGTTCTTGGGCTACAGTCATGTTTGCCATATTCTAGCCAGTAGCGTTTTTCGGAAACAAGTACATTTAGTCCCATTTTCTATCAAAACACTAGAGAAAAGCAAGATTAAAGGAATACACTGATAGAGCCCTCACTCAGAGAACACTTGCAAGGTTCCTGTAATACCAACATGTTCATTTACTGTTGCTTAGCTGAACTCTATAATGCTATTAAGAAATCCCCACGTCATTTGCTATTATTTTAGCAACTGATATCTCTCCTCGGTGTTATGAATCGTGTAAGTGACTTTGTTCCAATAATAGATGCACCATCTCAACGCACTTCTTAAGAGCTGAGTGCTTGAGGTGTTAATGAGGTGTGCAAAAGTACTGCATAGTGTTTTCTGTAATTGGGCAACAGAACATAGCATTATTTTTGAGTATGCCTTGTTATGTAAAGCACAGTGTCAAGTTGATACTAGTGCTCAGATCTGCAATTTTTGCTGATCCATGGCTTTTCATTCTTAATGTCTCAGGGAATATTTGCATTTGGAAAGGTCAAGAGAATGTAAAACCATCTAGGAACTAGAGATTTCTATTCATTGCAGATGGGTGTGCTGCACAAGCTGCCACAATTCAAACTTTAACAGAGCACTCTACCAATAATCCTAGTCTTTACTGCAAGCATCAACCTTCTTACGTGTAAGAGGCAATTTAATTCTTCCATGAGCTCAGCTTTGAGTAGTGCAAGAGGTACTTGTGGTAATTTCATGAAGTGGGATGAATTGTAATCACTAGATACAGGTTTTGAACACTCCAGGTTTGATACAGGCTTGTGGAAGGAGGAAAAAAAAATCCTTATTTTCTCTGCAGTCTCAACCCCCTTACTTAATGAAACAGCTCCTTCTAGTCCAAGGGTGCTACAGCAAGACCCTGCAACTCCTAAGAAGTAAAAGACTTGAATTTCAAAAATAGATCCAAATTCTTTAACCTTAGATTAGCAGTGATTTTGCCAGTGCTGTGAAAGTCTCCACTTTGCAGTGCATCTGATCGCTAGGGAGGGGGTTGGCAGGGTCCTCTTGGAGCTACAGAGGACTGAGGTTCCTTGGCAGAATTGGGCAACCAGGAGCAAGAGGGAAAACAAAGACCTGTTTTCACAAGTCAGTCCTTGAATTATGTCTGTAAAAAATGTCCATGCTTGCTTAGCTCATCTCATAAGAGGTGAGTGTGCACAAATGTTTCGTTCCACGAGCCCCGTGTTGCACATGCAGTGAAGTGGATTTATGAACGCACATGTAATCTTAAAGGAGTAAGAGAAGTCTTCCTGCACATTACTTGGCAAAGCATGCTGAGGGCCACAGTTAGCCAGTTCTGAAGCCAGAAGCCGTGTAGTAGAAAACTATAATTGTAGTTTTCCATGACAGTCTAAGGCAAAACAATCAGCAAAGTTCGTAGAGGCAATAACATCATCTAGATTGTGTTTATATAACCATGCCTTTGGTTTTCGTTCCAGCTGATACAGCCCCCTCTCTATGCTTATGCACTTTCTCTCTCTGCTGCTTGTTTCTCTCCTTACAGTCATGCCTGATGCAGGGGAAGGGCGGCTGACTTGTCTGAAAGGATCATTGCAAAAACCTGCCAAATTCAAACCAGCAAACTCAGACCAACTAGAAGAATGGACAAGATTTTAGGGCCCGTGAACTATGCTTCAGATCTGTAACTGAAGCAGCAAAGTTAAAACCAAGTACAAGCTGGGGGGAAAAAATGCTCTGAATTAATGTTTTGTCACAATTGCTTGTCCAGTTGGAAAGTGTAATTAGCACCAGCAAGCTTGGGATGACGGGGCACATTGGGAAGGATGAGATGACTAAGCCTCATGGAGCAGATGAAAGCAGTTGGCACGTCTGCAAGGTTGCTGAGAGTGAGGGATAGAAATTTTTATTTCCAGTCAGTTTGTGGGGGCGTTTTAATATCTAGTAATCTGCTTTTGAAAATGTTTTGTGGAGTTCGTTTCAGCATTGCGAGTGAGAAAACAAAGAGATGGCAATGTCCTTTTTAAAACGTGATGGTAATTGGCTGTTTCCACGCTCAGTATTTCACTGTTTAAGTTCATTTGGTACTGTAGTGGCTGACTGGTTTCACTCCTGCATTTTCCATGAGGTGCTGGGATGCAAGTACATGGAATTCAAAAATCATCACTATTTTGCTGGGAGGAGCTGGGTGTTTATTCTGGGATAGTGAAGATGTACATTTTGCATTTTTTGATGTGGCACTAAATCTTTAGCGTTTATTCCCAGTGGTGAGTTTTGCAATGTACAAGTTTTATCTTTCTAGAGGACTTTCAATACAAGCTGTCATTACTTAAAGATTTTTCTATACAGGTTCCAGTGAAAGGGGGGAGGCAGGGGGAACCAAGAAGCTGGAGCTCTGTGGCTCTTTGTTGTAATACTTTTCTGTGATGTTCACACGATTCCTTCAAAGATGCAATCTAGGTCCTTGGAGAAGTGTCTTTTATTAGCTTGTTAAATTGACAGAGCAAGTGTGTTTTCACTTGAAACAGAGATGGCAGTTACTAACTTTGTGATGGAATCAAAGAAGGAGTCAAGACAGTTAGTCCAAATGCTAAAGGTGTCATTTGTACTTCTTAGATAGAATGTAGCTTTGGGTGTGAAGTTATTTAGAGCGGCATCCCAGAAAGACGTTGGCCGAGTGCATGCTGCTCCTACACGCACAGTGTTGGAAGAAAGCATCAGCTGCTCATGATGGTGTTGTAGATTAAATGGATGCGTTCGTGTCATTTGAGAAAGAAATCTGGAGTAGTGAGGGGGTTGAGATGGTGTGAAGCCTGATCCCCTCCGAGAGGGATAAAGCCATTACCACCGGTGTGAAAAGGCTCCCTTGCTTGCAGCTCTTGGTGAGCCAGCAAAATTATTGTGGAGACAGTTGGATTCAGTTGCACGCTTTTTCTTGGATCTGCTGAGAAAGGGATTTTTGTGCATTTTGGAGTGAAGACACGTGCCATGTCTGCCTTGAATTCCTAAGTGTCAGCATCACTGATGACTCACAGATAAGGCTTAGTGTAGCCCTGCCTTAGATGATGTAATCACTGTTGCATTTTATCTTCAGGATTTTCTCTCTTGGGGGAGAAGCTATGTCATGGGTATTTTTGTTGATCAGTCCAGTATTGACTGTCTGCTTGAAATGTTAATGGAGTGGTGACAGGTGGAAAGAGGTAGTTTCATCTGGGAGGTAGAAACATTCTTTGAAATAGTTGGCCTAAGGGAAAAAAAGATATAGCCCTACCAGCAAGTCGTCGTGGTGTTGCTTTGAGCTGAAACCTTGGCCTTTGAAAGCAGAGGCTAGGTTAAGCTGGGTGTGTTTCAACTAGCGCTTGAAGACATCACCTGTACATGACTTGCAGGACGGCGTGTGTCAGCACTCCCAAAAACTGGGGGAAGACAAGTGCAACAGGTTGGGCTCCTTCCACCCTCCACTGTCCTCCAGTACTGTACCACGTGCTTCTGTGCCATCAGAGTACCTACCCTGTGTACGTTTAAGGTACCTGCCTTAGGATATACCGGACATGTCTTTGGTTTTGTGCTATAGAAAACGCAATGTGATGGGCTGTAGCTCTCACAGTATTTTAGAAACTTTCAACTGAAAGAAATGCCAAAAAATAATTTGTCTTTGATCCACAGGGGTTTCACATGTGCCACATTAGACAGTATGGATGCAGCCAGTGTGAGCCACTTGGCCCAAGAGCCAGAACACAGTCCCTAACCTTGTTATGTTTATTAGTATCCGAATGCCACCTTCATTGTTGAGCTACCTTCAGAGTAATAGCGAGGTACCCTTGTTAACAGGGTACACCCAGACTGTCAGCTAAGACACCGTATTTGGCTTTAGATACTAGCCATGCAGTGCAGGAGATCAAAACACATGCAACTTCCCTGCCAAGCTCACACAGAGAAAAAGAAAATATTCCTGCTATACAGTTCTGGGCTCGCACCCACAGACAGAAGTAGGGCACATCATACAGGAGCAGAACAGATTGCAGTGCTGTGTATTTTACCTACAGCTCATTTTCACTTCCATTTCTTCAGGGGAATTGGGTGGGTGTGGAGATGCATGGAAGTGAAGTCATGCAGCAGTGGATGAAAAAACAAATCCTTCTAAACTCTTGCAAAGAACTTCAGAAGTCCTCAAGGTTTATTCCATGGAGGTCTTCGTACCGAAGGAGATGGGATAACTGTTTATGCTGTCCCTCCCTGCCCCCCCTGAAGAGATAACAATAAATTCCATAAAGAAGGATTGAAAACAATTAATTTTCCTAGCATAAGGAAGCAATTCAGCCATTTTGCTTGACTTACTTATGGACATCTTATCTGGTATTTGAGTGACACAGGCTGCTCTAGGCTGCATAGTCAGATCTGAGGCTGTTGAGAAACCAGGGATGTAGCTGTGGGCCAGGGTCTACTCCTGTCATTGAATCATCCTCAGTACAGGATGGTGTCTTGTCTCACTCTCTGGGCCACATGTCTGCACGTACCTATTCATGTTTGTTTTTCTAGGTTTCCCAGGAAAGCATATATAACAGAATGACAGCATCCAGCCTGGCCTGTGTCTTTGGTTTGAATTTGATCTGGCCATCGAAAGGAACAGTCTCCCTGAGTGCTCTGGTACCTCTGAATCTCTTCACTGAACTACTGATAGATTTCTACATGAATATATTCAACGCCCGAACAGTGCTGGGTGAGATCCTACCTTAATGTTCCCAGAAAGGAAGATGGAGTATGGCTGCCTGAGGGAAAGGTATCCATGCCTCAGCTGGTGGGAGCTTTATGTTCAGGTCTCTCTCCTGCGAAGAAAACTTTCAATACAAGTTCCTATAGCTTTCCAAACACCAAAGATGTTGGCAGAAGCACACTGCCCCATATATTCTCATCACATGGGGGAGAATATGTACATGAACATTCAAGGACCAGTAGGTCAAAGCGAGTCCCCTTATTAAACTTGAGCAGCTGACAAAAAAATGGTATGTTAAAAAAAATCATGACACAACATGCCAGTCTGTCATTTCTTCGGGAATCTGGAGACCTTACTGTCTGGCGTTATTTTCTGCATAGGCAGAGGAACTAAGTTCTGGACCACTCCTGAATGTACAGCTTTCTTCTTTTCTTAATTTTTTTTTTATTTGAATACAAGTTTGTTAGAAATTTCCAGATTAAGTTAATAAAGATGGAATCAGTTTTTACAATACTAAAATTTCTAAACTGTTTTTTCCGTATATTTAAGCGTCTCATTGTACACAAACAGCGTGGGCAGTTGTGGCACATCAAGTTTTGCAATTATTGTGGAGAATAAAGTGTTTCCTGTGTAATTTGAGTTGTGCAGACAGCTAACTGTGCTTGCAAATATCTGATATTTGCAGTTAATCACTGTAGCTGCACATGCAAAATGTGTGGAAGTTATTTTTTCTTCTTCTAAGTTTAAATGGGGAGCAATAAGCTTAGGGTTTTTTTTTTCTCTAACTACTTGGAATTTTCATCAGTGGAGTTGTATCAGTGAGTGCATAATACCGAATATAGCCTAACTTTCCTAACGTTTGGGCTGCATGCATTTGCGGTTTGAGCTGATAGAAATTTGCTCTTCAAATCAGTTTCTCTAGAAAACAATAAGAGTAACAACTTAGATAATGTGCCTCATACCATCTTTATACATTGAAAGTCTATTATTAGTCCCAATGTGAATAATTAGCCAACATAAAGGGAGAATTTTCAGTGTTTGCTTTCTAACTATACCATTAATATCACTTGTCTTTGATGAACTATAACATACTGCTATTTCATCATTTAACACTCATTGGTAATGGGCTGGCGTAAAGAAGTTATCATTAGAGTTGCCTGCAAAACAAAACAAAATTAACCAGTGGTAAAAAAAGGTAAGTGGTATTTTCCCTAATGCTCTGGTCTTCCTGCTTCTGTACAAAGCTAATGAGACAGGGACTGTTTCAGACTTCAGTAAAAGTAATAGTCTCAGGAGGACGATTCAGGCATCCCCTCCTCTGCAGACACAGAGCCACTTTTTATCCCTTAGGTTCTAGCGAGTTGATGGTTGGTACTTGTGGCCTTCCTCTAGGCAGTTAGGAATTGCCCACCTGTGTGCAACCGTCTTGTTGCAGAGGGTAAAGAGGATCTGTTCCTGTCAGCAGTTCCAGGGAATAACTGAGGATTCAGAAAGCTGTGGAATGCTGGATGTGCCGGGCCTTCATTTGCCCAGTAGGTGTCATCTATAGCATTAGGCAATGATTAAAATTTGAAAAACACAGAGGCTTTAGAAGAAGATGTATTAGGGTCAACATCTCACATCTGTTGTGTGTTTTCTCCAGTTCCTCAAGTGTCTTAAAGACAACTTTTTGGCTTTTGAATATCTGTAATAACCACCTATGACTCTCATTTAAATATAAAATCTTGCGTAAGATTTTAGATAAGAGAATATTTTATATAAGAGAATAATTAAGAAGTATTCATGACAGTTGCATTTCAGCAAAATGGGATTGCCAAGGATAAAACTGTTTAGTTTTGTGTTGCAACGCATTAGTTTTACATCTGAGTTACCAGTGACAGCGTCCTAGCCTTGTTGCATTATGAAAAACAAACGCAATTACACTCAGCGCTGCTTAGCAACTTGTCGGTATGCTTCTGTGCATCCGCACCCTGTTCTTCCAGGGAAAGAATCTGGCCTCTAGGAATTAGCAAAACTTGAGTATTTTGCCACTCTCTCACCTTGGTCAAAATACACAGGCATTCGTTTTGCTGTCTGTGAAAAGAAGGAGCACCTGACATTCGAAAAGTGCTTTGGATTAAATGCTGATAAGTCCTATAAAATTGTTGTTTTCCATTTCCCCATGTCCTCCTCCAAAAATCCGCAGCACCAAATCTCATTTAGTCTTCAGGCTACACTGCATAGTGGGAATGTGAGTCCTGGGTAGTTTTAGCATACTAACATACCAGAGCCGTGTGGGGTGAAATCCTGAGTTCGTGGAAGTCAGCTTTGCTCCAAATGCCCCCAGAGCCCGGGGAGGGCGATACCTCCTAGATTTAGTTCTTCAACTAAAGGTTGGGAGAGAGCAGGAATCTGGCAGCAGCAGTCATGCTGGTGAAGCAAGCCCTCGGGATGCAGCTGCCTCCGACCCTTTTGCTTTGCAAGTAGAAAGTACAAGCAATGATCATCCCTTCAACTAATTTGCCTGCCTGTGGACACACAAGGTGACAGTTAAAACCAAACTCTCTCTTTCAGTATTGGTCACATTCCGGACTGTAGGTCTTCCTTTTAATGCTTCTACCATTTTCCAGCAATTTATAGCTCCTCATTTAGTGAATGAAGAACTAAACGGCATGTTCTCATCTCAAGGTGCCTTCTTTCTTTAAAGAGCAGGTAACATCTGTTATCCACCAGTGCAGGTAATTCGATGCTGCTTAAGAAAAGTAGGGGCTCTGGTTCTGATTGCGCTAATGGGGGCAGAGTGAGGCAGGGGCATTGGCGGGGGAGGGAATCCTGCTCCCCTTTACCTTCCTGCCTCTCCAGCAGACAGCCTGAGACAGAAGTCAGGAAGGTACTTACCTCCACCCTAGCCTTTCCCCGCAAGCCTGCCTGTCATGGGGAAGGGACTTTCCAAAAACTTTCCCAAATCAAAGGCACCGGGGTTCCAAACCCCTCCTAATGACGAGACCCCAGCCCTGTACCCTCTACCCCAAAGGAACTGGTGAAATCCTCCATCTGCAGTGGAAGCCCCCGATCTCTGTCCTGAGTGCCAGACCTAACTATGATACTGAATCAGATCTCATGAATTATTCAGAAAGGTTTGGAGTGAAATCCATGTTAGAGAAATATATGTTTCAAATTTCCCGACTCTAAGAGGAGTCCTGGAGGTGTCCCCTGCAGTTACTTTGATAACAGTTTCTCTTTACAAATGATAATTGCACAATTCGAGCTTCTGTACAGTGTGGCCTTGTGAACTCTTCTCTCATATCAAAGGACAATTTTCAGATAATTTCCATAGCAAAGAGAAAGTGATTCTGGAGATAATCTGTTGGAAGCACACATGCTGGATTTCAGTTTAAAACAATAAAAGGCAGTCATGGAAAGAGAAATCAAGTGTTACCTAGCTGACAATATACAGAGAATAAATTGCCGAAGCATTTTAGTTTACTGAGCTGTTAGGAGTTGAAAATTGGTCCCAAGGTTAGGTCCCATCCTGATTATCAGGATGACTCTGGCAGCAAGCACCGGAGGGGGAAGGGATTACTTCTCTACCCTGAATCTAGGAAGAAATCTAAGAAGATTGAACAGTGTCATTAGCTGAGGGAGGTCTTTGCAGTTCTTACAAAAAAACCCACCCGTCTATAAATGAGTATCACTTACATGCGTGCCGATGATCTGTCTCTGTGTGCTGCACTCCTTGAGCAGCATCCATCACAGAACCTCTCAGAGCCTTATAAACTTCAATATATTCCTTCACTTGTGAGGAGACTAATAGAAAAGCCCCAGGTATTTTAGTCACGTGTTCAGTCTGTACTTCGGTAGCAAGTCGAACTTTTAATGGGATTACGCACACACCCCCCCTACCCCCCTTTATTTGCTGGAGAGTTTGTCTTCACAACACCGGAAGATGAAGGTTTGCCAGTGCTCCCACTTTTCAAGTGGCCGTGGGGGTGCTGGAGCATGGGGGAAGGATGGCAGAGAGAGTTACTGCCAGCACCTGTAGTTTGTGAAGCGAGAAGGTCATGAGCAGCTGAAGCTCTACTGACCAGTCACACTCCTGCTCATACTCTGTTCATTTCTAACATGTTTTTAGATGGAGTTAGAAGCAAACATACCCTGCTTTACATGGGCACATCTCCACTGAAGCCAAAGGTATGACTGAGAAGTTCGTTAGTCGTGTGTTAAATGAAACATGCGGCTGGCACGTGAAATGAGTTCTGCCTTTCCCGGTGGAGTAATGCTCATTTTCACTACCTGAAGAGGTTGATTTTTGTCTCTGTCCAGGCACATCCGGGAAAGCCGTTTCAGTGTATAGCACCTAATATAGCAAAGGATTCCCGTGTCCTTCTGCGAGCGGTGCAGGATTGTAGTGGGATGCTGCAAACACCGTCTTCTTCCTTGCAAGCTGGAAAGCTTGAGAAAGAGCCGCCTTAACGGATGAGGTTTCTTTGGGGTTCTGTTGGTGATGCGAACAGTGAACTAGTCTGGAGGCCAAGAAGGAAACTTTCAAATACAACTAGGAAGGAGAACTTTTTCACAGTGGGCCTGTCAGCACCAAGAAACTGTTACCCAGAATTGTCATTCTGAGGGAAAAGAGTCTTGGTTTGCCCCTCCACGCTGGAGATACATAAACACATGGTGGTACATGAATTCTCGTGTTTCTTTCTAACTGGGGTCTGTTGCCTGTAGTGCTAGGAAAGCCGTGGTAATTGTACGCCGAAGGATCGTAGCTCTACTATCCCGGTTATTCCTCAGTCAAATAGCTGGCAGAAATTCAGCCTTAAAAATAGTTGATGGGGAAAATATTTCTGCTGGAACATGCCAACTCAAAAAACAAAAAAGAAACCAAAACAAAAGAAACCTCACCACCTAAAAACATTTTCTTAGAAGAGTCGATTTTGCTGCTGTTCTTTCAGACATTGTGAAGTTATTCCCGAGAGCCGTCTGCATCCCCCTGAACCACAGACCCCCAAGGCTTGCCCAGGGCCGAGGTCCAACCCTGCGGCCTCTGCGGTGCTCTGGAGCAGGCAAGTGAGCATCGCTGCTTCCCATTCGTGGTCTCTTTTGAGATGGCATCACCTTTCCACACACAGCGTTGCAATTATTGCCAGAGGTAAGGAGGGAATTCTGCTGGAGCCGGGGGAGATGACACACATAGCTGATCATTAAAGCAGACTTTTTTTCTGTGGCCCTGATTTCTCCATGGTGCAATCATCGTGCAGTAACTGCTTTCCTGACTGGCAGTCTGGCTGTAGTCCCCAGAGCACAGGCTTGTCACTCACAGGGTCAGGGGCTTGTGCCTGTACTTGGGAGCAGCGGGATCTGATGCCTGACCCAAATGCTTGGTGGGGCAAAACTGCAGCCTGCAACATGGAAACGTGCTTCCACCTTTGCAGAAGGATTAGCAGACCTACATTCTATTCCCATTCCCACATTCTATTCTGAAGCTTGAACAAATCTTTTTGTTTCTTATCTTGGGCGTGCGGCTGGTGTCCCAAGCAATACTGTGGCAAAAGCCTTCCAGGGCCCAGAGTGCGTGCTGGAGCGCAGGCTGGCCCTGATGGTTAAGTGGCCATGGCACACGGGCAAAATAAATCCATTCCATTACAAAATAATATTAAAATTCAGTGAGATAATATCACTATCTTCTGCACCAAAAGAGCTTTTACAAAGTAATATAAATGGGAGGTTGAAAATAATGAGAGGCTTTGTAGAGCCCTGACACCCGGCATGCTCCTGCCAGGAAGGCAATAAACACGCCATTCTCTGCATGTCACAGTATCACAACTTTTCCATATAATTACCACTTGAAAGTTAATAGGACTCTGCTCCCAGCATGACAGCTGTATTTTCTATAGTCGCTGCATGTCCTGCGTCCGCAGCTGTCACTGGGAACCCAGCTGTGGAAGCACTCTCTTGGCGGACAAGTTGGTTGAGGCTGCCTCAGAAATCAAGCAATTTTCTTTTAGGAAACCCTGGTGCACCAAGGCACTAAGACAGTGGGTAGTGCAGAGATGGAAAGTCACTTCCTCGCAAGAGACACCACCAGTGAAGAGCAGGACAGGATGGGGCAGATAAGGAAACCAAAGCTATCTATCTGGCTACCATAAAATCATAGACTCGTTTAGGTTGGAAAAGACCCTTCAGATCATCAAGCCCAATGTTAACGCTGCCAAGTCCGCTACTAAACCATGTCCCTCAGCACCACATCTACATGTCTTTTGAACACCTCCAGGGACGGTGACTCCACCACTGCCCTGGGCAGCCTGTTCCAATGCTTGGCAACCCTTTTGGTGAAGAAATTTTTCATAACATCCAGTCTAAATCTCCCTGGCCCAACTTGAGGCCATTTCCTTTCATTGTGTCTCTTGGGATAAGAGACTGGCCCCCTCCTCGCTACAACCTCCTTTCAGGGAGTTGTACAGAGCAATAGGGTCTCCCCTCAGCCTCCTTTTCTCCAGCACCTCAATGTCTTTCTTATAGTGAGGGGACCAAAACGGAACATGGTATTTGAGGTGTGGCCTCACCACTGCCGAGTACAGGGGAACGATCACTTTAGCCCTTCTGGCCACGCCACTTCTGATACAAGGCAGGGTGATAAACAAAACCAGTGGCAAACCCCTCAAGCTCCTGAAACTCAGCCTAGCACCTCTTCACTGCTCTGTACACCTAACCGCAGGCACTGGCACCTGCTTGGTTCTTCTAAACAACTTATGTTCTGGTCAATAGGCACAGTTAAAACAGTACATGCCAGCCAAAGCAGATTAACAGCAGACTAGATATCAGCCCCTTAATGATTCTTTAATTCAGCCTTATCGCAACTGCTGGAAAAATGCATTTTGGCCTAATAATTGTTTTGAACACCCTTGGGTGTCCAACTGTATTTAACACAATGCACTAAAATTTTACTTGAGAAATGCCACCTGAAAAGTCATCACAGCAGTCACCAGATGGAGGATAAGAGGCACCAACACTAATGAAACATGGTACCCCAGGAGTGAATTGCTTTGGCGGGACCCCGGGATGCCTGCTCCTGGTTCGCCTGGTAAGTCAGCTGGGGCTGGTGCCTTTCACACATTGCTTACGCTCCGTGATCATAGCGGTTCGGGTTGGGGAGGTTCCAGACTAAGCACAATCTGGACGGAAAGCGTTTCAACAGTAATACCTGTTTGAATGTGATCATTAGACTGAGTATCTGGGTTGGTATAAGTGTCCATCTGCCACAGCACACAGTCAAAGCTGCTCTGCTAGAGTTCACTGTCACCAAATCTGAGAACTGACCGCGTGTCACGCAAGTACGAGTGGGTTGGTGTTAAATGTGGTATGTCAAGCTTGTGGTATACAAGACATATCTTGCATCCCACCTCTTTTGGTCTTTCCAGCAGGGAGTCCCAAATTTGAACAGCAGAAGAAAAGATACCACTAAGCTGATACGTCAGCACACGAGCTAGACACTTCTACACACCCAACACTGCTGTCTTGGCCACGTTCCTTTTGTCTGCACACATGAGCATAGCCAAGCGTATATTAACTGTTGATCTGATTATCACGAGCAGATGACCATCTGCTGGCAAGAGGATTTTTCAAAGGCACTCTATTTGTCCTTCCTGCCACCGAGCTTCTCCATCTACCTGTAAGAGGTTTGCAGTGCCCTGCCTCTTGCCAGCAAGAGCCCCAGAGCTGGCCGCAGGCTGTGCTTGTTGCTCACTGCCCCAGGTTGCTTCAAGTTCTAAAGGAGAAGACAAAGCAAGGTGGAAAAGGGAGGGCACCTGGACAGACACATTTCTGGTGAATACTGGCTAAGTGCTGTGAGTGGGAATCGTAACCATCCTATGACAGCTGGTTAGGTGTCTCCACCTGTGCGGTGTCAGATTTGGACCCCTGCACACTGCTGCATCCTGCTTCTTGCCTTCATCATGAGTACCCAACTCACCTCCTCCTCCTGAAGCCAGCCTTGGTCTTTAGACCAGGCATTTTGTCTGGGCCTAACCCCATTTGCTCCATTCTTTGACCATGGAGAGCAAGGCTCGCTGATAGGCTAATACCAACACACTGGGAAACTTTTCATTCTCGCATCTTCCCTTGCCCAGGACTTTGACAACCATTTTATTTGCCGAAGACTTCCTCCTTCATGTTGTACAGAGAGAAATTAAAAAGACGTATGAAAATACCCAGAAATCATCTAGTAAAGGGAGTCGAATTAATTATTTTTAAAAAAAATTGAATTCCCTTTGTGGCTGGTTTTTCTCCGGCTGCGCTATCAAAAACGAGCTACCAAAGAACACTGTCATTCGTTTTTAATTCGGAATGACTTCAGAGAGCAGCTCTGGCGTGGCGGCTGATGACTGCCTGACAGCCTTCTCATCTCTGCCGGCTGCCGACAGGCATGGCAGCGGTGGCTCAGCCTGGTGTTGCCCCTGCTCGCCGCTGCCAGCACCCGGCACCATGGCACCGCCTGCCCCCCACGGGTACGCCTGTGCCCACAGCCCCTGGGCTCCAGGACCGGAGCTCTGGTGCGTACTGGGAGCAGGGCTCGGACCCAAAGCAGCAGTGCCTTGGGGAAGGACTTCTGCAGAATGGTGAGATGTTTTCTGTGCACGGTTATTTAAGGGCGAGAGGGAGGCTGGGACGGGAGGATCCCCAGTACATCCATCTTCACCCAGAGCCTTGAAGCCCTCTGGGCACAAGGTCCGTCCACCAGTCCGGCCTTGTGTATGGGCCCTGCCGACAGCAGAGTGGTGCTGGCAGCCAAAGGGCATGACTCAGATCTCACTTCCAACCAGGAGCATCTGAACTTGGCACCCAGAAGTTAATATTTATTACACAGGAACAACTGAGATACAACAACAGCCTAGCAGCTCAGGCCAGCACCTATGAGACAAGATGTGCACCCACATAATTTGTTCCTGGGCCTGGTTGGGAGCAGAAGACAAATGTCAGAGCAAAGCTTTATGGACACACTGAGCAGCTGGCTGGCAAAATCCCTCGTGTGCCATGGCCGTAGTGTCTAGCCTGCTGGCCGGGCTTGAGTGGGCATTTCTCAGGCTGAAACATCTGGTGTTAGCAGGGGGTGGCTGTGGTGCCACATGAAGCGAGTCGATCCCTTGGGGTCAATCCTGTCTCTGCCAGCACAAGTCCCAGGGTGACCCTGGGGCATCCTTGCACCCCTGGACCCTGCTGACCACATCACACTGTAGATACCAAAGGAAATCGGGGCTTAAGTAGGTACATCTGGTTTTAGTCACGGTGTAATCATAATGGTCTGGGGGCTGTGATTTTTTTCTGTCTGGGCAGAGAAAAGCAAGTCTACACCCTTTCTGCAGCTTTTCCCAGAGCTACAAGTGCTTGCCCAGAGCTGCCGAAGGAGAAGCATAAAGCTCTTGTGACCTCCTTCAACACATGACTGGGCATCCCCAGCTCCTGGCACCACAGCTCCTGTGCTCCTGTTAACTGTGTTAACAGCTGGCGAATGGGTCAGTTCAAGAAGAGTCACCTTCAGTCTTTGTGCTTTAAAAACTGCCTCAATCAAAGATCCTGGTGTTCATCGCGAGCTTAGGGTAGCAGGGCTCTGGGGAGCCCCCATCGCTGGGAAGCACTGTCAAAGCTGGAGAGCAGCACCCCAGGCTTTTAGGTAGCACTTAATTATTTTCCGCACTATTTTCTTTGAAGATGCACATCTGTGGCACCTCTGGTGCTATTATGCCCTGATATCACATGGGATGTTGCTTTTTTCTCTCCAAGAGGATTCAGAGTGCAGTTTATTTTTCTAGGCTGTGAGCTGAGCTCAGAAGCAAGGTCTGTCCAACCCACCCCTGGCTGATACCCTTTGGGCTGGCACCACGTGGCCCTCTCATAGCATCACTGCAGAGAAACAACCCAGCTGGACCGCTGCCAGCAGCCAAGAAGTTATCCTAGTGATGCGGTATTACCCTGTGTCAGCGTGGGTTTCGACATCTATCAAACCTCATCTTCCTAAACTCAAGAGGACGAAGCCCTGCAGCGCATCCCTGGCTCCCTGCAGCTGTGATGGCAGGGAGACCCACCACCCTTTGGGCATCTCCTGGGGGTGGGCAAACTGGTGGCCCAACTCCGTCAAGGAACGGAGAAAGACCACTCTTCTGCCTGATGATCGGGGAAGCACATGGCACTGTCCATCCACCTCTCCTCAGCCCTTTCTGTTCCAAGAGAGACCCGATTAGTTACAGACAGGCCAACGCTAACATCCCTGTAGCATGTTCTCTGCATAATCACGCTAGCGACCTCCTCAGCAAGCTGCTGGGTGAGCAAGTGGTACCCACACACCAACACCCTCTCACAGGTGAAGAGCCTCACACACTCGTCGCAGCCACAGCAGCTCCTGCTTCTCCGGGCACATGCCGCCTTTGTGCTCCCGGTGATGTCACTGCATTGACGGCACCTTGGCAGAGGCTGCCAGCCTGGCCGGCTGAGCCAGGATGAGTCCAGATTTCAGGGGGGAATGTCCCAAATTCAGCATGCCTTCACTGGTGTCCTGCCCCTGCCACGCTCCCAGCTGGCCCTTGCCATGCTATTTCAAATGAGCGAATTACTTGTGTGCCTCATTCAGTGAGCCTTTGACTGAAGGAAGCCATATGCTAACCAGAGGCGTGAGAGAGAAGAACCAGGCAAACCACCTCACGAGACCAGCAATCCCCGCCTTCATCTGGAGAAGAAGGGGACTGGCGCAGGCGGAGCACCGAAGGAGTGGGTGCCCAGGCCACGGCACTGTGGCACCGCGAGCACATTTTATTTATAAACCTTGCGGTCCCACTCCTGCCTGATATACCGCCTAGAAAGGAAGGCTTGTGCTCGTGTTTTACCATTGAAATAAACGTTGATGTTACTCGATAGTACTTCATCTCACCCGTAAGCAGAGGCTTGATGGCATTTGTACAGGGATTTATTCGTATTTATGGTTGCACAGCACTGAATCAGCACTGGAAAGCCTTACCCAGGTCTGCAGGGCTTTTAAATTCTGGCGTTGGTTTTGCCATAGCAAACCCCAGCACTGCTTTCACACCGTAGGTCTCTGTTTTGAATGCTATTTGAGGAGTAAATGCACATCGGGAATGGCCAAGTTGAGACCCCTGGGGGCAGTGACATCTCCCTGTCTCTGATAAGAATTTCTGAGAGTGAGAGTGCTTAGAGTGAAATTAAATGCCTTGATCTGATTTTCTGTTTCATTATCATTTCATGTTTGAAGCCATGACATGTGCCTTTCCATTCTTCCTAGGCTGCGATGTTCAGTTACTGCCCCAGCTCTACATGGGCAGGGCAGGAGCCAGCGGCCACCCGGCAGGGGCCAGGCATTGCCAGAACTCACCTCCTGGCTCCGGGCTGAGCCCGGTTAAATGGAACAGGTCACAGACACACACCCAGAGCAGCACTGCCTCAAAAAAGTGCCCCTCTGGCCACCGCACATTGGGTAACCCTGCGTGAGGCAGCCCCACGGCAGTCCTGACTGCCCAGAGCACAGGGCAGAGGTCATGGTAGAATCACAGAATCCTTTAGGTTGGAAAAGACCCTTCAGATCTTCAAGTCCAACCACTAACTCCAGTAAGTCACCACTAAACCATGTCCCTCAGCACCACATCTACCCAGCCTTTAAGTACCTCCAGGGATGGTGACTCCACCACTGCCCTGGACAGCCTGTTCTAGTGCTTGACAACCCTTTTGGTGAAGAAATTTTTCATAATATCCAACCTAAACCTCCCCTGGTGCAACTTGAGGCCGTTTCCTTTCATCACATCACTTGTTACCTGGGATAAGAGACTGGCCCCCACCTTGCCACAACCTCCTTTCAGAGACTTGTAGAGAGTGATGGGGTCTCCCCTCAGTTTCCTTTTCTCCAGGCTAAACAACCCCGGGGACCCCTCAGCTGCTCCTCATAAGAGTGGCTTTTTGGGTGAAAGCACAAAACCCTGGTGTAACGCTTGAGTACGGGGAGGGAGCTGCGGGTGAGGATTTTGGTGTTCCTGCCTCCTTGGCTGTAGCTGTTTCAGGAAGGGGATGGGGAGAAGCAGGTTGTGTGGCGGTAGAGCCGTCAGGGAGCGATGCTTTGGCAGTTCCCCTGCAGAAGAGTCCCTTGTGGTGCCTGGGGAGCCGGGCCGGCGGCTGTGATCCGCCAGCCCCGTGCAAGGGCTTTTCCAAAGGCTTAGAGCAAGAGGCAGCGTGTTTCTAAAAGAGACGGCGGGATTTGGTGGAGAACGGCAGCGCGGGGAACTGCGTGCGATAGCACCGTGTGACCCTTTTCGGGAGGGAGGGGAAGGTGATGCTGCCCTAGCCAGTCAGGGCTGTTTTACGCACCGGTGCGTTGGGATGGCACAGTGGGCAGCACCAAGGCTGAGGCAGGGGTCACGGGTGTGTGACACGGAGGAGAAGGGCTGCCACCTGCCAGGTCCTTCCCTTGTCTCTTGACTGGTGAGGAAGGACTGGTCTGGGGGCAATTTGGGCTCGTAGGTATTCTGGGTTTGTTTTTCCAGGTGGATTCTGTGGTCTGTGAAGTTTCTTTGTTCTGCCTCTGTTTCCCTGGAGCTTCTGGGTGAACGTTGCCCACAGGACTTAACTTGGCTGGCCAGCCGTGGTTGGGACTGCGGAATTGGCCGTGGGGTGGAGCGGGCGTTGTCGGGGTTCTGGTGGGACACGCGTGTCCGTGGGAGCCTGCGCGGCTGCCGTGGAAGCGGAGGGCTCTGCAAGGAGAGGCTGTGGAGAAGGGGCTGTGGCCACCTCAGGGTCGCGTGCCCAGGGCCTGAGGCTGTGCTGGTGGCCGTGGTCGTTGGCTCGTTTGCATGCGGAAGCCCCTTGGTTGCTTGCGGCATTTCCCAGGAACCTTTGCTCCCTGGCACACAACTGTCGCAGGGGCCTGGGCTGGCTGTTGCTTGGACTCCTGGAGCGACTGCGGCTGCGGCGGTGGCAGGAGTAGGGAGAGGCGGCGTTCTGGTTCCCCCACCCCGGGAGCTGGAGGAGCCCTTCCACGTGT
This sequence comes from Bucorvus abyssinicus, assembly GCA_009769605.1. Lineage (NCBI taxonomy): Eukaryota > Metazoa > Chordata > Aves > Bucerotiformes > Bucorvidae > Bucorvus > Bucorvus abyssinicus. The sequence continues at coordinate 80,499,135 of CM020025.1, forward strand.
CCTGTGGCATCGCCAGCGCCGCATCCGTGTCTCCGAGTGGCCGTGGTGGCCATGCTGCGTAGAGAAGGGCAGAGAAGCAGTTGCCGGAAGCCAGTCCGGTTCCAGCTCGCCACCAGGGACTGGAGCGAGGAGTGTGAGAGGGAGAGGAGAGAGGCGGCGGCTGCGGCCGCTGAGCTCCCAGCCCCAGTGGATGCACTGACTGGTTCCCCGCGTGCCTTGGTGGAGCACGAGCAGATCGGCAAGGATGGCCAGCCACACCTCAGCCCGAGTCGGTGGAGGAGACTTCTTGCCCATTTGCTTTGAGCTTGTTTGTGCAGAAAAGCTGCTTTTGGAACATGAGGAAGGAGGAGAAAGCTCACCGAGGCCGAAGCACTTTTTTTCCCTTTCCATGTGGGCCATCCCAGGCAAGAGCTCAAAAACAGAGGCGACCATGCTGTGCTGCTCGCTGTGTGTCTATCTGTCTCTGTCCCTTCGTCTGTCCCACGCAGAGACACAAACCATGCTTCACCTTGTGGTGCCAGCCGCTGCCCAGCCTGGACAGGGACAGGCAGCTTTGAGGAGAGATCAGGCTGATTCACTGCCAGTTGTACACTTACTCGCAACTCCGCTCTGGATGCTGGTAGCCTTCAAAGCACCCTTAATGTTCTGGGTTTGTAGATAGCGCTGTGTTTTGCAGCTAATTATACACTTTTTATTCTTAGTTACCCCCAAAATAAAAACTGAGTTGGCTTGATGTCCTTCAGCTATCAAATAAGTGAGGGGTGGGAAGGGATCCTGAGCTATCAAACAGGTATTCCTCAGGGCCTGGCAGTGTGAAGCACTGGAGATGCTGCATGTAGTGGAGGGACCGCCCATCACAAAATCGGAGCCTGCCCGGAGCCAGGAGGGTTAGCGTCCACAGACCAGTAGAATTTAGTCTAATTTTCTGCTAATTCCTCTTGTCCCTGCTCTCACCTCCCACCCCACCATGCTGGCACCTGCTGATTTCTTTCCCTGGTTGTCGTTTCTTGAAAGGGGATTTTCACCCCAGGCTTTATGCCAAAACCTGACTTCCAGATCAACACCCCTTGCCCTGGATCTGAACACAGAAATCCCTCATTTCCTGGGCCAACCTCAGGTTTTCAATAAACATGTTATGTGAAAAGTCCTTGGAATCAGCTGTTTCCCTAAGGCTGGAGTGTCCCAGAGCCAAGCAGGGTCAGACGAATGAGCCGTGCCACTGGATATGGCTAATGAAGCTTGATGTCATCCATACCTGGGCAAACTGGTCCCACGGGTGATGGAGCTACCACCACTTCTGTCAATGGCATAAGGAAGAAGGGACATGTCAGGCTCTCCTTCCCCCTCCTGGCTCAGCACTGCTTTAATGACAGACTCATTCTTTCAAAGAATGATGGGAGTGTCAGTTTGCAGGAAGAGGATGGGCTGGGCAAGTAAACCAGGGAACCAGGAACTTCCCAAGGTCAGCATTACACTGAGGTCCTGGGTAGCAAAGCCATGTGCAAGGTAGAGATTTAAAAAAAAAAACAAACAACCCAAAAAACAACAAAAACCAAAACAAGTAAAGACATAAACTTATTGGGGGGTCTTCCAACGTCTAGTCAAATCATCAGCTGGGAAACCATTAAATGGTTCCTTGTCTCGCCATGAGCTTAACGAAGCCAGATGAAACAGAGGAACTGGCGTAGGTAAAGAACAAACGTCGCGATGTAAGGAAAAGCTCTCCCTGGGATGGCTTTAAAGTGCTTAGCAGCATCACGCAGCACAGCGCCGGGATTGACTGCTGAGCTGGTGAGACTCATGCTGTGTTCCTTCATGCACCGTTCTCTTTGGCGGCCACCATGCAGCCGAGACACGGAGTCCAGCCTTCAGCTGGCAACAGAAATGTGCTGCAGTGGCTGTCGCCCATCGCGGGTTCAGCCCCGTGACGAGGAACAACCCAAGCCACAGTGAAGCTGGGCATTTAGTTTCCCCTGGCAACTTTGCAGCTAGAAATGGTGCGCTATCAACCTCCTCCATGCTTTAAGAATGGGACCCAGGAGTGATGCTACGATGAGCCAGGTGGCACCCCCAGCTGAAGCGAACCACGTGCGTGGCACTTGGTTTGGTTTTTGCAGTCAGGCAGCAGCTGAGGAAGGTAAGAAGAATGTAACACATAGTCTGTGGCTCAACACATATTTCTTTTTTTTTTATGATGCGATTTCAAACCATTAGAAATTTCTGAGTTACGCAAGTGCACTTTAAACAATAACATGATTTAATTTTTAGCTATTTGCGGCTTTGTGCACTTATTTCTAATGCACTTATTTCTAATCCCTGGGTTTTTAACTAAGACAAAGCAATCACATTTCCGTGACCAAAGAACGCAGAAGTGGCCCTAAGAGGCAGATGGAGACGACTGGGAAGTGCTGCTGTGGAAGGACACGGAAGCCCATCAAGGCAAAGGATGCACGTCCATGTCCAACAATGGCATGAGCATCTCTTTTTCAGCAGCGACAGCTCAAACCACAGCTCTAACGTAGAGCACACTGGCAGCAGGACAAAGAGATGCCCTGGATGACAGGGAGGAAGGGGTTTGGGGTTTTTTTAAAGATCTCTTAACTCCTCTGGTACCTTAGAGGTTGCCTGTGCCTGGCTACCAGGTGAGAAGGGCTTGCCCCTGGTGCTGCCCAGCAGCTCTCAGTCATCGGCGCAGAGCTTTGCTCACCCCTGTGCGGGGACACAAGGTCCCTTCCTGGGGCTGCATGGGTCTCTTGTTCTCCCTTCCGCTGCTGCAGCAAACCTTCTCACTGCAGAAGATGAGGAGTACGTGTATGGAGCGGGGAGGGGGACACGGGGGTGAGATGTCATTTTTAAAGAGATGCTAGGCTCACTCAGGAGATTATTGTTTCAAGCCTCCTCAAGTGGAAAATAATGAGCCCAGCATCCCTCTGATTTTCAGGACAGTGCTGTAGCCATGATTCTCCTTTGGCACCCTGGGCTCCCGTCCATTTCCCTGCAGTTCCCCGAGAGGAAGGGAAGCACGCGGGAGCTCAAGAGTGCGATGAGCGCGCCAGACCCCCCACCTGCCGGGCCGGCCCCCCGCCCCGGCGGGCGATGGAGAGCGGCAATCACAGGAGCACTTCTGCTCTGCGGTCTAGCCACAACCATAGTGGGGGGCAGGAGTACACATGATCAGCGAAACGGGGCCGTTCCCACGCGGAACGGACAAAGCGCAGTCCCCGAGATGCTCGCGGGGGAGTTCCTGTCTTGTCACTGGCAGATTGCTTTGTCAACCGCGGCTGAACGGACGGTCAGCTGTTTCCATCACGAACGTTAAGGGGAAAGGCTATTTACTGCTGCATCTCAAGCCCAAAGATGAAATGCAAAAGCAAATTAAAATTTCTGTGGTAACTGCTTAGTGAGCGAGGCTGATAATCAGAGCTGGGGCTGTAGCGTTTCTGCTGCATTTAAACAGCACAGAAGTCATCGGCAATCTGCCAGTACAAATGCAAACAACTTCAAAGAGCAATGGCATCTGGGTTTTTTCCCTCCCTGGCTAGAATCTCTATATGCCTGTGTACACCTTGTAGTGTTTTTCCTATCATGATAATTCAAATTTTTGTTTGCTTTCTTAAGGGAGGAAAAACCAAACAACTTCTGCTTTAATGTTATTCACCATGGTGAACTTAAAAGTGGGTTACAGAAGTGGGGTTTGGCATTTTCTGTTTGCACCAGCCTCTCACTAGTGATTGATCTCAGGAGCCAGGCTTCATTTTCTGAGCAAAATAAGCTGCAGCTGGCAAAACCTGATTAAAGTGAGTGGAGTTTTCTCTGTCGTGTGTCGTGTGTCTCTTCTCAACTACAGGGGACCGGCAGAACACAGAACAAAAAGTACACATCTGTTTATAACGCACTCTTCTAGGAGTTTAAGTGCTCCTAATCGGGCGTCACGCTGCTAGGAACCCCGCACGCAATGGGTACGTAGGCACGCACATCACCTCTAGCTGTGACAGTTTGTGCCGTCGCCCTTACATAGGGGTCTGCCGTAAGAGAAGCCGCGAGCTGGACCGATGCTATCTCAAAATGCATCAGGCAAGTATTGCTGCCAGTGATCATGAACTAAATATATAAAAAAATAAGGGGTCTGGACTCTGCTTCCTGGCTTTTGAGCCTGTAGGGCATAGGGGACCCGTCACGGCTTCTCCTTCGAGGAGGATGAAGCCCCAAACCTCTGTGATCCTGACACATCAAGCCATGGCAGCGTTCCTCACTCTGCTTGCTGGGAAGGGCTGGCGTCGCTCCGTGGTACTTCCCAACAGACAGAAGAGCTCCTTCTCACCTCATTTCCCAGGAGGGAGGAACAGCGAGAGAAGGAACGGTGGGCAGAGTTACACCTGAGGAGGTGCAAATACAAAACTGCCCGGCTTGGAGACCACGCGTTCCGTTCGAGTGGCTATTTCCACAACAGCTCCTCTGCGAGGTAACTCATGGCATGGGAAAAGGTCCTCTGCACAGACGACAAGTCTGTCACGTTAAAATGAAGAGCTCTGAAGCTGTGAAGTCTGGCGTAGCTGTAAAAATAACCTCCGCTTGGAGGGGACACTGGGCGCCCCGTGGCTCCCGATTCTTTTCAAACACCATGCCTGGTGCTGCAGCAAGGAACACGGGGGCTACCGTGGCTCCTACACATATCTCCACCAAAACCTTAATTTAAATTACCGATGGAGATTAAAGGCCAGCGTAAGCCTACACTCCCTTGCAACCTCAGTAATTATTATGGCAACATGCAGAGCTCTGTAATTGGCTCCTGTCTGTTAGCCCAGTGCTGAGTTTATTGGTTAGGGGAGCGCCAGAAGGACGGCGATGATGATTACACATGAATGTGGGTATGTATAAATGATGATTTCTGGGCTTGCTGGTTTGGGGGAATGGTTTCTTCTAAAATTGGAAGCAACGCTAGGAAAAATCAGGGTGCCCTTCCCGTAGCAGAGGCCAGGAGGGAGGAGGGAGCAGCCTAGCCGCAGGGGAAGCGAGGACGCAGTGCTGCGCTCCCTTGCTAACTGCAGCCCGAAATGAAATGGTGACACTGCAGGAAGTGAAGACAAAGCAACGCACCCACCCACAATCAAACAAACAAAAAACAACCTCTCCCCCTGCCCCGGTAAAAAAAACAAAACAAGAAAACCCAAACAACTCTGCTTCTGCTCCGTACTAGCATCTCTGCAAACCGACCTGGGGAGGAGTGGGCTGGGAAGCTATTCCAAGAGGTGGGAAGCCAGGAAAGGGAGCGGACAGGGTGCCCCCGCCGGGGAGACACCATGGCCCTTCAATCTGCACATTGAAGACAGCGGTGGCGAGCTCAGGACCGGTCCCTTCCCCTCCTGGGTCTGCCCAGGGAGAAGGTCGGAGCAGCAGACCCTGGGCAGCCCCTCAGCAGCGGGTAGCACCACGATGACAACGCCATTAAATTGTCAATCAAGTTTAATGCGTCATAAAGAAGTAAAACTACATTGGCATATTTAAGACAAACACTTTGTTTTTCTATGCACACTATCCACTGGACAGTCCCCTTTTCAAAATAACTACTTTTAACAGTCCAAGACACTTCTTCAGAAATTCTTCACATATGCAACCTTCCGCGCTTTTTTTCATTATTATTTGTCTGAAGGAAAAGAAATCATTAAACCTGAAAACATTTACATTGCAAGCCATGTCAGAATGCATAATTGGCATACAATAACCAACGTATAACAATTGTGTTTTACTTAGTTCACTTTGTTCATCGATAAAAGAATATAAAAATCTTGTTCAACCGAGTGTTGTGTATTAAAATAGATTTGTATAGTACTGCACAGTTTCTCCCGGAGTTGTGAAAATGGTTGAAGGGACCATGTGCTGCCTAGTGATGGGCGATGGAAAAAGCCAGTCCCATGTGGGGGGTTTTTTATTTAAAAAAAAATATATCTATTCGGCACCATGTGATATGCTGACGTGGGAGACTAGCCTCGTGTAGCGCTCCGGTGGCTTCTCGCTTTCCGTAAGTACCTGTTGTGCTAATTGACAGACAACTCATAAACGACAGAGACAATGGCATTGGGGTGGGGGGCGGGAGGGTGACGCTGAGAAAAACCAGGGTGCCCATCTTGCCCTTCCCGGGCAGGCCGCGGGGCGACGGGGGCCTGTGGCCGGCGGGGTAGGGGGGGCCAGGTGGACCCTTGCAGTATCAGGAAGACTAGCTAGTGAAACACGCAGGCGCACGGCGATTTTCTCGGGCTAATGCTCAACGCTTCCCAAACGTGCTAAAATCCAACCAAATACTAAGAAGGAATCAAGTCTCAAAAAAAACCCCTAAGAAACCCTTTAAATTTTCCACGGCCTCTCCCTCCCCCAGAACTCTTGATATTATCCAGTACGAAAAACAACCCCTTGAGGCAGTTGTTTTTTTTTTTTCCTGTAACATTTCAGCAGATATTTCTGCAAGCAAAAAAGAAAAATAATAATTTAAAAAAAGCATGTTACATATTTTTAACAATAAAAATGCAGTACAAAAATGTAAAGTTTTCTTTTTGGCATATTATCTGTACTGGCAAGAAACAGAAAACATAGTATTTATTTGCTTTTTTCCTTTAAAAAGAAAATCCAAAATTAACAAAAAAGAAAACCCCCAAAATAATCTCTCTAAAAAATGAAACCCAACCTGCCAAAGATATTCACTATTATGGTTTATGCTAAATCTTGCACAAAAACTCCATGAGAAAAATACACTGATAGCAAAATAAGTAAAAAGGACCTGCAAAAAAGTAAGGAGTTTTACAGTCATACTTTTTTAAATACTTCGGAATGCATATACAGAAGCATCAGCATGAAAATACTTCAATATTTTACTAGAAATGCTAACTTCATACAGCTTCTTTATTTAAATATCTGCAATTCTCAACTCTAATAATACTGAAAAAGAATGATCTCTTGTTTCGAAGGCTCTGTGAGTGTCCGTGACACCGTCCTGGTCAAAACCGCCCTGTCTCCAGGTCACCCGAACGGATGGGGCGCGCTTTGTTCCTCGGGTAAGCATCCCCGTCGGGTCCTGAAGCCGTTCGGTTTCCGGTTATCGTCTCACCGATCTCCCTCCCACACATAGCTGTCGGTCCAACTACTTCTCTACTAGCTCACTACTCGCAGCGACAATTCCCCCGTAGAGCAGAACGGGAAACCTGTCTGCCCACAAAAGGGTATCCCGCTGCCTACCGGCCACGCTCCTGCTCCTCCTCCCTCATGAATCCGTTAAGGCCAACATAACAAAGAAAATCTCATTAGCACTGAAGGTCTTGGCAAATGCAGAACCGCAGCCCAGCCCGCTCCGTGGGAACCTGCTGCCACGGTGACCTACGAACTGGACTGCTTGGAGTGCGAGTTCCTACGGGTGTGAAAACTGCGACTGTTCCTCCCCTCCTTTGTTTCGGTTCAACCTCTCCTCGGCGCACGCGTGTGAAGGTTCTCGCCCGCCCGCCTGCCCTCTCCGGCAGCCGGCTCCGTCAGTTGTTACCCTGCGACTGCTGCAAGGCTTTGTGCACGGCGGCCGAGCCAGGGGAGGGTTTGATCCAGGGGACGGTCAGCAGGGAGGAGGTGGTGGTGGTCGTCATGGTAACCTGAATCATCTGCTCGCTTTGTATCAGTCTAATGAGGGTTTTGAGACGTTCCAGCGATGACTGAGTCCCTTTTTGCTGGGCCAACAGGCTGGCTTTTAGCTCTAAGCATTTCTGTCAGAGAACGAGAAGAGGAGAGAGAAAGGAAGACTGAGAAAACATTCAAATTGGGGTCAAACATCTCTCCAAACATCCTTTTGTGTCTTGAGTGCAGTCCTGCTTAAACGGAGGATGTTCTCCTTGGGGGCTAACGAACCCACAGCTTTAACGAGTGGAGCGATCACCGGGGCTGCGCACACTGCCGCAGCTGCCTGAGGGACAGCACTCCTCATCCCAGCCCAAACGCCTGCAGAGGACGTTTCGACCTCGTTCTTTAGACAGCCTGGCAGAGGTGCCTGCTGAACCCCGAAGAGATGACTGGCACGGGAGCGTAATAGCTGTCTTACTGGAGAGGAACGAAGGCACCAGGGAGGTCTCTAAATCTGACCAGAAGGCAGATTTATGGCAAGTGCTGACGTGATAAACCTCACCGTGGTGCATTCTGCACGTGCCACATGTTTTAGGGAGTCAGTACCGTGAAGGTAAGTTCATCTCTCAGTATCTTTCTGGTGGAAGACTTGATCTTAGACACTACTGTTAGATCTCTGCTGTCACGAGAAAGCCTTTTCCTTATGGGGCGGCCAAACTGGACCCCACAATCACTTGAGATGTTTTATAAAAACCTACATGAAGGTGAGCATGGGAGCAGGAGCCAAACGCAGGCATCCCCAATCTCCCTCTTCTCCAAGAAGAGGTAAGGAAGAACCGGTAATTCCCCCTTCCCTCCCAAACCACACACTGCTGCAGCTAACGGCCCATCCTTTACCCCATCAGCTGGCCTGCAAGGGGCTATGTGGCAGCCCAAACCCCTGAGCCTGTCCGACGGAAGGGGATGGTGGCCTCTCTAACATCTGAAACCTCCTGTTCATCTTCTCCCAGTGGTCCCAGGAGGCTGGCAAAACTGGTTACTGGTCTGCAGGTCGCTTGTCTTTGGCTGCGGTCTAGACCACCCAAGGGAGGGCAGGGATTCCTCAGCTCTGGGGAAGCAGGAAATGCTTACTTGAAAGTCTAGTTGTTGGAAAAGCAGCTGTGTGGAGCTGCCCAGAAGTTGGTTTAGACAGATGAAATCTCAGCTGAATGGTAAGTCGTGTTCTGTTTTTACCAAATACTACCATTCCACCCGTAGCGTGCACGAGAGCATTCTCTTTAATGTAAATCTCCGTTGAGGCCAACGTCAGGAATTGAACTTCTCTGTGACGGAACACCTCTAATTGCTTGTCTCCTTCCAAGTAGATGTATCTCCAATAAATATAATCATCGGCTGATACTACCATTTAAATAAGACAGTTGCCCACTGGAAGAACCTAATTCTGCTTAGGTAGAAATCTCACTGGTTTTGACAGCCCTGACATACAACTGATAGCTGACTGCATCCCCAAATGCTTTTCTTTTTCCGAAGACCTCATCCCACTGTGCTCTCCTACCTACTAAAGATATTCCGCACCCCAGAGTCACTTCTTCACGCATACGTGTTTCCATTAGTGCTGATGGTGGCCCTACACACTTACAGTGCGAATTGAGTAAGTTACTGGTTTTCCTTCCACTCTATTTTAATTGTAATAAATATTTTAACGTGCCCTCTCTGGATGACTGCAGTGGTAAAACAAGTAGTGACCAGGTACTCCTGCAGCTGCCACTTTGATTTTTCCGGGGTAAGGAAGTTTCAAATATTTATTGAGGCTGCCATGCAAGTTAACAGCTACCCCTGAAGAGTGAGCCTGAGGCGAGGCAGTCCCAGACAAGTTCCTTCAGCCATGGAGGACTGGAATTAGGGATCTGAACTCAGCCCATTCCTTACTGCCAGAGACTCATCCTCATAGCGTGGTATGTGCGGGAGACGTCTCCAGCCAACGCCAAGCTTTGAAACGCGTTCACAGAGAAAACGATTGTGAATCCACTTGCAGTCATGGAGAGGTTGTTACAACGTTCAGCCCCTGGGACAAATAGAGATGGCTGTTTCTACCTAATCTCAAGAGTTTTGAGGTAACGGACAAGCAGCTACCACTGGAGGACATCCTTGTGACTGAACTTTTCCCATGGAGAATGGAAGTGCCTTAGAGCCAAGGGGTAGCTCAGAGCTGTGTATGGCACTACAGGGAGGGCAGCCATGGCTATTTTGGGGTTTTTTTGTGTGTGCAACAGGAATCATGTTCAGTTCAATTTCTCCTCCTCAGCCTGCCAAAGCAGCTTTGCTTTTCTGCATAAAGGAAATCCACATTTTTCCTCAGAGATAAACATATTCAGGCTTCCAACATCTGCAGTTTGGGAGCATAACTCGTTTTCTAGCCACAAAATACCTGTTTTTCAGACATAAATTCTTTACCAACATCTCTGCAGGAGATTCTGTGTCCCCACTCAGGTGTCCTACCTTCACGGCATTGCTGAGAAGTCGATCTTTTTCTTCCAACTGTCTATGCTCACTCTTCAGCTCACTGCTCTTCTTTAACAGCTTTCGCTTCTCTTCTTCTTTGACTGTGTAACAACAAGATTAGGGATGCGGAAGTTAAGAGGAGGACAGACAGCAAAACTGTGTGCTTGACAACAGAAGGCAGAAGCATGTGTTTTGAACCGTGTGTTTCAGGTCCCATTAACCCATGAGCAGGTGCAGCCAAATAAATCTGGAATTTTTGCTTGCATACGTGTGTTCATGTCAACTGATAGCACATGGGACACCCAAAAGCTATAGTGCACCTCTGAGATGAATTAAAAGGAATCCTTGGACCACGTGTGGTTCTAGAGGTCTTCAAGAAAGAGGTGAATGATATTTCAGAACAGGTCAGCTACCCGGAATGGCAACAGTTAGCAACCCTCACTGGAAAGCACAATCGTAGCAGTACTGAACCTCTGCAAAGCTCCTTACAAATACGATCCAATGCCTCAAACGGCCCCTTGTGAGCGTGCAAGAGGGAACTGAAAAAGAGTGATGGTCAGTGTGCAGATATCATATGACATCTGTTACTAATGACTGCGATACCAAATAGTACCGAAACAAGCGGGAGCTGATATTGCTGTAGTATCTGAGACACCAGTCTGGCATCACGCTACATACCCAATTAGATGGCTCTGCCTACCCTGACTCTGTCTCTCTGCCTCCCAGCCTGACACAATTCTGCCTCAAAAATCCCGTTTTCACCCCTGTTCTTAGGATGGCACCACTTGGACGATGGCCTCCTCTAGAGAGCGAAGGTCCTAGGAGATCAGTCTCAGCTCCTTTAAAGAGACAAGATAGCAAAGGAGCAGACTTGAGAGGACTGGGAGAGACCTGCAGTTCCGTGTCACAGCCCCTTACGGTCCTTTGCTTAATCGTGCCATCACACCTGGTAGCATTACATCACTACGTTAGACATCAGTGCTACGAAGGACTCAAACAGCCTGCCACAAGCAGGAAATCCCCCGTCAAGAGCTGCGTTAATCCCTACCTGTTTTATGAGTAACGTAGGAGTGAACAATAGCCAGAGTTCCAGTCCATGGCACGTTGTCATCTTTCTTTAACACCTAGAAGCCCAGGAGACAATACAAGGTAAGGACTCCACAAAGACACACATTACTGTTTTTCCTCCTCCAGCCTCACAGCTCTGCAGGACCGGATCCAGGGTCCTTGTCTCAGAACTCGCAAGATGAAAAGTAACGCGAATAATTTGAGTAGCTGTCTCCATGGGGGCTTACTCCTTCACCCATGGCTTTAAGCAGCACCCCCGAACAGTGCCAAAAGGAGGTTACAGATCTGCCGTTCCCTGTGCCCGTGGCCAGCAGACATTCTCCAGCCCCTGACACGCAGATGTCCTCGCTGTCAGGAGCGTTCTCTGCCCAGTCGGGGAGAAGTCGCCGGTGCCTATGAGAACGTGACTAACCCTGGGCTGCCCCGCTCTCTGCAGCTGCATACCAGAACCTTGACGTTTTCACAGGAACGTAGCAGCGATCTCAACGCTAAACACAAAGAACGCTGTAAGGCGCAAAGCCTAAGCCCCCGCTCTGCAATTCAGCGGCACTGTACTGGTCTAGGAATTGTTCTCCTGCTCAGGCAATCAGCATTATTCACCGCAGCTAGACAAACGAGCGTTTCTGACACGTCTATGATCAACAGTGACTGAAAGAAAAGGAAGTGTTCTCCTCACAGCTGTTAGACCCACTGGTGAACAGCGTCTCCTCCTGACACTGCCTCCCTTGTAAGATCTGCATTACTTGATCAACCCTACGTGCTGGTGGGTTTGTTGGAAAGAAGGGAAATAAAGGAAGTGAAGAGATGTTAAAAGGACAAATCTCAGCCGACGCGATTACCGGGAAGCTAAGGCACTCAGTGTACGTTCCAACTGCCGGATGATGAAAACACCAGCAGCAAATGCCGCACACTGTACCAACGCCTCTCGGTATTACTGTAGCTTACGCAGCTCCCTAAGCTGGGACTCTAGGGTAGGTTAGTTTAGTGGGACACACATGCAAGATTTCCCCATCTGCTTTTCTCGGCGTGCTGTGCTCCACGTAGCTTACCTTCTGTTGGCACTTTGGACAGACCCAAACCCCCTTGGGGGCGGTTTTGAGGGGCGGGTCCAAGCAGTTGAGGTGATATGCTCTGGGACATGTGCCACAGGGCTGCAAGTTCACGCCACGCTTGCAAGCACTGCAGTGTTCATCGTGGTGGATCTCATTCTGCAAGAGAAGAAGGATGGCTTGGGTAAAGTCAGTCCCCTGAGAATCGCCCTCTATACAGCATTCAAAGCCTCCCTTGCAGCAGACAGGCTCATTCAAACACAAAGCCTAACTCTCAAAAGGATCCTGGCCACTGTGGAAGACGACAGAAATAATGGCATAAGATAACAAATAGAAACAAACAAACGAGCCAGACGAAAGTTCCACAGATTGGAACCGATAGAAAAATAAAAACCAACTAATCAAACACAGGAGGGAGTCGGCTAATAGAGCCAGCTTGTGAAGTAGGAATTCTATCGCTTGGTTTTGATAATGTGTCACTCCAACACGTGTATCGCCATGCACGGCTCTATTCTGAAGCATGGGCCAAAGTCAATACGTGGATCACTTGTCCTTTAAGTCCAAAGCAGAAGGAAGCAAGCAAGAAAACAATTCTGGGGAAAAAGCACAGTTCCATGTCTCAAGCCCATTGCCTTAAAGACCAGCTAGGAAAACAGTATGCTGGAGTACAGCCTCTTTGGGGAACCCCTCCAGAGGGCTCCTCCTCTGGCCCTCTGTTTTCCCTGGCACTAATTGTTCTCTGTTCAGACGTGCTCTGACAACCTTTCTCCAACAAGACTGATTAGTACTTTGAAGCAATATATAAAACGAACGAAGACTCATCAACAAAGTTACAATGTCATGTAGTAAATTGCTATGCTAATCTGGTGGCAACGTTAATTACTCTTCGTATAATTAAGTGCGTTTTAATAAAGGAGATACTGATTTTGAAACTCTCGTGGCTTGCGAATCATTGTAAAAAACCTAAATTTTCCTAGCACTTTTCCAAGGAGGAGAATAATAATTTTGTACCTTTGTTAATTCCAAAAGCATATTTTCATTTTTAGGGATATTAGTTATAATGTTTCATGATAGATTTAGTCAGGCTTTATATCTTGAATTCTAACTCACAAAATTCCTGACAAAAAATTGCTCTCCAAAATATTACTCGTTGGAAATTACCGGCTCAAAAAGTCTCAGTTTTAACCTCAATATAAAGAGACTTGATCTATACAAACTAGAATGGTTACTCATCCTTCCTAAAATATTCATTAAAACCACAAATCTGGACTAGCCATTTCTCAATCAGTGGATTCTACAAAGGGATTAAGCTCGAGCCTTGCATATGAAAGCCCAAGAGTTCATCTCTTTGAAATTCTAACGCAGGAAAAGGCTTCCCACCAGCAGTATGAAAGACAAAGAGAATACTGCAATTTGGTACCTTGACAGAGACCGCAGTAAGCAGAATCAAGCACTGCATCCCACACTGGTAAGAAAGACGCTGCTAACACACCAATTCTGCTACACGTACCTTCCAGAATGGATCCTCATTTGCTAGCGTATGAAAGAAGGGCAGAGAACAGATTAGTGAGAGACACATCACTGCAGTGAACGCTAGTTCTCAGCTATGATGGGAGCAATTTTAGTCAAGCTGCGACACAGGAGATCAGGGCGGTGCCAAAATTAACGCAGGCAGGGAAGAATGCAACAGCCATCAGCGGCATTAGTATTTGAGATTTAAAAATGTACACTGCGGGAGTTTCACGTCCCAAGGTGTGATGCTAAAATGTCATGGCGTGAGAAGCACATTCTATTTAAGATTTTCAGAAGTTTTCAGGCGGAGCTCCTCTCCACATGCCAGTAGTCAAAAGGTCTTTCCTAAGGACTCCAGCCTGCTGGGTGTGAACTGGCTGGCCCTGAACCAGCAAGGCACTGAAGCAGGCGCTTAACTTGAGTATGAAATCGGTGCCACTGCCTTACCGTTATCACGCGTTCAAATGTTCAGCTGATTCACAGCCAAAACGGACAGCTACTTGTGGGAGTGAGCTTTATGTCGTCACCAACTTTTTACCATCAAACTACTCCCACCAAGATTTTCTGAGAACCAAGGCTGTAGTGGTTGCATTCACAGTCTGGTAAGAACAAGAACCATCAGAGGCCACTGGAAAGCGGGCCAAGCCTTACACAAAAATATTTGTGAAATTAATCACGCTTAACAGCACAGAGGGTTGCATTTTTGCTGCTGATTTTTGAGAGGCAGATGCCCGCTGTCCCAGTGACAAACAGCTGATGGAGAGCCCTCTCCTGGAATTAAAGTGGAGACAACCAAACCAATGTTTCTGCCCTTCCGCTCTTCTTCAGCTCCCTCTCCGGCAGTGCAGGTGCCCCAGAGTGATCCCCCAGAAACAGACCCACCTGGGAGGTGCTTCCCGCTGTCACAAATTTGGTTTGTGCTCTGATGCACGCACGCACGGGAAGATGCAGATACATTCAGACCTCACACACGTGTAGGAAGAGGAACGTGAGAACGAAGGAAGAGCTTCACCTACGTTAGACCGAAGGCTGTAAAGCCCCGTGGTGCCGCTCACACACAGAGTGCGAGAACAGCGCACGCACAGTACATTTTTCTACTCGGGAAGTTTCCTTCCAGACACTAGCGGTTTATGGGCTTCCTTAACCTCAAGTTTGCATCTTCATTTTTATATTTAACAGCCTTAGGTAGATTTTTTTTTTCTTATTCCACAAATTTTTCTACTTTTCCCAACAACTGTAGCATCCTTTGGCAATGAGTTCCATCGATAATCACAGACTTATAAAATCTGTAGATGTCACTTCATATACACAAACGCACACACCAAGATCCACCGCGACATGACACCGTGATTACTCAGGGGTCATAGATCTTACTCAGATAAACAGAGGCTTGATAACTGAAGAGTCTGTTCTACAAATGATACATGCCAGGGGATGTGACCTCATTTCAGGTAGGACATTTTCAGATAAATGAATCCTGATTAATTGACATTTTTCTCAAAATGTACAAGTTCTCTTCTGAGAACTGTCGTTTCTGGAAATGACAGTTGCTTCCTGTACTTCGTAGGGATTTTTAAAGCTTCTTTATTTCTCCTTTCAGCTCATTTTTACTATAAAGTTACTTCTGCCTTATGGTTGCTGAAAAACTGAACTGACGACAATTTTTCTAAAGGAGCCCTTTGTAAGAGAAGGGGCAGTCTGCTCTGCACTGAAGGCGGACGAGTACCTCACTGCAGTGCCAAGCTGTCTGGGACAGCTCCTGCCTTCAGTTCAGAGCTTGCACGTCCTCTAGCACACGGGCGCCTGGTGCATGTAGCTCACAAACCCCTACAGAGATGGGATGTTCTGCTATAAAGACGACCAGCTTAAAATCATCAGAATATGCAGAATCCCGGCACAGATTCCAGATGCTGGCAAAACCAAAGATATAGGGCCCAGAGAGGAATTGACAGGTAAGGAGAGAAAGTGCTGGCTTCCAAGCGGCTCTGAGACAGACACATCACTGGTGCTCTGTCACTTGCCTACTTCCTTGCAAAAAACTGGGAAACACGTGGTAGAAAGAAGGTGTTCGAGAGATCAAACCCTAATTTAACTTAAATCCGCTGAGGGGCTACCAGCACGGCTTGCTAACATTGCCATTCTCTCCTGGCTTTTCCCGTGTGCTTACATGGGAAAAGCAAGTGCTATGATTAAGACAAATAATAAATTATCCTTTTAACTTTGAAGATAAAACTAAGCCGGGACTAACGTTCTTTCCCGTGGGGCCCGCATGAGCACGGGCTCCTGCTAAGACACGTGTCATCGTAACCGTTTACCGCACAATAACCTCTCTTCCCCTCTGAGAGCCTGTGCATTAGAGGCGTACGGTACGTAGGCCAATCGTCTGCATCTAGCCCGTGGAGTTTTGGAGGCAGAGGGAAGCACCACTGCATTTCCGTTGGCGATCATGGGAACAGGAATCCAAGCCAGGGCCAGAAAGGTGAATCTCAAGCACTAAACGTGACACTGGACAAGGGTATCAGGCAAACACCGAAAAGCTCAAATCTTCCTGCCTTAACTGAAATTACCTCTGTAAATGCTCCTAATACTGAAATAATATTTGGCTTAGAAAAATGCCTGCCTTCCCTCACCTCTAATACACCACAGTGGAGCCCAAGTTATAAAGGTAACAAGAGGGCGAGGACATACTCGGCGTTTCTTTACTCTTTCTCTCCTCTACTGAAATGCAACTCAAGCTTCTTGCCTTCCCTCTTAAAATCCTACATGGGCCTTGTCTGAAGAATTAAACTGCGCTCTATGTTCTCCATGTTTCATCTCCCACCTCCCAACTCTTTGCCTCCTCTATAAGTCGCACGTTTTTCCTGGAATGGGCTCCTTCACATGAGCTCAATCATCATCATCCCCGAATGGCTCCTCTGAGTGTTCAGTCTCAAGGCTTTGACCACGAGATGCTCAGCATGTGAAGTTGTTCTAAGTACAAGATGGGAAGGCATCTTCAAGGCCATCAAACCTAGATTCATGGCTCCAGATTCTGGAGTCAGAAAAATCTTGTGGTTTTTAGCCTTTGTTTTTAAAGCAAAAGGTGCAGTAAATTTCTAGCCCTCAAAGACGGACAGCAGTTTCTTAAAGCTGATGAAAAGAGGCCAATGAAAAGCACAGGATAGTAATTAATGTTTAAATCCCAATTTTTCCGTAGATCGTTTTAAGCACCTGAGGATGGCAACACTGCCTTCTTCAATCAGTCTTCTCGCTGCGTGGTGCTTACAATACTAAGAGATCGGAATTTCCTCTGACTGCAGAGACTTTGGATCTGCTTCTAGAGAGTTTTGACCTTTAGCCTCATCCTTCAGTTGTTTTCACAGGAAAACCATTTTCACTGCACACTCAAAATTGCGTGGACCTTACATGAAGTGATGTCCTATGGTACCCTAGCAGCAATTCATACGAAATCCTGCTAATAAATATTTAACATGTCATTAGAATAGTAGTATAGTCATTAAAAATACGCTTACCTCTTGTTGAAAGGAACAAGGGGTTATTCAAATAATTTGATGCAAGGCGTTTCCGCTACAAGGGAAAAGAAACCAACCGTAGTGTCACTGAAAAGTGCTCTGGTTGTCCCTTGCCATGCCACACCAACAATCTCCACGAGCTTCCCTCGTACATAACCAGCTACCCAGAAGCCAGTTCCGCGGCTTAGACTCTTCATGGCTAAGCCCTGAGACAGCCGTACAGCTGCAGTGTTTGGCTTTCCAGCCAGCTCTCCACCGAGCAGTTAGACGTGCATTAGATTTTATTAACGAGGGAGAAACGCGAGTCGCCAGGGTCAGTGATTGGGTTGCAGGACACGCTGCAGCGGTTGGTGAGAGCAAGGCAACAGCGACAGTAACTCCAAGCCTAGCAGACAATGTCCGCACAGGAAGGAGTGCGTAATGAGTCCTTGCTGTGAGAGGACATCTTTATTTGCACACACAGAAACGGTGACAGACTTCCCACCTGCAGGAAAACACCTCGACCTTCGGTGACACCCACAGCTCGGAGGAAGCGACCTCATTTGCAAACAGCGTGTTCAGGCCTAAGCAGAGTATGTCTCTTTCAGAAGGGAATGCGTGTGACCTCTAGGAGCTGTCCGTGATTTCAGCCTGCTGCGGTCACCAAAGATTGTCACCCAACGCGGACCGCTGGAAACCGGAGTGAGATGTGCAATAATCTAAAGCGGCCCATCACCAACCTGTCAGGCGGTAGAAGCTGGCGGTCAATACCAAGCCAGGCTTCAGTAACAGTCTCTATAACCCCCAACCGCTTCTGTGAGCCATCCGACACTTGTACAGCAGCACTGCAGACAGCACGATTTTCCTCCATGAGGTCTTGTTAGACTCTGCTTGGAGGAAAACTAGATGGGTTTTGCTAAAAAAAATCATTTATTCTGTGGTGAGTAAACTGTTCTCCTATACACAGGTGCCTGCCAGCCTGTAATGCATTTCGAATAGATTTTTCTTCCTTCAAAAGAAAAATCCAGCCCCAAACTTAACCCTTTCTTATTAATAATAATAAAAATAAAATTAAAAAAAGCTGCTGAGGGTGGGGAAACAGAATGGTATCTCATTTCTTTTAAAGAAAAAAGCTTTGAAAAGAAAAAGCACAACACTCAAGTGAAGACTAGTGAAGACACAAGACCATCACATTTTTGTAATCAGGGAGGAAGTTAGCATCACCACTACCGATGCTGGGCTCCTGCCGTTTTGAGGGGCACTGGCAAATAAGAAGTCTAATTTATATGCAATTTCAATTTAAACAATCATGAATTAAAGATCATTCAGTAGACTAACCGTAAATTAAACTGCACCAAAATGCCTGAAATGCCACAAAATACCTCAACTCACTGATTAGCAAATCAATCTGAGCAGCTAATTGATCAGAGAAGAACCATCTGCCTCCGTTTCACTTGCGCGGCATTCCCCGTGGCCAGTCCTTAATGACAGCTCCTAACGAGGACACAGCTGATCAGCCACAGGACTCCTCTTTCTCCACGCCGTCTTTCACATCGGGATATGCTTTTGAGGATAAAGATAATGAGAAGTACGAACTAGGGGTGCGGCAGACCTCCTCCAGCCCTTCCTTCCTTCCTGCCCCAAGGTAACTGAGATCCTCACGAACAGCCACCAGACTGCCGCCACAAAACTGCGCCGCAAGTGTCTGAGTAAGCTCAGGCGGACAAGCAGTTCTAAGAGAGGCACTACAAATCTAACGCTAGCAAGGCTAAGGTTCCGACTGCCTTAAACGATGGACGTGGGGACATCAGTATCTGCTCTGAAGAGGTCTGAAAGAACTCAAGCGTCCAGAGCTGCTCTGGAGCGCAAAAACCTCCAGTACTCTCCTAAAAAGAACAATCGAGCCACTCAGCAGTGGCGGGTGACCACAGCGGGGGGTTTCTCCTTGGCCTCGTCCGTCTGCTGCCTGCCAAGAATCACAGAAATCTGAAACGCTGGCACACAAAAAATTCTGCGTTACTTGTACCTAAATAAAGAAAAGTCACTTTCCTCAGGCTTAAAGCACACAGATAAACCTTGCTTAAATGGAGAGCTGGCTGCAAATCAGCTTCAGTCCTGCAGGAAGTTCAAACAGTAACCTCAAACTGAGGTGAAATTTCAATAAGCTGAATAAATGCTTATCTGTTAGTTCAAAAACGAGGAAAAAATAATTTCAGGAAAAGTTACGTCTATTCGTATGCTGGTTTTTACACCAGGTTTGCAATCCAATATTATGTAGGACCAGATTTTGCTACTACTATAAATGTAACAGCTTTAGGTATAAAAGACAATGGAGATTATCCAGAGCATTTTATTTTTGATTATGCATTATTATATTTATTATGTGGGCTTCCAGACCCCCTGCGGAGCACAGTGATTCTTAAACCAACCCTTGTATGAATGTGACTAATAAAAAACCCAAAGTTTTCCATTTATTACTTGGAATACCGGAAAAGAGAGATAGCAATGTAAGTTTGCACATCACGCAGCACGTCCGCTCTTCAGTTCTGACCTACAGGCACTGTCTGCATGGGTGAAAGAGTAATTAGTTCCCACAGTAATTTAGTCCTTTTGGCCTTGATGAAAACTCAGATGAATTCTAGTTGGAAGCAAGTGATGTTGTGGGGTGAAAAACCTGTTGCTTAGTTACTGAGATGAGATCTTTCCTTTCTTTTCCACATCAGCATCTCTTTACAAGTAAATGTGTGGTCCCGCGTTCATATATACGTTTGTAATAAGAAGCACTTAAACCTTTTATTGACATGAAATAGAGCGGCGGTAGAAAAAGCGAGAGATAAAGTACCTCTGTTTCCAAGAGTCCACTGTAGGCTGGGTTTGCTGTGCTTCTTCTTTTTCTTTCCTGACGTTTGCTCTGGATTTCTGTAACCATGGAAAGAAACATGAGTTGAGCATTTCTCATTCATCAGGGGAAAATGTAGATCTACCTTGCTAAGCAAGATGCTCTTACCCTCAGCCCCCTGGGCTTTGTGTTCAGTTTCAGTTCCTAATCGGGTTGCATCAGCACTGATACCTGCTGCAGTTCCAGGTTTGACATTAATAAGCTCTTTCTTGTAAGATTCAGGACACAGGCATTTTCTATTTATTGTCTCCTCCGAGGTGGACTTCTGCTGCCCTACAAGATTTTTATTGCGATCCCTTCAGACACGTACTCAGCAAGCATCAACAGAGAGCTTTCGAAATGCTGTCAATATTGGCTATTAACAAAAACGAAGCATTTAAAGCAGTTAAGCCTTATAATTCGTATCAGATGAAAGCACAGAGACCCTTTTAAATTTAATTTACATTACTTTTCCCCCGGCGAGGTTAGGAAAAACACGGTCAGAATGGCATGGCTAGATTCAGTTCTAACTAGGATGTGATGATTTGTCCATCCAAAAATATACAGCTTCAGGATCCTGAGCGTGCGAAACGTTGTTATGAGCTCTACCCGTATTTGTGTCACTGGAAAGCGCAGCGCAAAGAGAGGCTCGTAGGATTGCAGTCCTGCTCAGAAGCGAGTGAAACTACGCAAGAGAACTCCCTGCTGTTAAATGGCAACAGCTACTCAAGGCTGTACCCGCAGAGCAGTGCGTTTAGCAACAGCTAGCCACGGGCATACTTCTGGAAACACACACCAAAAGAGAGACCAGTGAAACCTGCAGGTTTAACGCTACTTTTAGCTGAGCTAGGATTTAATTTCATTCCGTTCAGAATGGTGAGATTATTGCGACCATGCGTTTGAGAGCCTCCTTTTGGTTTTGATAGTAAAGCAGGAGCAGACATACGTTAGCACGGAGAGCCACCCAGCACCCATTCCATGACGTGCAGTGTGCACAGCTAGGCTGATGCTCTACTCCAAAATGTTTCCTATGTGAATGTTGTAAGGCGAAGTTTAGACCTGTTAGTCTAAATGGCCCCGTGATGGTGATACCTCTGTTCTGTCTTGCTCTAAGTACATCTCTCAGAACAAGAGGAACTGGCACTCACACTAACTCCTCAGCCCAGAGGACCAGGAGCACATCCAACAGGAACTCAAGACCCTATCTGGTTCTGCAAAAGGTCTGGCATCTTTTGCCAACGTCTGAGCTGAAGAGGTGTATCTCAGAGCATTCTCAGCAACAGATAATGGCCTTCAGGATACTGAGCATCATTTCCTCCTCGCAATTCATCAGTAAGATACTTTCCAGCTTTCAGGATGCTTATGATACATGGGAATTGGATGCCCAACACATAGTTCTGGTTTCCAAGCACCTTTCCAAGTGTTGATCACTTCCCCACAGAGCAAAAGGAGCCACGTAGCACTTTTAAGTGTTCCTTCAGAAAAAGGTATTAGTATCGTCAGTAATGTCTTGGACATCCTGTGCCTAGAAAGGAGGCCAGCTCTTTGCATGGATTTTGTCCTGGCCTGAGTCCAAGAGAGTGATTTGAAACTTTTCATTCACAAAAGACTGTTGGCTGAGCTACCACTCTTGGAATGATGGATGTGTCCGTATAGACAAGAAAAACAGAAGAGCAGCTACTTGCATATTGTGGCTCAGTTTTCCCACTGGCACAGTAATGTGTCACCTCTCCCAGGCAGAAGGTACCTTTTCCTAGGGCAATTCAAAGCGTACCGGCAGGTCCGTATCCACCGTCTGACGTCAGCTAGACACACGCTGCCGTGTGGCTCAGGGAGCTATACAGAACCTCACTACCAAGGAACTTGCGATCTGAGGCTGCACAGAGACGTGCAGTGAAGGCCACGGCCGCAACCACTGCCAGCAGCTGGTTAACATCCTCTGTGCCACACGGACTCCAAGCCAGAGTATCCTGCGTGCATAACGGTTCTGTCCCCCTGCGAGCGCAATTCCTGCGAAACACTCATCGGGCTGTGCTGAAATCCCCATCCTGAAGTGTCCAGACCCTTTCCAGACCCTTCGGCATCCTCTAAAGTGAACTGGGTCTCAACAGCAGCGGAAGTGCTCGACACGAATCCAGAGCCACCAGAAGAGAGAGGGTTGTTCTCAGCATCAGCTCGTGTAAGGGGGATGCTCTCAAGGTCAACAGGTGACAGAGATGTCACGACAACGGAACATGTGCCTCGATGCTGGCACAGGAACGGAGGAGGTGGCCCTCTCCCGTCTCTTTGGTCCCAGCAGGGCCAGCTGGCACCACGGTTCTTTCCGCCAGGCTCAGAAAACCTGCTCTGTGTGGTCCGTGAATCCAGAGCTTGCAGCGTTTCGGCACCCCAGTGCAGCATGGGGAAAAGCGGGAGGGAAGGCAGCCCCGGCGCCGTCTGTCAGGAGTGGTCCCAGGGAAACAAGCTCGTGACTTGTCATTGGCCCAGAGAAAGAAACCTGACACAACCGAGCTTTTTGTGGCCATAAGTGGATTGAGTGTCTCCGCAGGAGGACTGCGATGGGTCTGTAGCTCTTCGCCCTTTTGGGACCCAGGTTTGAGAGAGAATTCCTGCAGTACACACTCTCACCAAGGCAACAGAAATATTTGGAGTCTGAATCACACCGGTGGTAGATACCTGGGATGCAGCTTTGGAAGAGACATCACTATGGTACAACAGCCGACTGGGGGGAAAAGTCACAGCAGTGGGGATAGATGGAAATACAGAGAGAGAGGGAGAGTAACGAACTGAAGTGGCTCTAGATGTACTCTACCCTGTGCAGCCATCGGGGAGGGAGGGACAGTGTCAGCACTGTATGGAAACTGGGAACAAAAAATACCCGTGCTTGTGACATGAGGAGTAGGTACATCTCAGTGTATCCGTCAATAATCACACCAAGACAGAAAAAAGCATGGACTATCTTTTGTTACTTGGTACTTCTGCTAAAAGGTAATGCGTGGATTTCAAAACAGGGCTTAATAAAGTAAAAAAAGAGTTAATTTAATTGTTTGAAACATTCCAGTAACCGACATGGAAATATTCCAGGGGTTTTATTTTGTTACAGGAAAGCAAGATGTGCATTTTTAGAGTGACCTGAACTAAAGAATCCTTTTAAAGTTTTGCTCTCTATCTACTTTTTTTATCTTTTTATACAATAGTATAGATGTTAAAAGGAGTTCTAATAGCCTAGAGAAAGAGATTTAATGTGTTACAACCACGCACTGCATCACAGAATTGGGCTTACTCCTTAGTTTATTAAATTAAAAAATAGAACCTAAACAAACAAACCTAAACCACTCTAAATGGCAATATATTTGGCAGAGAGTAATAAGTTTGAAAAGAGCTCTGTGTTGGAGGCAACGCCTCAATGAGCTGCTGTCTTCATCAATAAACACTCCGTGTGGTCACTCTGTGAGGCTCATGATGACAATTTGCCTTCAGGGAAAGCCATGCCCTGCAGAACGTCCATCAGTGGAAGCCGCTGTGAACACTCATGGGTGAAGACCTCAGACATGCCTCCCAGCAGGGCTCTGCAGAACAGAGCTCTCTTCCCAGCGAGGGGAAAGATGCTCTTCTGGACGTTAGGTGGGAAGGCTGCTAGGCTGCTGGAAAAACCCATGCAGCAGTGGACCATAGCCCTTCACCACAAAATAAATGGATGAAATTAAGAAATGCAGTAACGATACTGAGCGAACAAGCTTTTAATGACCCAATCTTGACACAGTTTAATTCCAAAAATGTGAAATTGAGAAATACGTTAGAAGTACTAGAATAAACTGAACTGTGTAACGACCACTGCTTCCTGATAAATAGCCATGGCTGGTAACCGTAAATCCGACGTAGCACTAAAATAAAAGCCTTTAGCATGTGGAAGCTGTCCGGCTGTTTTTGACAGCTGCAGCCCCCAATGCTTATGAAGAAACACCCCTTCCTTGGTAAAGAGCTCTTGGTGGGAGTCATTCATCTAAAGATAGCAGGAACACAAAAAGTGAATTTGTCCGAAAGAATTGATCCTGCAGGATCACTGTTGTAGCGGTTAAGTTCAAAACGTGCATCTCTGCACTCTACTGTGGGATGAATGGAGCAAAGTGGTACTTGGTGTTTTGAACATCAGCATTAAATCCACACAAACAATTTATTCGTTCCAATAAAATAAAAGAGTAAAGAATGACTCAAAATGAATTACTCTCTGTTGTAAGCACAATTTGCACTTCAGCATAATTTCAAATGTTGTCCTCTTTTCCTTAGACAAAGCATACAAGATCCAGTCACCATTTCAGTTTTTGGATTATAAATCTTCCCACGAAATTGCTGTAGCTTTTTAATTTCCATTTCAATCCATTCCCATTAAGGGATTAAAAAGACCAATGGCTTAAAGTTTCTTTAAACTGCTTTCAAATTCTCAGTCACTGGGACATTAAATGATTTTCTAAAATGCGGATTTAAAGAGGAAAGACATTGGAAAAAGGCAACAGGACCCACAGAAGACCTTACAATTAAGATGCTATTTTCTCCCTAATTCACAACCTCCCTTAAAACCAAGGAATGGAAGCACAGGGAACCTTACTAAAAAGAAATCAAGCTGTAAAATGGCAGATACTTCTTGAGTCAGCACGGTATCCTCTAAGCATGTGCCTAACTCCAAAGCACACAGAACTTAAACTCGGTGCACTGGAAATCCCTGAGTATTTTGCCGATGGTAGTCCATGGGATGGGTGATAAATGTCAACCATCACGTACATTTTTTGTGATCAGCTGATAGAGATACTAGATTTTCCTATTTTTTCCTTACACCAGCGGAGCCACACCAGTTTGTATTCGCTGAGGAGCTCGTAACAAACACATCAAGCTCTAGACTTTTCCTTAAAAACAGCTGTATCTTCTCTGTCCATGAGAACTAACCCGTTCTGCCAAGAGTTCCCCAACGCACCTCGCACCACTGGTAAATCTGCAGAACAAACTCTTTTTTCCCCTCTCATCTATGTTTTCAGAAAGATAAAGCTGAGCAAAAGAAAGGTGCAGATCTGGTAACTCTTGCAAGGTACTTTCGGAAGGTTGGAGAAGTAAACTGAACACTGCAATACGGGATTTAGGTGATGTGCAGTAGTTGTTTGAACTCGTATTCAGAAGCCCAGGGAGGCACGCTCGTGGCTCTCACGCAGAAGCAGGATCACACTGTAAGTTTGGGGGTTTTTGGCATTTAGCCCAAAGAAATTAGGGGGGAAATGGAGGGAAGGAAGTCTCTGTGAAAGACAGTTTTCTAATTTGCTCAAAACCTTATCAAACAAACGCCAGATTTTCACCACTCTTTTACACGTTATTCTGTGGAACTCTAGAAATGACAGATGATTAACTCCAGAAGTGGAAGTCCATCTCACACGGGGAAAGAGGAGAGGGCACGCTTGCTCCCGATGATCTGGGTAAACACCTCCGAACCTCGCTGAGTCCTCAACCAGATCAGCGCTGGACGCAGCCTTTGCAGGCTTTTTGCTGCAGCGCTATCACCCTCCAGCTGTTAACGTCCTTTGAAAGTCCACGGTGACTGAGGGAGCCCAAACGCTGGTGGGGCCAGGTCTGCTGGTGCTCAAGCCCCTTGAACTGCGCAATGGGATGGGAGGCAGAGCAAAGCAAGGTCCCCCGTTATTTCGAGGCTGAAAAGCACAGTGGTGCAGAGAGAACATTGCACCTGGTTTTTCATTGCCCTTCAGAGGACGGAATCACCAATTCCTCTCAGCTGCAGAGCAGCCATGAGAAAAGATCGCACTCAAAAACCGAACTGTAAACAACATATGCCACCTTACCTTCCATATGTTCTGTTGTAACCAGTCCTAATGCTACCATGAAGGCAATTTTCTAAGGAAAAAGTAAACAGGTGTTAGATTTTCTCCTACAACAACCATGGCAGAAATAAGTAAATAAATAAATCCAGCGCTGACAGAATAAACCTGGCAAAGGTCTTTCAGAAATGGATCTTTTTGGAATGCATAGTTATAGGAAGAACTTTAACTGAAGATTTGCTTCAGATATGCCTGGTCAGTCACGTCCTACCTGTATGACTATACCAAGTGTAGCAGTTCAGAGAATCATGAAGCCAATGCCATACGACTACTGATTTTACACAGCGCACCATCAAAATTCAGTCAGTTCATCCATTCAATTTCATACTGCCGGCCGCTTTGTTACTCCACCCTTTAGAGAAGTAATTGCACGTTATTATTACTGTTTGGACATACCACTGCTTTTATTGTGTGTGAGCAAGCTGTATGAAGTCCAACAAGGTTGGATAAACTTTACAACACTAAACAAGTCCTCTGAAGCATACTGAAAGTCCCCTCCCCCAAATAAAAGGTTCAGAAGTTTCTCTACACAAGTTACAGAAAGAATAGCACGTGCATGAAGTATGAGGATGTACGTTGATCCAGTATTTTCCCTCAGGGGAGTGAACAAACATTCTCCACTGACACTGGTGAATTCATTTTGCAGTGAGGAATCTGATCTAAAATATTACTCGGAACTCTTGCACACTGTATATGCACAAAACTCATCTTAATACTAACAGAGCTTCAAAACATGCTGCTGTAGTAGTAGGGCAAGTTCTAGAGCAGATTCTACATTTTCTATCAGTGCTTTTTCATCGGGAGATTTCCCCTTGCAGAAAAAGTTTTGCTGAAGCTTTTATTCCATCTTTTTGATGGAAAACTGAAATTCTCCGGTGTCATTCCAAGCCCAAACTGAACCGATCTCACCGGTTTTGAATCACATCTGTGGTACTGTGGGAGTCTCGGGGATCTCCTCCTCTTCCTGCTGCGCTCAACAACCTTGTTGGATCATGTCTCCCAAGCGGCATTTTCACGATGTGCAATTCCACAGGAGAGACGATCTGACTGTGGAACCCCAGCTACTCGTAAATCCAAGCAAGCAAAGCCCACAATCCAATCTGAGCCGGCATCCAAAGACCATGGGAAGATGCAATTATGACACTCCCAAAATAAAACGTGTAGATTTAGGCCAAACTAAAACACAGTCCTTAAGCGGCAGAAGGTCAAAGCATGCTGTTTCAATCAAAGAAGTGTTGGGAGAACACATTTCAATACTTCTCAGTCAAAATTACACTGCCCTTCCTGTTTTGTGACAAGCCCTTTCATTGTGAAGTTTTGCGACAAAACTTTTCATTTCAGGTCGGTATAAAAACAACTCGTAAGTTACTAGAACTATCATTTTCCTTTGCAGTTCTTACTTTCACAATGTGAAATTGGAAAAGCAAGGACATCCTCATTCTGTAGATTAAAAGGTCTGGCTGCGGGGTGGGTTCTTGAAAACCTAAGAGTCAGGATCAGACACCTGTATCCCTCTTATATATGTGAAAATATCTCTGTCAAAAAGGTGAAATAACAACATCATAAGACAGGAATATTTTCTTTCCACACTTTTCCAGAGTGTCATTCACCCTGTACATTAAAAATTGGTGATGTTGAATCTCATCACTGGCAATTTAGATATATCCATGCTATATTTCCGCCTGCCGTAAGTGTGGTAATGACAGGCACATGTGTTCGTTTGCACGTCAGACCTTGCTTTCAATAGCGTCCACTCCTTACGTGTCTAAACCACCAGCTAGACACAGCAGGGGCTCCACACCTGAAGGAAAGATGGATATTTGATCTGAGATCTGCTGTGCCGATCTGAGAAGAAAATTAGCCAGTTGAGTAGGATTACAGGCTCCACCTCACCCGTACCAAAAAATAACTTTATGGCAGGACACGTCTTGGTGCTCTGAGCAGACGTAATCACCACATTTAGGTACAGAACGGGAAAGCTGTAACGGTTAGCGCGCGGTTGTGTTTTCCCAGTGGAGCGCAGAACGCCTGTAATGCCCCAACATTAAACCGCAGGGGGAGCATACGCTTTCTGAGAGATAAACTGAAATTATTCGAGTTTATTCTGGAATGCTTGCTAAACAATCTCCCCTCATCGTGCTCAGATCATTTGAATACATATCTAACTAAACGTCGTGACAGCACGCTTGCACAACGTGTGAAGAGACATCATAGATGGACTTGGTAACTACCCCGCTGTTAAACACAGGACGGGTTAGCTTTTATGGATATTTATTTGAAAGACGGTTCCTTTTAAAAAAAGCCCCAGTAGAAGCCGCATTCTGTTGAAGAAGCATACTATATTAACAGCGTATTTGGGTTCATGGTTCTGCTGTTTCCCAGCCATGGAGCTTGCTGGATCCAACTCCAAACACTACTTCTGCTGCAAGGCTTTTTCTCGGCAGTGTAACAGAGTCTACTACTTCTCCTCCGGGCGGCAATCCACAAAACTGAGCCTTCCGCTCCTCCAGATCTTCAACGCATGCCTCACACGAGCACGCAGTTCACAATTGCCATGTGTCTCTCTTGTCCTTCCAGGCGGGATTGAAAAGAGTGTTAGCTAAATCACCAGCACTTCTGGCAGTAATTTTTCTTTTAAATAAAAAAAACCACGAGAATGTCCTGGAATATGTTTCCAGAAAGATAACATTTTGCTAATATAAAATTCTTAAAAAGTGAAAATTTTTTGGTGGAATTCTGCTTCTTTCTGTGCTGAACTCAGGTCCTTTGAAGAAAAAAACAAAACCAGAAAAACCCCCCCAAACCCCAGGTACTTGCTCTCCAGCGGAGCAGCTCCCTTGCATGAGTCCTTCATTTCCGTACAGCAGTCAGTCTGGTGGGAGAAGGTCCCTCATCAGAGGGGCAGTTACTGGCCTCCATCACCAGTGCAGCCCCGCTGGCAGCAGCGGATGGGTGGCCCACTCCTTCAGAGCCTCCTCAGCCCCGGAGGAGCTCGTGTCCCGGGAGAGGGCTCCAACCATGGGACCTGGGACACCCCAGGAGGCTGAGCCCCTCCGTCCTGCTGCTGGGAAAGCCGCTCCGCCGTCAGTCACCCAGGCGCCTTGGCTGCAACGCAGCAGATGCCAAGGGGTTTGCTTTGGTCCGATGATGACGTACTTGGGAAAGGAGAGATCTGTGGCTCGTGCAAAAGGCGTATGTACTGCAGGCGGCTGCGTCCAGCACCAGCTTCGGGGCTTCCCAGCAGAACGACTGGGCCAGGAACAAAAGGCAGGAATCACCCTCAGCCCGTCCCTTTTGTCCAGGTACACTCAGTAACTGCACATGGGATGCCTGGCTGCTGGTAAGTCTGGTGATTTCCCGTTTATTTGGTTTAAATTTCCAGTTTAATTTGTTAAATCCCAGGCTGTCACGACTAACATCTATGCAGAGCCGTATTGCCGCGGTTTTGTGCTTTGAAGGTAAACAAAGGTGTGGAGAGAAGTGCCTAGAGTGCTTATTTTCTTTTTAAGAACGTCATGGTATCTTTGCTGCTCTTTGCCTTGAATTTAATCACCTGCTTAAAGGCCACGAGTGCTTTTAGAAATGTTCAGTGTGTCTTTTCATGGAGCAAAACAAAGATTTAAACAAAACCATTTCATTTTGTAATTACATGTTCTATTTATGTCATCACATGTATTTACACTAATTATGCTGTTAGTTCTAATTACACTAATTGCATAAATGCATGATAATCAACTAAAGTTTACTTCCAAAGAACAAAAGAAATTAACTCTAGACCTGCATATTTATGGCTGTGAAACAAGTCTATGAAAAGAAAACAACTGTCGTACTTAAGGGCATAGCTTCAGCATCCCTGCCGGACAATCGTGCTTGCCAAGACCGCCAGCATACACGGGAGGAACAGTGTTCTGGGTCTCAAAAAAGGCAGTCAGGATATTCTAGTTAGCAATTTAACGAAAAGCTCGTTAAATTTGTGAATGCTGTACCCAAAGGTGTGCCTGGTCCCACGGTCTCTTCCGGCATCTCTCTGGAATAGTTTTGCTCAATATTCTTTCTGGGGAGAACAAGGTACCGGCAGAGAAAAATGGATTTTTCTAGCATTCTGTTTTTAAGCATTATCTACTAGCCCTTCTGCCCATAGGGCGCTCCACAATAACACCTTATCTTTCTGAAATACCTCCCTAAAGAAAACAGGACCCTACAGTCCCATCACCCAGCGAAAATGATTTGTATGAGGGTCCGATTTTAAACTGGGGAGGTTTCCCGCAGAGCTGCTACGTAGAGCTGTGACATTCTAGGCTAAAAGCCACTATTTAACTTTAACACTGTTTTAACTACGTGAACCTCTAAACACGGTAAAACACCACCCACATGCCTCAAGTAACATGATAAGTTTATATTGTAATAATCCCCTTAAACCTACAGCTCCGAGGATGCTTCTGTGCTACGCGTGTCTCAAACGAGTAAGGTGAAGATTTCACATGCGCTCATCATTTTCACAACAGAAGCAGATGCAGTCTGGGTGACTTCTCAGATGGCCTCAGAGGTACGCAGAATCCGATGTGAATACCGCTAGTCAACAATCAAAACGCCCGTTAATGAGAGAGCCCGTTTCCACCAGGACTTCTCATCGATATTTTTAGTTTACAGCGCAAATGGAGTTCATGAAAGAGATTTTACCTTACAACCTGCTTTCTACTCTCTTACTCAATTTGCAGGATTTTAATCTGTTTCAGACTAGAAAGAACGTGTGTACATGTGGGAAGACACGTACACAGCAAATGCAAGAAACTGTAGTGTTAAATACAACCTAAAAATCGCAAGATTCCTTACAAAGAAGATACAAAAGCTCATCTTGCAAAAGACACGTTAATTCAATCCCACATGCAGCCTCTTAACCTGATGTTATGTATTTGATAACATAACAGGAAACATCTTAAGCTCGTACACGCCTTTCACAAGATACGAAACCATCGCCACGCAAGGTGC
Organism: Bucorvus abyssinicus; assembly: GCA_009769605.1. Taxonomy (NCBI): domain Eukaryota; kingdom Metazoa; phylum Chordata; class Aves; order Bucerotiformes; family Bucorvidae; genus Bucorvus; species Bucorvus abyssinicus. The sequence goes on from CM020025.1 coordinate 80,530,093, forward strand.
CCAGATTATTAAGAGACCCACAATTCTTACGTTTTGCGGCAATGGAAGGTTTGAGTGATGCCGACCAGACTCCTCACTGGAGGGGAAATCACTGCCAGTTGCAGTGATTGGGTAGAGAGGTGAACGGCTGGCAGAAACGTGAGCGTGTAGGTCCATGCACTACTTACGTTCGCATACAGAAGTACGTTTAGAATTGGAGCCCATAACTTAATCGGACTGTAGCTTACTTTTTAACAAAAAGAGAAGAAAAAATGATCACCTCTGGATTTTCCTCCTTTTTCTTTTTGGTAGCAGAGGGTCCCTGAGCTGACTCTTCAGGAGGTTTCTTTGTCTCCACTTTACTTTCTGTCTGGGTTTGGACTTGAGGCTGAATAATGATAACCTAAAAGACAAATAAAAGGAGCAGGTTCACTATATGAAACGGGATTTTTCTGCCTGAAACCTTTGATTCTTCCTTGACAGCTTACCTTATACCCCTACAGACAACAAATGCAAGTCACAAGCTGAAAATAGAAAAAACTGCATACCTAGGTTAGGCTTCCAAATCCGTACTTAAGCTTCTAAAAATTAACTATCTCTGGTGCATTATAAATGTACTGCAGCCTAACGGAGCCACTCGATCGGTGGCTCTGAAAATTAGGACACTTTCTATTTAAAGCAGTTCTGAAGCTGACTCAGCAGCCCGGCTTTGGCACTCATGTTGTCAGTGATCTCAAAGTCTTTCCCTTGATTTTATTTTGCATGCAGGTAGAAGAGGTGGGATTACTACACATTTAAAAGCATAGTCTGATCTCAGTCATACCAGTGTTATCTCAGGGAAAGCAGATGCGGAGGGGAAGGAAGATACTCCTCAGTACTTCTTGTGTAACTGAGATCAGAGTTCAGTCCTCAGCATTCATGTGTGTTATGAGCAGTGGAAGTCCTGTTTTGCGTAAACAGAATAAACTATACGAGCTTTAAATTAAAATAAATTCTGGTTTAGAACCTATAGGAATTACTACAGAGATGATAACTCGATGATCTTAAAGGTCTCTTCCAACCAAAACAATTCTGCTAGTACATCCAGCTGCTCATAGTTCAATAACCACACGAAGATTTACACAGTGCAGATAATGTTACAGCAGAACTATGACATTAAAAGGAATGAAGGACCATTTCTGACCATGGAACTACACACGTGTCTTTACACCCACAATCACAGCTTCACGAAGGACTACGGACATCCTTCCCAAGCTCACCTTCTGGATGAAGGTTATTGGATTTGAATGCTGGGCCTTTTTCATCTAACTAACATCGTTGCTAACTTTCAGACAATGTTATTTAACTGTTAGATACTTTATCTCAACTCAGTCGCTCTAGAAGACTGAAGGGCATAAAAAGGGACAGTTTTCTTAATCAGCAGCCAGTTTAAGTACGAGAAAAAATAATGATATGAGAGAAGTGGGGAAGAGATGGCAGCTTTTATTTCCCCCAAAAGCCATCCTACATCCTGTATTCTTTTTTAGCACTGTATGAGAACCTGTGCTGCCACCAAGACCCAGAGCAGCAGGATCGTAGTAGTAAACTACAGTGAATGTCTGCTGGCTACATCGGCAGCCCTTATTGAATCTTTCTGGTATAAAAGTGGTGAAGTTCTTGCATTTCAAAGCTGAAAAGCAGTACAAAGAGGAAACAAGTAATTCATAACTTGATTTTTTTTCCTTCTGATTCATCTGCTGATCAGTTTTGAAACCCTGAGCTCTCATTTCATTCAGTCTTCCCCTGAAAGTATAGGAGGCAATGCCTTATTATTTGATGTACCCCCCAGGGTCAGTTGATTTAACTAGTATCACTGTATAATTGAAGAGGGAGTCCATAGGAAATTTAAGCCTGCACAGAATTCAGGGATATTATTAGTGAGGATTGGTTTAGGGAAATGGAAAATCATATGGTCCCATTAACGTCAGGCTCCATAATGATGCATTTTGTTCCCACGAATAAATATGCTTGTACACAGAAAAATGTCTACTAGCGTCCATGCGTCCCCTTAAGAATTTTCCCATTGCTTTCTGATTATTTTCTTCAAAAGGAACCCCTGACACCCCTCTGCACAGGGCTGTACACTCGCAGGGGAATATTCTGCTTACATCTGCAATGTAACTCCGGTGTTCAATAACAAAATAATAATAATAATAATAATAATAATAATAATAATAATAATAATAAAAGCCGGGAAAAGCAGAACCTACTTTGCTGTCGGCACTGATGAGGAGTGGTTGCACTTTAATGCTATCGTTGACCACAGAGACAGTCGCGCTGGTGCTGATAGGAGTTGCATTGTTGGGGGAGGTGGAAATGATGGCGTACGCCACACCTGCACTGCTCAGAGGAGATGAAATAGCTGCAGCCTCGGCGACACTTTGCGACTGGCTGTTAGGTGTCTGTACATGGCTGACGGTGTTATTGGCAGTCGGGAGAGCAGGGCTGGGGTTTTTGATGCTGACTACGGTTGCCTTCTGGAAGGTCGGAGGCTGCTTGGAAGGTTGGTCTCTGCACGGGGAGATAGGGAGGCTGTCTGGAATCAGGGTCTTTGGCCTAACCTACAAGCAGAGAGTTAGATGTTATCAGGCACAGCCCCACACATACAGGCACCCTCCCAGTAGAATCTCTAATTACATTAACCATGGGACAGGAGCATCTGAAAAAATATAACGCAGCAACTCGGAGTAGCCAGCCATTCATTTATTTGTAGATACGTTCCCAGCGCTCCTCAGCTGGGTCATTGTGGGGTCCTTAACGCATTGTAACGCTGAACAGGATGGGAGGAAAACGTCAACTCCTCACTTTTATTAGCGCACATCCATGCGAATGCCACCCAAGTCCCATCCAGTTCTCAGTAAGGACGTTTAAGCCGAAGCCTTTGCAAAGAATGGAATCCCCAGATGCAACAACTTCCTGTTCTGGAGGACACAACGGTCTTGCTATGAATTAGGGAGTGCGAACCGAATCATTAGGGAGCTGTGGTAAAGCATGTACAGGTAAGCATACGCATTTACGGTGGTGGATCACTGAATGAAGACCCTGACGTTTTTAAGATGTGCCATGTCTAATAGAGAGGATTCCAATCACGCCATCACTCAGCTCCCAACAAAAAAAAAAAAGGGAAAGAAGAAACCCACAAACATCGAACTTCATCGTTTGTCGCTGTAACTAAAGAGCCAGTTTGCAGCTGCGGGTGGATGCAGAAGGGACTTCCCCAGTTGCAGGGGGAACGGGTTTGCCAAGACTTGCGAAGGCTGCGGCTTTACCCAGCGCCACGAATTACAGCTGTGAACAATTGCTTCCAGCTAATGTGATGTGTTTCCAGCGGGGTGATTAACGTCACCCTGTCAACACGGCTCTGCCTTCACAACACGTTAAGTACGGTTCCAGGACTGAAAATAAATAATTTCAGCTGCTTCACGTGAAGTTAACTTCGCTCCCAGCTGATTCGCTAACACAGCCAGATAAAGCAGTCGGTTCCCTCTGTGCTTATTTAGTCCTGTCACTGCTCACACCTTCCGCACTGCGAAGCAAAATGACAAGTTCTAACAGACGTCACGGGAAACAGCTGCCGGCGCCACATCACCGCAGCCTGCAGCAGCCCTGCCAGTGACGCCGACCGCCACCCCGAGCCTCAGAAAGCAATTCAGTGAAAACACGGGGCTTTATGGGTGTGCAGAAAATCATCCCTCCAGGCTGGCCTCATCCTCTGTCACGCCAAGGACAAGCCGGACCCGTTGTCCCTGCAGCCAACACCAAGCGCAGCAACCCATGTCCGGCGGGCTCCTTGCACGGCGGTAACTCATCCCGCGGCTGCTGATGGGATCCTCACGCCTACGAGCAGCGCAAACGTGTACGAGAGGCACCGTCCCGCTCGGGTCGGCGCTGTCCGTAACCACGGCAGATGGAAGGGGAAAGAGGGAAGAGAGGCGAAGAAGGGCAAAACGGAGGGTGTGCCCGAGGTCCTGCAGCAGGCTCGTGACAAAGCCAGGAAGGTGCCGTGTTCGGCTCACGACTGCAGACCGCCAGGGGAAGGCCTCCCAGACCCCTGTGAAATGATGTGAAATGATGCAAAACTACGCCTAACCGCACGCAAGAGACACCGACAGTAACTGAAGGGGTTTGGCCTTTTTTCCTCTATCCAATCACTTTGTGAAATTATTCTTTGATTTATTCGGTTAAAATACCAGAGAAATGCCATGGCCAAGTTGTTTCAGAGAGGAGTCTATAATCAGCTTCGTATCCACAATTAGTTAATGGTCTTATTTTTCAAAAGTAGGGCACAGAGGATTGGTTTAAACCCATCTTGGCCCAGGCATGCTGCAAAACTAAGGCTTCTGACATGAAAAACAGCCTACTGCTATAGGAGACGTGATGCTTAAAGCGACTTGCTCGTGTCTGTGTCACAGTCCGTTAGACAAGCAGATCTTGTACAAACCTATGTTTGTATTTTCACAATAATACCCTTCCCCTCCTATGTTATGTCTTATATAAGCCCCTCATATGTAAGCCTTCAACAAATTGCTCATGCTCATGTGCTCAGACACACGTTCACATAAATAGCATCATTATTCAGAAAAGAAAGTCTGAGAAGCTTAGCAAAATGGAGTTTCAATGTATTACCATGGCTAAAAACCCAAATCTAATTCTTAGCTGTTTGGCTAACGTCTAAATTTTACCATCTCTCCTAAAACCAAAATAATTCTCTTGTAAATTAATATACCACCTGTTATCAACAGAAATATACTGCAAACACACAGATAAACACCTATATACAGAGAAAAAGAGAGACACAGAATAAGGAGTAGTTCGAATCACAGATGCAACAGAACTGTCACCGAGATCTTTAGAAAAAATCAACTCTGACAAAAAACCAGCTCAGGAGTTTTTCGAGCCAAAAGCTGTCATGTAGTCTACCAGGATCTACTGTATCTGTCACTCTTAATAGCACTTTTATATTTAATCAAAAGCCTAATTAAAACTAAATGACTGTATAATTCCAGCTATATAATTATCTTTTCCACACTGCTCCATACATATATACCGACTGTCGGTTGTAACACCTCAACGAATCCCGTACACTCCCTTCGTTCTGCAAGTGGTGGATGAATGCATATTACTTTGCTATAAAATAAGCCCTTTCTGCACAGACAATTAAACAGACCTAATTTCCCACAGTAACATATTCTCTATGAGCGCACTGACTGTCTGCCATGACCTACCAAACACGCGCAGTACCAGAACATATGCCGGGTGCTTTCTGCCACCGTGTGATACAGAGCGGGTATAGCGGTCTTCGTAGCCTAAGCCCCTGCAAATTCCCTGGCAAGTTCAGCTAACGCTGCGAGAGCATTTCTATGTGCAATTAGAGAACGACACAAAGGGTTGCCTACGGAACAAGGTTCGGCTGTTCCTGTGTTCAAGTTAAGTAAGTTGAAGTTAAAATCATGTTTATTTCTACAGCCCACAGGTATGGATGCAAAAGAGAAAGCAAGCACCGAAGACCCTTTAACACCTACGAACCCTTCCCCCTTGGATCTAAACACGAAGCACAAGCACTAAGCCAGGTGAAAGACCTTTAGCAGAGTTCCATGTGAAAAACCAAACTGCCAGAGTCACCTGTGGGAATAAACGCTGTCAGCTGGGAAGAAAAAAAATTAAGGAAAGAGCTAGCGTAAATTCCTTTTCCTGGTGGCAGAACTGCAGCTTAAATGTGGGAGACGAAAGGAGGACAGTGGCACCAGCAGAGGTTCGGAAGTTGACGGTCCCCGAAGAAGAACTGAAGAAAAACTGGGGCAGGGCAGGGACTGCATTTCACATGCACGGGATCAAACGACGTTTTCTACTGGAAGTAGCACGGGTTGGGTGGCATCTGTCCCCACCGCAAGAGCCGCAGAGAGAAAAGGCGCAGAAGTTCAGCAAAGGAGAACAAAAGAGAAAGGATAACCGACAGCCTGTGTGTTACCAAGAGAGAACTGCAACTGTTGGCGAGCGCTGCAAATACCGGTTCTGCCGTAGCTCAACCCTCCTCTCCCCAAATATCTTTCCTTTAACTTCTGACAGCTGTCAAAACAGAATGTGGTGTTACCAGGGATCTAAACGCAGGAGAAGAGAGAGCTGCTTCTGGAATATAACGACTTCACAAACCGGTGTTATTCTGGAGTTTCCTCAATACCCGCGGTAACAGAAACCGTTGGTTTTCGGCGGCGACATTCAGACACCCCTGGTACTTCTCAAATAGCCTGCAGGTGAGCACGATGTCCAAGGAGAATTCCCAGACCTGAGAAATCCCTAGGTGGGAGCTGTCTGCTTTTCAGTCAGGGAAATAACGGGGAGCCCAATCCCACGACATGAGCAGAGTGCTCTTTTGTCCAGCAACCTCTAATTTCATATATTCCAAAGAGTTTCAAGTCAGGAGGGAGTCAGCTCCTGTGACTAATACGACTGCTTATGTATCCCGCATCATTAAGCTCCATCCCGATGTCCCTAGGTGAAGCCCCAAGGCTTCCACTACACCAAAACACCATTCCAGCTCTCAAGAGCGCAAATTGCTGAAGACCATGGAGGTGAACGAACTACCGAGTAGTGGAGGTGGCAGCGCCTGATGTGTGTCACCATTGGCAGAGGCAGCTGTGATCACGAGCGATCGATTTGCTGAGCTACCTCCCATCAGGTGAGCCGCTCCCATGCCGTAGTAAAGAAAAAGAAGGTAAGAAAGAAAAACGCTGACAAAACAAGCCCTCAAGAACCAACCCAAGCAAGTATGGGGAAAAGGAAGAGGGGAGGAAGGCACACGATTCCTCCCATCTCTGTGGGCAATCCTCTGCAGTCCTAAAGGACCAAATTTAATTAGAGCAGTTAACTCTGTGCAGATCTGCAGGCGCCATGAGAATTGTGAAGGGCGATTCTGGTAAATGTGTTCTCCTTAAGCCTAGCAAAGGAGGGAAGTTAACAAGCGCGCTTCCATTACAGACCCAAAAGGAATCACCGCGATCCTCCAGCTCACAGACTGGCCACAGGATTTCCCCCAGAAACCAAAGACTGACTTTAAAAGAAAATATGAAAGACTTCTTAACGACGAATTCATCACGAGCCCCAGGAAACTGTTATAGCATTTTATTATAGTCATGACTGGCATTTTATTGTGAGGTTGAATTTGCCTAACTTCAGCTTCCAGTCCTTGGATCTTGTTCTAGCTTTGTCAGCAACACTGAAGAGCCCTCCCCCTCCCAAATACCAGATATCAGCTGGATCACGCTCAGCATCCATCAGCCCTTCATACTGGCAGGGCCGATCTGTGTGCGAGTAAATTTTTCAGCTCAACGCAATATCACATTGCCTTCGAGAGAAAGACCATTATTCACACTTTATTTTCACTTCACCCTTGTACTCAGAGCTTAGAAACAAAACCTCAAAATGGATTTGGCACAATTCATATGTCACAGAGGCAAAGTGCTGGGAGCAGCAGACAGAGCTTTCATTCTTGAGAAGCTTTAGAGGATCGCGCTGAAAACATTAGCCGTGGCTGATAAAATGAGTGCAATACGGGGTAATTATATCCTTCACCAGAACGAACAGATGCACACTCACTTCAGCGAAGCCGTGTCTCTACGCCAGCTGAGGACTGACTTTCTCCCTCTTCTTTTTTTAATCAATAGAAATTAGGCAAAAGAAAAGGTTCTGCGTAACTTCACAGCAGTGACACACCCCGAAATCCAAGTTGCCCGACTGACCTGCGTAGAGGTGTTTCCAGCTCGCTTGATTTTTGGTTCCCTTCCTGATAAGCTCCTATTATCCTCCAGCCCGCTCTGAGACCACAGGCAAAAATAAACACAGTTTGTTTTCTCCAAGGGGGAGATTTAAAACCGGGTATGACTATGGATCCACCTACGTTTTTCTTCCTTCCTCTCGATGGGGCAACACAAAAAGGAAGTCACTCTTCAGCGTGTATCACGAGGAAACCCCAGGCAAGGCGACCCCCTTCAGAGAATTCTGCGTTCACAGACAGCATAAGCCTCTCCTTAGCCTCTGCCCCGAAGAGTAGGCTGGGAAGCCACAGAAGAATGATGTGAATGCAAGGAGAAACCCCAGCAATTTCTCTAGCCCCCGTTTCCAAACCTGCTACTCCGGACAGCCAGGGCCGGGGAAGAAATCTTAATCTGCTCTGACTGAAACCAGTGGCGAATCTGAAGAGACGTCAGTAAGTCCAGAACCGCAGCGAGCACCCCGAAACAGAGCCTGGTCTCTCATTTTACACGCCACGCAACCCAACAATCGCTCTGGGCTGTTCTCACACGTATTCCAGTTACGTGCACTGTGCCAGACGTTTTCCACTGGGCTGTACCCCTACGGAGCTTTGGTATTTCCACTTGTTAGTCACGGGTAGCCCGCCTGAGTGGGACGGTGACCCACGGATAGTATAACCCCTGGGCGGTGTTTAAGAAGACAAAGCTGTTTCATTGAGTCTCCCCTCTCCTTCAGCTGTAGCTCGCTACCCCAGAAATGGAAGTTCTGCTAGAAGGCTGTTTCTGTGGGACCCTGCCAGCTCTGCTTGTTGGGGATGCTGGCACAAGGCAGTCAGGTGGGAGTTCTTTATTAAACACGTTATCAGTGTTTTGAGCACCAAACTGCATTTTCACGGGAACCTGACTGGCTTTTGCTAATGAAATGCACGTTTTCTCCTCAGCCGTACCGCCTGCACCTTCCGCTTTGGCATTGCTGCTATAGGCTTCATGATTCATTAAGTGTCTCTTTTCCAAAGGGGAAAACTACCGCTAAACCAGCAAATTAAAACCAATGTTATTCCAAAAACCAACAAGTAGGGGTGGAAGCCGACATGGATTTCTGCTTTCTTCCCTTCCGCACAATGATTCTGTCCTTGAGCCTGCAGTTATTTATGTTTCTCCGAGGAAAGAACTTCATCCGTATTGTTCCGATTGCAAGAGGAATATAAAAGCGAGACTGTGATTGCACACCCCAGTCAATAACTTACTGCCATTTCTACTCTTTTCAGCACTACAAGTCAGCCTGCTTCTCTCGCAGATACTCATCTATGATTAAGTTACTTCAATTTAAATATAAAGTGTCCATGAAGCCTTTAGGCACACACGAGTGACCATCCTCCTGCTCTCCTCCCTCCGTACGCTTTCGTAGCCACGCTCTGGACTAACCCACGCAGCTGGGCGTTCTCTGGGCTCAAATTCTGGTGTCGCTTTAACATCCGTGGATGTCACTGCTTTGTGCTGTCCATCACTTTAGGAGCTTTTCCTTCTTTTAGGCAACAACAGTGGCACGTGTTAGTGATTTGACCAGCCTGAGCTCATTCACTAGCCAAAATCAAAAAACTTGGAAGACAAGATAGGAATAAAAATAATGACAGAAATTGCTTCTGTCACTGGCAGCCTGACAAGATGGAAGCACACAAAAAGCTCTGACATTAGGAGGTGAAAACAGGTTTTAGGGACAGGAAGCAGTGCAGTGAATTCCTCCAAGCCTCTGCCAAGGTACTGCAGGCAGAGAAAACGTCCTCATCGCCTGTCCCGTGGCCAGAGGGCTACCGCAAGCTTGTACAGCTGGCCTGGAGGCCCAGAGACGCAGCACAGTTCAGCTCCAAGCCACACGGCGACCTGCAGCCACATCACTCACATGGATACGAATGGCATCAGTGGAGAAACGCGACATTGATCCTCACCTTCCTGCTACTACGCAGAGCAGCATTTGGCACGGAGAAACATGAGAGTTTCCACCTGGGAAAAAGGCACCGTCTCAGATGTTAAAATGGCTGGAATCTCTCCTGGGGGTACTTTGGGCTCCTACATGCAGACTATCCCGGAGAGCTGACTCCCACAGAGGTCCTTTTCAAAACATCCATGACACGGATTGGATCTGAAGGTCTTAAGCATCACGAACAACTAATTCTACTTGCCCTTCCCCACCCCTCTGGATCAGTTCTCTCATTAAGAACAGACCACTGACCCTGACACCCAAAACGGCAGAGGTAACAGAGGGAGGTAGTGTGGAAAATTTGCGTTTGGGTCTGGCCCTCCTTGACACACCACTCATGTTCATCTTTGTCCATACTGCAGAAGACCGGTTTCTCGTCACCGCCAAGCTCCAACCTATCCCCACCCACAAGGAACAGCTCGCAACCTCCTTCTCTCCAAAGGGCACGAACCTCCTCACTTTCTAGGCTAAACATTTTCTATGCTCTACTCCTTTGACAGAAATAAACAATGGCATGCAATTAATAGTAGCATGCCTATTAAAAACAAACCAACGGATGAAAAGGAACCCTAACCAGAATTCTCGGCTGCACGCGCTTCTTCCCAAAGGGAAAGGATGAGAGAAGAAAGAGCTCACAACAGATGTTAATCTTTGGGCTTAACACATTACCGGAAGGTGCTTCAAAGCCAGGGACAAGCACAGTATAAAAGCTTATATAGAATAAAACAGATTAACAGCTGTATTTATCGGGGGCGGTATTTTCAGCCAGGCCTCCGCAAACCTTTCTTTTGAAAAAGCGATTCTGTTTCTGTTTTCTGCATGCAGACAGTCAATGCATATTAAATACTGTTGCAAAACCCTTAGCTCGGTTATATACCACGCTGATTAAGTTACTTTGAATTGGATTATCCCTCTCCTCCTCCACTAGCATTCCAACACAGCCCCCTGCAAGCACTGAGGGTTATACACCAGAAAGGTGCATGACTCCCCTGAGGGGATCATAGTCCTTTTCTCCTCTGATACTGTAATAACAACTTTACCCAATTCAATTATTCCTTACTCAAACAATAAAGCGCTCTTGTCTCTCCACGGCACAATTCTGCGTAACTTTTTATACCAACATGTATATCTGCTAGCCTCTTTTCTAGTTTCTCAGAATGCTGACTGACTTGCATTTAGCAATATTTTTCCACTTTCAGATGGCTATGCACTGTCCTAACACACTACACTCCAAAACAAATTTTTAAAAAAGTTTTTTTAGCCTTACGATGCAAACAGAGAGGCTTTGTCACAGGCCAGTCTGTTAACGCCTTTCTTCTACAGCACACAGCGGCATCACACAGCTTGGATTCTGCCCACAGGAACTGCCTTCCTTTCAAGAAATTTTCCAGAAGCCCTACGCCCAGGCAAGCCAGGAGTGGACGGATTGGTACACTTGTGAAGAGAAACGGCAGCTCTCAGTGAAACTGCTCTCATGAGAACCATGAGAGAAATTTTAAAACTGAGAACGTGTGTCTAAGTTTTGAGAACGCCTAGAGACCACGGTCTCCGGCTGGACTCGCACAGCTCTCAGTGAGGAATAAGCACATGGTAACAACACAGCGCCTGTCCCAAAGCAGCCTGCAGCGCAGTGACCGAATTCAGACCCTACGGAATTAGGCACATTAAAATCACTTCAGGAGATGACAGAAAATAAGCAGCACCTCACAGCAGAACTGTCTAGAGTCAGTTGAAAATCACGCACGTCTTATCTCAAGCGTCCGTGCATACCTGTTTCTTCTCACCACTAACGTTCACGATAGCTCCACCGCAGGCATCTGCTACGTGCCTCTGCTCTACTCCAATCAGCAGTGTCGTGAGCAAAGCCATTCCAAGCCCTGCTTTCAACCAGGGCTGGAAAAATAGGTCAGGAGAATAGCATTACAATCTGATTTAAATGCTATTCAAATCACCACAGTTTCTCCATTAATCTGAACGAGAATTGGATTGGGCCCCAATGGCTGACAACAAAATGGGAAGTTTATTTTAATATCTTCATCATTTCGTTTAAAATCTTCCATTCGAAGAACAGAAAATAAGTGTTCCCACACGCCTTCAGACTGTCTGCACTGCAGCTGGAAACTGAAGCCCCAAGCTGACATAATGCCACCCCCTCCTTACAGTCGATAGGTGCCGTAAAGCAGAGGAAGGGCTCCTGTGTTTGAGCAGAGGATCTCCAGGATCTGCCTCCCAGAGTGCCGTGGAGAGTCAGTTTCCAAGCATCTCATCCAGCTGGAAACCTCAAAGACCAAAGCAAGAAGAGGAAGACTATCTGGGATTAACTTCCCAAACGTCACAGCTCATAGCAGAAATTTTATTTATTTGATGAAAGCAAGAATAACCTCATACTCGGTGAAGAAAAAAATCTCAAAAGGAAAAAAAGTCTGCCAAGAGGCTTGTTTTGGCAAATAATGAATGCCTAAATACATATTGTTTGTATGGTGCAATGAACTTGTAATTAATGTTTGTTTGCTCGCCATTTAATAGCAGTTCTGCACTAAGTGATGGGATTTTGCTGCCGTTTGTGAAAGTGCAGATTTTGAAACTTCCTTCCCCATATGGAAGAGCTCCCAGGGGGTCACATCATAAACCCATTCAAATGAACAAACCACATGACAAGTGTCTGCACAAATGTGGAAAACGAGAAAGCTAGATGTATTAGTTTACATCAGTACTGTCGAGTGCCTCAGTTTACTTGTGTGGCGTCTTCCTGCTTGACTGCAGAGAGGTAAATTAAAAGAGGTTGTCTAGACGACGAGAACGAGAGCAACAACAATATAGAACTCCATTAGCTGTGATGATGCGAGGCCCTGGAATGGAAGAGCCCCCCATTTCTTTCCAGCCAGCCCGGCAATGTTTATGCCTGTCACGCCTACATCTAAATCTAACGGGACTCCGCAATCCCAGAGAAGTGATGAGGCTGGCCAAAAGGAGAAATGTCAGGGAGCACTCGGTGTGCTGTCGAGGATGCAGACACTGACCTGGATTAATTCCACCTATCTACACGCACCCGCAACAGAAGTGCTATCTGTCTGGCTAGGAGTGAAGCCGCTTCCAGCGGGCAACCCAGAGACACGTACGCTACTAACACGGCAGGGATCCCAAAACGGGTCCGTCCAGGCCTTCCACCCCTCCACAGACAAGGAGCGGGGCAGCGGCACATACAGACAAGATCAGCCAGTTCGGGGGATTGCCTCTGTGCTTGCCGCTGCGCTTGCACGAACGACACCCAGCCGCTGGAGCAAAGAGGCAGGCACGCAGCGGGGCTGGCTGAAGCCTTGCTGCTGCGGTTTCAGCGCTATTAGGGCTTTACCCAGCCCACTGCTCATGCCAGACTTCGCAGGGACGGAGGTCAGGGAAGGTGGAATACCTTGCAGAACAAGGTTCGGCTATAGATAACGTCCACGAGTACAGATGTTGGACTGCTTTCATCCTCTGGGCGAAATACTACGGACTCCTGGTAGAGGAGTGATGGTTATTGTTTCCTTTTGAAAAAGCTGCCCCTTTCATTTGCTGCTGCACGGGCACCCAAAGCAAGGGTTGTAGCAGGTGCCAAGCTCGGTTGGACCCTACTCGTTGGTATGCTTGGGAGATGGTGGCAAAGCTGCCTCTCGGGAAGTCACTCCTAGAATGACAGAACTGTGCCACTAACTCGGAGCAAGGCGCAGGAGCCGTGCCTGCCGCCCAGCGGGGACAAGAGGAGACGAGTAGCCAGCCTGCTCTGCCGCCAGGATGGATGCATGGTAGCTGAGAGGACATGGTCTGTCACAGTATTTCACTCTGCGCAAGTCCTACGGGACGATACTATACACCCCTTTATTTCCAAAACAATTTTTAATTTGTCGCTTGTTTTCTCTGAGAGATGAGGAAGAAGAGGGAAGAGATACTCTTTACCGTAATACCTTCACGGTATTACATGGCCTTGCTTCCTGGCATTTTTGTATTTCCACCTGAAGCTTCCTTTCTGTTCTCCTGGACCACCGACTCGTATTGACCCTCAGAATAGAGATGACTATGCACTCACCTACAGCTATTACGCAGGAGAGCTTTCACAGCGATACAGCACTGCAGCCCACTCACAGTGGCCTCCCGTTGGGGAATGACAGCTTGACATCACTGATTTACGGCTACGGTGAGTATATTTTGAAGGCGTTTGACTGTAGAGTTAGAAACTAAAATTTCCACTTGATCTCTCTTAAAACATGAAGCAGAAAGCTTTGCTGGGTGGAGGGAGTTCCCCACTAGGAAAAAAAAATGGAAATTTGAAACATCTCTGCAAGCTTTGAGTGGGAGAGGAACATAGCCCATGATGAGCTGCGAAGGAGGAGACAGCTGGTAAACGGGGCAGACTTGCTGAATAAGGAGGTATTGGCCTGTGGAAAAGCCAGAAAGAACACAGGAGAAACCGCCGGTAATGTGGGCTTACATACAGCTGCCTCCTTCATCTTTCGTTTTGACAGAAATGAGATTGTGTGTGTTTATTTCCCATGCTGTCTACGGGAAATAGAAAATGTAGAGGACTATGGCTTAGGACTGCTGAGGAAGGGTTGGTGTTTCATGAGTATTAAGTACGATTGCATAGACAGGTACAAAAACGAAGGCTGTGCAAGGGAAGGAGTGAAACAAAGTGAAATACAAAAAAAAAAAATATTGCCATAAGCTAAACAGCAAGACAGAAAGGATACGTGTTCTTTTCAAAAAGTTGAGGAAATCAGTTTCCTTCACTTTTTCCAGTTCTTCAAAACCGAATCTAGCACTGAATGAAATTTTTTTACTTAAAGTACAGAACATTGGTGCTTCTCTAAGTGCAGCATTTGCAATGCCATCATCACTGCTGAAACCTGACCTTAATGATAATGTGAGCCCCTGTTACAGGTCTTTCAGCTGCTCTTGAACCTCATCTATTTTCAGGAGCGATCTGCTCACGTTTGACCCCCCAAAATGGCAGAAATCAATGTGTTATTATGCTGTAACAACAACTGAAAGGCAAAGTCTTGAACTTGATAAGAAAACTATAACCTTCCTTCATGTTCACAACTTTGCCTTCCACAAAATGTCATTTAAAGAGAGAATTTAAGGACTTTATCTTGGAAGTACTGCTTCCTCCAGGCAGATTCAGCTCGCAAATCTTCCAGGAGATTCTGCCACTAAGAAAATATTAGGAAAAAAATAGAGGAACAATAGGAAGATCCAACATTGACTTCAACGCTAGAAAAGTGTTCATATATGAGAAATAGACATCTAAGGGCCACACAGGGAGAAATATATCTATACTTAATAATCACAAATCCAAAATCAAACCACAGCACTACAGAAAATCAGTAGTTGAGAATGACATCCAAAAATTCTGAAAAGGAGGGGTGAAATGGGGAATAAAGTGTACGGGCAGGGGAACAGTGATACTCAGAAAATAAAACACAGTTTGAAAAGATTTTAAAAACCTGTGGGTGTAACATTCCTCTCACTCCTACCCAGCAAATCTTGCCTTAGTCTGGCACCTGGGTTAGTTGGGCCAAAACTTTACACTGGGATAGAGAGGGATAAGGCAAGTAAGTTAGTAAAAGAATGCGCGAGGCTAACTCTTGAACAGAAAGGTTAACACTTCCACTGCTTGTACAGAACTGCAGATTTTTCACTTCTCTGATCTGTGACTCATCTTATAAAGCATAAATTTACATTTCACCATATGTACCTTGTCCTTCCACAATGGAACGACAAGATTTTTTCACAGCTTTTCATTGTGCTAACAGTATGCTCCCAGAAGAAAGCTGAGTTTGTTGGTTTTTTTTTTTCCCCACGAACTGGAGAAAAATCACCACTCTGTTGTACAGCTCACTGAAGGTGAGTCTATTCAGTAAAATAAGCGTGCTGACCCACACAAGCCTGGGCAGCAGACAGGAACAGAGCACAACACATAGAAAATAGCACAAACTCCTCTTTGGAACCGGGTTTTGTACCTGAGGTAGCACTGCTGGTCCTTGTCCTGCCAACCTCTGCAAGGAGCTGACCTGAGGAACCTTAATGGGCACTGCAGTGAGAGTTCCCAAAGCCTGTTGGAAGAAAAACAGTTGAACACAGCTTAGAACACTTGCACAGCTCCCCCCGGTAGAATCCGCCTCAGCCAGCGGTTCCCCTTCCAGCTCTTTGTCTTCTCCCGGCTCCTGACAAACGGGTACGATACACCAGCCCACCTGAAGCTCTCTCTCCCGCCTAAGGAGTCGGACACTCTTCTCCTTTAACCCTCTCTACAGAGAACTGTGAACTAAAGCCCGTTGTCTCCTTAGAGCAGTTGGTAATTCTGAGGGCAAAGGAGACATCTCGTTGTGAAGTTTCTGGGTACACAAGGCAAAGAGAACTGTGTTGCCACGGCTGACGACTGCCTAGGTGCCAGCTTGTTTTCAAACCAGACCTGAAGAAAGGGGAAATGCACCCCACCGGAACTTCAAGTTGGGCACTGGTGAGATGCATTTCATGGCAGCCAGAGTCACACGAGCAGTTCGTTGTGCCTAAGGAAATACTAAGTGCTGAATTATCAGAACTGAAAGGTGCATACAAATCTACTACAGCACACTGTAACAGAACGTTCAGCTAGGACAACATCCCCTGGGGCCAACAGCTATTACTACCCATGTTTATTTTCTCTGTCACGCTTCTCTTAGTTGTATAACTATTTCATTCAGAGCTGATTTAAAACATTTGAGGTAGCTCCTTCTATAAGCGCATATATTGCTGTATTCTACACAAAGTTTCTTTGTGGATGGAGAGATGACGTGTGTTAATCCAGTACTATCTTTAACCCTTACGAATACAGGTAGATACCAAGAGTAAGCAAAACACGTTTTTGTAATACAGAGCCAAGGACACACCAGTTTCCCCTCCAAAAAAATCTCTGTGTCTGTTCAGCCCCACTTCTCTTCTGACTTTCATCCATCTGTGGTGACACAGCTATCTGTGAACTCACATTTAAGAGCTCTGTCATAGATGGTCTGCATGGCACCTCCTTCTCGAGCCTCACCCACAGAGCCTCCCAAAATACTGGATCCGAGTTGTTGTACACAGCCTGCGCTTTCCTCTCTCCAGTAAAAAGGACAGATAGATTAGAAATTTAAGATTGGGCCACAGGTCTAAAGAACATTGCTGCCTTTCCCCCTTCGCCCTCTTTCATTTCGTCTCTCCCGAATGCAGCTCGTATTTTGGTTAATTGGCCAATATTCTCAAGACGAGGTTTTATAACTTATGTCTAACATTTCTTAACCACTGCTGGGATGACATGGCAATGTAAGCAAGCAGACACTTCTCACTAGAACAGCCAGAGACACGTAGTCACCGATCACAGAAACTTACCAGGCTGCTAGAAATGGATAATAAGGAAAGTAAAAGAGATTAACCTGAATTTCTCTAAATTTAACTCCTCTCAAACACGAAGCATCAGATCACAGCCAGTAAGATAAAGTATGCCAATATTACCCCAACCTGGTAATGAAATTTGTCAATAAAAAGGAAACTATAATGTAATCATCTCAAGGGAAGTATAACCGTGTCAGGTGCACGCCAGTACCTTCTCCTCAGACCTCGACAAGAGAGTGGTAAAACAGTCCGCTGCATTCAAACCACAGCATTCGATAAGAACGCCACGCATTTTCATGCGGAGTATTTTGAATAAACTTGTCCTACAGAGCTTATATTTGTAACTCTGCTACTCCTCTTGGAGACATCTGGGGAGGTGATGTTATATATTCAGCAAGTATTAAAGTTTGCAGAAGATTTTCCTGAGTTAAACCGCAAGGAGAGCTGTACAGCTATAAACGTGCGAGGCCATTTTTCCTGAGGACTCGTGGATTATCGGTACCCTGGGTGACCCCTGGAAAACCAGACCCCATTAAAATGCTGCCTTCAGCCAAGGGCGGAGTTGGGGGGGAGGGTGTGGGCAAAGCAGCATTTCTAACCAGGGATGCCAGAACAAGTCAGTTATAGCTTCCTGAAGAAGTGCAAAGAAGAGAAAGGAGTATTTCCACTGCCCTACAGGGCAACACGTGGGTTAAACACAATGGGAAGGACACCACATACACTATCTATCTGAATGACTTACTTCTTTGCCCTGTCTACCATATCACATGTTGGGAAGGACGACATGAAGAATCCTGCAGGCTGGAGAGGAGAACTTGAGCTGCCACCTGCTGCTGTTGCCACTTATCAGACTTATCAGAACTTCCTGCTTTCTGTTAGCATGAACTGAAATTCATTCGGGCCACGTACTTTGCTTTTTAAGGTGAACACCAAAATGAACTGTCCACCTCGCACCAGAGGAACTGAACGTTTAACACAAGTATGATCTGTATTTTCCCTGCATTCCAACACAGTTTATGAATAGAATGAGATTTCTTTCACATTGCCTCACTGAAGCCTGAGTTTTCCCTGGAATCACCAGGAGCACCACAACTTCTCCTGGGCTGCACAACTACCCTCTGCAGAAAGTTAAGCCAAGATGTTTTTCCTTCTGGAAGGTCATGCTTAAAGTGTGGCTGCATCTCTTGTCATTTTTATACAGGCCACCTTGGACCATGAAAACACACATTCTGCTATTCCGTTTCCTACAGATGCACGTGGATTTGCAAGGACTTCAAAACCGGCCAGCTGAGTACCACGTATTAAAACACAAAGTGCCGACACTGAAGGAAACTGAAAATTGGTTATAGGTGTAAGACTCAAGTCACTCAGAAGTCAGGCAAGATACAGTTATCAATCGGTAGGATGCACAAATCTCCGTGTGTGAGCAACAACTCTCTTTTCTTGTACTGCTTCAATTACGAATCACAAGGGAAAAAACCCCCAACAAGCCACCCCTGCGTAGAACAGAATGTCGCTGTCCTGTAAGGAAGGAGCTCACCCCAGTCTCTGGGTGCATCGTTGGGCAATTCCGTTTTATGTTTCAAAACACCGAACAATCGAGCCAAAAGGAACGGGCATGAGGGAAGAAACAAGGAACGCTGTAAAACTACTCTGCATCGGTCTCTTAGTCTCACGTGAAGACAAAGCCAGGATGTGTTGTCTGTGGGTATCAGAGAAATGAACTATCATTAATTCTGTCACCTACACTCTCAAAAGCCACGTCAGGTTTATTTCCCTGAAGAAGGAGTTCTGCAGCAATCTCGAGAGAACAAAAAAACATCATGGCATTCTTAGGTTACGAAATTTTCAGGGACAAAGATGCAGCCTCCTGTTTACAAATGTTTTTTTAGTAAGGATCTGCTATTTAATACGCAAAGAAACAATTTCAGTGTAAAAATCATATGGTCAAGGGAAAAT
Organism: Bucorvus abyssinicus; assembly: GCA_009769605.1. Taxonomy (NCBI): domain Eukaryota; kingdom Metazoa; phylum Chordata; class Aves; order Bucerotiformes; family Bucorvidae; genus Bucorvus; species Bucorvus abyssinicus. The sequence continues at coordinate 80,549,182 of CM020025.1, forward strand.
TCAAAACTTTAATCTCACGTTAATAACAGCACTACAGCATGCTCAGACAGAGCGATATCTAAGACTCTATTTTACTTTTCTCTGTTTGCATTGTTTTGTTATTGTATCTCAGCTTAGGCAATAAATAGTTCAAGCCATCGTGTCAACAGAATTCAATGACAGAAACCCCTGGACTCTTCCTGTAACACATCTCATCTGTTATCTCAGGGTACTTCACCTCGGCCAGTATTATTGTCTCTGGTTTAGTGATGAGAAAAATCGAGATTTAGAGGTAGAACAGCATTGTCAGGGCTAGGCTGCCGTGCAGGTGGAAATGCGAGCCAGACTCCCTTCCAGAGCCTCCTTCGCGTGGCTCATTCACCTCATCTCTTCTGCTGATACAGAGTCACGCCTGAGCTGCCTCATTTTTAGGTCAGGTTTTAACGATGAGAGCGGGACGTCTCTGTGACGCTGGGCGAAAGAGGTGACGTGTCGAACAGAGGGGATCGCGGCTGCAGTCCCTGCAGTGAAGGGGGTGCAGATGCTAGAACGGGTGGTCGGGCAGGTTGGCTCTGGGTACCGTTTTCAGTGCGTTTCAGAGCGCTGTTTTGTTCCGGTTTAAGTGGTAAATAAACGAGCAAATAATACCACGTGCCAGGCTACCACAAAAGTAAATGTCCTTATGGGATGTTCTTGGTCAGGCAATGAGAGCTCGACAGAGTCCCCTGGCTCAAGCTGTAACAGGACAAACCCTGCTCACGCTCACCTTGGTACTTCAGCTCTAGCCGAGGGCTCAGCTCCAGCCCACGGGCTGCCAGAGCAGAGTAAGCAAGATGCTTCCCGCCACAGAGGAAATCAGCTCTTTCTCCCCCTGCTGAAAGTGCCACCTCTTTTCACCCACCGACTGCCCAGGCTCGCCATGGTGAGCCAGGTGGATCAAAGACTTGTCACTCACTAACTCCACACTTCTGCTTGCGCCCATGTGGGCCTTTTTTCCCCCTCCTTCCTTTTTTCCAATTTGTCCAAAGAGCAAGCTGGTGCACATTCTTATAAACCTTTAATTAACAAGCTGAAAAGACATTTTTCTGGCAACGCCTGACCTTTAAGCACTTTGTATGAATTTATCGATACCAGCAGATACAATAATTTAAAAGGTTATTTTATGAGTGCTGAATAGTTTACGGCAGCACTTTTGTCAAGATAAATGAGTTTCTTATTTCTCCATTTACAGCTCTAAGCATTTTAATAAAAAAGGTCCATAAAAGTCAAAGATACCTCCAAACCTCTCCTCTATCTAAGGCTACTTGGGCTTTTCTAGTGACCCTCTGAAACACCTACAATGTGGAGGGAACACCAAGACGTTCAGTGATGGGGAAGGTGAGGAGCCAAGTTTCAGCTTGCCTCAGAATTGTTTTGATTTGTTAACCTGGCATTTAAGCCAGATTTCCTATCTTCACACTGAGAAATTTTTTCAAATAAATTTTAAAAAAATCATCAGGTGTATTTCCTCCTGCCCTAATTCACTAAACGTTACGTGCAGCAGCACTTACCACGCCAGGCAAGCACCTGGGAGCTCACGACCCCTTGCTGCCACCAGCCCTGGCCTGGAGTAGGAACCTCAGCCACTGCATCAGCCACTAGAGGAGTTCACGGCTAATGCCCACGAGTGGCTGCAACACAAACCACCTCCAAACCTCTGAGTTCAGTGAGCTGTGCAGAGCAGACACAGGTGTCTGGAATGTCAGGGACACCTCCTCTGCTCGAGCAATCCACAGACGCCCTTGGGCAGGACCTGCAGCAGCCCCCTGAGCAGGCGACCTGCAGTCTCAGTTGTTGGGTAAACGTCATCCAGCAGCATGATCTGAAGGGTCACATTTTGAATGGCAAAAACAGGCAAAGAGATGCAAATGAAATAATCTTTTCTGGTGGCTAGTTTACTCACTTAGACAATAATAAAGATAAGAATTTTAAAAAAGGAAACCAACCCCAAAGCCCCAAAACAAGAAGACATGGTTGCATTAAAAGACAAAAAAAAAAAAAAATCACTTCTCATCCTCAATGCTTCTATTACTACCCAATAGCATTGCAACTCTTTGCTCGCTTTTCTCCTCCTACACTTCTCCTGATGAAATCAACACCATCCCCAGATCAAGGCTCTCAAAGACAGCTGAAGGATAGAAGTGTGGGGCAAGTGGCAAGCAAAAGACATACAAAGTGACACAAAGAATGGACAGAGAATGAGAATTCAAAGGGTGAAGGCTAGAAGTGTTTAGAGGGTAAGAAGATGCTGAGGCAGAAACAAGGATGAGATTTACATTGCTGATGATCAGACTAAGGGCCGTACGTTCAGTCTCCTACTATTACGTTATGACTTCTTCAGTCAATGCCTGTGTTTTTAAATCCACGACTTCGGCACATTCACCATTTTAGCAAATTTCTGCATTTCAGCCTTGAATGAATCCATATATATATATATATGTACATGCACATAGATATGTATCTCTGTGTTACTGAAAGGTATTTACATTTCCTCGGTTTGGGGAAATATATTTGTAGGACCATTGCTGTGTTCGCTTTGGATGACAAATTCCTTTCCCCCCTCGTTTGGATGTACTAACAAACGCTGAAGGACCTGTTCCTGCAATTCGTGATCCGCACAAACTCACTGTTGAGCTCGGGTACGGGAGCAGTTTAGGATTAGACCGCAGACATAAAGCTGTTAGGGGACACAACTCTCCCCCCAGTCCAGAGTTACACCAGTACAGTTAAAATCACTGAACTGACTCACTGGAGAGAATCAGACTCAATGAATAACAGAAGGTTAAAAAGCTGCATAGTTTCAAAAGCCTTTCACTCCAGCACGTTACCAAAATAAATACTTAACGTAGGATTACGCGGCTTTGTTATACCTTAGCAGAGCAGTTCAGTTATTTGAGTTCAACTGACACTGCATTGCTGCATTATCTGCAAACTATTTTACACGGACATCAATACTGCAGCACAAATATTGTGTTCCCGCGAGGTATTACAGAAACACCAATGTTTTCCTTTTTAAAGTACATACGGATCTCTCCAGGATCTAGGTCTTCTTCGTGCTGCAAATAAGACACCTAAGCTATTAAAAAAATGTTTTTGTCTGTTATGTGTTCAATATTGCCAACAACAGTTTTACAGAATGGATTTTTAATGTGGTAGTGACAGGGGAACAGATTGCTATGGCAACAGCAAAGATGAAAATTCTTAACCTGAATGGATCGTCACTGAAGTAATTGCAGGGTTTTTTTACCCATTCTACATCCATTTTACAACTTGAATGCTGCATTCAACCTTGAGCTGGCTTTATATAAATGCCAAGCGCTATATGCAACCTCCAAGTTCATTCGACTCAAAACTTGCTGCGCCCCACTCAGTAATCCCCGAGAGCTGCCGTCCTCTAGCTACCCTGAACACCGGAACGCTGTTATTTTTCCATACAGCCCACCAGTAAAAGCACACTGCGCGTGGACACACCTCCGAGGGTCCTGCGAGACGTGTACGGCTACGCGGTTCTTCTTTCCTTCTAGACTTAACTTCTACAAAAACCTGGGGAAATCATGCTTTATTTTCAAAACACGGCGAAATCCCTGTGCACGGTATTTCTAATAACCTGGTGGGATCATGGCGTGTTTCAGTTTCACGCTCAGATTGTATCCCAACTTCAGACACTGTGTGTAAACAGGAACTTCCCTGGAATTTCGTAGAAATGGAAGGATTGCTCTTCCAGCTTTTAGGAGTGTTTGTTCTCCCCACCTCCCTTCTCTCCACTCAGAGGTCAGTAATCGTGCTCCCGTATGCACATTTAGTACTGTCATGAAGTAGACAATCAGAAACAAAGGTCCCGTTGCTTTTTAAAAAGGTATTTTTTAAACCGTCCTCTCTTGGGGCGCTATAAACACCGTTTAAACCAACCCTCGCTATAGCAACTTCACAATGACTCAAACTACGCCAGATGCTTTTGCACCGAAACAGCCTCCAACTGCTCTCGCTGGTACAAGGCCCAGGACCAGGGTAGCCACGAGCAGCAGGAGCTCAGGTGCCACCCTGGATCCTAACCCCGCTTCGAAAGCCACGCTGTGCCGTGACCGAATTCCTAATTGCTGCTGAGGTATTCAGACTCATCCCTTTCGACACCACTCCCCCGCGATGAAGCCCACAGAGGTATCCCAGAGGTATAAGAAGAGATTAAGCAAACATCTTCCTACTTTCTCCATGGCTCTCAGGCTTTTCAGAGCACCATGTAATTTACGTCTATCTAGACAGATGTCTAGACAGTTGTCGAGACAGATGTGTTCAGTAGGAGCATTCTCCTGGTTTACTGTGTTACCAGACCTTGGTACTGTGCTCTGAAAGAGGACACCTGCTTCATACTCATGGGGATTCACCTCCCTGAGCCCCACCCTGGAGATCAATCTGTGTTCAACCACTTCCATTCAAAATACACCTCAAAGAAAGCTGTGCTTCCCTTTCTTCCTCCTTCCCATCTTTCCAGTTCCTCAGGAGTTCAGTCACCTGCTCCACAGCAGGAAGATTTCAGTTCCTACACTCACAAATGGCTCTGTGAGCCATTGAGCTATCAGAACATACTGGGGAGAAAAATTCTTCTTCCAAGTTCTTCTTTCCAAGAGAGAGAGGAAAGAATGTGCTGTCGTGGCCCAGTGGTTAGAGAACGCTTCGGGGAAAAGACAACCATCAATTCCAACCAATGCTCCGGACACCCTGTTGTTCAATCCTGTTAACACGACAGCAGTTCTCACAATGCCCCGATGCAAACATTTGGGCACAGAGGGAATATGACCAGTAGAAATAGAGGCGCTCCTGGACTTCACCTGGGTCCAGAGTGGATTGCCACTGAGCGGAGTTTGAGGATCGAAGTTTTGAACTCAGTACAGCTAGGTGCATTGTAACGCTGAAATACTTCAAAAGATATAATCTAAATCTCTTTTGCTAGAAATAAAAGACATCGGGAGAAAATATGACCTATGTTCTCCGCTTGCCTACTTCTCAAATTAGGCAGCACAACAACAACGTCTTCATAAAGGCAGAACCATGAAACTTTAATGAGCGTTAACTCAGTTCAATGAAGGTCTGTGCGTGTAGCCATACAGAAGTCACTGCAAAGATCGGGACTTCAAGCCAGTCATTCCCAGACAGTGGTATCTTAAATCCAACGTAATTGCCAGGGAGATACAAAGAAAAATAAACTACCTGAAATGTCTACCAATTTTTCAGACTGACTGGCTCTTACTCAAACAGGGTTATTTATATCATGCCATTGACCCAAAAATGTTGGTGAGGGATGCTACTCAGGTCTTCAGTTATCTTCTACTTGCAGACAGGAAAGCTCTGTATAGTCTACAGCCTGACACTGTAAACGGAAGTCATTAAAAATAGGATGCACGGGTCACAAAGATGCTGTTGGTTTTTTAATTAGAAGTTCCTTTTCAAAGAAAATGCAATAATACTAATCACTAGTGGCATGAGAAGCCGACTGTATTGTTATTAGGAAAACGGTTAGAGGCATGCCAGTGATGTCATCTCGTGGTACAAATCCAGCTTCATTCTATGTGACATCAGGAGAGACATTCCAAGTTCACACATTTGAAAATGCTCATAAAACGTATTGACTAATACTTTGTTATTATGAAGACTTACAAACTTAAACTTACTTGACGGACACCGTGTATATCATGACATAGATCGATTCTGGTTCTATGTAATGATTTCTAAACTCAGAAACAACTTCTGGACTCAGGCTAGTGCAACTGGAGTTTGAGCTCATATTCCTCAAGACTTGAAGACTTTGAGCCATCATAGTGGTGGTTCAAAGCCACTCACTCCAGCTTTAAAGAACACAGATAAGCAGATATATCAGAAACCTGGAACTTCTACCCTTCTCATACTAATTAGGGAAATGGCTTTTCTTTTCCAGCAATACCAAACAAATGCAGAGTCTAATTTCCTGTATAACAAGAGATATTAACAAGTGATACAAGTCAACAGAATATAGCTTATTGGCCTAGATTACAAAACGACAAGTGCAGGGGAAAATTAATATAGTAATGTTTCACTTTGAAGAAAACATTGCGAGATCGGCAAATAGGGTGGTGCGATTTTATCAGAGCAAATGCTAATTAATTACCACATACAGTCTCCTAAAATCATACTCCATAGCACCCCTGCCAAACTTCTACAATATTCTCATTGCTGTCTTTTAAAAGCATTTTAGTGTACTGATTCTTTAAAGAGAAATTAATATTACATTATATTATATAAGGGTGACTTGCGTTTTTATTTGACACCCATAAGGACAGTAAACATTTAAGGTAAGATGCTTAAATCATCATTACCACTTCAGCAAACTACAGGAAACACGATGCTACTTAAATCTTATCAAAACGGCCATGCACTTTCATGTATTACCTACTCAATCACTGCTAGTTCAGTGATCTCGTACGTAAAAATGAACTTATCTCCACTCCAGCTAGTCTCATTGTTCGATTCAGTGAGGGATGCAACAATCACATTGTTTGTAATATCACAATCCATCACTATACCTGCAAATCTGATGACACAGTCACTGAACTGGGGTCTTCCTAAAAGCAAACACAAGAGGCTAAACAGAGGTCCCTAACAGGGATCTCACTGAGAAAAAACCGACAGCTATACCCGTTAACTGAATGTCCTGTATGAAAGCAGGGGGAGCGAGTTCTTGCTTTCACTGGTCAACTCCCCAAGGACAATATTTGGCCAAAGAATTAGACTAAATAGAAAGATTAAGACCCCAGCACAGAAAAGCAGGAAAACACAAACTCAATTACAAGCATATGATTAATCTACTGGCAACTTGTGAATGATATACACGTTAAACTCAGGGTCATGCTCAGGTGAAGGAGAAACTTGAATCTCTTTGAAATGATTGTAACTGAAGCTTGGCTGTAAGATCAACAAAAAGAATTTTGCTTTGTCTTACCTTGCCTGGTACCTGGCTTATTGTAAAAGGGTCTGTGTTTCAGTTTTCATAATGATAAAAATCCAAGTCCAATGCAAGTCTTTCTACTCAGAGGGCAAAAACGTGACTCAAGGCTAAAGCGCACTTTCTGCACAAGAATTATCTGTACTGAAGGAACACCAAGCCCAAGGCTGATCTAAAAGCAGTCAAAGAAGAAACAGGCTCATGATAAATAAAAGTTAGTAACTAGTCTTTTCCCACCCATACACGCTTAGCTGAGTATCAAAAACACACGATATAGCTGTTAACAGGCACCCGCCAACACTCTGTCCTTGTCAGTGATGGAAATTGAAATATATCTGTCTTGCCATTCAGCTATTCTCTAAATTTAGATATGAACAAATCTGGTTAAATTCGGATCCGATCCCTTTCTGACTCACATTATCCTGCAAGTTAGCAATCCTTCTCACGTCACACAGAAAAGGGCACGGAATGTAACCCATAATCTCCTGCCCCTACGAAGCACTGCACGCAGGCAAAGCAAGGAACACAAAAACGTGTCGCTGAACAACAGGAAACCCGCACAAACAATGCTGATGGAACCAGCCGGGCAGTGCTTGTGCGTCGAAATATGCATTCAGAGAGCCACGTCTCGAGTGGGAACTCGCGTCACCTCATCACTTGGAGCACAGCTCTCCGGGTGCCCGGGCAGTGAGCGCCTGCCCTTCCTACAGCAATGCCTCCACGGACAGATTTCTTTTTCTCTCTCGCTCACATACACAAACACTTTTAATAGCTTGTTGTGCAGCCATTTAACTTGAAGTTTTATAAAACGGCTGTGATGTGAAGAAAAGATAACAACTAACCCCTAACATCGATAAGTGCTAATAAATATTAATAGAACATAAGCACCACTTTTATTGCCATGTGAAAACAGTTTATTAGCCACAGATGAAATCAAATTGCTGCCTTTATTACTGTCAGGAACGACTTCTAAGATATTTCTATTTACTACTTGAGTATTCATCAGCACTCTGTATTTACAGCACCCAGTTTCTCTCCCTCTCCCTCCCCCCTCCATTTATACACAAAACAATTTAAGAGCAGTATTTTCTGACACAGTTTTCCAATTAATTTAAATATAGACACAAATACACATGATGAGATTAGTAGCAGCCCAATTGCCAAATCCTGATCCGGTCATAACACCGACAGGAAATCTTATCATGCTCGTATTTGCAACACGAACATTGAACGAAGAGAAATACAGAGTTTGCGGTCTGGTATCAAAGGCTCAAATGCCTGCAAATTATTCAACTACTCCGCAAACTCCACAAATAACGAAAAACCCCACCTTTTGATGATAAACAGAACTAAGACGTTTAGCTATACTCCAAAGCCTTTCATCTCCTCAAGCGGTGCCTTTCAGTAAAGTAACAGCACATGTAGAATAAGGGGGTGGTTTTATGCATCCTGTAATTTAGAAAACCTAAGAAATTATTTCCCCCCCCCCCCAAGTTTATCATCTTGCGTTATTACGAACTGCACTTTCAGTTTGAATCACACAGCCCTCATATTTTCCACCCACCCCCCCCCATTCTTGCTGCCCCATTTGAAACGGAACTAACCTGAAAATTCTGACGTTTTCAAGAACGCCCGGTCATTTCCGCGAGGCACAGCCAGCCTCCAATTACAATGAACTAGCTACAGCGCGTTACCATTCTTAGAGCATTCTTCGGTTTCCCGAAGTGAATCAAAGCTCTCCATGGGAGCTACTCTGATTAGCGTCAAAACACTAATGTGCGATCAACTCTCAGCGTCAGAACGGGGACTCCAACCTTTGCTTACGGGGATGACAGATAAGCACGGATACAAACATCACAGAGCCCTCCCCAAGGGGATTGCCCACATATTCCTACATTCTCTACTTCTCTTATTAGGAAGTTAAAATAGCTCCTGAGGAGCGGCACGCAATTCAAGCAAAGGCATTTACCCTGGTCCCTCCTGTTCGGTCGTCTACACGCAGACCACGGAATGACTTCTGGCTCTAAGGACCTGGCTCCACACACAGCCTGAGAGTTTCGCCATTCTCCTGCGGCTTCAGGAATCACTGACAAAACACAAGCGCTTTCAGTTAACCTCCTGCCGCTCGTACTCCTCGGCAGAGACTCTTCCCAGACATCTGCAGGAGGAAAACCCCCTCCAGAAACACTGAACGCAAACACCCATCCCTACGCCCCACCTCGCACGACTCTGCGGGGGGACATTTCACGGCACAAAGGCTGCAGAGGACAGAATCACAGCACAGTCTCCAAAAACTGGGACTCGCTGCGGTTTCCCGGTCGTTCAAGTTCTCGCAGCGCGGTGTTTGTTTTCCAGTCCCCACAGACACACATCTGGAGAGGTTGCTCCTGGATTCCATCAATGAAGCACCAGCCACTCCGTGTGAGCCCACAGCTGCCTATCCTCTCCCGCTGCATACCCACTGCCTTCGCTGGAAACGTTCGTCCAGGTAAGGCACACCGTGTTGGGCCTCGTCAGCTTTTACTCAGGTGCTGGGAGTCTCTAGTAAGTCTTTGATACCAGCGGTTGGTTGACCCTGTTGTAGACCAAATAAAAATGCAGATTGAGAAAAGCAGAAATCCACATGCTTCGGATGCGTTGACCATGGCTGTACGTCTGGGATATTTAAAGCGAAGCCATTTATAATCAGGAATCGTAAGTGCTTACTCTGAATCTGACATTTAAATATCCCATCATTGCAACCAGCATTGCAAAATGGTTTAATTAACCTGAAAGGATGTAATTTTATGCTATTTAGCAAGAAATACAATTTTTAAATTGCTCTGACGCGGTATATATCAGAGTAGTAAGGCCAAAACCTGCTCTTAGCTACCCATATTTAACCATGGAGTCAATCGTGTACCTCCTTTAATAAAGCTGCAAGCAGCACGGTGTCGGCACAAGCAGAACCTGTCACACGTACTCTATAATCCACTTCCCAAAACTACCACACTTTACAACATGCTAATGGCAGAGTTCCAAGTTAGTGAAGCCCCAATGACAGAATGGATCACGGGATGGAGCGTGGCTCTGTGAGCCCTTGGGGTTCCCCTTCTCCTTCTCTTATAGCTTAGTACTATTTTTAGTTTAATTTGGCCGAGCCACCTCCCCCCTTCTACAGTTACAAACATTTCCTGAAGGTAACTTGCCTTAAAGCTCTCAAAGGATGATTCAAGGAGACTGAATACGTGACGTCGAAACATTTGAGGTCCAAAACCAAAATAATCCAATGTCTTTGTCCTTCTCACAGCCACAGCGCTGACATCCTTCCGAAAGCTTGAGAGGTGCGCTCCCCTAGACGAAGTGTCGGTCTGTGAGGGATGAAGCTGGGCTCTCTCCTGCCGTGCGACCTCAGAAGCCACTTCACCTCTCTGCACGCTGATTCTCCCACAAATTTTGCCTTGGCTGCTCGCATTGCATGCTCGGCGGCAGACGCTCCCCCCAACAGGTATGCCTCAGTGTCTGCCGGGGAGACCAAACAGAAGGCTGAGGGAGGAGTTAATGCTCCAATAATGCTCTGCTTTGTAAGGGCATCTGTGTGTCCCCAAGCAAGACACTCGGGCCCAGGGAGCACAAACAGCATTTCCAAAGGGATTTAGGACGGAGAATACTTCAGAGAATCTCAATCGCTCCCTCTGCATGTCGTCATCTCTGCAAAGTTCTTGATGAAAAATTCCCTATCTATGCAACTGTCCTCCACAGCTGCTCAAGTGGGATCCCGGGATTTTGGTCCTTTGGAGCTCTCCGCATCGTCGTCTCACGCTGTCTAGTAGGACCATACCTCAGAATTGCTCTCTCTACAGGAACTCTGGTTTATGGACCCATGAGCATGATGGCATGGGCAGCACACAAGCACCTCCTGCTTGTGCCTGCCGGTTCACAATACTCCTGCCACAGGCTTCTGGCGTAGTTCTCTCCTGTGCTGTTACTTGTCATCGAACAACGCTACCACACCGAGCTGCCCTCACGGGCAGAAGCAGATAGCTCAGAGTGCTAATTTGGCTCTGGCAGGAAACCCACAGTTTGGGGAAAGTCAGTAGGAACTGTCACGCACACAGAGCAATCATTGCTCCCTTCCTCCAGGAGAGACATCCGGAAATCATCACGGTGCCAGATAAAATGAAGCTCAAGCAAGCCCTCAACTAAACTCTTCAACACCTTGAAATTCTTGAGCCATTGTTGACCAAGCCATACCTGGAGAAAGATATAACTTGCGTGATGCTAAAACCAGCACCCATGGACTCCAGAAGCGCAATGATTTTTTTGGTATTTTTATTTTGGCGTTTACAAGACTAGGCTGAGAACAGACTACTCACCAGCTGGCATTTCAGCCAGTCACCCCGGAATTTCTCTGAGGGCCTCAGCCCACCGGGAAGTAGAGTCTGCCATCATACTGCCTGGTATGCTTTGATGTCAACGAGACTGCCGGTCCTTCCGTAGATTGTCCATGGTAGTCATAACTCGTAATGCAATGTCGTCATTCTTCCCCTCCTCTAGACCTACGTGGAGCCTCGGGATCTTTCTTTTGTCTTTCCCTGTGCTCACTAGTTATCGTTTCTGCCTGCATCTTGACACGCTGAGATCAATGTGGATGCTGAAGACGGAGCAGCAGATCGAGAAGTACGAGGCAGATGGGTAAAGCGCTATGGCAAGAGCTAAAAGGGGCCATAGCACATTCCAAGGACTTGTGAGACAGCTCTTGTACCCAAGGATGCCTTGAGCAGCACGGACATGTCTGAGGTATTCTCAAAATGACCGAAAAAGCCAGTAGTGTGGCTGCCAATACAGGGAACCTGCCTAAGGCAACCCCCGGGAGCTTCCTGTAAAGATGCATTAACGGATCCTTTATTTCTCGGTTTTCCAACAGCAAAATGTGGAATAATAGCATCTTAGTCATAATAATTCCATATTGTGAGGGTAAATAAACTATTGCCATGTACTTGGACACACTGGCAACATGGATCATAGCAAAAAGCTATGTATAGCCACACAACCAATACAGATAAATATATCTAAAAATAAAACCGCTAAGTACTACTGCCATATAAATAATAAATAAAATCCAAAAAGACTTGGCCATAAACACAGGTGGATTTCCAAATATGGAGGAAGCACTTTTACAGAGAGCAGAGTGGAGCACATTAACTGAGATGATGAAGACAAAGGTAATAAATCATTCTACAAACAAATTATTCTGAAAAATGGCCATCACGGGCAGAGGTATGTTCTCAAACTTTTGGAATGCAGTTTTTTCCTTGCAAATTGAATATACAGGTAGCTAAGCAGTATATACGAGCACCCTCCTACACGTATAAAAGCCACTTTTTCCTGAAAAAAAAAGGATCCCCGCGTAGCCTGCTCAGTCTAAACACGGATGCAAGTAGTTCTTTGAGCTGCGGAGTTAATCAAGCATTTGTGGAGAACACTTTACTATCTTGCCAAGAATGTATAGCACTATAAATCCTGATACTGTATTTTCCTTTGAAATAACCTCCCCGTATAGACAAGGCCCAACACGCGACAGCACATGTGCACGTGGAAGCTCGCCCAACTTTCCTCCAGCTGACCCAGGGAATGCACGCGTGGGAAGGAGAGCACGGAGAGGAGCAGGAAGCAGATCGTATGCTGTTGGTTGTGGATTCCTGATGGACAGGGAGTCAGCGCCTCGCTGAAGTGTTTTCTAAGAGCCGCCCAGAGTAACCGGGGACTGCGCATCACCCCAAGAGCACAGACGACAGACAGCTCTTTTACTACAGCAGCACCCAAACGCTCCTGCACCTACGATCTGCTTCGCCCTTAGAGCCCCTGGGGCTCCCAGGACGCGGCCAGTACACGATGGGTGGGCACAGAGAACGCTGCTTGTGTCGACAAAGCGAGACCCAGCTCTGGCAGCACTGTCGCTCCAGGGGCACGGGTAAGTTTAACGCCAGCGACGCCGGGCTGCAAAGAGATACCTAAGCTAGCTGCTTAGGTATCTCCCCTCCGGAACTGGAGACGTGGACCTGCCGGAGAGGCAAAGGGGACCTCGAGCGGTGCCCAGCGTCCTGCTCCCCGGACAGCGGCTGTCTCTGCAGAGCCCCTCTGTGCCATGTTTCTGAGGAGCAGCTCTGGGTGGCTGTATCGCCGTGCTTCATGGCCCGGGCAGAAATGCCCTTCCAGGGCTTTTTGCTTTCACGACAGCTTCTGAAAAGCAGCTAAGCGGTCTGACAGCTGTATTCTCCCCTCTTTGCTGGTTCTCCCAATAGCTGGCTGATCCAACTGTCTTTCAAAAGGCCGAAAGGTTTTCTGATTTCCCCAAACCAGCTTCTGGGATGCCCGCTGGCCTCGGTTTGGCTATTTAGAGGAGAATGAGCAGGTAGCAGAGGGGCATCTCCTTTACCCAGTGTGTTGTTCCAGCACAGCAGATGGGACTTTGTCCTTCAGCAAAGCAACCTCAGATCCTGCTTTCAGCCAGGAAATGGTGGCTAGGATGGTAAATAGCAAACACCACATAAATACAACTACAATAAAGGTATCATCTGAGATATTAAAATACCTTTCTGCCAAGAGTACTTTCTAGGTACAGTCATGCAGATAGCCTACCTCTATCCAGTAGCCCTAGGACATTCTCCACACATAATAGCAATAGCTATTCTCTGAAGGCAAAACACTCCCAGCCTGCATACAGCATATGCCAGCAAAATTCAGATTATGCCAGCAAAACTCTGCCTTTGCCAACATAACTTGCTCCAGGTCATCCAAATGAAGCTCTAAGCTTCATTTCTTTAAGTGGGAGAAAGAGCTATCCTCGTGCCGTCTCTGCACACACACTTTCATCAGTGTAGCTCCATCAGTCATGTCTTCATGTACTGGATTGACACTGAAAGGCTGCCAAGGAACAGCGTAGACCGAGTGCTAGTTTCTGGAGCTCACAACTCCCAATGTTTATGGATTTCAATCATTGCTAATACTGCAATGTTTCTTGCTTCTAGTAAAAGACGTGATGAACATCTAGACAATCCTCCAGTATGTGATGCATGTATGTACTTAGCTACTTTTTCTCAATGCAGATACGGCATGCATCACAGTCAACAACATATCAAAACCACTTTAGCAATCTGCTGGGTAAACAACAGACCCAAATGCAAGTGCTGACATGCAGCTGCCCAAGTGAAAATTCTGTAACGAACTTACATTTAATTCTATATATATTTGAAAGTTCTGTATTTAGATTATAGTGTGTGACGCCCTCTTTTTTCTGCTGAGTTTCATTTATAATTTCATTGTTCCTGCTAGATACCACTTGAGATGACCCTATACACATCCTGATCCCCTTAAATGCTTTCGAGTAGAAACCACTGTTCAGAAACTCATAACATTACATTTCATGCCCTTGCCCTTTCCCTCACTTTGCAGATGCAGAGGAATAGGCTACGCTACACCAGTAATCTCATTTGCTACTATCAGCTTGCCACCTTAACCCAGTTTGCAGAAGGCTGTCATTATCCTCCATCTCACAAACTTCATGCATTGCAGCAGAAAAAAATGCTTTCCTGAGCCATAACAATGCCACAAAAAAAAAAAAAGGAGTAAATGCTTATTAATAAATGTCAACAATGTAATTTCCCTCTGACACTACAGTGCTAGTAGCTAAGGTGTTACTGCTATTGATTTGTAATCACCACTCCAGGAACAATCAAGAATACTGAGCATGAAGCAAGAATAGTTTGGGTTTTTTTTTTTTCCATTGGACCAGAAAAAGAAACCTAGCAAGACAAATTTAATTTGGCTAGGGAGTGATAATTAACATGCAATCCAGCAGTAAGCTTCCTGACAGCTTAGGATCAACGGTTGGTTTGCATTTTTTTTACATTTACAATTCAATATTTCTACTTGTTTTTATTCCCAAAAGATGAAACCACTACAGTCCTCTGCTTGAGAAACTTGCCATTGCTCAGCTTTTTCTGCAGTGAATGACTAACATAATCAGAGATACTACATCTCAAAACCACAGCGGTCGAACACGTGCAATGCTTTTACATTTCTCAGGAAAAACACGGGACCTCCTCCTCTAGCAAAAACCCAGGCAAACCCCAAATGCTGGACAATGGTCCCACGCTGTTCCAGTAACAGCAAGCTGTGCCTTCAAATGAAGCTGTTCTTTGCAAGAGGGGTTGTACTGCCGGGGCAAGTGCCATTTCAGTTTTGAGAGAACGTAGACTAGAAACGCCTGCACGGGCGTCAGGGCTTTGCTCTGGCAGGCTGCAGTACACCGCTGACCGCAGCGTCTCTGGGGATGGGGAAGGTGGCAGTGGGACCCGTTTGCCCTTCTGAAGAGATAACTGGGAAGCAGCACGGATAATTCCACACCGCGCCAGCTCACCACGTTAGAAAGTCCTCTCCTGCAACAATGCCTGCAGAAGTTACAGGTGTGCAGCTAGCTGGTCTAACCAACGCTATTCTCCAGCGTCTGGGACTGTTACGCCACTAGTCAGGCTAAATACATTAAAGGTTATTTCAAGTTTCTTCCTTCACCGTTTTGACTCTTTTCTTCTACGGTTCCTGACGGTGACAGTAAAAGATAGTCCTTCACAAAATGACAGACCACTGAAATATTGAAACTTCGATCTTTTGTATGATTATCATTTATATAGCTATTTTCCAGGATTCTAAGAAATACCTACTGGGATAGCTTCGAGCATCTTTTCAAGGAAGCATTGACAACACCTTCAATATGGTAAGTTACCCGTCATGAGCACAGAACAGCGATTCCCAACCGAATTCCCCAAACAGCTGCTTTAGTGTAACAGCGGAGCACACCGCCGTTTCTCCAGAAGAAGTGGCGGGACGATTTGGTCCCCGCGGTGGTCGGGTGTGCTTCCCAGTTGGCAGCAGACACAGCAAGTGATACTCATTTGCCGTCTGATGTTTAGGAAGGGGCTTTGTGGGTATTACAGAGCCCCGTGCATTCCAGCATAACCTCTATTGGCTTCAGGAACAGTTTGCCTGTCGCCCTTACTCCTGCTGTGCTCTTCTTTGCTGACTATTAGAGATTCACACCCTGCGCCCGAGGGGCTGCACTCAGGTACAAACCCCACACTATGGCAGCCTCTATGTGCAGGAAGGGGAGAAGAAATGCACGTTTCCAACGTTAGAAATAACCTCTTCCAGCCTCTTCTCCAAAGTTTTAGGCCGGCTCTGTCACTCTTGACGCTTTAGCGGCGCTGCTGTACGCCCCGTCCCAGCGCACTCCACGGCTGCAGCACAACCTCCTCTTGTGGCCGCTCACGGGCAGCGCGGCACGGTGGCCCGCCACAGCACCCCTTCTGCGCCCCTGTCATTAGCCCCGTCCGTTTATTCCACATCGCGGGTCACTGCCAGCAGCAGCACTAACACCCACACGCCTGCAGCCCGCCCGGAGGCGGCGGCAGCGGCCGGCCGGCCTGGCAGCTCCCCCGGCTCCGCGCTCCTGCTCCCCGCCGGGGGCAGGGACCCGCACCGCACCGCGCCGCGCCGCGGACACCCGGCGGGACGGCTCGGCCGGGGCCCCGCCGGCCCTGCAAGCCGCGTCTAAGCTCACAGCGTGGCAAACGTGTCTTTTGTTGTTCTTAAGAACCGCCTGACCAGAAAAGCAGCCGCAGGAGGCGGGCAGCAAGAAGCTCTGCACAGCTCCCCGCCGCCGGGGCCCGCGCTACAGCCAGGCGGTCAGAGCCGGGGGGACCTGCCCGTCCCCCGAACCCCCCCGGACACCCGCGGCGCCGCGCTGCAGCCCGGCTCCGCGCTCCCCCGCCTGCTCTGCGGGGTGGGGGGTCCCCCTGCCCCCGCGCTCGCTGCGGGGCGGAGCGTCCCCACAGCACCGCAAGGAGAAGGCCTCCGCCTTCGGGGCAGCGGGGCGAGTTCCCCCACCCCGCGGGCCCTTGGAGGCGGTGGCGGCTCTTCCCTGCCGCACCTCCCCTCGCCCGACACAGCGCGGAGAGCGCACCCCCACCGCCGCCCGCCGCACGCTCCCGCCCAGCAGCCGCCGCTCCCCGCCCCGTCGGGGCACTGGCGCCGCCCCCGCCCGCCCCGCCCGCCGCTTCCCGCCCGCCCGCCCGCCGGTACCTGGGCGTTGGAGCCGAGCTCGGGCGGCCGGCGGGCGCCGACCATCCTGGCCGTGGTCTGCAGGTTGATGGGGGCGCTCTGCGGGGGCTCCACGCCCGCGGCGCTGCAGCCCAGCCCGCCGTTGAGGTGCGCCGTCACCATCGCGATGGGAGCCTTGGCCGGCAGGACGGAGATGGCCAGGCTCTGTCCGGGGCTGCCGCTGGCGCTCCCGCCGCCGCCGCCGCCGCCGCCGCCGCCGCCGCCGGGTGCCTTGAGGAGCGCCGGGACGCCGCCGGGCTTGGCGCTGCCGCTGGCGCCGCCGCCCACCAGCACGGCCGCGGGGCAGCTCCGCACCGCCAGCTTCTGCCGGGGGAGAGAAGGGGAGAGAGAAGCGGCATCGTCACCCGCCGGGCTGCAGCCCGACCCCGGCCCCCCGGCGCTAGCCGTCGCGCTGCTCGCCGGGCCGGCCGAGCTCCTGCGGCCGGAGCATCCCTGCCGGGGCCGGTCCCTGCCAACGCGGATTTGGGGTTCTTTTCTTTCCTTTTTCCCCGCTCCCCCTACTGTTTTCTTTTGGGAAGGGGAGGGGAGAGGCTGGGCTTGCCCTACTCGCTCGGGAACTCGCGGTTCCACTCGGGCTTTTCAGTTTTGTTTGGTATTTTTCTCCTTTGCTATCTGTTTGTGCCTGGAACTAATGACCCTGGTATAGGTGTGGGCAATACTGCAGCTTTAATTCACAATAAAGGGCTTAAAGAATGTTGTTTTCAGCTTTCTCTTCCGATAGTCTGAAAACCCTTCCCCATGCTCGCCTACCCCAGCGCTTGGCTCCTTCTCCTGTTCTTCCACCCCGACTTCTTTGGTTTTTTGTTTCCCCTTTAAATTATTTGTTTTCTCACAGACTGCCACTGCTTGCTGAGGGTTGGTTGGTTGGTTGGTTGGTTGGTTGGTTTTTGCAGGCTAACTTTTCTCCGCAGCACCCATTGTGCCTCGCAGTTCTGTTTTCCTTAACAGTTTCCTTAAATCGCTACTCTTTGGCTATTCTCTAATGGGAAGACGTTGATGGTGTTCTTGCTATAGTACCTCTTGAAAGACTTGTGTCTGAGATTTCCGTAGGCACTGTGAAGTTGCCATGTGGTAAATGCCGATGTCGGCATAAAATGTTCCCTTTTGAAAAG
Source organism: Bucorvus abyssinicus (assembly GCA_009769605.1). NCBI lineage: Eukaryota > Metazoa > Chordata > Aves > Bucerotiformes > Bucorvidae > Bucorvus > Bucorvus abyssinicus. The sequence continues at coordinate 80,567,443 of CM020025.1, forward strand.
AAAAAAACCCCAACTTTTACACAGTTTTTGCCCTTTAAATATTCTCAGCAAGCTGTTCGTATGACTGCCGTTTGGGCCAGGTTAGGCGTATGCGGAAAGAATGTGCTGGTTCAAGCCTCTCTTGATACTGCGAAGTATTAAACATCTCATTTTTACAAGAGCTGGCATCAAAGGTACTTAATCCTGCAAAGACTTCTGCCCCTGCTTCCCTTCATTCGCTGACCAATCCTCTCGGCTTCAATGCAATTCCATGTAACGCGTAGCCTTTCCGGAACCTTCGCTGCCGGACTAACTCTGCTGCTGTACTGCTGAAGTCATTAAGAGTTTTGTTGCCAATTCAGCTTGTTTAAAATACAGCGTGTATATATAAAGTTACAGACATGCTTAGTTCTTTCCAGACTCAAGGCGGAAAAATCTTACCTATGGGCATGAAATAGAAGCCTTGTAGTAAAAAAAATCTGACCTTTGAGAAAACACCAACCTTCTTACCTTTAAACCCCTTTATAAACTTCAAGGCTGTAAAACCTTAACTGTCAAATATGTTTGCTCCAGGAACTGCAGATTTTGTCTTTATGTGAAATAGCAAGCATGCACTTTATCGGAGATACCTGCTTTGTATTTTAATGTATATATATTAAAAAAGACTGTTTTAATGTCAGCATTATTCTAGTAATTGTGACTTCATATAAATTGTTCTCAGCTTTGCTCATTTTTGCCTTTACCATTCATTCTCCATTTTCCTACTAAGTCACCCCAGGGAAGCATAGGCAGTATTTTCCTTAGACTATGCTGTTGCATGTCATAGATGGTTTGAAGAGGAAATAACTTTTCTTTCAGTGCAGAAATACACCTGTCTGTCAGTTTAAAAGGACTCCAGTAAAAGCCGAGAAACTCAGGTGCATTTTATGTAGGTGGAAGAAGTTGATCATGACAAAATTCTATAAAACGACTATTTCTCTGTCTTGTTATCGTACAGTTTTCCACTGGTGTTCCTTGTACTGGTTCAGTGCCCCAGTGGTATGGTGCTACAAAGGCAAAGCAACTGCATGCAGGAGAGCTGAATGAACACCACTTCTCCTACTCTGTCGCAAATCTCCCGGCACAGCACCTTACTAACCTGCATAGTGATACGTAGCTTCCAGATGAAGAGTTCAGCGTTGTGGGTGTATTTTTTGGTTTGATTTGCGTCATGTGAAAAACACTAAAAGCTCACGGACTGTCAGAAAATGCTGTCCTCCGTTTCAATGCTATAAATCCATTCCCGAACTGCAGTTAGTCCGGGAGTGAAAGCCTAGCTCTGCCGCAGAGCACCAGAGGTTTGCGGCTGGTCAGTAGCACCAGGGTTTCTTCTTTTTTTGTGAAACCAAGAGCATTCACTATCCCTGATAGGTCACTGTATTGATGAAGTGTCTTTTAATGTCTGTCCTCAGACCTGTGCACATTTGGATCACTGAAGGAAAATCTTGTCACAGAAATACTCAGTGTTCTGATTTCATTTTTTCCCTCAAAAGAAATAGAATTCCTACTATGTGATATTCCAGTGGTATTAGTACAGCTTTACTCTTCTCTCCGGTGGTTCAGCAACAGAAAACATCTAAGCAAACAAAACCCCGTGATCCCGAAAGATAAACAATCCTTGGCAGTTCAGTGGAAAATCAAGCAAATGAAGCAGGAGTAGATGGTGATTTTCCTGACAAACTTCAATAGCAAGTAATTGCTTTTTGTCTTGTTCCAAAGGAGGAAACCATACCAAGAAGTAAAAACGCAGAAATTCTGTAAACAACCAAAACCACTACTCGAACTACCATTCATCCCATTTCCACGGTTCTCCCTGCACGCATTCACAGTGAGTTAGTTTTGTGTGTCTTTGCACGTGATGTGTGTTAGCATTTTCCTCATAAACTGAAAAACCTGTCCGTTTATGTGCACGTGAGGGAAAAAAGCTAAGGAGACAGGGGTTACTGCTTGTATCATTCTAAGCTGAGATAATATTAAATGCTTGTAAAATTGAACATTCATCTCCTGATGGAAAATGTTTGGTTTAATTTAGGTTTTGAGGCTTTTCTAAGTAAATACAGGGGGGAAATGGTGTTCCCGTGATAGGTTTGCAAGGACCAATCGGCCCATGCCGGTCACCTCCCCAGGGAACAATGCTATGCTAAATTTATTTAAATCACTGCAAATTTTAGAAACAAGATATGGAAGCATATATAAAGGATGAGGTGCTCAAGAGTAGCTTCCAAAAGAGAGTTACAGGAAAACGGTCTGTTTGGGGGAAATCAGTGACAGTGTCTCTTCCGTGTCTCATTTATTTATTTTCTGAAAATATGCCTACCAAAACTTTAAGAATAGCCCCCCTCAGTCAGATGATGTTAGTTAAGAGATGAGCAGTTTCGCGGGTTTTCTTTGTAACAACCATTTTTTACTTTATACCCCTGTGAAGACATTGAGAAAGGAGTGTTGGCAGAAACAAGGATTATGATACGAGAGATTCAAAAAATCCCGAACAAACCCTACATCTGCTGGATTCCATTTCGGCCAGATTCATTAAAAGACTAGTCCTGGTTTTTAAAGAGAAATAAAATGTGCGTTTTGAGAATCAGTCAGCAGAACGCAGTCTCTGACACTTTTGGAATGATGAACAATAAGAAACTAAGCACGCTTTGGACACTGCAGCTGAAAACACGTGCTGATATAATGGAAGAGCCAAAAGAGGAAAAAAAAAGGGAAAAACGTTGGCTTTAAATGCCGGAAAGGAGGTCGCTGCTTCTCATCCACAGCCTAACAGTGCTCACAATACACCAATTTTGAAGCAGCGCCTTTTCAATAGCAACACAACTTTCATTTTCGCTGCAGGATGCCACAGGCGAAACCGAGTTTGAAATATGTATGCCAGTCACACGCAAACACGCTACGCCGTGCTGGAAAGCTGCCGCTTGTTTATGAGTTCCCATCTTGTACGTGGCACGGCCTCAGCTATTCAAAGCAGGGCAAATATTTTTTCCATATGCATCAAAACAGCTCTGGCCTTTCTGTTTGTTTGTTCGTGTGAGCCCTCTCCCCAGCCCTCCCTTCTACAGAGGCTTGTGCTGGAAAGGTCTGCGGGTGAGAAGGCAACCGCACAACCGTTCTAGCCTCCCCACGAGCAGTTCTGGAACCGCTCCTTCTCCCACCATGTACCACGACTCATTCTGTCCAGGGAATAAAGCCACGGAGGGAGCGAAGGGAGCAAGGACCGGAAGGCGGCTGTGCTGTTGTGATACACGCTGAGCAGTGCGGTGCAGGTACGCACGTACACGTGCACAGACTCCAGCCAGAGCCCGCACAGACAGCATCGCCTTCAGCATCACCTTGCGCTTCCTTCACTTTCACTCTGCTGTGGCTTACCTCACATCTTCAAATCCTGACCGACCCGCTGTCAGCTTCACTGCGCACACACATCTCACCTAAGAGTATGGTCAGGTCCTGCAACGCAGGAATACTCGCCTACTGGATGCTCTCTGCCACGGCAGTGATTAAACACGGACACACGACTCTCGACAAACCTTCACGTTTTCCTAGTAAAATATGAGACCTGTTTAAAAAGAACCTAAAATTCACTGTCCATCACATTTATATTTTAACACCTACATGCTGTAGATGATAGAGGCTTCAGTCCATTAATCTTTCTAGAATGATGCTGTCCTGACAAAGCGGTTTCACTGTGAAAAACTGCAATTGTCTTCAGAGCGGCATCAGTTCTTTTCCATAGTGGCCCCATGGCTAAGAGAAAAAAACATTTGGTATAACCCTGAGGTTTTATTTAGCTTGCAGAAGACTGGCAATCCACTTTCAAACCAAAACGATGGCTTGTCAATTAATAATTTAACGTTCGGCACTCATCTAGGGCCCTGCACGCAGAACAGCTGAAGAGACTTCTCCAGCAATGAGAGGTGTGACCTCTGTTCATTGACTCAACTGTCACAATAACATTCTGTGGAACAACGGGATATTTAATATGCAAAGAATGACCACTCTCAAATGCGTTGGAGACAGGCCGTCAGCTATGGCACTGCAGCGGACTGACTTAGGATCTCGGTACACGCCTACGAATTGCTATACATTTCCCACATATTTCCAGGTCGCTACTTACAGACACGTCTGATCGTGCCTGATTTGTGCCTGGAGTCACAAAGCAACCACCTGCATAACTCGACAGACTGCAGCAGGAACGAGCGGGGCGGCAGCGGAGGATACGGAGGCACGCACACGTGGGCACCCACACGTGGGCCCCCACAGGAGCGCGGTGGATGGTTACGGCGGCAAAAGGCTCCCGTGGTCTGTGTTTTATCCCATACAAAGTGCTTCCCTTTCCACACAACCTTTGGGCACCAGGTTGCCCGTGCCCAAAGAGAAGCCATTGAAACGGGTTTTCACGCCAGCACGGATGAAGATCCTCGCGTGGAAGAGTTCTGCGCAGGTTCCCTGAAACGTTGCATTTCCACGTAATGGTGTTCCAGCCGTGCAAGCGAGGAGGAGGAGGAGGAGGACGAGGAGGGTGTTCGAGGAAGGCTGGGGTGGTTCCGCCTGCCAGTCTCTCACCAGATGACCTGTCAGTTGGATGCAGCCGCTCTCCCTGCGGCGCCCGAGCCAGGGCAGGGCAAGGGCTGGGCAGGACGGAGGGGAGGGGGAAATTGCTCGACAGACGTATTTCTAATGACCGCCAAGGAGGGGTCACCGGGATGACGTGCGGTACCCGGTGGCAGGCAGCCTTCCTCCTCCTCTCCCTCTCCATCCTGCGGGCCGGGGCTGTGCGGCGGGACCCCCTGGGCTGCTCCGCGCAGCGAGCCGCGGGCGCGCCCCGCCCGCCCCAAAAGGCAGCCCCCCGACAGCGCCGTTAGTAAACGGGGAGGTAGCGTATCCTCTAGGTGGGTCCCGGGTGTTGGTTTTTTCCAGGAGGATGAAGAAGGCACCGCTGAAGGAAGTCCAGGACGTGGTCGAAGCAGCCCGTTTGCAGGCGCGGACTGTTCGGCAGAGCCTGAGCGTGAAACCCGGTCGGGGGGTTTAGGTGTGCTGAAGCGCAATCTCAGCATTGCTGGGTTTTTAGGGGCTTCTTTTGTCTGATGGTTTCCTATTCTTCTTTCTCCTTTTTATTTTATTTTTTTTTGACAACTCCCTGCCCGCCTGTCATCAGAAGTAAGAACGTATTCCTTTCTCTCTATCAGATCTCAGTTAATTAGCCATCGCTGCGGCAGGCTCGAGGATTTGAATTCAAAGTGAAACTCATTCTAATCAAAACTGCAGCAAACTGGGGTTTTGTTTGACTTTAACCTGAAAGTCAGTTATTGTGCCACTGAGGTACACACCACATCACCAGCTGAGTGCTTTCAGCATCCCTCTATCTGTGGGAAATATTTAATCGGCACAAAGATCCAATCAGCACAGCAGAGGGGAATCTAGTGTGTGCATTAATTTACTTTCAGTTGAAAAGCACTAAAGCAGGTCAGAAACATATAACCTTCTCCCTCCCCCCCTCCTCTTTCCCCTCCCAAACAAATACACAGCACATCAGAAGATTTTTGGGGGCAGGGGAGGGAATGAAAGGCATCCTGTATGAATCTAGATTGGAGAGTCAGACAATAAATTAGTTGTTCCTGACAAAGAATGACAAACACTGCCTGGAATAGAAGAGGGGAAAAAAAGCCACACACACACACACCCCCCCGCTCCAAACATACTCCCCAAAATACCCGCTCAAATTAATTACACTGGGTAATTGTTTGTTTTATAATCTTTGACTCTTTTTAAGCTAGAAAGATGGCTGAATGATTACTCCTTCTGTGTATGACATTAATTAGAAGGAAAGCAAATGCCAGGAAATAATGAAACAGTCTTTCTATTAAGGTGCAATGACTTTGGATTTTCAGACCAACCACGTTCTCCAGGAAAGGCTTCCACTAATATTATCAGCATTAAAAATGCGTTTTAGAAGCACTCCCAAGCTCTTCTACACATCCGCAGTTTTACTCCTGCAGAAGCATACTGCAGGGTACAAAAGCTAAACTTTTTCCGCTGCCAAATCTAAACCTCTATTTCTCACTTACTCCCTGAAGACAATCAAGTTCCTCATCTCCTTGATATTGTTAACGAGAATATTGACATGCAGCCTTCTTTCACAAGGGATCCTTTACAACATGAGCGATACGTGAACGAACTTGCACAATTCTGCAAGCAAAACCATCACGCGGAAATGCGACGACAGGCAACGATTAGAGTTGCACCACAAAACCCCACCCCAGCGTGTCAGCCTGGTGGGGCCAAAACTCTCAGCGTGGCTGCTTTCCAAGACAGGGCAGCAATGAAGAATTAGCAGATTTATGTAAAGAGAGAATTTTCCAAACTAGTAAATACCCTAATAATGGTAACAGTGGGCTTAGAAAAGCACATACTCACTCAAGTGCAATTAGCGTTTAATTTCTGGAACCATTAAACAGCTTGCTGACTGAAAAAACAACGCGTTTTCAGCTGTATTGCTGACTGACAATCCGCTCATCAAAGCTCAGAATTATCTGCTGAGTGACTTGCAGGCAGCACTTTTTAACTAACAAGGAGTAGGGGGGAAAGAGGATGGTATTTAATGAGTAAAGTCAGATTCATATTACGGAACGTTCTGGAAGTGCCGGCGCATCTTGAAGAGAGGAGGAGGGGGAGCCAGGGTTCTTTTTTTTTAATAACCTCACAAATAATCCCTCCTCCTTTCTCTCTCTCAAACCATGTCAATGATCAAGGAAATGAGAACAAGGCGCTTGATTCACAGCTGACTCTCTCTCCTTGTTCCATCAGATCAAGAAGGAGCAGTCTAACGGGGCGGATTTCTGCAGGGGAAACAAATGTACAAGCTGGCATTTTGTCTCCTACGCCTATTAATTAGTCTGCTTTTCTGACAGAAACAGAGCTTTTAAAACTTGCAGTGGAGTTACACGTGTGCCCACTCACGCATACGCTGCATATATGCATCCAGAAAATTAAATATTGTGCACGAGGGATAAACCCCTCCCAAAAAATCTTCATGGAAAGAGTGGTTGGTTTCCTGTTTTATTTGATGGATGGATCTGTATTCTTTCCCTTAATCCTAAGAAAAACTGCATAGTGAAGTGCTAATAGTGAGACGCTGCCTGCGCTACAGCCCCTCTTCCCAAGGGCCCTTGGACGGGGTGCAGTGTGCTCTGGATAGTGGCAAGACTGGAGCTGAGTCTGCGCATCTGTGAAAGGCTTCGCTTAAACCCAGACTTACCACAAAGGAAAACTGGGGCTTGATCTCACCTGGAATAAACCAGAAAGCATGCAGGTATCCTCTTGGCAGTTCAGAGCAGGGTTTAAAAGGCTCCCCGCTGTGTAACATGGGTTCTCCCCTAGCCCCAAAGCTGGAGTCCTACTTGCCATTGGCAGTTCAAAATTTACAGCCTTTTGCTGTGGCCAGCTTAAGTTTCCCATGATTTGCTACGGCCTGTGCATTCAAGAGGACCTCATTCATCTGGCTTATTTAATGTTAAAAACAAAAAACAACTCTCCACGAACACACACCAAAAAATGAAACCCAAGAGTGCACATGCATGTGCTTCCAGTTTAAGTTTTGGAAAAACAAAGGCAGAGTGATTAAAGGCCAGGAGCAGGCAGCTCAGCATATGGAGCCACAGTAAGTGCCCTAGAACAAGCGGGATGTTTTCATTGTGTGAAAGGCTCATTCATTACAGCTACAAGATGCAGTGCAGACATTTGCATTTTTAGAGGGGCATCTTGTCATTTTTAGATAAATCATGGGATCCAGACCCTTTCTGAATGGCATCAGAGCTCACATTTCTTCATATCCTGCCTCCCTTTGTTTCAGTACTCTGCCTCACTGTTTTCTTTTCCTCTGCATGGATGTCAGTAAAGTTTGCATCCCAGTATGTCTCCAGAACAAGACGCGGTATCGGGGGCTTCTCATTTTTCCTTAAGAATGTGCTGCTTCCCGTCATCAAGCAAGGCAAAAAGAGATGCAACTGCATGCAATCAGAAAAATAAACAATAAATTCATTTATTGCATCCAGTTTCAAAGCTGCTGCCTCCTGATTCACATTCCCTCCCCCCACATGCCTCCCACCAGCACCCCCCACCCACCTGATAATCTTCTCTTTGATTTCTCCCTCCTTCACTCCAGCTTAAAATCAAATTTGGAAACACACATCTTCCTTGGTGTGGCAGGAAGAACAGGCATTACAATAAACTAAGCCAAATCCTTTTTTTTCCCCACCCCCCTTTTTTTTCCAGATAACACAGAATCCTCCTGAAATGAGCAAACGTAACTGTGAACAGATACAGACTTCCCATGGGATCAAACCATCCCTTCCTCAGTACATATATATAGAAAGAAGGAAGAAGTTAAATGGTTGCATTTGCCCCAGGGGAGGGCAGAGCTTCAGTTGTGAAGTATTCCCATCAGAAATTCTGGAGAAGTTACAAAGAAGAAAAAAAACAAACCCAAACAATGCCTGCCTCCTCTCCAGACCTCGCATAGACACTTCCCCAGCAATTCCACGCATGCCCGTTTCATCCCAACAGCACGGGATGATTAGGATTACTGTGGTACTCTGCAGTGATTACTGTTTTCCAACGGCAGGCGTATTTGCATGGTAGTCATGAAACTGCTCGGAGCAACCTTTCAATTTTCCAGCCCTCCAAAGTATAGCTTTGGTGAGAGCAAACAAAGGGGAAGGGAAAATAAAGAGCCCCAAGTGAGCGCCTACGTCTAGGCACCTCAGTCAAAATCCAGGCTCTTGTGTCCACATGGACAACTGCCAACTGGCACAGGGGCAGCAGCCGCCAGAGGCAAAGGCATCCTGTGCTCGCGCGCCCTGCACCCGGGTGACCCTGCTCATTTCTGCAAGGGAATGTTGGTACACGAATGAAACCGAGCTCTAGATTTTGTCGAAAAACTGAAGAGAGCACTTAGTTCAGAGGAGAGAAGAGGAAGGCAGGCATTTTGCAAAATGCATCAGCACGCCTTGTTAATTAAAAACCCATATGGCTTGGCAGCACAGTAAGTAGTGTCCTTCCACCTTCATCTCTGACTGGACCTGTGTCTAGTCCTGGTGAAGCACATCAGAACTGGAATGTAATCAGAGGCGTCCTCTAAGATTTACATAAATCCCTTTGCCTCAGTTTCCCAACTTGGTAACATATCTTCCTTGCAAAGGTATTGTGAAAATTAACCGGCTGGCATTGACTAAATGCTGTTGTCTGGTATTAAAGGCGAGTTAAGTCATATCTTCTCACCTTAATCCAAGAGAATTATGGATGTCAAATTGAAGGTAGTGCGCTATCGCACGCTTTATCTAACCTTGCCTGCCGACATTTCCCTTTTGGAGTTGAAGATGAAACTTGACAGCTCCAAGTATTTTTCTGTGTCTATGTGTGTGGATCTGGCCGCATATTGAACTAAGTGGAGGGCACAAAATTAATGACACATCTTTTCCTTTCCACAAGTTTCATGAAAAGAAACCTACAGACCCGAAATGTGTCAAAGCCCAGAGCCAGCGATGACAAACACACAACTGATAACCGCACCTCTAAAAAGAGGTCTGAAGAAGAAAGGCATTCAAGGGAGCTATAAGGAGTGGGAGAGGAGACACGCAGGGGGCCAAACTTCTCACAAGGCACTCTTGGCTCTCTGCTTGTCGATAGAAAAGGGTTGAAGTGGCAAGCCTTTAAAAGATTTTCCTCCTGCATCACGAGGTAAAACCATTTATTATAAATTATGGATCGAGAACGATGAACAATTGTGCAGGTGCTTCGCAGAAGTAAGTTAGAAGGTTGAGTTGACAATGGAATCCCATCTCTAGGCTTCCTTTCTAATACACCTTAATATACATAGGATGACAGTCTCAATGCCTTTCTCTGTGCCTTCCCAGGACATCCAAACATCCCCTCACCATGCATAGAAACCCCTTCGATCCGATGAAACCCGTCCAGAGGTGGCAGCTCTGACCACATCCATGGAAGGAGGCTGCAGGCCACAGAGACCCTCTCACATGATGTATCAAGGCAGAGCTGGAAATTGAACTTTGACGTCGCCAACCCAAAACTTTAGCCATCAAGAGAGCACCTTCCCTCCTCGGTTACTTTTTCCCTCAGTTGCATGGCTACATTTGCCATGTTCCCTATCCAAACCATGGAGCTGAACAGTCAAACTGCCCTGTTTATCCAACCTTCCGGCCGAAGGTGCAGGTAGGGTGGCTGCGACAGCACTTGAGGCAACAGCAGTGGGTGATTTTTTTCTGTCTTTCAAGAAACGCGTGTTCAAAAAGTTAGATTATCAAACAACAGATTACCAAAGCCACAAGGTAGTTTTCCAGCCCTGGCTGAGTGAATACCACCTGATCAAACATCACTGCTTACAGAGCAGGGGAGAGGGGAGAGTAGGGACTTCAAGCCCTCCGTCACGTGCTCAGACCACTACGCAGTGCTCTGCTTTTTTTTATGGGGGACATATAATGGCCTAGTTCCTCTAGGGACATGGGCGATTTAGACAGATGAAAAAAAAAAAAAAAAATCAACCTCCCCTCCCTAATCCCCTCCAGTCTGAGAAAGAATGCCGTGTGAGTACATCCGTGTGAAAAATCAAAAGCAAACTTCCACAGTTTGAGAATCACAAGTAATACCACTTGACTAGGTACAGATAAGTGATCAGTCATAACAAGATAACAAGAGACTGCAGAGAGTGCATGAAAAAACTATTTAGAATGACTGAACTGTGCAAATATATTAGCAGATGTTGAAAATATTGGGTAAATTTAAGAAGGGAATTATATGCTTTCACTCTAACTTAATGGAAATGCAAATGATAAGATGATGGTTAAAGGGAACGGAAGGTACACAGCGGCAGTGTTGGGGAAGAACGTTGACAAGAGAAGGGAGCTGCTAATGAAGGGCTGTGCAGATCCTAGGATGAAACTAAGACACGACGCAACCATTATTCCAGAGGCCAAAGAGAGAGTAACGAGCAATAAATAATGCAGATCATGCCAATGGCAGTAAATAAAATGGAACGTAGGAAAGAGAATGAGAAAGAACAGACTGGGCCCACTCCAAAACAACAATAGGAGAGGAACACAATGGCTGAGGAGAAAGCAAGGACACACGACACAGTAACTCTGCCATGGCCTTCACGCGCAAAGATGGAGATGACAATGGAACACACAGATAAAATGGGAATTATCTGCAAAATTTAGTCTGCAGTTGTTAAGCGGCTGAATTAGTTTCTGACCTACTCCCAAGAACAGCGACAGCAGAAGGAAGGACATTCTGCGTGTTGATTTTCTTGCTGCGGTAGTGGGAGACAGGTAGTTCCTCCACAAGAGCTATACAAGGAGCTGCACAAAGTGACACAGATCTGTGCGTACGCTTAGAAAGGATTCAAGGGCACGAAAGCAAGGCGAGAAGAGAATGCGAGAAGCTGCAGCAAAGGTTTTCACGACTTTGTTACATTTAAGGACCAGGATAAACAACGTGCTCTGGGCCTCCTTTCCCAGTGTGTGCTATGGAGCGCAAAGCATCATCGCCCCTTCTGACAAACTCCACCTCAGTCAGCCGCGCAGATCCTTTGCCTGGGTCATTCATCGGAGCCGACGGCTCTTCTTCTGATAAAAGCCATTTTGCAAAGAAGCGGAACAAGAAACGACAGGGTGGTCAGTAAACACTGATGCTCCGGCTCTAGTGCTGCAGCACGCTCCATTTTTTCATGTCCATTGGGGCTAACCTTTTCTTTTGCGAGAGCGGGACACTCCTCAGAGCAGAAGGCAAGGATTAGGACACAGCCATGGAGTTCTGTGGCAGGTTTGTGCAGCAGCCCCTGGAGATCTGAGTTCATACACAGGTCAAGCCATACGTGGGAAAGAAAGACTAAGTCTCTGTTCCACTTCCCACGTTCCGAAGTACCTGAGGTGTAACCCCCGCCCCGGCGTAAGGCTGGGCTGCAGTTGTGTGACCTGCAAAGGCACGGTGTAGAAGAAGAATGGGGTAACTACAGGGCAAAATGATGCTTTGCTCATTCCGGCGGATTCCACCCGAGCAGGAGGTGAGAATGTGAACAACCCTCAATGCGGAAGAAGGAGCTCTCTGCACAACGCCTCCATCGAGACCGTGACTGCATCCAGCCCTGCACCATTTTATTCCTGCTTTCACCCCTGCTTTTTTTTTTTTTTTTCCTCTGAACAACTAAAGCTTTTAAAAGGAACTGTGGAAAAATAACGATGGCCTTTTCCAGGAGGTGAGGGGAACAGGCCACGTTTTACCAAACATTGTACACCTATATAAATTTGCAATGCTCCTAAAGGAAGCTGTCCCCGAGTCTCCTGACCCTCCTCCTGTGCCACCCCGACCTACGTGGCTGCAGCAGCGTTCAGAGAGCTGTGCAATAAACCGGTAGCGCTACTAGTTAAAGCTAACATGGCAAAGGAAAACACCCCTAGTTTTTAACGCAGAGCGGTTAGCGCCTTCAGTTCACGCTCTGGCTGCAGAAACAACGGGGCCAGCGCAGCAGGAGGAGGCGGTGGGGAGGGAGAGCGAAGCAGGAGCGAGAAGCACCCTTCCAGAAGAGTGCTGGCACGGTGTTTGGGCAGCCGTTGGCACGGGCTTGGCAACTTCACAATGACTGGGGAGGAAACTGGGAAATACAAAAGAGGGGACTGAAGAAGAAAAGAAAGAAGCAGAACACACGCAAGAGCCTGGTAGGACAATGCACCCTGGCCAAAGGAACCAAGGGAAGAGCCGCCGTGCCTTTCACTAGCAGTGATACTACCTCCAGTAGTAGTGAACACGCACTTCCTTCAGGCGGTCGTTCAGCAGCCTGTGTGGACACAGTCCCGTTTCCAGCAGACCGCTGCCTACAACATCACCAGCGATAATACGCAGACTCAGCAGCGAGGCGAAAGACTGCACGGACACAGTGAGTAAATCACCCTCTCAAACCTCAGAGGATTGCAGGTCTCTGTCAAGTCATTCGGCTCTAACATTTGACCCGTCTTAGAGCAGTTACAGCTTGCCAGGGAATACATTCTCAATTCTCAACAGCAATTTCAAGGAAAATAAATCTCTTGATTATAAAAAATTTTATATTGTTACATTTAATAATGCCAGTAACAATTTCTACCTACAAACAACCTTTACCAATAAAGCTTATGCACTGCAAGTTCACACCTCAGCTTAATATACACTAACATCCCCGTGCAGACATGTCCACTTACAAAACACTACCCTGAGTCTTATGCTGGCATGAAAAATAAGAAATAAACCACAGGGACGGGAGCCATCAAAACCCAAACTCAACAAACATGATTTTTTGAAAAATCAGTCAAATGAAAAGGGTGAGTGAGAGCGGACAAGAAACAGGACATTAAGGGAAAGGCATTCAAAACGTCAGATTTTTTGACAGCATCCCTTCCAGGAGCCAACAGCAGGCGATGCTGGAATGCAGTGCTGAGCTAGGCTAAAGGCAAACGTACTGAATTCTTTAACTAAAAGGTTCAGGATCAGAGCTGTTTTTCTTAACGTGAAAGTGGACAAAGTGGCACGAGATAAAGACTGAGGAATTCAGCAACAGCTAAATCTCTAACTGGGAAAAGCAATCTGCACAGGGAAACTTTTCCAAGCTGGAAAGAAGCGACGCTCCTGAGTACTTTAGCAGCGAGCATGACTGACTCTCCTGCTGTTCATGGTATCAGCATCATCCACGAACGTCGCTGCACTCAGGAGCTTACCAGCATTTCCGTTCTCAAACGCCACAAGATAGAAGTTTGTTAGTTGATTGCTTATCTGGGGAGGCTGCGGATGGACAAAGATGGCACGTGGGTTTGAACAGGGCACATGTGTTCTCACCTGAGGGATTTGTGTTGTGTGGCGTTTTTCAAAGGCACCCTAAGACGTGTGAGCAATTTGCTACGGGAGTTCACCGGTTAACGTACGGTCTGTGAGTACAGTAGGACTTGCAGTGCCACCCATGCATAAGCTGCAGAAAAACAGGGCAAGTCCAGTCCAGCACGACTGGAGTACCTCTGGAGATGAAACCAGGCTCTTGATCCTGACAAACGTGGCCTGACAAGCAGCCAGTGCAGGCTTTATGCTCTTCCAAGAGCAGCTCTAGGTCTGAGGCAAGCAAAACCCAACCCAACCATTTTGGACTGGCACGTATGTATGTCCAGACTAGCATCTCTGCTGGCATAAATGGAGATGAGGTGCCCGCTTTCAGAGCAAGACAGCTGTTGGGCCAAGGAGATTAAACCAGGGCCTCAGATTTTGTGATAACTTAACTCATCTTCCAGGATTCACGCTTCTGCAGTTCCCTCCTCACCAAACTCAGTAACTGCAGGTTTAAAATGGGCACACTTGCAGCTCAGACCACTGCTGGACTACAGAGCCAGAAGAAACGCCAACTTCAGTGTGTGTGCTCCCTGGGCTGCTTCATTCTTTCCTACAGCAGACGAACACCTATCATCAGCTTCAGCAGAAACAGTCTTGGCTCAAATTGGCGTAAGAGCAGAAAGAAATCCAACTGAACGTGTTTAAATGACTCTGCTGCTTCTCTCTGCTCGCTATTTTCGTAATTACAAGCAAGGCAGACTAGCTCGATGAGGATCCCTCCACTGCCAGCTGTGAGAACTAGCTCAAACATGGAGCAAAGCATAAGGCTCCTCAGTCCTTCCATGGGGACCCCGCAGATGCCACTGTGAGTTGACAGATCCACAGTCTCTCTGTGAACATCCTACCAGTGCCTTTACATGGAAAGAGACAAGCACCTTAGAGGGAAAATCACCCCACCTGATAGGTGAACTGTCCTCTGAGAAGGTCTGTCTCCACTGACACTGGGCGTGTGGGCTTCTAACTTGATCATCCCTATTAGGTGATGAAGGTTGGAGAATTCAAGCCCAGAAAACGAAACAGTGCAACATCTGGTCATGCGAATGCACAGTTCTTTATCTCGGGAAATGTGTTCGTATAAAATTAGGATATCTCGTTGGGGAGCGAGCTGCAGGAATTCTGTTCTCAAACCACAGACCAGACTCACCTTGCCTTAGTCTGGGCCTTTACGCCTTAGACCTTGAACATCTCCTGATGTTCAGAGAAACAGAATCATAGAATGCTTTGGGTTGGAAGGAACCTTCAAAGGTCATCTTGTCCAACCCCCCTGCAGTGAGCAGGGACTTCTTCAAGTAGAGCAGGTCGCCCTGAGCACTGTCCAACCTGACCTGGAATGTTTCCAGGGACGGGGCATCTACCACTGCTCTGGGCAACCTGGGCCAGTGTTTCACCACCCTCACTGTAAAAGATTTCTTCCTTGTATCTAGTCTAAATCTCCCTTTTTTAGTTTAAAACTATTAGTCCTTGTCCCTTGCTAAAAAGACTGTCCCCATCTTTCTTAAAGCCCCCTTTAAGAATTAGTTAAGAATTATTCCACATGTCAAAAGCAGGAAAATTTGTGTGTTGATCTCAGGGGCAGGCAACTTAGGTATAGACATCTCCTGTCCTGTCCTGTCCAGACTGATGCAGTCAAGATGGTGCATAACTGGCCATCTGACAAAACATCCTGCCATTCCTGAACTGGACCTGCTGTCACCATGCACCTGCAGCGACGACCTCCCATACACATAGACGGGTTGCTCACTAGCCAGCATTCCCCAAGGGAGGGACAACCTCGCCTGTGAAGCTTGGTAGCCTCACCTTCGCCCTTTCCAAGAGTGCCAGTTAGTTGCTCCTGCGTTTAAATTAATGGCAAAACACAAACCAGCTGCTAAGACCTGTTCCCCTGGGTACGCAGGCAACATGCATGTGCCTTTTTGGCACCGCCTTGTGCAGAAATCCTCCTGCCTTGGGAAGTCCGGGCTTCCCTTGAGAGGCTGCAATGTAATACGAGAACAATTTTGGTTAGGAGTTCGGCTGACACTGTTAAGGTTGCTCATGTTGAGCAGGGAAGCTTGGCTGTGACCTTACTGACGAGGACCTTCACAACTATGCAGGAGACAGCAAAATGATTTGGACAAACTCAGGATCCTGGCAAAGAACAAGCAAAAGTTGGCTCATGGCAACAAAAATCTGCCCTCACATCATCGTGACTAAGCTATAATTAGATACCTCCATTTTTTTTTTCATTCACTCGTGATTCTTTTTATGAGCTGGCAATATGAGAGTAAATTTCTTACAGTTTTACACAGAAGTATTGTTTAAGTGGCTTTTAAACACTTGTCCTGCTGAAGTAAAAAAATTGAGTTCTCCCAAGGCCCAGTGTCTTTCAGCTGACTGATAACTAACGGGTGCTGTAGGCTGTGGGCTTGGTACAGGAAGAAAGGTGAGTGAGCTTTAGGACAATTACTCTGCATTGCGCTACGTTAAAATGGCATGAGGCGTGTGTCTGCCGGACCACAAGCAACCATGGAAAATACATTATTTATGAGAAAGACAAGCCCTTCAAGAGCAGTAATAAACTTTTCACAGCCATCTGCAGGAGCGGGAATGCATTTAACTGTTGCCTGCCACCACACCTGACTTCCAACACAGGAGACAACAAGGATCTACAAGAGCATTTTTATTTTCCTTGGCCTCTCGCTATGTTTCCCAGCACGTGGGCAAGAATGAATGAGGGCTGCACACCTTCAGTAGCACCTTGAGGAAATGTTGTCCCTGAAAAGCAGTCACATTTACCTTGGAGACTGGCCCAAGAACTCCAAAACGGGTTCCATTTTTCTTGGGACAAGCTCCCATGAAAAAGCATTTGCAACAACTGCTAGAGGAAGTCTGCCAGATCTGTAGGGTACTTCCTATTTGCTAATTGTCCATCAGTGCCTCAAACCACTGGGTGTGAGTCAGGTTCCAGCCCAAAATTGGTTAACTAGGCGTGCAGAGTAATTCAAGTCTACCAGAAAACCTGTTGAAGGAACGGAAGTCATTGATGTAGGCTCATACCAAAACTCTTTTGGACCACGACTGGTTTCCATCTCATGGACTATCACATCCTGCTGGTTATTACAGAGTGGTCCGGACATGACTAAATGCACAACCAAAACTTTTAACGCAACTTTAGGATTATTTAACTAACTGATCACATGGCATCAACCACAAAACCTAACCCAGGAATTCTTGCATGAAGATTACAATTTCTTCCCAGAAGCCATTCTGAAACCAAAGTTAAACCTCCATTTAAGGATTTCAAGGAGTAGCATCTATTGCTTTATTAGATTAATGACTTTCACTCTTAAAAACCCTCAGCTTATTTCCAGCTCTATTATCTAGCCGCTTACACCTTTTTCCCAGTTATGGAGAATAGCTGCCTGCTCACCTGGCAGGGTTCCTTTCCTGGAAGAGCAGGATGATGATGTTTTTCTCCACGAGGACACCCATACCACAGAAGATAAGGGAGTACTTTTGACTGCTTCAGCCTATGTCTGGGGTCAAACCAGCTGCTTGTATTCTTGGGAAATGCAGTGCTTGCTCTACTGATTCCTGAACGAGCTCAGTACTAGGACAAAAATGAGCAGGGCCAGAGGACCCACCAGCAAGTTATATTTGACCTTCAGAATTTTGCACACTGAAGCCAATTCTCTTGATTCAGGAGATTTTCCCAGGAGACAGTTGCCTCACATAAAACGAACCCATTATATTAATTAATGGTATGTAAGTAAAACTAATTTCTGTTACACTGTATCTATATTCAATGAACAGTTACTCGTGATAAAGAGCTGAGTCAGAAGGAAGCTTGCCTGTGGCATTGCGTTAAAATTCCAGTAGTATGCACTGCTCTTTGGTAAAACAGCTTTGCAAACCCTTTTATCACTGGTTTTGTTTTTAAACCTACTAATGTAATAAAAACAACTATAAGCAAATCGACAGAGTATAAGCACATCATCCAGGTACCTGTAACATGCACAATCTGCCAACCGTGAAGACTCAGCAGTACACTTACAGACCTATGCTGAAACTAAATGAACTCCCATCTAAGCAAAAACCCAGCAGTAGCAGTATGGTTGAAGGGAAGAAAACTCGACACATTGCCATTCATAGATTCCCAAGTTACAAAGGAAGACCCAGTTCACCTAGTCTGACATCTCATATAACACCACTATGGCATTCAACCCATTAGAGACTAATAACTTACTTTCAGGGTAAAGCCTGATCTTCCAGAGGAGGCATACTGCCTTGATAGGAGGCTCTTACGAAATAACAAATCCTCTATTTCCCTTGGTCATCCCTTCAAACAGTTAAATCCACCCTCACCTCCCTTAGAGCCTTCACAGAACCAAAGAATCACTTAGGTTGGAAAAGACCTTTAAAATCATCGAGTCCAACCATTAACCCAGCGCTGACAAGTCCAACACTAAACGATGTCCCTCAGCACCACATCGTCAGCCTGGTTTCTGGCTTGAATTGCTCCGGAGTTTTACCTGCGATGGTTGCTAGGTTTGGTAGGGTACTGGGCCTCTCGTACGGCCAGAATTTCTAATGGTTGCTTTCTTGCTCTAGGATTTCTGTATTTTAATCAGACTTAGGGAGCCGAAGCAGGCTGAGTGTACCGGAGCATGTGGTACTCATGTGCAATGCAGCATGCGATCCAGCCTTTTGCCTAGCTCTCAGCCATTCACATTCTGGCAACATCTCTCTTTCAAGCCCCCAAATATCCCCAGCCCAACAAAGAACAAATACCAGTTTCTGTGAAGCTACAGCAGAGAGAAAACGGTAGCTAAAAAAACCACAAAAGGCCAACTTCAAAGTTGTTGAATTTGGTGCTTGGGCTTTGAAAAACCTGTCATTTGGGAGAAAGGGTGGGAGGCTGCTCTTTCCCCCTCCTTTTCATTAAACGGCTCTTCAGAACTTGGGAGAGCTCCTGCTCTCATTATGCATTCCTCCTTCTGGAAATAAATACTTGTGTGGGTTGTCACATTAGTCAGTAGATAGATGTCAAAAACAAATTATAGCCTGGCATGGAGCCAAACATCGTGTGTGTGTGTGTGTGTGTGTGTGTGCGCGCGCGCGTTATAACAGAGTATCTGCTATTAGGAATGTGGCTGGTTCTGCATGTCAGAGGGTGGAGCCTTTTCCAGGAGCAGAAGCCTTATAATGAGCGACTTTCTAAAGACGGAACTGAGAATCACGATCTTGTTTCACTCCTCTCCCCACAAGGAGATGTTACACAAACTCCCCATATGGCTCATCGCCACACAGAGAAATCCTACTCCTTCGATGCTTCTTCCAGCTCTGTGAAGTCAAAAACAAGCTAAGCAGTCCCACAGCTCACTTCAGCCTTTAAATAAGCTGGGGGTCTCCTGAGGGATGGGAACCAAAAACTTGTTTGCCCTTTCAAGGTCCTGAGAAACTCTCTCCACGTCCGTCCCTCCCTCTTCTCATTTTACAGGTTTAAATCAGTTCTGGTGGCAGTTATGATGCCCCAATCAAATTCTTTTTTCAAAAATAAGATTTAAAAAACACAGCTAGCATCCAACCCTCCGTCTGAACCGTTAGTTTTTTCAGTCTCAGAAATCAGCATCTTGGGTTATTACCAAACGCGTCCTCTGTGAGGAAGATGAGCTATACTGCACCTTCCTGCCCCCACGTTGTGCACGTGTGCAGATACGAACCAGGGAAGGTATTCAGCAAGTAGCCAAAAATCCTCTGCTAACCTTGGTAAACGGAGGATTGATTTTGAGAACCTACAGGCAGAGGAGACTATGTTCCATCATTACCGGATGAGAACATTTCAATGAATAAATGGAGTTACTTCAGCTATTCCTCGAGCAGTTTGAAGATCAGCTGCCTTCCCACTGCTGTGTTGCCGTGACTCTGGAACCGCAGTGGAAACTAGAGTGCAGGTCTACAACTGCATCATTCTTCACCAGAAAGGGATGAGAAAGAAACGCACAGCCTTCCTTCCAGTTTAGCAGATACCATGTCCCTAGTCTTAAAATACTTTTACACTGGCCACCTCTCTAATCTAACGACATCTTTACACTCTGCAGTGCAAAGACTACACATGATTTCTCGTAGGACACCACTAGTAACATCACTGTTGAAGTATTTCTGAACCAGGTCACTAGTAGTGAATGTAAACGAACAAAATCAAAACAAAACAAAACCAACTTTATTTAAATTCAGCATATTGACAAAACTCATATATTCAAATACTGTAACTCCAACGAATGACAGACACAATTTAAAAATACGAGACTTAAAAAAGCAATAAATTATAAGGTCTTTTTTCCACCTCTAATGATTCATTCTATAGGAGTGGTGTTGTCAAACTTTCAGGAATAATCACTAGAAATGCAATTATTTGTACAAATTAAAGTGGAGAATTTATGATGCCAACAGCTAGGGCTTTAAACTCAAGTCAAGTATTGTGTGACAGACAATACCCCCGCTACAGTTGGTGAGGTGTCATTTACAGGCTGTACACTCCAACGGGACAATGAGACTAAGTTTTCCAGCAGCGTTTTACCTTATGCTGCTGTTCGAAGCTTGTCTTTCAGCCTTTCCTCATCCTCAGTGAGTCTCAGTCTTGCCAGGCTTTCAGTTTTCACCTCGCTAACATTCCCGTATGAAGACGCCCCAGGACCTCAATTACTGTAAGCGGTGACAGGGCACCAGTGCTCCTCTGAATCATCAGTAATCACCTGGACATTTGAAGGATTATGCACAAGGGTTGAGGACCAGGGATGGTTTATAAGTGTGAATATTCAGCTGAATTAAGTCAACTGAAGCCAGTTTGGCACCCCCTAAGGGTCAATACTCTCCCCATGGTTTTAGAGACTATGCCTGGAGTGTTTGCCAGCTTATGGTATCTCAGCAAGGACACCGCCTCCTGGATTCACCCAGAGGGAATCTTGGATCCAAAGTCCTAAGAGTCCTTTTGTGACTCTGGGCCCAAGTTTTCTTACAGAACTTAATGCATAGAACCACCTGTCAGCGCTGTCATGAAATAGTAATAGAATGTGATAAAAAGCCCCAACCCTCCATCTGAATCACTTCTTTGCTACAAGACACCCAGGCAGCATTGCAATGTTTGTCTTACCAGGAGCTCGCAGTAACAGAGGTAGGTTTACTTGTGGGGTTTTGGCTTGTTTGTTTGTTTGAACAAAACTGCAGCAATATAAGAAAATACAGGCAGCGATGCCCTTTTATTTACAGATATCATACTGCCAGATTTTATGCTTTGCAGGGTTTTACTAACTGCAGCAAAGCTCAGAAAGAGTACAAACCAGTTTGAAAAACTCCTCTCCATAAAACCACAAAAGCCGCCTAGCTAACATCCGTGACAGGGAACCTGGAGCCACCAGGTAAGAAAGCATTTGGTTTGCTACTGTTCTTTTATTTTCCAGCTCTTAGAAGAACTAACTCCTATAGCCCATTTCTAGCACAAGCACACGTTTATTAAGTGCCCATGGAGGTCCTGCTGTCTAATGACTGGTACGGAGACTACGTTTGGCTCAGGAAACCTGAGACGAAAGAGTTGATGGCTGGGAAGTCTTTGAGAAAGTGTCCCCTCTACTTGCCTTGATCTTCCGTTTGTCCCTACACAGTCACTTCTGGCCCCTAATGCAGACAGGATGCCGAGCTGGATGGACATCCAGACTGACTCCGTGCAACCATCATTATGTTCTTACAATAGCAATCAGGCCTTTGGTTTTTAACTTGATTTTGTGGGTGGTACGTAATTGAGAGGAACTCGACTTGCATAAAGCAGGATAGTTTTGAAGTGATAATGATTAAGAACACCATTTTTTTCAAATGTAAACCCGATTTTGAATCAGTGAGAGCTAATAAATATGGGACTTCATGGTGCCAACTACTCTGAATCATTTTCTAAGGATTAAAATGAGGGTATTTCAAAGATACAGCAGGAGGGGGAAGAGTTCAGTTGTTGCTTATGATGAAAAAGAAAAACCAAAATATTTGAGGAGTCAATGGAACAACAGCTGCAATTTTCAGAAAGGGTTATTTCTGATTATGGTCAATTAGGAAAAAAATCAATTAATCATTTTCTTTTAAGCAAGACCTTTGCTTTCTAATTAATTTAATTTAATTCCTTTCACTCAAACGCTGAGTTATCTATATTTTATCTCGTTGGTTACTATGCTGCTTTCAGCCTAACCTCACTGAGCAGAATGAAAAAAAAAAACCACCAAAACCTATCCAAAGAGTCTGGTAGGAGAGTGAACCATGCTCCAAGCATGTGCTGTCTGAATTGAGAGTGTGCAAGAAACTGTAAGCTGGCAGAAGTTTTGAAGCTGTTTCTGCATCTTCTGCAGGCTGCCTGGGGTCACTGTTTTCTCTTACTAGATTGGCATTTCTTCTGTTTCTGGTAGAAACTGAAGTCAAAAACATAGTGGGCTGTCCACACAGTCTTTGAGCCGAAGTAAACTGAATGTCCGTTCAGTACTACACAGCTGGCAGGTGTCAAATCTCTTCCTCATCTAAATTGGGGTTAAGTGACACAGTGGAGGTGGGGGGCACTTCTGTAACTACACGGTAAATGGTAACATTTCCTGCATGAGTTCTACCTTTGAATACTCCATTTTTTCCTCATTTTTTTTCCGGTGAGTGCAAGCAACATTCGACTTTGATCAAATGCCAACGAGATTGTCCAGAAGCCAATAGCCCCCCCCACTGCACACGACATTTAAACAAATTAAATCAAGCTCAGGGAAGGCTGAAATGTTTGACTTGTGCTGAATCGGGAGGTTGTAATCAATTAAAGCACTAGCTCTGTCTTATATCCTGCTGTAGGAACATGCTTTGGTCCTCAGAGTTTCATCAGTAACTGCAATCAGATGGGAACCTTTACCATCTGCATCTGCTTTTTTCCTCCCATAGAGGGAGACACATCAAAGGCTATTAGACAGGACTCCGCTATTCTGCACCAGGATGGTTAAAATCCTAACTGTTCAGCGTCAGTCTTTACTCTATTAAAAAGTTAATACATACGTTTGTATTAGATCTGGACGCCTGCTAAAATGCATAGGGAGTTATACATGAAACAGCTCATGTACATTATCCCTACAGTGTTGGCTAGAAGGTAAATACTCTCAACATCCTGCGTTTTTAGGTAACGTAAGGTAATTACTTCAGACACGCGACGAAGTGACAACCTAGCAGCATTTGTGTTTCTCACCTCACATAGCCACATGCATCACATTGATTTTCTCTTGGCACGTTTCTAAAAGAAACATCAGCACAGACCTGTGAGGTAAAATGACTTTCAGAAAGTGACGGAACAGAAATTCAAGGGAAAGCGTGGAAAAGGTCTGCATTACATTTCAAATAACATCTCTACTGGAAACAAAAGACACACGTAACTACTCCAGTTAGCTGTGGCAATTTATATTTACATCCTAGCTTAACCAGTTTAAACAAGCTGAAATGCTGTAACAGACAGCAAATAACGAAATCAAGGAGATAAATAAACACACACATATATATGAGAACATACATATGTCGGTATATGAGTGAGGCTCATGAAGGAAACGTCTCATAATTCTGCAGTCTCATTTCTCTAGAGAATCACAAAAACCCATGAAGGATGGACAAACTCTTGACTTTTTCTCATACTACCGCTTTTCTAAAGGGCCCAACGTATGTGTTATTTCTGATTCATTTTATACAGTGCTTTGAAAATGGACCGCATATTTATATTTTAAGAACATTTCAATCCAGGAAAACAACAGGCATAAAAATAGCCAATGCAATATGTCATTATATTTCTCAATCTTTCTTTGGATACTGCTGTCAGTGTAATGTAACAGAAGTGATTGATTTTAAAGAACCACACAGTCTATCTCTGGCCTTGTAAATCTCTCCTTGGCCGTACATCCGTATCAGTTTAGCCAGAGAGGGGAAGGGGGAAAGCAGCCTCCAAATGCCATGCCAAAAAAAATGCCCAGTTCCTATATGACAACATTACAGAAGAAGACATGGTGCCGCAACGGCGGTGACACTCAAACCAAGCCTTCTAGTGCTCCTCCACTCTTTGTCTTTCTCCTTCAAGTACTAAACCATTATTTTAAGCCTAACCCCATGAAAAAGCACAGCCTACACTCAACCCTTCTTGAGCCACGAATCCAAATATATAACCAGTTTCAAACAGCATTCACAGCAAGACGTTTGTAGCAGGAGTTATGCACGCAGCCAACTCCTGCCTATGTGGTACTAAACATTCTGTTCTCCTCCAAGTCAGTATTTTTAGAAAGAAAAACACATTTTACTGGAAATGAGTAGTAAGTTGAAAATCAGCTTCAGACTTTTAGTTAAAAAGTACCAAGAAAAAAAGAAATCTTACTATGCTGAATATAGTTAAAGATTGCTTTTTCTGTTTTAGTTCTGCTTAAAGAGCCTCCACTGGTTTTCCTTCACTGGAATGAATTGATTGGGCATTTCCTCCAGGGAGACCTAGAGTAGCACTGGCTGTTTCTTCCATTCTTTTCAAGTACTACATAGAAATGTCATCCAGGAAATTTCCTAAAGCTTTATGGGGGGGGGGGGGGGGGCGGAAAATCACACTGCTGTGCTAGAGGTACAGGAAGAGAATTTGGTAATTGATATGTTGATTAAAAGCTTTCTTGTGGTTAATCTTTTTTTTAAACTGTAGGCTCAAATCTGTTCCTTCCACTCTGGAGACCAACAAGATTTTCTTTGTGCATTATTCACATTTATTCAAAGCCCTTGTTTCAGAAACATGTGCACCTAGTCAAACAGAGTGGGTTTTTTTTTTTTTGCAAATGGTGCAATATAAATACTTCACTTTTCTGCCTTATTTAGACAAAAAGTAATGTAACTTCTAATTGTCTCTTCTCATGCAAAATGTCATTCTGCTCCACTCTCCAGGACCCAGATTACACTCACGCTCTTTCAAATTTTACCGTACAACCTCCCACTGGAGAAGCATGCACTAAAACCGAAAATTGTGTCACATTTTAAGTGTGCTGTGTCCCTCTAATGACACTATCAGAGATTATTTTAACACAGTCATTTTATACCTTTTAGCATCTCTTTGACACCAAGCAATCAAAAAAATACACGAGTTGGGGACAATACTAAATCAGCGGCAACCGATCTAAACCAAGGAATGAAAAAAAAAAGCCAGACCCTGCTGACTCTGGATCAAGATTCATTCATGCACGAAAAGCAACAGCAGATTGATTATTTTTTGGCCTCTTGGCGCATTTACAGTTAAATTGCTTCATTTGAAATGGAATCAATATTTCTAATTATGTCAATTACAGTATTAAAAATGTAATGATCTCAGTGGAAGCGAAACAAGGATATAACCTGATAGAGCATTCTGGGTATAGTCCGGTACAGTTTTCAGATCAAGTTATGTTCCTTATGCAAATAAAGAAACAGAGACACGGAAAATGCTGGGTGCCAGGGACCTCAGACAGTTCTCTCTGCACTGCCGCTCGGAGGCAGGCTCAAAGGCACTCGAGTAGATCCAGACGTTCCCCCCCAGCCGTTTGTTCAACCCAGCCACTGAAGGATTGGTTCTGCACTCCCGTTTAAATGACTGGCGCTTTGTAATGCTCATCAAAATAAAGCTGCCATCTTTTGCAGCTCAGCTTCTGAACTGGCAGTCCTGGTTTCCTGTGTTCTAGAAAAGACAGGGTGTTCGAAGGGATCTCGTGCAGCAGCCCTTTTGCATTGCTGTAACTTAAGAAGCCCTTGATTCCCAAATGCTAAAATAAAGGGAAGCGTTTGCTGTGCTCGATGCAGGGGACTGCCCGTGTAGACCTGCGGCGTACGTCACGAGACTGCCGCGTCACAGCGTGCCTGCGCGCACACAGAGCCTGTCCGGTGCCGACAGCGCTGTTCCGTGCATCTTCCAGCCTGCGTCCACAAATGGCTGATACGTCCCGACGGCTCCACCTCGAGCGGTTTCACTGAAGGTGATGGAGTAGCCGAGGACTGAGAAAATCAGCTTGGCCTTGCAGGATCTGGAGGGGATTGACTGGAGGGGATGGCTCGGGAGTTGTCTATAGTCTTCACAGGAAAAAAAAAAAAGCAAGCCAGTGGAAAAGATGGAGCTCAGGAAACCAGCCTGAGAAACACAAGTAGCATAAGCATATTGAGGGGATAAGTCGTGCTGCCAAAAACCTGAGAAAGTGCAGGTACAGGTGAAGGAAAAAAAACCCCATCGGAGAACAAGCCATACCCAGGCACAGGGACCCGTGACGGGTGAAGTAACATCCACGGGCAGAGAGAGAACTGAACCAGGGGGAAAGAAAAAGTATTCATGACTTTACCAAAACCTGTTACATTTCTAGCGCCAGTTAAAGGGCAAATGCTTCTGTGATCCTTAGAAAACTGGTGTTCACAGCTATATACAATGACAAATTCCCGAAAAGGGAAAACCCCGTGCTTTTAAACGCTGCAGCAGTTTGAGCGCAGTTTACAAGGATGGGCTGAGTGTGTAAATGCACCTCCACAAACCCAGAACTGGAAGTTCTGTTTCCATTAGAGCTGTGAAGAGAGCAGTTACACACTGTATTTAGTGGCACAGCCTACACCCTACTCACTAACGCCTCGCACTCAGGGTCCACATCGCTAGAATTCCAAATGAAGATCGATCCGAGGGACTGAACCCAGAGATAGCCTCCTGGTGAAACACTTGGCTTGACATAATTATTCTCACACCATACAGATTAATCTGAGTACTTAAATTCTGCTTGCGAGTTCCTAACTAACATTACTCGACTGCAGAATTTCTAATTACAAGTATTACCATTTCTAATCTTCGGAAGCTCTGCCTGCTGTGTCTGCATCCGAGTCATCACATTACAAGGTCCTCTATTGTCTCACGGCATTATTCTCAGGCCTTCAAATGTTAATAAACTAGAGTAATGAAAAAGGAGGATAACAGGAAGTCTGAGCAGGATGATAGTACATTTTAATTTTAAATTTAGGGCTTTCTAGTAATGGGGGACAACTGAAAGCTAATGTGGGCTTAACATAGGCAGACATCAGAAAATACTGAGATTTCCTGATCCCACCACAAAGAGCCTGAGCTGAAGCAAGCAGGGCAGGAAATAAAGGTGACATAGGGACTAGAGCGCCACAAAAATACATACAACCTATGCCAGGAAGAAAGAAGTCAAAGAGCAAAGATAACTGACCCGGGCATAACCAGCCAGAGCCTCCTGTGGTAAACACCATCTCTGGCAGAAGTGGTATCACACGGGCCAGGTCCAGGCAGCCTCCAACAAGCAGCAGGAGGGACAGCTATGGCCATCGAATCAGCGCTTCACGCTCCCCGTCCGGGAGCTCTCTGCTCTTTGCCGGGCTTTGAAGGGGTCTGCGTACCACCCAGGAGAGACGCACATCCCCTCTTAGGTACTCCCAAACCCAACAGACAATGAAGTGATGCAGAACAGAAAGCATGAAGTAATTTTGGAATTAGTGACAATCAAGTCTTACGGCATCAATCCAACTATGAAAACGCAGCGAGGGCAAGGCAATATAATTCCAGTGCAGATCAATAGAGCATAACTGCTGGGGGAATATTAATGTTGTTATGCAGTTCATCCACGGCTGAATTTATCTTAGTGAATTGTTAAATGTTCTTCCTAAAACAAACAAGCCTGGTCATTTTACTCCTTTTTACCTCAGCAAGCTCCTTTCATTACACGTCAACAGCTCTTCAAAATAAGCCACACCATGACTAGTTTTTAAGTCCATAAAGATAAAAACCTCTACGGTGGGGAAGAGGAGCAGCAGCAAATGATGGTTCACATGAGTAAAGTACAGCCCGACAAGATAAAAAACCCCAAAACTCAGAGCTGGGTTGTGGATTTAAGGTCAGAACACTGCACGGAGTGGCGGGCAGCACAGCCTCTCAGTGCGCGTACATGAACTGACGGTACACAGTTCTGGTCAAAGTCAGCCTGGAGAGGACCTGGAACAACGAGACCGTCCTCCAAAGAGGACATTAAGAGATCTTGTGGAAAGGAATGGGCCAAGCCCTCTGGTAACAAGAGAGAAATGCCTGAGCTCTTTGGTAACAGGCCTGCTTTAACAGGGAGGGACGGATCAGCTCGCGCGGTGACTGCATTGCAGCCGGCTGGTAGGAACAACGCTGCCACTTCCACCGTCCACCTGTAGCACTGGAGTTGAGCCACTCACCTCTGGGGTCAGGAACACTGGATCAAAACATACCTATTCCACTCTCCTGCCCCTGCCTCAGTCTCCGCTGAAATGATTGCTAACACTGGAACTGCACATCCAACCACTCAAGCAGCTCTATAGACAGCAAGCCTGGGGCTTCATCCTCAGACAAACCATGGATGCTAGCGAGTGGCTGGCTGCACGAACCGCTCATCTTGTAATCGACAGCTCAAGACAGAAAGCTTGGTCCAGAAGACTGTAGAACTGATCTCTTGTGGTATCAGAGGAGGAGGAAAAACCGGGGAAAATTGTCCGAATCAGGGTAATTTCATTTGTTCTTATACATCCTGTTATATGCAATTATCGAACCATACCATTAGAGGGTAAGGTAAGGTTGTTTTGGCTTGCTTTAATTGCACGTCTCTATAACTAAGCAAAGCTTTAGGTATTCTTTGAGTTGACCTCGGATTTCCCGATTTTACTGGTATGGTTTTCTAAAAGCAACATACTGTAAGGATTTTTACTTTAAGATTACTTACACATGCTTTCAAGGTTTAAACCACTTTACTATTCCCATCCGTAAGGCAATAACAGAGGGAGAAAATTTACACTTCAAAAATCTTGATAAAAAATAGTGAATATGTTCAAATTCCATCTTTCTTATTTCCTAACCAATAAGAATAATAAAATCTACTGGTGTCCCTCCTGACCCATATCTCATTTCTTTCCTCTGCCTGTGAAATCTAACATTATCACAGATGCACAATATAACACATTCCAGTTCCTACAAACAAAAGCAGCACAAAGAACACAAAGAAGAAAGTACGCAGCAGTTTTGAATCATTCTTCACAAATAACACCACCTCATCACCTTCCAGATGAGCTTTACTTTCACCAGCACTTTGACTGACTCTTACACTAGGTGGATTTTTGTTTGTTGTCCACCCATTGCTATTTCGGAGTCACACGGACCCCACTGTTCCACATTTACACTGCATTGTCTTTCCCCGGTATATTCCTCTTCCTCCCTTCCTTTCCCACTTGACATCCCTCTTTGTTCTGCCTGTGCCGAGGGCCCAGGCACACGGAAACCCAGTGGGACATGACTGGAGGCAATCAGGATGGCAGTAAAGCAGCAGGGCTCTGGCTCGTAAAGTCTGTTGCAAAGTCTATTGCTTACCCCGGTGCCACGTAGATTGGCTTGGAGAATTCCCCTCTCTCATCCTACAGACCTAGCCCTGAAGACTGAGCCACCTGGCTCACCGGCAGCTCCTGGAACTCCGGCATGGCAGCTTTGGGCTGAATTCTGCCGGACTTTGTTCTGTTAATGAAAAGAGGCTTGAAGAGCAATGCAACCCGCCTTTGTAAAGGGTTTTAAGACCTCTTTGAGCGTGGACAGAGGGGAATATAGGAGCCCTTGGAATAAAAGAAACACCTTTTCTAAGTGCCTAGTTTAACTAACAATGCTTGTAATACCACTACATGGTCTTAAAACTTTAATGCAAAGCAACAGAGCTTGTCCTATTTGCGCACTCCTAAAATGTTCCAGTGCATGCGTTAATTTCAGGGCAATAAATTTAATCACAGGAATAATATAATTGGACCTTCTGAGCCTTTTGTTACCTCTCCCAGACCCCTCAGGTCATTCTGGAAACTGTTGATAGAAAGTCATAACCTTTTCCATGGGGAAGTGGAAGCACCTGTCACAATAAAGTACCAGTAATAAATTGAGTCCTAATGAAGCCAATTTCTTCCTGGGATCTCAAAGAATGTCTCAGACACTGATGAATTGCATCACACCTCGTTGTTTACAGAATGCTCGGAGATTACTGTGATTATGACTTCTGTAGAGGAGACAGAGAACCAAATTTAGGATTAGCAACAGAGACTAGCATGGTCAGCGATGAGGATTATCAGCTAGGGTGAGATGTATTTCCACTCCTACGTATGTCATGAGTAACTACCGAGATCAAGCAGAACTCCGGACACGTGGCACCGTGTAGCCATACATGTCTTTTTTAATCTAGTCGAAAGAGCTGGTGACAGGGGCAGGAACTGAGCCAAGACTCTGCTGAGAACATAATCTATAAGAAATACACTATAGCAAATGGGTCTGGAAAACCCATACCCAGTGAAAAATACCGCTGAACTCTGGACACTTCACAAGACTGTTTCACTCGTTGACTCTCAATTGGGAATTATAAAACTCCTTCAGTTTCACTCAGGTGGGGTAAATTCTGCCAATGCACCTTAAGTAAAGCGAAGGATCAGAAGAAATTAACATAAATTCACTCCAACATCTTTCCTAGCCATTTTACAGTTATTGACGCACTCTCCAGAAAGGATCTTTACGCATCTCTGCCTTCCCTGCCTTAAAATATGAAGAGTAATGAGGGAGAGCTGATTTTTCTGCTGTTACGTCAAGTCAGAGCTGACTTTGGACTCTAGCTGGAGATAGAAGCGTGTGAATTAGAGCAGTCCCGTTCTCATTCGCATGCAGAACAACACAGCTCCTATTACCATCACTGGAAACAGAAACGAGCAGGGTAAAGGAGAGTGTTTTCTTCAGCCACTATAAGGTCAGGTAAATCTATTGCCTTTAATAGCTATAAGCAAAGCAACACCCGTGGAGGATCTTTTACTCTAGATGCTCAAAAATTACAGCTGGAATAATACTTTCTCAGCCATTTTAAAAAAGTGAAACATCCTACACAATTTAAAAGGTGCTTTTCCTACTCGCTCCTTGCTGCCTAGGAAGGGTAGCTACGTTGCCCTGAGTGCCTTTGAAAGCCTCCACGGCTACGCTCCCTTCTTCACGTTCATAATGAAAGACATAGCAGAGCATACATCCTCCTTTGTCTCTCATTGACAGACTTTCAAAACTTACACACTTTAATTTCTGCTAGTTAAACCGGAATATCTAATAAAAATTGCGTTAGCAACCATAAACCCAGTGCACAGTTGCAGGGCGGGGTGGCAGAGAGAGAGGCTAGCTTGTTGGCAGCTGGCACTTTTATTAGGAGGCATTTGAAAAGCCTGACAGCTAATGCACTTTACGAAGACGCTGCGAACTACATGCCTTCAGAAGAAATTATAATAGCTAATGAGGTTTGGGTTTGCTCGCACATTATATGCCCTGCTTTGCAGGGAGACGGAGGCAGCATTCTACATACCTTCTCTGTGCAATATGAATTCAGATGGTAGCTGACAGGGATAGATTTGGAAGGAAGATTTATCTCACAGTATGTTTCCATGTTTACACGCTCAGCATTGTTTTTCATACCCACCTTTAACCATTATTCCTCCTTGGCAGTAGAAGTCAGGTTCTTAATTATGTGAAATTTCTCATTGTAATGAAAGGAAACATAAAGATCCTTGTGAACACACTCACATTTATAACTTATTTACAACGTGTTTTCAGGGTTCCAATAATTCATAGTGCTAAAGGTGGAAGACGCCGCGCACTAGCTGCAGTATTAATGCTTTGAAAAATTATTAGCCAAACTAGGGATTTTATTAGTCAGCTTTTCATGTTAGCTGTGCTCTGCTGGGATTTCACTATGCCAATGTTTACTTCATGTTCTGACAAATTTTCTAACTAGCCTAGATATTATTGTATTAGATTATTATTTACTCGTTCTATTAAGCCCTGACACTAAATATATTTTATGCTAAATTAGTTCCTTCTTAAAAAGAAAGACATTCTTCCTGCTACAGAAACAAAGGAAAAAAAAGAACCCTGTTCCAATTAAGAGACAAAAGTAAACCTCTGCAAGGTCTGAAAGATAATAAATTTATTAATTGTCCACCCTTTGCAGGAAAGAAATACTTTGCCTTCATGGGAAAAAAAATGGTGATGACAAGCTGCTTTTGAGGACAAACTCAGAAGAGGATCTATGTATCTGTAAGTTCTCCTGCCAAAGAGCGTAACGTCGCAGCAAAGTCTCGGCCCCTCTTTCAGCCTTTGGTTCTCCTGTAAAAGGGAGCAGTACTTAACTGTTCGTTGTGTTGTCAGGAAGGCCACGGGACATTAGGAGTCACGCTCTTGACCTGTGGTCTCCCATGGGTGGCAATAAGAGAGCAAGTCACAGCTCAGTAAAGCTTCCTACCTCTAGGCAAGCCCATCAGGTCCACGTTGCACCGTCTCAAGACTGCACTGCAGAAACCGCGGGTTTCGTCCGCAGTAAGCCTTGTTCAAGTATCACAATAAACCAAGGGCCCAACGTACTGACAGAAGGGTAGAGCCCAGCTATAGTATCAGTGACAGTCAGGATTTTGCACGCCTGCTCAAAGGTAAGGGCTTTAACAAACATGGATCTAACAAAAACACTACTTCACATCACTCTGCTCTTCTGTTAAACGAAACATTCCTGAGTGCCACTGAGGACCTCTCCTCTGTCTGAGTGACTGTGCTCATAAATGTTGATCATCCTATTGTACCCAAGTCCATTTGTTACAAAACTAAATACATGCTCCCTGATTAAATGGGTAAAAATCAGTTATTTGTAAGTTGTCTTCCTAAGTGACGGAAAAAAGTTTCTATATTGCACTAATTATATCATTTTCATGAAGGAAGTATTACTGGCTTCAATTTCAGACTACTGGCACGTAGACGCACAGTTTTTCTTATCAAACAAAACATGGATCAATACCTCTCAATCTAGAAACAACAGAGAGCATGCCATGAAGTGTCTGGCAAGGTATTCATCTTCCTATCATATTAAGGTTTGGAAAGGAGGCTTTCATAGACTGTTGTATAATTTCTACCTTTGAGTGATGGCTACCCAACGATAGACGTCTGACCCTGATCTTCCTTGATTGCTGATGTAAAACATTGCTGCCAGACTGCCTGTATAATGAGATTTTATTCGAACGCTGAATTTCTGAAGACCTAAGGACTCACTTCCCCTTCAGGATATTCTGGCACGCGCATCTCAAAAATCAGGCACAAGACACATAGATTTCTTGTATTTTGCATCCTCAGACAGGACAGACACGCCTGTAGCCATGGCAAACTAAGGGTACAAGATCTGAATCATACAAAGTCGGACATACTGTTAGAGAACAGAATCACATTATCACCACTTAAGGATACTTGGTACTTTCCAGGGCACCTTGCTAGGTCCTCAGCTTGAATAAATCAGTGTAACTAACTCCACTGATACACCAATATACACCTGCCAGTGCTCTGTTCACTGTCTTTTGACCGAGCATCTCATAGAAACTTCTCATCTATAATTCTTGCCTCTGAACGTTTTATAATGCATTCCGATTAGATAAACCGATACTTGCAGTAATTTACGATGAACCTAAGGTCTGGTCTACACACACAATAATTACACCGATTTAACTAAATCGGTTTCTAAATCAATTCGGTTAAATTGGAGCAGCTTCCAAGCAAGGACACATAAATTGGTTTAAGAATGGCTAATACCATGTTAGCTTAATTCAGTTTTAAGAATGTCCTCACAAGAGGGCTGTGATGATGTTATCCAATTGATTTAGAAACCGCTCTCTTTCAAGCAGTACCTTTGGTGTGCAGGCCAGGCTACAGAGCCAAGCGCAAACTGCAAAATGCAACACTAATCATCAGTATTACTGCTCCCAGGAACTAAAGAGGGAATTAGTCAGAATAAAGTTTTAACTTCATTTGTTAATGAACAGCACACGTGCCACAACAAGGCTAACAAACAAGGTTTTGTTTGCAGGATACTTTTCCTCGAGGCAGCTGAGATGCCATTAGTAATTAAAAGTCACATATTGTTACATTACAGCCACAGTGTGAAAAGGTTAAAATATAAATATATTTAAACATCTTGGGGCTATGGTGGATTATTGCTGATTTTACTTAAATTGCAACACAGATGGAAAAAAAAAAACAAACCTTCACTTTCCATTTGTAACCTTATTTTTTTTCCTTAAGTTTAGGGTTTAGATAACGAATGCCTGAAGAATTCAATGCTTTTTTATTTCAACAGACATGCTAAGAAATTCGTCCTTCATTTTAAATATAAAATCTACAGATTAGTTAATGCTGTGGTGACAAAGGATTGAGACAATTCCCCTTCCATCCTTCTTGTCCACAACCAGCTGAAGGCCTCTGAGCAGCGGCTGAAGACGGACGGAAACTGAGCAATATTCAAACGCTGCCAGCGCTAACTCCAAGGCAAAAGCCAGAACGCACGTTTCCTGACACGAGGGCAGTCCCCTCACTAGCAGTGACCTGCGTTCGAAGAGAGGCCAAATGCCTTTTGATCTGGAGGATAGCAGAAAATGGCCAGATTGGAAATCCCTTCTATTCTCTTTGGGTAGCGGGGACGTAATCATGATGTCATCTAAAGGAAAGAAGACTTTTCTGTGAAATGCTGCCTCACATCCCACAAGCCTTACCATTATTTCATACGAGGCAATTGGAAGGGGGTACAGAAAAATGAGTTCGTACCTCTTTCTCCATGATATACAGGAAGCCACTGAACAGTGATGATCACAGCCATTGAAGCGCAAATGTCAGTCGAACAGCCTGGACAGACGGGTCTTTTCATGGAGAGATTAGGCTGTGGCTGTATGTCCTGGGGATGGAGGCAGGCAAGAGTGCCGTGCAGGTACGGCAGCACATGCAATACCTCACGCCTTTTAGGTTCATAGACATAAGCAGGTCTTGGTCCTTGCTCAGGATTCTCCTATCTCCTGCAGGTACTTTTTCTGATCACTGCATTTAGAAAATGTGAGGATTTCTTGACAAGTTCTAGGAGGCTCTCAAAGATGAAAAGCTGTTCACATCAGTCATGACATTCCCCCTCTCCTTCCCACCAGTCTCCACGCAGCCCCCTCACGCACGCGGTATCTTTCACAAGATTTCCTCCACTGCAAGACAGGTCCCAGGGCTGTTCCCCTCCACCCTGTGCACCTCCCAGCAATAATCCTAGTAATAATCCTGCAGACTGTGTTGCTGTCATGTGTCCCAAATGCTTGGCTATCTCACTGCCATTCGGGGACCTGTTCAGAATCCGATTAATTGCTTCATGTTTACAAAGCACTTTGAAGATGAAAGGAACTGCAATATCAATGGTAAGTATCATGATTATTTACTCTTTTGGCTTCTCTCTCTTTGTCCTAGTAGAGAAAAGTTGGTGACCACCTAGATTTTGATCTATGAAGAAAAAATTGCCTTTGGCCTGTGGAATTGAGCAGCACCTAAATATCACTGCTATTTTTACAACTACTGTTTTCTACCTTGACTGAGGACAAGAATGAATTCCCAGCTCTTGAGGGGCTGGTCAAGGACACATAGGGTCCCTACCAGCACACAAAACCAAGCGTTGGTCCAAGCAGCCTTCAAAGCAACTGAAAAAGCCTGAAAAACTTGGAAATGAGCCAGGGAGATACAACACAGATATGGTATCACCAAGAACAAGGAAGAAGCAAAACGATGTCAAAGACAAAGGAAGAACTTCTAAGAGGAGCTTACAGGAACTCTCACTTCTCTGTGAACACTTGGTCCCAGGATGGGCAGCTGAAGGTATTGAAAACACTCCTTCCTAAAAATGCAGTGTCCTTGTCAGAAAGAGATACTGAAGTTGGTTTATGCTGCTTCATTCTTGGTCCCTAGCAGTCCAGCCTGCAATCCATACCTGAAACATCAAAGTCACCGAAACTTCTACGTGATTGCCATGATGACTTTAACATATTTGGGAATGACACCAAGTTTCCATTTCTTTTCATAACATTTAGTGCAGGGAATATGTAATTTCCTTCAAATCAAAACCATCCTTTCTCCAAATGTAAGCCTTAATCCAAGGCTTTCCAAGCATAGGATTAAAGAGAGACATTGTTGCTGCAAAATGAACATTTTCCTGGAGGCAGTAAATGAGAACTTCCTTAAACCAACTCAGCTTTGAGCTTCCCAGGTAGTCTGGCTCAGCCACTGGCTCTCTTGGCCGAGATTGCAAATCTCCTGATAAGTACAGAATGAGTGGAAGCATGTCAAGTTTGATTAAAAATAAAAAAGGCAAACAATACCAAACAGATCCTAACTACAGAGCAGACTGAAACGCAGGTGCCAGCATTAGCAATAAGTGAAAGCAATACTGTTTTCATACTATAAGGTGCTGACTGCTACGCAGTTTAACTGCAAGAGTAAGATGCGCTGAGCTGCCAACAGGAAGGACTGCTCTTGCTGAGTTCAGTTATAAGACAGAGCTGATGGATACACACGGAAGGTTGGTACGACTGCACACGCAATGCACGCTCAACTTGCCTAGAGCCAAAAGCCTTACCTGGTCGCACCAGAAGTGACTCCCCCGGCACCATGCTCAGACCCAGGGGTGTGGTTCCACACCCAGAGTGCGGACAGTCCTTGACTGCCTCTGAGATGTTTCACAATTAAAGTTCAGCAAGAGCGTCGGTCTGTAGTACTCTGGAATGGGCTCTTCTGAATCAGACAGAAAGCCACGTTCCAAATGAATTTTTAAAGAAACCTGTCAGAAGTCCCTGCTGGAGGAGGGGAGTCACTTTGCACCGTTAAATGCACTTGTCTTTCAAGAAGTTCCATGCCACACAGATGAAATGCAGAGTTCCACCTGTATGAAGGCAAGGAGGATGCAGGCATTTAAAGGACTTTTCTGTTTGATTACGACTGAAGTGCAGTTCCTTAATGACAAGCACTTGTGGATTTGTTGTTTAGAGTTGCATCTGTCTGTGGTAATTGGGAGCAGAAGTCCATCTGCTAGAATGTGCTTGGCAAATCTCTTTGCAGGCTGCCATTCTGAGAGCAAGGATGTATACATCCCCCTGGGTGACCTCTCCCTAAAACCATTTGTACAACCTGCCAGCTGTTCTTTTCGCTGACTCTTCCTCCAATTACCCTTTAGGAGAGAGTGGAGAGAGGGGCAACCCCCGTACGCAGATGCATGCCTGGCCATGAGGAAGATGAGGGGGCCAAGAAGGCATCCCCTTGACAATTCAGACTGGCGTTGTTCTGGTGAAGAAATGGCCAGGCAGCACATCACCCCTGCCGCTGGGGGGGTCTGCTCCAGCAGCAATGCAACCTGCAGTCTGGCTTTTTTCCCTTACGCTTCCCCTTCCCCTTCGCTTCGCTCCTAGAGCTGCCCAGCTTGAAAAACCCATCCTCTGGGTGAAAGAAGGATAAAATGCACAGAGGGACGTAAAAGACACAAATCGCAGTGAACAACCTTCCCAGAGTGAATCGGTGCAGAATTCCGCTTTAATTGCCTGAATATTAAAATACTCCCGGGAAGATACTGTAAGAACAATTTTTTCTGAACACTTCAACAGATGAGCAAGCTTTCCTTTTCCCACTTCAGAGCGCTCTTTATTAACTTTTAAAACGTTTTAATTGTTTCTAATGTTTCTTCTAAGAGGAATTTCTCGTAGTGGAGGAAAAATGTTTGGTTGGATTTTTCATGAGTAATTCTCAATGGAAAGTCTCATCATCAGAAATCTGACCTTACATTTAAAGAGCTGCAAGGAAAAAAGCATAATTAATTAGTCACGTTATTTTTCCTCCAGCATATTTTAAAAATCAGCAACTGTAGAATGAAGGAGATGGGGCTTGATCCTGCAGCCCTTTCACATGACAGTTGTTGCACCGGTGCCTCCGGGAGTGCACATAGGGACGCAGCAGGATCAGGCTCTTAACCATAAGCCAGGCTTAAGTAAGGCCTGCAGCTAGGCACACTTCAGGCCTCCTGCCGCAGTGTCCTGAGCACTCCCACTGCCCATTTCAGTCAGCGGAAATAAAAGAGGCTGTACAGGCACTTTAGCGGGTACCCGATTTTAAATCGTCAGCATTTTGTGGCTCGTGGACTCACCGTAGCAGGCGGCAGCCCCCCTAAGGACGCGCGGCACCGATCTCTACCCGCAGACACGCCAGTTCCATGCCTGCGCCAATCTACTGATTTTAATTGGGTGCCGCACCAGCCTCCTCCAGCGTAACAGAGCTGAGCAGCGGGTCCTGAATATCTAATCCGCAAGCGACGGTACTGCAAGTATCTCTTTATTTGCATTTCTACCCTGAGGCATCATTTATCATGAGAACTATTCGGTACGCAGGACTTGAGAGTTTCACACTCTCGACATTTCACTGACCCAGCAACCACCCCTCCCAAACCAGAAACCCGGCGGTTTAGGATAGGAACTGTAGTTGGGATTGTGACCGGAGACTCAGGATTCAGTTGTGTTGTTCGCTCACTCCTGGCTCACACATACGGAAACACCTTCTATGCTTCAAAACCCATCCATTTTGAGATCTCCAACTATCATTTCGTTCTCACCATAAGAGAGACTTTATGGCTGCCTAGCAAAAGCGATCACAGAATAATCATTCAAATTTAGGCCAAAACCCTACCTTAATTAAAGGTCTGGTGGCCAGAGCCCTGACTAGAAATCTGGATTAAGTGATACCACTTTTTTGAAACCCAAGGTTTTTGAAACCCCTCTCTGCATCACTTTCCCACGTGTAAAATGAGGATGATGCAAACCCTCTTTCCTCCATCTTTTGTTGGATTCATCTAAATCTTGAGGTCAGGAATTCTTTCAGTTCAGGCATGGTCTAGCACCTCCACCTTTAGCAGTCACTTCGTTGGCCTCATCTGTCCTCACCCAGGACTTCCATTCCCTCAGCCGGTTTTGAATACAAAGCATATAGGTGTTCCCCCTGATAGTTTCAATGTGAAGTTCAGGGTTAGATCAAACCCAATTTTCACCACTGTTTGTGCAAAACTTTCGGACTTTATATCCGGGAGGCTGAGGTGAGATCACACAATCCTGACCGCTTCACAGAGGGCTCTACGTCCAGCTCTGGTGAGAGACTGCTCCGAAGCAGCAACCTGTCCTACTATCAACTGCCTTTCCATAGCTTGTGGATTTGAGGTCTTACGTGGGGCATCTTCAGAGGCTACTCTGGTGAAACCGCTGTTATTTCTAATGCAGGCATCCAACAGAACAGGTATTCTTTCTATCCCGGAAACGGTTCAAAAAGTTTTAAACATCTCTATTACCAATGAAGATTTTTGGGGTTTGGACCAGCTTGTAATTAAACATATCAGTAAAAAATCTAATGTGCAGAAATTATATTAAAAAAAAAAAAAACCAAACAAACCCAACACAAAAAAAGTTTGCAACATTCAACCATGTTGAACAAAATACCCCAATGTGAGGATATTAACGTGAAGATTAATCTAAAGTAACCATTTCAGAGTCTCTGATTCCAACTATCTACTATAAAAGAAAAGAAGACTGACAATAACAATAGCAATCAAGTATTGTAATTATCTATTTTTCCTTTCTCTCTAGTGAACCTGATTTATGCTTTCTTTGACACTAGTAGCTTTATTCGCAGTTTTGAATAACCAACACCCTTGTTGTCTGAGAGACTCATACCTGGCCAATTATGAAAATGCAAAGAAGCCTTACAGACTGTAAAACAACCCTATTCACTCTGAGAAACAGGAAGACAAGTCTTCAGATGATGTTAATCAACATAATTCCACTCACTCAAAAGGAATTACATAATTTACACCAGCTCAGGATGTGGTTCACCTTTTCAAATCAGGATCTTTGTTTATTTAATGTTTTATTGCACAGCTCTGAGGCTCCAAAGCTACCCTGTCCTTACTTTTGTCTATTGACAGATAAGCATGTTTCCTTAAAACAGCTTCAACTGCCACAGTTAAAATCTTAAAACCTTCTTAGGTCTAAAGTTATTACTTCCTGCCAGGAATGTCTGAAAGGAGCTGGAATATTAATCTCTTTAAATAGGTCTCCTGGGAATATATCAATGTTTTTCCTCGATAGGATGCTTTCTGTGGAATTTGATAATCTTTGGCACTTTCAGTATTTCGCACAAAGCATCGTTCTTAAGGAGTGTCTTCTTATATGCTAGCTTTAAAATGCTCAAAAAGGACTGAGAGGCAAATTGGGTTTTCTTCATTCTCTAACAGCAATAAAGGCATGATTTCTACAAGAGCTGTTTAAAGGAAGGCTGCCAATATGAAGGCTTCCGTTTGTTGGCTGCGTGTATGCAGCTTTTTTTTAAAAAATGGCTATAGTTTCTAGCTTCTTTTCCCTCAGATTGTCTTGCCCATTTAGCCCTAAGCTGCCTGTCCTCAGTTGCCACTTGTACCCTACCAGAGCGCCTCCCAAACACGCAGCTGTCCATCCTACCGCTGGAAACATAAAATCTCTTCTCTCCTGCAAAGTTGTGGTTCTGAGATTTTGCGAGTCAGAAAGGGGTCTGCAGTTCAAACATTTCAAGGCCAGCAGGAATTGTTTAGTCTTACCTTCTGCCTTCTGAGCATGCTTCAACAGCCACTGAGGAACTCCAGTATCCATCTGCTCAATAACTCCTGACTGGGTTTTAGCTCTAATTCCCAAAGAATTGGCCCAAATTCGTGGTCCAGTGGTTGTGCCAGCAATCCACAGCTGCTCTGGAAACAATACTTCTGAAATGTGCTTTCGGCATGAAAACAACCAGAAGTCTGGAAACGGCAGTATCTGCTGAAGCCCCCAAATGTTGAGGGCTCGTCATGGTAGGTGGTTCAATAAGGTATGGGGAACACTGAGAAGCCGCATGATTTTTAGAAAGATATCCAGTCTCAAAGGCAGTGTTCAGAGATGTGAATGTCTTATCCCATAATCACAGCTGAAAGACAAGCCTTCGGTCACTGAAGAGCACAGTCTGGAGCTTTGCCCACGCTGGCCATTGGCTCACTCTGTATAGAGGTTCTCACCTACTGCCAGACCTTCTCCTGTTTCTCAGCTGTGGTCATTTAAAACTAGCTGCACTCAAGTATTGAACTGTTTGGTATCACTTTCAGCAGTCCATGTATTTCAGGCTAATGACGAAATTCACCATTCTCACTTCATGCAAATTAAGGCAGTAAATGTATTTCATTGTGTTCTAATTGTATGATAAGTTCATATTTTTAAAGCTTTTTTTTCATATTCACTTTCATTTCCTTTTAGCCGATCTAATTTATTAATTAATCGGCTGTCTTGAAATATAATCCAGCCACAGTGTATTTCATTTGATGCAATTAAAAACCCCGAATGTTTTCTGGAGGGAATGTTTCTCACATGGAGTAAGTCTTCCCTCTGGGAACTGATGAACAATTTAGAGCAATGTAATCCAGAGAAGACTGGTCTCACTGATGAGTAATTCTGTTTGTCGATACTTTACCCATCCAGAAGCTCTTTTCTGGGCAAGACAAAGGACCAAATTCTGAAATCTTTACTCAATTATTGAGTAAATCTTCCACTGAACTCATTCCCCACAGTCCTCAGTACTGGTGTTTCCTTCTCAGTTCACCCTCAAACAAATTTTCAAGGATTTTGGCTAAATAAGAAAAAAGTTAAGTTCACCCCATGCAGAAGGCCAGCACCCAATCCAATCTACCACGTCAGGATACTTCCAGCCCTCAAATCCTATCTAATTGGAACTAAGTGGTGGATTTGAGTCCTGTATTAAAGGCATACGAAATAAATATCATTAAGTTGCCTTTACTGAGCGACCATGATCAAATGTAACTTAAAAAAAATTATGTTTGTTTATCCAGACAAACCTCTTGACTGTTGAGAGATGCATCAGAACGTTGTGATATCGCAATTACTTACAAGGCTGAGATTACGCCGCAAACAGAGGGTTAGGGGCTCGGTTGTGTAATAACAAACATCAGGGTTAAATTGTGAAGTACATAAGGGAGAGAAGGGACGGAGAAAAGGCAAAGCTATACTAGCCACGTTCTACGTACATGCGTTCTGTCTCTTACTTGCCTATCACGAGTCCCCAGGTAGTCACGGAACTTCTTCAGATGAAATTGTCTCCAAAGAGCATAGCTTTTTAGCTAATCTGTAGCCACCAGCACACAAATAAACTGCAGCAAGCACAAGGCCCAAGCTTGCTTTTAATCAAGCTGGGGAAATTTTAATCCAAGATCAAGAATGGA
This sequence comes from Bucorvus abyssinicus, assembly GCA_009769605.1. Taxonomy (NCBI): domain Eukaryota; kingdom Metazoa; phylum Chordata; class Aves; order Bucerotiformes; family Bucorvidae; genus Bucorvus; species Bucorvus abyssinicus. The sequence goes on from CM020025.1 coordinate 80,609,556, forward strand.
CTAATAAAAATAAACCTCTAGTACCAACTTGCAGAAATCTGCGGCTCTTCAATTTGCTGCTCCAAGTCAGAGCCTGCACAGTCCTTACTTACAGCAGAAACAAATAATTGGCGGGGTCACACTTCTTTTCTTGTCAGCCAACAGCTGCATTGCTGTAACGGTAGATCATTTAATTCCCAGGGATCGTTAAGTCACAGAATGGCTGCTTTTCAAATTGCATTAAGTTGTTCATAGCTATTACTTGCTCTGGGAAAGGAAGGCATATTCTAGATTATCACAGGTAGGGTTATCCTACTAGTTTTGCAGCCACTCAGTTTTCAAGTTACCATGTTCTCTGTATTAGCTTGATTAGCATCTTAAAAAGAAATCTAAGCTGTGCCATTGTGGTCAAACTCGAAAAACACCCAACATGCAGAAGGTACAATTCAAACTGCTGAATGCTAGGAGGGGGAAGAAAAAGTCTGATCCATCTTGCCTGGAAACATGAAATAATTTTTTATCTGTTACAATTGCAAACTTTCTGTCTTTCTATTTTATTCCTGCAGTCATCACTAAATTCCGTTTAAATGTTAGTGTCATCTCTAATACCTACCTTTGCAAACATAGTTCATTTAATTAGCAAATTATCTAGTGGCTTTTTTAACTTGTTTCCCCTCAAGGCTTATTAAACATTTGCCAGGAGCATCTTCACAGAAAGCACAACACATGGATGATAGTCATGTGAAGATCCCCACGTTCCTTATTTCACAACCCATCTGGGCAAGCGAAGCCAGGAAAAGCAAGTATCTCACAGAAGTACAAAACTTCATTTAGCACCTTTGCCAAAAGGTTAGGATGGGGTTCACACACTGGACTCTTCTGTGTGCTCAATGGAATGCGCAAAACTTTTCAGGACGGCGCCTCCGTGGTGAACATAGTAGTTTAACTGACACGAGGAGATAACGTTAAGTAGTTCAGTTTTGACTAGGAGCGCGCCTTTAAACCCTCCAATGTCTAAAGCACAAATTTCAGTCGAAAGAGGATGCGGAAGGCTGTCCCAGCAGATGCTTGGCCTGAATTTGAGCTCCTTAATGTTGTCTAAAGCAGGCACAATTCTGCTGAAGTCATCGCCCAGGATGGGTGGTTACGTGAAGGACTGTCCCTAGAGCAGTGGGGCCACAATCCTACAAAGGGCTTCACAAAGCCACCCCGAAGACCAGACTTACTGCTGCTGGGGACAGCAAACACGAAAGCTCAGGCCCAGATGTAGCCTCTGCAGCCAACGTGCCTGCATGCTACCAGACCCTCCCGGACAGGGCTTCGTGTGAAACAGCTACAGGTTGTCTACAATGCGAGGCTCCCTACGTGGGACATAGCCCGTACAGGAGACCACCCAAGCGCAAGGTCAAGGCTTCTGCTTTGATTGCAGCAGCCACCTTGTGCTCACTGCAGCAGCTGCAGCCACGTGAGGAAGTGTTTGTGCCGGTGGCTAGCTAGCTGTCTGCCACCAACGAGCTGCACAAATCACGCCTACCATGCTGCAGGAAGGCTGAAGGCTTCTCAGGGCCTCCTGCAAAGCCCTGGATGGCAGGTGGGAGTAGCCACAGTTATACCGCAAAACCTGACACAGGATTTGTTTCCACTTCTCTCATCCCACAACTGATCCTTCCCTCAAAGCAGCAAAGCAGAAAACTTTCCACATCAGCTCACTTTTTTCGATCTAGGAATAGAAGATGGAAAGTCTGTGCCTGCTGCTACTCCTCTTCACAAAACAACCCAGAATTAAACCTAGGAACTAGGTCTAGCAGCAGCTGCCAAGCCTAACAGAATGCCAATTCCAAGTGTCACTGTCCTCTCAAGACCCAGCTGCCCTTTATTTTTACTGTCATTTCTCACAGATTGTGAGCACATCATTGCAAAAAAACTAACGGCTTAGCCTTAATAGCCTCTAGATGGTACATGGCAACACGGACTGCCTGTAATGACACTCAAAGTCAGATCACAGGTTGTTTAGCAAAAGGACCTCATTTACTGTATTAAAGGCATCCCAATCTTGTCTGCGTAGCTGAATATTAGGAGGCTACAGATGCATGGAATGAGAGGTCAGGAGTTGAGCACCTAGAGCTGAAGACCTTACTTACAGGAGAAAACAATTAAATAAGCAAAACTGTAGCAAAGTTGAAAACCTAGAAGGCACTAAAGGCAA